>CM053581.1:268338043-268370746 GCA_028627135.1 Pseudochirops cupreus | reverse complement strand
GGCGATCCGGATCCAGGCCGCTCAACGCGAGAGCCCTGGCCTGAATTCAATCGCTCAGTCCCCCTGCTGCCTGCAGGCCGGGGCGGGAAGCTGCAACGCCGAGGCAGGTGCAAAACCTCTGCCTTTTGCTTTTCTGCTCTGGAGGCCTTCTGGCCGGACTGCTTATCTCCCCCTTTCACAATTCCCATTCACAGCTGCTGCTAATCTGCTCACCTGAAGCTCCTCGGCTCCTCCTGTCCAGCTGCCCCTGGGGCACAGCCGTGGCTTCAGGCCAGGCTGGTTTTCGGTTCGCAGTGCTGATATGGTTCCTTGTAGCCGAGCTGACTTTAGTGGGAAGTATCTTTGTGTGCGTTTTGGAGTTCTAGGATTGGTTTAGAGTACTATTTTATGGGTATTTTGGGGTGGCTATGTGAGAGCTGCGATATGTTGCTGCTGCTACGCCACCATCTTCCCAGCTAGATATCGCCCCTTTTCCTTATTTTCTTGCATCACTCTTATTTCTTTTCCCAGTTTTTTCTCTACCTCTCTTAATTTGATTTTCAGAATCCTTTTTGAGCTCTTCCATCACCTGAGACCAATTCCTACTTTTCTTGGAGGCTTTGGATGTACGAACTTTGACTTTGTTGTCTTCTTCTAAATGTGTTTTGATTTTCCCTGTCACCTTAGTAACTTTCCATAGTCAAGAGGGCTTTTTTTTCCCATTTTTTGATAATTTTCCCAACCAATATATTACTTGATTTTTAACTCTTTGCTAAAGTAGGACTCTTCTTGCAGAGTGAAGGGTGCACTGTCCCAAGCTTCAGGGGTTTTTTGCAGCTATTTTCATAGATATTTCTAGGGACCTGTAAGTTTTCATTTCTTCCAAGGTGTTATGATCTAAGGAGAGGTGTTCACTACTCTCCTCATCTGTCCTCTGGTCTGTGAACAACCACAGGCACTCTTTTATGCCCTGAAACTGTGAGGAGGGTCCCCACTCCACTGCTTCTGTAAACTCTGCTATGCTAGCACTCCTCCTAGCCCTGGGACTGCCACCCAGGACCAAATATGGTCATAACAACAGAGTCCTGCCTCAGTGCTAGCAAAAAGACCCCTGTAATCTCCTTCTGACCAGTTGTTCAGTCACCTTACAATCTGTGGGCTAAGGGCTCCAGGCATTGCCACTGCTGATTCAGTCACTCCTAAGGCCTGCTCCTGGTTTGCTGTGGCCAGGGCTCTGCTGGGATGACCTATGCTGGATGGCACTTCACTCTCACCCAGGTGTGACAGACCTTTCCTGCCAACCTTCCAAATTGTCTTGGTCTGAGAATTTATTTCACTCTGTCTTTTTGTGAGTTCTGCTGCCCTAGAATTTATTTAGAGTAATTTTTAAAGGTATCTGGAGGAATTTGGGTTAAGAGGTAAGTTCCTGCCTTTACTCTTCCATCTTGGCTCTATGTCCTCTAAGTTATTTATTTCTCTTCCAATTTTTTGCTGTAGGACTCTAATTTCACTGAATTTTTTTTAATTCCTAGCTTCATTTCTTGTAGTCACTCTTGTAATCCTTACAGCCAAGCCGTATTTTTTTTTCTATGAGGCTCTACTTGTTATGGAGTTGTTTTCTTCTTCTGGACTTAATCTCTTGGATTTCTCTTAACCCACAGTATGTCTTCATTGTGTTTGGTGTTTTTGTTTGTTTACTCATATTCCCAGTCTCAGTTTTTGATTTAGGCCTTTGTGCTCAGGTCAATCACTTCTGATACCCTGTTCTGTCTCTGGTTGCTAATGGCCTGCTATTCTGGAAGTGGTAGCTGGTACTAGACTTGCCTGCACCATCTCTCCACCACCTCAATTTCTGGCTTCTTAGTCTTTTGGTGAAGTTTCTCCTCCTTGCACAGTACCCACTAAGGTGTTTTCTGTTTTCTGTCCCTTGGTGTGGCTTTGAAAGGCCCAGTTGGATGTCAGAAATAGACTGCTCTTAGACCTCCCACAAGGCTTCCAGATATGCCCTTGCACTGAATTGGTCCTGTCATCTGCTGTGCCTCCTAGCACTCCAAGGAATATGGGTCATCTCCCTATGCAGGGACCTATGACAGGCTGGCTCTGTTCCCCACTTCCATCATAATGGGTTAGGGGATGGATCTAGGTATGAGTGCTTCAGATTTACAGAGCTTTGTCTTGCTTGTAAATCTCCCTCTTCGGAGTACCAACTGGCTTCAAGATTGTTTACCAAAGTTTGCGTTGGTTTTCTTGATGCAAGCCCCCTCCTGTATTCTGCTAGCCTATAGCCATGATATTGTGCAGTTGTAGTCTAGTTGGAGGCAGTTACTCCTGGGTCCCTTTGGCTTTATCATTGCTGTCTGGGGCACTTTTAAAAATATTTCCTGGGGTTTATGTGGGAGACCTGGGCTCCTCAAAGACCTTCCACATTGCCATCTTAAGTGGAAGTCTGGTGAGCCTGCTTGCTTAATTTTGTATCAGTTCATGTTAAATAAGTCTTGCCATGCTCTGTATCCATTGTTTCTTATAGTGTAGTAACATTCCCTTACATTCACATACCATTACTTGTTTAACAGTTTCCAGTCATGAACATCTACTTTGTTTCAATTTTTTTTTTACTATAAAAAATGTTGCTATAAATATTTTAGTGTATGTGTAACCCAACCGTTCTTTCCTTGATCTCCTTGAGTTATTTGCCTAGAGCGGCACATTGGGTCCAAGGAGTATGGATTCTCATCACCTTCTTAATTACAAATTTCTTTCCGCAAGGACTGGGCTGATCTGCAGCTCAGCGGGAAGTGCGCCGCGCCTCTGTGGGGCCCCCCATCGCCGGCTGCGCCCGCCGCTCGTCACCCCCTCGCTTGTCGGACACAACGGGAGACCTCGGAGTAGTTTTGATTTGCATTTCTCTTGTTGTTAATGACTTGGGACATTCTTTCACATGACTTGCAGTTCTTTTTTAAGAAATGCACACAGTAGCTATGAAATATGCCTATTATGAACCTCCTGTTGTTTTTTATGGTATGACCTTTAATATTCAGATCACATATCCATTTTGAACTCATTGTGGTATACGGTGTAAATGTTAGTCTAAACCTAATTTCTGCCAAACTGTTTCCAGTTGCCCTAGAAATTTTTGTCAAATAAGGAGTCCTTCACAAAGTAATTTATTTTCTTTAGTTTAAAAACTAAGTTACTTAGATCAGTTGTTTGTGATTTTTATCTGGGCTGATCTGCTTTTTTGTTTTTTAAACCAGTACCAAACAGTTTTGATGGCCATCTATTGTTTTATGGTACAATTTGAGGTCTAGAATTACTATTCCTCCCTCATTCCCATTTTCCCCATTATTTCTCTTTTAAGTTCTAGATTAGGGGCAGGGCAGTCTGAGGCCTTGAGGCCACATGTGGCCTTGTAGGTCCTTGGGTGCAGCCTTCTGACTGAGTCTTAAGTTTTTCAGAACAAATTCTTTTATTAAGGGGATTTGTTCTGTGAAGTTTGGATTCAGTTAAAGGGCCACAATTAAGGACCTAGAGGGCCACATGTGGCCTTGAGACTACAGGTTCCCCACCCCTGTTCTAGATCTTTCATCCTTCTGAACCCATAATTAACCAATTCAACTTTATATTGCTTTCTACCCTCAAAATACTTGCCCCTATCAAACTGTTGATCATTCCCTCACCCTGGAAAGTCATCTCTTCCCTAGGTTTTCTTGACAGTGTTCTTTCCTGCTTCCCCTCCTATCTGTCTGACAGCTCCTAAATTGCATTTGTTCATCACTCAGTTTTACCTGAAAGTATAGGGGTCACCCCAAGGCTTTGGTCCTGAGCCCACTTCTATGTGGCCACTTTGGTGAAAACTATGTGGCCATTTTAGTTGTAAGTTGTTAAGCCATAACATTGTAAATGCTGTATTTTAATTTCTGTGAATGTTTTGCCTTAATTTGTTACTGAATTAAATAGAGAGTTTACCATACTGTGTAATCAGAACCTTGAATGCTGTTCACAGCAGCAGTCCTCTGAAAAGCTGCTAGTGCTTGGCTTTATACCACATATAAAAAAATTCACCAAGTCTAATAGATTTCTTTCTATACAACATATTTAGCCCCTTCTCTCTACTCATGTGACCACCATATTAGTTCAGGCCCTCATCATCATTTGTCTGAGCAATTGCAATAGCATCTTGAGTGGCAGTTCTTCCAGTTTCTTCCCTCTCCAAACCATCCTGCAGTTTCAAAGTTAATATTCCTAAAGCACAAGCCTGACTATGTTACTCTCCTGTTTGAGAAGTTTTATTTCTCTGTTGCCTCTACAATAAAATACTAATTCCTCTAGTATTTAAAGCTTTTACCAGTCTGGCTCCAAGCTACCTTTCCAAACTGATTTCACATTTTACTGCTACTCACACTTTACATTCCAACCAAACTGGCCCACTTGCTAACTGTTCCTTGTGAACATGTTCCATCTCCCACTTCTGTTACTTTGCACAGGGTGTTTCCTATGCTAAGAAATGCTCTCCCTCTTTACTCTGCCTCTTGGGAGTCCCTAGCTCTCATCATGAAGAATCTCAAGTGCTGCCTCCTACGTGAGTCATTTCTTAATACCTCTAGTTATTAGTGTTCCCTCCCACCCCACCCCTTAAGAACAATTTACTTTGTATATACTTTACATTAACATTTTTCTAATGTTCTTTTAGTCTCATAGAATGTAAGCTTCTTGAGGACAGGAACTTTTTTTTTGTCTTTGTTTCCCTAGCACAATGCCTAATGCATAGTAGACTTTTAATAAATGTTTGCTGAATTTAATTCTTCAAATTACTTCAAGGTAGAGTAATATAATAAATTTCAGTGGCAGGTGAATGGCAAAAATTACAATGCAAATACTATGACTGATATTTTTGCCAAATTTTGAATTTTCTTTTATGTGATTATCTTTTCATTAAAATCTATTTAATCTGAAATCTATAAACATGAAAGTATGGTTTTTTACATTACAAGACTTTTAATAGGAATAAATTCACAAATCAGAAAAATCCTTTGCAGGGCCTGTATTCTTATCCCTGTTTTTGGTTTAAAAGACAGTCACCATTAGCAGTGCCTTTGGCAGACATAAATTGCATGATGGAATTTACAAGTGCAGCTCAGGAAATGTGTGAACAGAAACTGATTAAATTAGCACCTGCTGAAATTGCTTTCTTTTATCTGGTACAGAGGCAGTCACAAGCAAGTCTAGTTTAAAAGCTAGCATGTAAATAGGGTTGCAACTTTTTTGTAATATGGGCAGAGGCAATAGGTGAGAAACCTTTTTCATTGCCCATTTTTCCTATGCATGTTGTATGCCTATCTGGTATGATTATATTCCTGAAACAAAAGTGATAGAAACTACTATTTCTGGGTTCCTCTGGACACCTAATAAAGTGTATAGACTTTTTATTCCAGAGTCAGAAGACCTTTCTTTAAAGAGTTGGCTCTGCCACTTGTTAGCTGTGTAATGTCAGGCCAGTTACCCCATAAGAACAATAACATATCTACATGGGGCGTCCTGATAAATGTTTAACAAGTTCTCTGTGAAAAAAATATGTAGACATTTTAAAGTTTAATCTGCATCATTAACATTTTCTCCATCACTTTCTAAAGTCTAGACAATTGACAAAATAATGACTCAAGGCCTGGTTTGCAGCATTTGCTAATTTCTGAGATATAAATGCTCACACTGAAAATGTAACAGTTGGCTCTCCAGCACACTCCTATATCTGCATAAATAACTGTTTTAAATTTCCTCACAACTACCCTACTGGATAGTACAAGTGTTTACCCCCATTTTACAAATAAGAAATCTGAGGCTGCTTCTACTTCTAGTGAATGTCAAATGGCAGACAATGCCGGTGCTGCAGGAGGTGTGGGAGGCCCTGGGGACCCCAGAGTCAGAGGCCGGGGAGGCTTCTGTGGGGGCTTCGGCAGTGGGGGCCAACGTTGAGGCTGGGGCCATGGTCGAGGCCATGGTCATGGCCACAGGGCCCGGGAAGGAAAGGCTGAAGACAAGGAGTGGGTTCCTGTCACTAAGCTGGGCTGGCTAGTCAAGGACATGAAGATCAAGTCTTTGGAAGAGATCTATCTTTTCTCGCTTCCTGTCAAGGAGTCTGAGATCATAGATTTCTTCCTGGGATCTTCATTGAAAGATGAGGTTCTGAAGATAATGCCTGTTCAGAAACAAACTAGAGCTGGACAACATACGAGGTTCAAGGCTTTTATGGCCATTGGTGACTTCAATGGCCATGTTGGTCTGGGTGTCAAATGCTCCAAGGAAGTGGCCACAGCTATTCATGGTGCTATCATTCTGGCCAAGCTCTCCGTCGTTCCTGTGAGACATGGCTACTGGGGCGACAAGACTGGCAAGCCTCACACAGTAACCTGCAAGGTCACTGGGTGATGTGGCTCGGTTCTGGTGTGCCTGATCCCCGCCCCTAGAGGTACTGGCATTGTCTCAGCTACTGTGCCTAAGAAGCTCCTGATGATGGCTGGAATTGATGACTGCTACACTTCTGCAAGAGGCTGTACTGCCACTCTGGGCAACTTTGCTAAAGCTACCTTTGATGCCATCTCCAAAACATACAGCTATCTAACCACAGACCTGTGGAAGGAGACTGTGTTCACTAAGTCTCCTTATCAGGAATTCACCGACCATCTTGTAAAGACTCACACTTGCATGTCTGTCCAGAAGACCCAGGCAGCTGCTGTGGCAACCACATAGACATTTTTTTATAAACAAATAAATTGAACTATGCCTGCTAAGACAAAAAAGATAAAAGATAAAAGAAAAAAAAAGAAATCTGAGGCTGAGAGGTTAAGTGCTAAAGTATACTTTACCTACTTCAGGACACATTAGAACCAAATGAGATCATATGTAATTGCAAAGTACTGTGTAAATAGGAGATAATATTTTTTAGAAATTTAGGAGAACCTGCCAAAGTCATAGTATCACAAGATTTTGAGTTGAAAAGAACTTTAGGATCCTCTTCTAGTCAAGAGATGTCAAACACATGGCCCATGACACTCCCCAGAGCAGCTGAGCCAGATTAAGATGTATTTCCTGTCTGATGTTGATGTGTTGATATGTTAATATGAACATGTGGTTTTCCTTATGAACAGTTTAGTGACCCCCATTTCTATTTCAGTTTGACACCTCTGGTTTAGTTCAACTTTTCCATTTTACAAATAATGAATAAGTCTAGAGTGGGTAAGTTATTTGCCCTAAATCATTTAGTAAGATCTGAGATTGAAAAGAAGATCCTCCCACTGCAAATTCCAAGTCTGCTTCCAATATAACATGCTAGAATCTAGAGTGGAAAGGGATCTTAAGTGATCACCTCTTCCGAATCCTTTATCTTACAGTTGATACCCAAATTTAAAATAGATAGATTGAGGTTTAATATATGTCATCAGAGTATTTCCTTTACATTAGGGGGGAAAAAAGGCAACACAAATGTAGGTAAGTGGTCAAAGGAGTTGTTGTACTATTATGTCTGACTCCCTGTGAGTCCCTGGACTATAGTGTCCATGGGGCAAAGATACTGGAATTATTTACCATTTCCTTCTCCACTGGATTAAGGCAAACAGAGGTTAAGTGACTTGCCCAGAGTCACTCAGCTAGTAAGTATCTAAGACTAAATTTGAACTCAGGTTTTCCTGACTCCAGGCCCAGGACTCTATTCACTGAACCATCTAGCTTCCTTCTAGGCAAAGAGAGGTAAATGACTTGCCCAAAGTCACACAGTGAATGACTAAGACTGGATTTGAACCCAGGTCTTCCTTACTCCAAACCCAGAGCTTCATCCACTAAGCCATCAAAGGAGAGACACCAACAAACATTTCCCAAGAAAGATTTCATTAGAAGCACAAATCACAAACCACAGTTTTAAGGGAAATGCAAGTCAAAATAGCTGAGAACCTTCACCCCACACCCAACAAATCATGAAAAATTATAAGAGATAGAAATAGTCGATGTTGAAGGGGTTGTAGAAAGAAAGGCACACTGATGAATTCCTGGTGAAGCTGTGAGTTGGTCCAGCCATTCTGGAAAGCTGTTTGGAATTAGGCTAAAGTAGTGACTAAAATAGCCATAATTTTTGATCCCAAGGATTGCACTTCTGGGCATATACCCCTAAAAGCTCAATGACTAAAAAGAAAGGTTTCCAATAGCACTTTCTGTGCTAATAAAAAAATTGTAAGCAAAGTAGCTGGCCACTGACTGGGGAAATGGATAAACAAATTGTGTGGTACATAAATGTATGGAATATTAGCATGTTATAAGAAATGATGAACATAATGAATACAAATAAACATAGAAAAACAAAATTATTTAAAGTGAAGTAAACAGAGATGGGAAAATAATATGCACAATATCTACATCAATGTAAATGGGAAGAATACCATGAAGCACTCCAAACAATACAGAGAAATAATAAAGAACAAGCTTAACTGCAAAGAAAGTTGCAGTTAAGTTAAAAAACTGCAAAGACACCTTCTTCCTGCCTTCTCTATGGAGGTGCAGGTAGGAGATCCATAAGTATGAAACATTGCATATATTTTTCAGATTTTCCCAGTGTATTGATTGGTTTTCCTGACATTTTTTCTCTTCTTCTTTTTCTCTTTTAAAAAATATGCCTTTTCCACATCCAGAGAAAGAGATGCAGAGTCTGAAAGCAGATTGAAACAAACTACTTGCTGTTTCTTTTTCTTGTTTTGTTTCCTCTTTCCCACTGATCATTCCATCAGTTACAATCCTTCTTTACAACCTGGCTAATGATTAATGGGAAGATATTTGTAGATCCCGTATCCGAGTACATGCCACCACGATGGAGAGGAAGGGGGAGATGGAAGGGGAGAAAATCTGAAACTCAAGGGACTATGGAACTGAATGTTGTAAACTAAAAGTAAATAAACCAATTTAATTTTTTTTTAAATATCCCTTTAAGGATCTCACATACAAAAATATTTGTAACAGCTCTTTTTGTGGTGGCAAAGAATTGGAAATTGAGTGGATGTCCATCAGTTGGGGAATCTCAGAACAAGTTGTGGTATATGAATGTAATGGAATACTACTGTTCCATAAGAAATGATGAACAGGGGGCAACTAGGTGGCGCAGTGAATAGAGCACCGGCCCTGGACTCAGGAGGACCTGAGCTCAAATCCTACCTCAGACACTTAACACTTAACTAGCTATGCGACCTTGGGCAAGTTACTTAACCCCAATTGCCCTGCCCTTCCTCCCTCTGAAAAGCAAAAAAAAAAATTAAAAAAAAAAAGAAATTATGAACAGGCAGATTTCAGAAAAACCTGGAAAGATTTACATGAACTGATGCTGAGTGAAGTGAGCAGAACCAGTAGAACATTGTTCATAGTAACAGCAACATTATGCAATGACTTAGTTCTTAGCAATACAATGACCTAAGACAATTCCAAAAGACTCATGATGACAAATGCTATCCACATATCTAGAGAAAGAACTATGAAGTCTGAATGCAAATTGAAGCATACTATTTTCTCTTTTTCTTTCTTACGGCTTTTCCCTTTTATTCTGATTCTTCTTTCATAACATGACTAATATGAAAATAGTTTAATATGATTGTACATGCATAGCCTATATCAGATTGCATGCCATCTTGGGGAGGGGGGAAATTTAGAACTCAAAATTTTATAAAAGTGAATGTTGAAAACTATAAATAAATAAATTTTAAAAAATTTCTATAAGGAATGGTTTTCTGGAAGGAAGTAGATAGAGAATATGGGGAAAATCTAGATGATGTGAAAACCAAATATAAAAAGCTATTTTTAAAAGAAACTATAAATATGACAGATATTGGTTGGTTGTTGTCCTTCATTCTGGAAGAGGACCGATATGACATCACAATATTGGGGTCAAGGTGTAGGGTATGTCCAACTGTAGCTGATCAGACCAATATGAGCTTGAAAGGCTTTACTACAAGGTTGGACACAAATAGTCCATATGAATATTTGGAGTGGAGATATCACTAAACTTGTGTATCTCCTGTTTCTTTTGAGCTACTACAATTGTGCTTTGCTCAAAAAGCACAATGCCTTCTTTGATGTGGGCATACTATGTTGGGCAGTCCTGTGCTAGTGTCTCCCAGAGGTCTTCAGAGAGACTTTGAGAGTGTCCTTGCACTTCTTCTGACCTCATCTGTGAGCACTTGCTTTGTGAGAATTCTCCATAAATTAGTCTTTTAGGCAAGCATTCATTTGGCATTCAAACAACATGGTCAGCCGTTTGGAGTTGCCCTGTCTACAGTAGAGTTTGAATGTTTGGCAGTTCAGCTTGAGAAAAGATCTCAGTATCTGGTACCTTATGCCTACTAGGTGATCTTCAGAATCTTCCTAAGACAATTCAAATGGAAGCAATTTAGCTTCCTGGCAAGGCACTGGTATGCTGTCTAGGTTACATACAACACAGTTGGTACAGTGGCTCTGTAGACCTTCAGTTGTGGTAGATACTCTTAATACCTCTTCTCTCCTATACTTTCCTTTGGAACACTCCAAACACTGAGCTGGCTCTGGCAATGTATACATCAACCTCAGTATCTGTGTGTACATCCCTGGAAAGTATACCGTGCCAAGGTAAGTGAATTATCCATAACATTCAAAATTTCTCCATTTGCTGTAACCAATGATTCCACATATGGATGGTGCATTGCTGGCAGGTGGATAACCTCTGTTTTCTTGGTTATTGTCAAGCCAAAATTATCACAGATGGCAGAGAATCAATCCATACTCTGTTGCATCTCAAGTCTCAAAGGCTTCACTGAGTACACAATCATTTGCAAACAAAAATTCACACACCAATTCTCCTTCCACTTTGGTCTTGGCCTGTAGCTTTTTCAAGTTAAATAATTTACCATCAGTGCTGTAGCTGACCTTGATGTTGTTTTTGTCTTGTTGAAGGCATCTGACAACATCACTGAAAACATCATGCTCAGCAGCATGGGAGCAAGCACACAGCCCTGTTTCCTTCCATTGGTGACTGGGAAAGAGCAAAAGAATTGGCCATTATTGAGAATCTGTGCAAGCATGACATGATGAAATTGATGTACAATACTGATGAATTTCTCCAGGCAACCAGAAAAGCACGGAAAGATGTTGCAAAGTGAAATAAACAAAACAAAGAAAATTATGTATATACAATGACTACAACAAAATAAATGGGAAAATGTCATCCATGCTGAAATGTTGTGAAGTTATAATGATAAATCTTGGCCACAAAGAAGTCAACAACAATCACCTAAGCACCAGGCAGTATGCTAAAGACTAGATATGAAATACAAAGAAAAGCCTCCCTCCCCAAAAAAAGTCCCTGATTTCAAGGAGCTTAAAGTCTTAATAGGGAAGAGGGAGGAGACGATATGCAGACTACATACAAACAAGATACAAAAAGGATAAATTGGGGATAATTAACAGAGGAAAGTCCTAGCCTTAAGGAGGATCAGGAAAGGCTTCTTGTAAAAGATGGGAATTTAGCCAATACTTGAAAGGAAACCAGAGGAGTCAGGAGAGGGAGATGAAGGAATACCAGGTAATGAGGGAGAAAAAAATATGGGAATGTATCTTCCCACCTCCTTTGCATGGGTGTGGAATACTGCATGTAATATCAAACTTTCATACTACATTGATTAGTTTTGCTGAATTTTTTTTCTTTATTATAGCTCTTTGGGATAGGTGTACGGAGAAGGATACAATAGGAAACATAAGTTTCCTGTTGCAAAATATAAAACATGAAAAAACAAAAGAGATCAATAAAAATCAATTGTTAACAATTGAAAAGAAAAGGCAGGATGGGGGCGGGAAATTCTTGAGGCACGTAGGGGTTGCTAGGTAAGTACAGTGGATGCAGCACCAGCCTGGAATAAGGAAGACCTGAGATAAAATCCAGCGGCAGACACTTACTAGCTGTGTGACCCTGGGCAAATCACTTAACCCTGTATTCCTCAGTCTCAGTCGACAAATGAGCTGGAGAAGGAAATGACAAACCACTCCAGTATGTTTATCAAGAAAACCCCAAATGGGATCACAGAGGTGGACACAACTGAACAACAAAAGTATCTGTAGACATGTTTACCTCTTTGAACTTTCTCCCACGGAAAAATGACAGGATTAGATTAGATGATCTCTAAGGTTCCTTCCAGCTCTAACTTTCATGACTATGAAATATTTGAAAAAAAAATTAAGATTCCTTGATTCTCCTTTCACCAGTTTTATCTTTGTGTTACTTTTTCTTCCAAGCTGCTTCTATATTGCTAGCTCTGCCTGGGTTCGATGTTTAATTACTTTTGACATTCAGAATTGTATTTGATACTTTGACCTGCACTTTGAAATGCAAATCCTGGTTTTAAATACGTGAGTTCTGAACTTATCCAAACTTAATAGCGATTTAAACTGAAGCCTATTATTTATGTCCTTTGGGGGGGGCAGCCTCAGACCTTTATGAAATCAGAGGGAAAGTTAAAAATGTAGCACGTGCTGAGGTGGGACATTGAAGGGAAGTTTTTGAGGACGAGTCCTCTGAAACATAGAGGTTAATTGTTCTTTATTGTGCTATTCGTTGTCCTGATTATAACTGATCTGTACTATATGACCCTTCCTACTGACAGTTTCACCTGCTTCCCTCTAGTGAGGGAAGAGAGGACTGCAGGTACTTTTAAAAACTACATCCCTAAAATACATTCTTCCCCAGATTCCACTCAATTCTACAATGCTATCATTTCTAGTGATGCATAGAAGCCTAAGCTACTTTCTTTAAATGAATCACATGTTGCTTCTAGGGTTGGTTTGTTTTGGTGCAGGGAGTGGGGGTGGTTGGGTCCTGTCAGGGACCTACAGGTACAGTACTACTTGGTACACTAGGAAGAACATTAAACTTGGTGTCAGAATGCAAGTTCCTATGTTCACATCCTGGCCCTGCTATTTGCCAAACACGGCACGGAGCATACCTCTGAACCTTTCAGACCTCACTTTCCTCATCTGTAAAACTAGAGGACTGGCCTAAGTGATCTCTTAGAACTTAAAATATCTTTAAGTTCTATTATTCTAAAACCTGGATTCGTTATGATTATAAGCAGGGAGGCAGCCCAATGGAGAGGATGGAATTTGGAGAGAAGAGATCTGGGTCAATTGTGGCTCTATAATTACTACCTTTTTGAATTGGGCTAGTCTTGCAGGGCCTCAGTTTCCTCAAATGTAAAATGAGGAGGTTGGCCTATATAACCTTGAAAGTCAATCAGTCAACATGCATTTATGATGTGCTTATTATGTATCAGGCATTATGGGAAGGGCTGGGGAACCAAGAAAGGAAAAAACACAGTTCATGCCTTCAAGAAGTTGACATTTCTAAAGGGGGAAACAAGAAGCAATTATGTGCATACAAGTTATTTACAGTGCAAATTGGAGGAAATTTCAGTGGGAAGGAACTGGGTGGGAGAGAGAAGAGGTGGGCAGAAAACTTCTTGTAGAAGGTAGGATTTGATTGGTCTTGAAGGAGGCCAGAAAAGGGAGGAGGTAAAGGCAAGGAAGGAAAGCATTCCAGGCAAGGACAGGCAGGGATGATTCATGGAATCAAAAGATGGACTGTCACATACAAGGAATAACAAATTGCCATTTCCACTGAATTATAGACTCCAAAGTAGGGAGGAAAGTATAAGAGTAGAAAGGACGGGGACCAGGTTGTGAAGGATTTTTAAAAGCCAAACAGGTTCTGTATTTGTCCTAGTGATTCTAGGGAGCCACTGTAGTTCACTGAGTAGGGTAATAACATGATGAGACCCAAGCTTTAGGAAAACCACTTTGGCAGCTGGAGGATGATCTAGAGTGGGAAAGACTTAAGACAGGGAGACCAACCAGTAGGCTATTGCAGTAGTCTAGGCATGAAGTGAGGAGGGCCTCATCAGGGTAGTAGCTGTGTGAGTGGAAAGAAGGGGACATATACAAGAGATGTTACGAAGGTAGAAATAAGATTTGGCAAAATATTGGATATATGGGATGGATGGGAGAGGAATCAAGGATGACATGTATGTTTTGAGCTTGGGTGATGAGGATGGTAATGATACCCTTAACAGTTTTAGAAATTCAGAACAGGGGAGAGTTTGAGTGGAAAGATAAGCAGCTTTATTTTGGACATGTTGAGTTTGAAGGTTTCTGAAACATCCTTTCATTCAGAGAAGAGATATAAGATAATAGCTAATGATATGGCTGAATCAACAGAGAGGTTTTTCAGGATGAGGGATTCATGGGGGTGTGCATATATGTTAGGTAACAGGGAAGCAGCTAGCAGACAGTGAGAAACTGAAGATTAGTGAGAGTAGAGATAAAGGGATCAACATGCTAGAGAAGAGATGGGAGGGGATCAAGGGTGTATGTAGAAGGGTTTGTCTTGGCAATCAGGACTGCCTGTTTAAGGGAGACAGAGGTAAAGGAGGAGGTAGTGTCAGAAGACATCTTAGTGATATGGGATGAAGAAGAAATAAGAGAGGAGTTCTTGATAAATGAACTCAATTTTTTGGTAAAATGTAAGAAGGTTCTCAGCTGAGAAGGTGGAAAGAGGGGGTACCATACGAAGTTTGAAGGGGGTTAAAAAAAATAGTACGGAAAAGCATGTGGTGAGCTGGATAGTGAATTATTAGGGAGGTACTGCCCTACTAGAAAATACCTACTAGATAGGATTGTCTTATTACAATGAAGGCCCAGTTGAGTTTGAGTAACATCATTTGTAGTAGATCCAGGCAGCATAGTTTTATGAGTTTTCCCAACTCTATTCAGCAGAGCAACAGATGATGGGAATAATCCAAGGTTGGGAATGGCAAGGCATGACCGATGATAGGATAAAGGAGCAAGGGACCTGAGTGTAGAGAATGGCATAGAGTTAAACTGGTTCTCCAAGGAGTCAAGATAGGGAAAAGGGGATAGTATGAAGCTAAGCTAGTTCAGGGTGACAGCCTGGGAAAGAACTGAAGGATGGAGGTTATGTTGAGATGCAGAACAGGGTTAGGAATTATAAGGCGAAAGGCAAGACAGAATGATAAAGGATTATAATCAGATAAAGGAATTTCAGAGATCATGAACATGGCAGTGGAAATTCCTGGATAACAGCAAGATCATGGGCATAACCATCACAGAAAAATAGGTTAAGGGAAATGATTAAATTGAGTGTGCTCCCTTCCAACTCTAAATCTGTGATTCTAATTTATTTTATCATCAGTTTCCTTGTCTATAAAATGGGGATAATCTTGTGAATCAGCAAGTTATAACAGAAAAAGCAATGAATTTAGAATCAAAGGACCTCGGTTCAGATCCCAGCTGTGATGCTTTTCTACCTATATAACATTGGGGCTTACCTTTATACTTAACTTCTCTGGGCCTCAGTTTCTTCAACTGTAAAACAAAAGTTTGGATGACATGATCTCTCAAGTTCTTCCTACTCCAAATTCTGTGATCCCAAGCCATCTTCTATAATATTATTCCCTATTTTAGATTGACTGACTTATTCACTAGATGAATACTACCTCAAAACAATTGAATTTTTCTATCACTCATCTTTCATAAGGAAAAAAGTAACTCATTTGACTTTAGTGACATTGACAATGTGGAGAATATAATTAAAATTGTTTCCAAAAGTGTTAGTAATATATTCTGAGGAGACATTTTTGTAGGTACAATAAATCTGAATGATTTTATTACACATCTCATTTTAGAATCACTTTTACATTCCTAGACAAAGAAAGAAGTGATACAAATAAATATCAGCTGTAAAACCTAGAGCTCGAACTATTGACATATTCTTTGTCTAAAGGTAGTCAAAGAGAAGATTTAAGATCAGTATTAACTCCGAGGAGCCATAAGATATCCCCAAGACAGTTCTTCTGTACAAAAGCAACCTTGACAGCATCTCTTTCTAGATCCATGAGACATCTGGGACCAGGCTGGAAGGGGAGAAGGGCTGCTATTCCTAAGACAGTACCAGCTGCCAGCCCTTGCAGAGTGCAGAAAAGTCAGGTCCAACCATTTCTGTCCAGTTCCAAACATTGCTTTATGATTTTTATAAGTTGTAGCAACCCCACTTTGTTTTTTTCAATTACAAATGCTGAAAAGGTAAGAGTCACTGTTTGGGGTAAGCCTTAATTTCACATATGGAATCCTGGGGCAGGAAGGGTTTCCCGAGTTAACAAAGAATCAACACTTCTCAGAAACTTGGCAACAAATCTACATTCAGTACAAGGGTTAGAAAAGAAAGTGACAAGAACCTAAAGCTTGGTCTGTATGACACTCTAGTTCAACTGATTGTGGAGGGATGTCTGATGAAATTCAAGCAGCATGCAGGCATTTAAGTGGAGAGTAATCCAATTAGATTTAAGGATTCGTATGAAAGTGCTTCATTCCTTGATTTGTGATCTTGGGCTATGTATCCAGGGTATCTAAAATGTGGTTTTAAAAATGAAAACAGATACAGACCATAGCAAAAGGTGGAAGATGTTAACCCATTCTGATGAAGGTGATGGTGGATGTGTGAACAGTTCAAACACCTACCTACTCAGTGAAGAGTTTTCTTCAGAGCTTGGTAGATTCATTTCTAAACTTTGCTGGCTAGAAGACAATCCAGATGATTCAGAATATAATATGCATGCCTGGCAGGCAGGCAGGCAGGCAATGTGACCCATCTGTGTGTTAGGAATGTCTTATGAGACCTTGTGCATTTTGGTCTAATTCAGAACAAAGCCCCTCAGCATACTAGCATCCTCAAAGACAGTCTGCTACCTACCTCCTTTATTCCAATATTTGTTATCAATTTTGAGAGAAGAAAAAGCACCAGAAGGAGGCTGCCTTAAAGGTAACATTCACCTGCCAAACAAGTTTCCTTTTATATCATTTCCCCAGTTCCACATAAGGTAAGTGGAGTTCAAGGAAATCAAAGCAAGACTTCGTGTTCAGCTTCTGGGCTCTTTGTTCACATATTTTTCAGAGTTTTGGGCCTCACTTACCAGCTCTTGGTCATGTTGGTCACTTCAGGATAAAGTACAAACTAACGTATAGTTTGTCCTGCAGTTTCCAATTCACATAATGTTCCTGGCAGAAAGGATATTTTCAGCTCACAGCATTCTGACAAGTTCAAGGAAAATATGGTAGAAGAAACAGACATATAGCTATAACCATCTCAGGCTGTACAACAACCTCTTCATTTGGTTTCTATTTAAACAGTAAAATCCTCTTTTGAAGACGGGAAAATGGTTTAATCCCCAGAAAAGAGGCAGGAAGGCATAACTCAATTATGCTACTGAAGCTGATGAAAGAAAGAGCTCTTGGTCAAGGAATAATGGTTTCTGCAAAGGAGAAGGGAGATACAGGTCTCTGTTTTTTAGAATGACAGACATTGCACATGGTTCCTCCCTTTTCCATAGATAGGCAAAGACAGTCTTGTGGTTCTGATCCAGAAACATGCACTGGGAACTGAGCAGCAGAGTTAGAACATAACCCAAGGTCCACCTGAGCAGCCACCCTATTGAGGCACCATTGCCAGCAAGGTACCCCAGCACAGCTGACCCAGAGACTACTGTCCCCCCTGCTAATGGAGTCAGATACCTACACTGTAGAGAGTTATTCCAGCCTGAACAAAGTTACTTAGTGAACATTTCATAGAGTAACACTCATACATTAGTGTATTTCTAGAAATGGGCAAATCCTCATACATATACATAAGATGCAGGCGCGCGCGCACACACACAAACACACAGACACACACACACACACACACACACACACACACACACACGAGCTTGGACTTTTCTCTTTGAGTGGAGGAAACAAGTAACATTCATATGACAACCAAAATAAAATATAGCTCCAAATTTCAGTGTACAACAAACTAAAACTTACAAACCAAATATCTGCAAACAGAACTCTTCTGAGCAAGGCAGTTGCACACAGCAGTTCATCTACTTTCAGCTCAGGCCTGGCCTGAAGAGTAAGCCTGTGACACTGCGGTATGACCATAGTCTACTACTGCCCCAAACAATTATGGGAAGATCACTTGGAGGCACAGTTCCTTCGCCCTAGGCCAGAGTGTCCCCAGTTACCACAGCATGAAGTCTTATTCCTCCTGCTATAAGTCAGCCTGATTCTGTTCTCCTGTAGGGCTAATAAGGGTTAATGAATCTGTTCCTTTATGGAAGAGAATGAGGCACAAAACCCCAGCACTCATTTCAATGAACCACTTTCCTTTATCTTCAGGTGAACTCAAGGTTGTAACTACTTCATCTCTTATCCCTAATCCCAACACTGTTAGCAAAGGCAAAGCAAGGCATTCTTCCTCAAAACCATGAGGTCCAGAATCAGAGCAGGACCAGCTGTGTATGGCAACATGATAGTGAATGAAGAGAAAAAAGGGACACTTTGAAACTCGCATTAGTTTGTCAACTTACTCTTTGACAGATGGTCACAACTGAGGTCTGAAAGAAGCTATTTCCTAAACCTACCAAGTAGGTAAAGGATGTCAATTTCTATTGCTTCCATTGTCATATCCTTCAGAAGCAGAAATACACAGGACCCTAAGACACAGACCCCTCATCCAGAAGCTCTCAAGGGAGGTAAATATTTCTTAAAGGGGATGGGGGAAGATCTCTATTCCTGCCTATCTGGAATTTCAACCCAAATGAAGCTCTCTGGATTTCTCTAAACAGAGCATGCATCAAATCACATTTTAAGTCTTTTGCTTTTCAAATGCTCCCCTGTTATCTGGCCCTAAGGGCTCTGGAGAGCTGATCCAGCTTTGGCAGCTCTCAACTCTGCCCCTTCTGTCCAATAGTACAGGAGCTCAGTGCAACAAACAGGTTGAAATTGAAGGAGAAGGGACCACCTCATTGCCACTAACACACTTTACTGTAACCCATGCATTTCTGATTTACTAACTAAAATAATTTCCCCCAAAGGGATGAATGCCAGATTATAAATCTCTTCCTCCCATATTTCAGAACCCCCAGGACCAGCACATTTGGACACAAGTTAGTTATTCAGCAAAGAGGCCCTCATAATTCCCTAGAAAGAAGGGGTTCTTGGTTTGGTCTGAAGGCCTCTCTGCAGGTTTTTGCTGGTTCTTTCTCTCAGAAGGCGGCAGCTGCTGCTCGCACCTCGAGAGGAGTTACTGGTTTTACTTTGGAACCAGCCCCCGGGACTGTGGATAAAGCTGAGATGCAGGAGTTCCAGAGGAAGACGAGGAAGATCCTGACTTTCTTCCACTTTTGGGCCTGAAAAAGACGAGCAAGTACATTTTCATGTTCATGTGCCAAGCTTTATCCAGTACAAATTAAACCCTTCTCCTTTGTACACCATGTCAATTGCAATCACCTTGATCATTCTTCTACAACACGTAAGCCACTGCACTTTTCAATTTACTTTTCAAAGTAGTTGCCAAGTGATAGGAACTATATGAATTTTGCAGAGTAGAACAAGCTGCTTCTACAGGTCAGGGAAGACAGATACTCTTGTAGCACTAGATTTAAGAGAACACCTAGGTTCATTTCTCTACTGCAATACCTATTAGCTGTGTGACCCCAGGCAAGTCCTTTACCCTGAGCCTCAAATTTCCTTCTCTGCAAAACAGGATCATAGGATTTAGGCTTAAAGGAACCTTAGGTGTTTTCTAATCCATCTCTGCTCCCTCATTTTATAGATGAGGAGGTCCAAGGAGGTTAAGTAGATCAGTACTCAGGATCACACAGATAAGAAATGGCAGAGCATAAATTCAAGGTCTTCTGCCTCTTGGGCTCTTTCCATTACAATATATTTCCACAACCTACTTCAGAGGTTTGTTGCAAAGAAAGCATTTTGTAAAGTGTAAAGGCTATCAAAATGTGAACTATCATTTGGGTATATGATATATAACTGGTTATAAGTGTATTTTACATGTTATCCTTGTTCAGTCTTGTCTATAGATACCAGAGATTTAGCCCAATAAATATCACTTACCTAGCCTTGGATTTTTTATTTGATGTGCTCTCAAAGGATGAAGCATCCACCTGAATTTCATCTTCATCCTGTAGAGCAGCCTCCAAAGCAGCTTGGACTTTGGGAGCAATAGCTGGACCCTCATAGTCTCTGGTTGTCCGACTAGGCATATCCAATTCTAGTAACACGATATTCTCTGCCTAGAAATGCACAGCCACAGATAATGGCTAACTAGCTGGTGTAAAGAAATCAGCACAAACAAGAAGGAAGCTGGGATATGGTGGTGAATGTTGTCTACTTCCTAGATGGGGTCTTTTCTTCACAAGTGGTAGTGATAGTAGGAAAGAGACCCTACCACCATAGTAGGTCTGTAGTATGGGCCCATAGGGGAAGAGTAAAGAAAAGTCCTAGTTCGATTGGGAGGGAGTACAAAAAGCACCGAATTGGCTATCAGGAAACTAGGGATCCGCCTTAAAAACTAACTCACTGTGACACCTTGAGTAAGCCCCTTCCCACCTCATAGTCACAATTTCCCCATTTGAAAATGGCCTGGGTGATTTGTATTCAATTTTTTAAAATCAATGTTTAAAATTAATTGATTGATTGATTTTTAAAAAAAGAAATAAAGAAAATGGACTAGATTGTCTCTAACGTTGCTTCCAACCCTATAGCTCTATGAAAGCTCTCCTTTCTGTGAGTTGTTACCTTGTAAAATGGTCAAATCCCTCTTGCTCTAAATTTACAAGACAGCACCTGAGGATCTCTAAAGAATCAAACTCTTCTGATGGGGAGAGAAAAAACAACAGTTCTTACCCTATAGCGGGCCTCTGGACGAATCATCATGGACATCCTCGCGTGTTGGCTAAGTGGCCTCTTATAGCCCACAGCTGAAACAGGCCGTTTCATCATCTGCTGATTACTGGTGGGAAAGAAACAGGTCACGTCCTAGAAGTGGACCAAAAATCTCCTACAGTGCTTAGAAGCCAGGATGAATCTATTCAAACATCTGTGTCTTCTCTGAACTAGATCTTCAGCAGATTTAACACCTACTACAAACAGAACCAGAACACAAGCAATTTCTGGACCCGGCTAACTTCATCTGTGTGGCCTTGGGCAAGTCACTGAGCACCACCAAACCTCATCTTCCTCCCTAATCTAGACTACCTACCTCACGATGCTACTGAGAGGACAATGTTTTCTACACTATAAGGCACTAAATAGAGGCAGAATTGCTTGTTGATTTAACAGAAAGAGTCATTGAAAAAGGACTCGGGAGACATGAATGCCAGTCATGCCTCTGGTATGAATGCTTTTGGCAAGTCAATCTCCTTGACTGGGCCTCAATTTATTCATCTATAAAATAAGGGGATTGGACTGATTCCTAAGGCTCCTTACAGCTTTGCCTTTCCATGACACTTCTCTATGAATGAGTCTGGTTTTGTAATACTTATGACAGAAACATGTTTTGTCCAAGGTTGAAATGAGGTAGGCTTTGTTCTTACTGGATTTCCTTTAACCAAGTTCCAGTTCATTCAGACCTCTCAGATAATTCTCTAAGAAAGGTAAATGGTAACTTACTCTAATCGGGTAATGGGATGCAATTTCCAATGATCTTCCTCTTCATCAAAGAAGGATCTATTCATGATTTTGCCTTTCTCTTCCAGAGGAATAAAGTTTTCTATAATAAGATGCCTGTAAGAACATACACACATTAGAGTTATGCACCTCAACAGAAAGAGTGAAAAGTTTTCTAGGTCATTCTTGCACATGTACATGCAGCTAGTTTCCAGCTGTTAGGGTAGATATTTGCTAACTATCTCTTGGCTGACAAATACTGTTAATGCTAACTTGAATTACTAATTTTTAAAAGTCAGAGACTTCCTGAAAGTTAATTCATTCAACACAATTCACCTCTGGTACTATATACAGTACAAAAACCTTTTTCTTCCTGAAGCCTTTCATATCTTCCCCTGCTCCCCTCACTTTCTTTGAGAGACTTCATTTCTTCACTGAAATAAATTAAGCCATTCAATATAAGCGCCCTCTTCTCCCATTCTCTTCATCCTCAAAATCACATGACATCATCCCATACCCCTTCTCTGCATATGGCCTTGATCTTGATCCCATCCTATCATATTCATTCTCTCTCTCTATCTTTATCCTACTATCTCTCTTCCCCTTCTCCCTTTCTCTTATTACTCCTTCTCTTTCCAGGTCTCTTTCCCACTCTCTCACCCCCATTTCCATCCCTTCCTCTGGCCCCTCTCCTCCATCTGGCTCTTTCTTCCATTCTCCTCAATACCCCATCCTATATTTTTCCTTTCTTTCTCAACTAAACTTCTGGAAAAATCTGCCTATATTTGTTGACTTCACTTCCTTTCCTCACTCCCTCTCTTCAACCCTCTGTCTTCTGGTTTCTGAGTTCATCTCTCAACTAAAACTGTTCTCTTAATTTCCAAAACTGATGACCTTTTCTCAGTCCTCATCTTTCTCAACCTATCTGCTGCCCTTGACACTGCTAACCTCCTTCTCCTAGATGCTCTTTTCCTCTCTGGTTCGCCTCCTGCCTTTCTCATAGCTCCTTGTTAGATTTCTTTGCTGTCGCATCATCCATATCATACCTCCTTGCTGTGAGTGCTCTCTCTATAGATCAGGGCTTCTTAAACTTTTTCCATTCTTCTTAAACTGTGGGTCACAACCCACATGGGCTAGATGACCTCAGCAGCTCCCATGGGTTTAATTAACATCTCTATGCATGTATATGTACACACACACACACACACCCTCCAGTTTTCCTTGAGCTTCAGTCCCGCATCATCAATTACTTCTTGGAAATTTCAAACTGGTTATCTTGGAGACATCTCAAACTCATCATGTCAAAAACTGAACTCATTATCTTCTCCCTGTCCCCAAACCTACCCCTCTTCCAAACTGTCCTATTTCTGTCAAAAGCACCACCATCCTTCCAGTCTTCCTGGTCCATAACTTCAGTTTTTATCTTTGATTCTACATTCTCCCTCACCCCATGTATCTAATCGCTTGCCAAATCTTGACATTTCTACCTCCACAACCTCTCTTGCATTTGACCCCTCCTCTCTACTCACACAGCTGCCACCTTAGTTCAGTCCCTTATCACATTTTTTTTTTGTTGAGGGGGGAAAACAAGGCAATTGGGATTAAGTGACTTGCCCAAGATCATACAGCTAGTAAGTGTGTCAAGTGTCTGAAGCTGGATTTGAACTCAGGTCCTCCTGACTCCAGGGCCGGTGCTCTATTTACTGCACCACCTAGCTCCCCCCCTCATCACCTTTCACCTAGTTTATTGTAATGCCCTCCTATTTGGTCTCTGCCCACAGCTTTCCCATTCCAGTCTATCCTCTACACTGCTGCCAAAGAGATCTTCCTTGACCACAATATACTGCAATGACTCCTTAGTGCCTCTTGGATCAATCATAATCTCTTCTATTCAGCTTTTAGAATCTTTCACAATCTGATCCCAACCTGTCTTCTCAGCCTGATTGTACCTTACTCCCCCTCCCATACTCCATAATCCAGCCAAACTGACCTTCTCCCTCTCTTCCTCGTATACAATAATCCATCTCCCATCTACAAACCTTTACAATGGCTATCCTATGTCTGGGACGTTCATTCTCCTCACCCCTACATCAGAGAATCCCTCTCTCTTCCTTCAAGATCAAGTTTCAGCAACATCTTCTATATGAAGCCTTTCTTGATTCTCCCAACTGCTAATGCCCTCCCTCCCCAAACTACCTTGTATCTCACTGCTTTGTATTCATTCTCTCTATGATTACATATGTGCTTATTATCGCTGGTGCTAGAAAGTAAGCTCCCTGTAAGTAGAGCTTGTTTAATTCATTGTATTTGTGTCCCCACCAACATCCCGGCACACAACAGGGTACTTGATAAAATGCTGTTTTGATAGACCTTTTTGGTCACCTTTCTTAGTTTTCTTCAAATTGGTTTCTATTAATTATGTGTGTCTGTCTTGTGTCCTCCCAGAGGAAGACAAGTTCTTTGAGGGCAGAAATTATTTCATTTTTATCTTTGTAACCCCAGTACCTGGCAGAGCATCTTGCACATAGTAAGAACTTAATTAACATGTGATTAGTCAAATTATATAAACATTTATTAAGTCCTTACCATGTTCAGAGCCCCATGATGGTCACTGGGGAAGAAACAAAGGTTAGATAAGACAGAAAATCTGTCCTTATAAAATATTCATCAACCTCCAAATAATAATTTTTAAAAGTTCCGTAGTGCTTTATGGTCTTCAAAGCCCTTAATATCCATTACCCACTTGATCCTTATAATCACCCTGCATCCCCATGCTGAATCTCCATTTGATAGATGCAGAAACTGAGGATCAGATAAATGATTTCTCCAAAGCAACAGTTCTTATAACAAGTTCAACAAATCTTTAGTAAACACCCACTGTGAGCACATCAAGGAGAAGGGCCTGGTACTAAGCCCAAAACTTGTAACTCTATAACCAGAGAGTGTTCTTTCCACTAGAGTAGAGATACCTTTAAATAATCAAAAAGACTTGAGTAATTACCTAAATAGACAATTACTCAAGACTAAAAGTGCAAGGTTTCTTTTTTGTTTTTTTCAAATATTAATGTATTTAATTGACAGGATAGCAAAATAACTCAGAGTAAAATCAATACAGAAAAAAGGCATTTTCATTTTCCCCAATCTTATTCACAGAAAGAATGAAACTTTCTATAGGTGTCTATGGAGAAATTAGTGCTTCCAGGGAACTTCATGTGGGGATGAAAAAAGACCATCCTGCCAATGGACTTGCAAGCTTTCTAATCTATTTGGCTCAAGTGTGGAACCAGACTGCTTTGCTGTGATTGCCTTCCACACTGGGTTGGACTTTTTAAAGCAATGAAGGTAAAGACAAAACAAAAGGCAGCTGTCACTGTGGAGATGTGGTTCTCATTTATTAAATGGAGTCAGAACTCCTCAGTTGAACATTTAAAGTCCTCCACCGTCTGGTGCCACCCCACCTCCTAGCTTTGTCTCGAATTATTTCCTCACAGGTAGCCTACACCCTAGCCAAGCTAGATCACTGGATAGCTCCCCGTATCCCTCATGTGTTTTCCCACCCTACTGCCTGCCTAAGCTTACAACTATTCTCCCACCTGAAGCTCAACTTCCTACACATTCCCCTTCTCTATCTGTGCAAATCCTGCCAAGCTCAAAGACCCCCTGAAGAGAAATTAGGCTCGTTTAAATAATTTAATTTATGTCTAGATGTTAAGAGGTTGCATGATTACTATTGCTTTCACAGTCTCCAAAATAAAATGTGTATTATCACTACTGACTGAAAAGCAAGAGACCCAAACCAATTTTCAGGTGCCACAACTCCACATGCACATGAACATGTGCATGATGAGAAACAATATAACTTGTTAAAAAGCATATACTACTACTACTACTGCCACTGGTGCTGCTGCTGCTGCTGCTGCTGCTACTACTACTACTACTACTACTACTTCAATCCTGCTGCAAACAGTAATGAACTCAAAGTTTGAAAAGACCTTAGAGGTCATGTAGTTCAGTTCCCTCTCAAGCATGAATTTGAACTCAAGACTCCCATAAGCCCTGCCTAGTTCTATTGCCACTTCTTAATAGCCTTGTGACTTTCAGTAAGTTATAACCCCTCAGAGCCTTAATTTTCACTGATCTAAAATATTGATAATAACACTTAGACTGTCTTCCTTATTAAAATTTAGGAAATAGAATCACTAATCCCTAGAAACTATTAACAAATGACAGTTCAATAGCTTTTTACATGTAATTTAATTTAATCCTTTCAACAATCCAGTGAGATAAGGAAGGTAAGTATTATTCCTAATATATACATAGATGAGGAAACCAAAGCTCAGAGAAAGTAAAGTGACTTTCTTAAGGGTCTACAGTCAATCAATAATCAATAAGTATTTATTAAGCACCTACTCTGTACCAGGCTAAACTGAGGGATACAAACGCAAAAGCAAAAGACAGTCTCTACCCTCCAGCAGCTGATGATCTAATGGGGGAGACAACAAGCAAACAAAAATGCACAAACAAGCTATACAGAGAATAAATAGGAAATAATTAACAGAGAGAAGGCACTAGAATTAAGAGGACTTGGTAAAAGCTTCCTGTAGAAGGTAAAAGTTTAGCTGGGATTTGAAGGCAGGGAAGCCACAAGCTAGAGATGAGGAGGGAGAAAATTCTAGGCATGGGGAGATAACCAGAGAAAATGCCTGGAAACTAGAGATGGAGGGTCTTGTTCACAGAAAAGCAAGGAGATCAGTGTCACTGGAGAGTGTTATGTCTAAGAAGATTGAAAAAATAGGAGGGCTAGGTTATGAAGACCTTTGAGTAGAGGCCAAAACAGGATTATATATCTGATCCTGGAGATAACAGAGAGTTAACTGAGTAGAAGGGATGACATGGTTAGACTAGCACTTTAGGAAAATCACTTTAGTAGCTAAATGATGGATGGACCAGAGTAGGGAGAGACTTGTAGCAGGTGGACTCACCACAGGCTATTGCAATAGTCCAGGCATGAGGTGATAAAGGCCTGCACCAGGGTGGCTGCAGTATCAGAGTAGAGAAGTGGTTGTATTAGAATGTTGCAAAGGTGAATCAACAGGCCCTGGCAACAGATTGGTTTGGGGGAGGGAGCAGAGAAGAGACGGTAATGAGTTAAGGATGACACCTAGATTTTGTGAGCCTGGGGAACCTGAAGGATGATGATGTCCTCTACAGTAATAGGGAAGTTTGGAAGGCAGACAGTTTATGGAGAGAGATAACAAGTTTAGTTTTGGACATGATGAATTTAAGATCCAGTTCAAGATTTGATTCATCTGCAAGGCAACTGGAGATTTAAGACTGGAGGTCAGCAAAGAGGCTGGACTAGATTGACAGATTTAAGAAGCATCACCATAGAGATGATAATTAAATCCAAGAGAGCTTATAAGATCATTAGTGAAAGAGCACAGAAAGAGAAGAGAATCCAGGAGAGAGCCCTGTAAGACACACATTAGTAGACAAGACCTAGATCCAACTAAATAAATAGATAAGCCAAGATTCGAATTCAGGTTTTTCTGACTGAAAACTCAATGTTATTTTCGATATAGCCCAGTTGTCCAACTTCCTTCCTGTAACTTGGTGTCTCTTGTGGCATGACAAACTTACTTGAGTTTCAATTCTCTGGTAAGTTCATTTTGAGTCTGTTCCAGCTCCTGACGCTCCTTGATATGCTCTTCTTGAAGATCATGTATTTCTGCCTTTACAGCCTGGAGCTTAGAAAACAACTGGAACCAAAAAGACAAATCAAAGTTAAAAGGAACACTTCTCTCATTCTTGCAAAATTTCAGACTTTTCTAGTTTTCTCTCAACCTTTTTGAGTTTCTTGGTCTTGATGTCCACCTCCTGCTGTAAAGAGCTATAAGTTTCCTTCAGCTCCAGTGTTTCTTCATCCCGACTTTCCATCTGTTGTTGAATTTCACGTTCCCGACGTTTCTAAGAAATAACACAAAAAGGACCAGTTTTACTCTAGAAAATGGTTCTACTTATAGGGTTCTGTTGAAGATTATAAGAGCATACATCTTACATCTCTTAATGTAAATATCTAGAAAGCAAGTCAAACCAAAGGAAAAGCATACTTTAAAACTTTTGTTTTCAATTCCTACCTCTCCCTACTAGAAAATAAAAATAAAAACAAGACCCTTATAACAAACAGGTCATATACTTCTCATTTTAATTTCCTTTGGAAGAGTACAATATAAGAGATATCTGCTACCTGCTTCAAACCAAGAAACAATTTCTTTTAATTTTACTATTTCTTTTCAGATTTGTAATTACTTGCTCTGCAATTTCCTGTCGCTTCTGCTCAAGTATTTTTTGTTGTTCATTGGTATGGTCAACTATATTTTTCCCTCCAACGAGCAGCTTACTTTCCATAGCCTGAAAGGGAAATAGAGAGACGAGGCAGAATTAGTCCTACAAGTGGTCTGCCTGAGAAAAACATTCTTCCCCTCATACATACCATTGAAATCAACAATTGCTTAGTAAGTACCATCTGTATAGAGTTAGATGCAGAGGTAGATACAAAAATTAGTTGATATATGGTGCCTACTCTTATGTTACCAATATATCTATTATGGTTACTGCCTGGCCCTCTTCCCTAAGCAGCACAAGGTACAGGACCAGCCCTAAGGGATGGAGGCTTGGGGTATATTAATATCTTCAGCCCCCTTTCCCATCACAACCACTCCAATAAGCATGAGAAATGCACAGGCTCAGTCCTTTACTTTAGTGATAAGGGCTGGGGGAAAGGGGATTGTTGACTTACAAGCTGATGGCATATATGTGAGAGTCAAGTGTTTGGGCCTTTTTTCATTTTTTTAATACCAGCTAGGGAAGTCACTTCCTTCTTCACTACCTGCTATGTTCCTGAATCACTGCCTACCTATAAGCAGTGAGAACACCTCAAAAATCAAGAATAATTCATACATTGTACCAGATACATATTTTAATTATAGCCAATTATTTAACTCTTTGGTGAAAGTGTCCCTAGCATCTTAAGCTTTAGAGTCAATGTTTTTCATTTCTTTCTGTTTTTTTGCAAGCCAATGTTTTTTTTCAGTCTTCATTTTAGAAATTTGTCCCATCATTGTGACCTCAGCAAAGTACAGGAGAGGCTTTTACACTCTGTTCACTAAATACAGGATCAATCTGGCATCAATCAATCTGACCTAGAGTTAAGAGAGGTATGTTGTGTACACAACAGCTTAGAGCTCTCATACCATCTGCCTACAGTTGTAAATGAATCACTGATCACAAGTCATCACAAGTGCTCTTTGCTCTGGATAAAAGATGTTACTGAAAAACTGTGTGGAAACCAAAATTATTAAAATGAAATCTGATTTCAAATGCTGAGAATATTATTTAAAAGCATCTTTTGAAGAATTCCTTTGTAAAGTCAATAATCTTCCCCCAATTTAGTTGTTTTATAAATTCAGGTTTTCATGTTAAATTTAAAATCACAAAAGTATAGAGCTAGACAGAGATCTTTAAATACCACCTAGTCTAACCTAATTTTATTTCTAGGTGAGGAAATGGAGGCACTGATTGGTTGTGACTTACCTAAGGTCACATAAAATAATGACAAAGCCAGGACTAGAACCAGGTCTCTTCCCATACATATATATGCACTGTCTTCTGAATCTACATCCTTAATCAAAGTCATATACCCCTTTCCTAAAGCAAATTTGTTTTTAAACCTCTGATCCATATCCCCTTTCCTAAAATCTTCTAAGATAATGTTATTTTCTGCCACTTTTGCCTCTTTTGGGGGGACCAGAGCAGGACATTCAAACTATATTTGCCTAAATCAAACAGAGAGAGCTATGGAAAAAGTCCTTTGGGACAGTACCGGACCTTGATCTTGGCACCCAGCATTTCTGTAGCATCTTTCTCCCTCCTCAGATCCTCCATCTTTTTCTCCTTCTCCTTTAATAATCTCATCTTGTCTTCAGCTACCAAGGTGTGATCCTCTACAATGGCCTTCTTTTCAATCTCCAGTTTCTCTTGCTGCTCCCTCCAGTAGTCATCCTTATCCTCACCTTCATCCTCACCTTCTTCACCTTCTCCCTCTTCCTCTTCCTCTTCTTCCTCTCTGCCTCCAACCCCCTCTTGGCGTTTTTCCCTCTTTTTTCTTTTGCCAATGGAACGTTTTTCTAGTTGGGCCTTAAGTCGAGCAATCTCTTCTTGAAATTCTCGAAGGAGGGCATCTTTAGGATCCTCATTAACTCTTGGCTTATTCTTAATGTTTTTGGCACGGTTGGCGTATCTCAGTGTGGTGAGGGTTTCTTCTACATTATAAGAGGCAGGCCCCACGTTGGCCACCATCACAGTTTTAGCATTGCCACCTAAAGAGTCTTGTAGGAGCCTTGTAAGTTTTGAGTCCCGATATGGAATATGAGTGCTTTTGCCATCTACAAGAGCAGATATGACATTACCCAAAGCTGAAAGGGACAGATTAATCTTGGTGGCTTCCTTCAACCTTTCCCCCTGAGCTCCTGTCTTGGTTTGACGTTCACTGCCTGCAAGATCTACTAGATTCAGTTTCCCCACACGGATATGATTTTCTCCATCAAGCCCTACTTCACTGCACTCAATAGTGATAACAAAGATGGCATGAGATCGAGAACTGTGCTCATTCATGTTGGTAGCACCAACTGAACGGTTCTGATTCCCTACATTCATTACATGTTCTATTTCCTTTACACTCTTTGTAACAAAGGAAGACAGATCCTTCACATAGACACCAGTGTCTGGTCTCTCTTTTAGTTCAAGCCTTTTTGTCTGATCCTTTGACAGCAGATCTCGGATTTCTTCTTGGTATATTTCTAGGTAAGAGGCCCTGACAAGGTACTGCTGATTCTGGGATCTAGAAATGTGGGTAAAGATATGATCAAAGGAGTTAGGGATGACACCTCTTTTCTCAGGGTCACCACGAACCCCTTCCATCGTGTAGGTTTTCCCAGTCCCTGTTTGCCCATAAGCAAAGATGGTTCCATTGAAACCCTGAAGGACAGAGTCTACAAGAGGTCTGAAAGTCTCATCATAAAGCTCAAACTGCTTGGAATTCCAGTCATAGACAGCATCAAAGGTAAAAGTCTTGGGCATCTCATGGGTTGTTCCCCTGGGATTCTTGACTGACACCTGCCCTAGCTTCACATCCACATCAACAACTTTATCATATGAAGCAGCCTTTTCTTTGCCATTCATAGGACGACATCGTACCACCACCCTGACTGACTCTGAGCTCTTCAACTTAGACATGGTGACAGGTCAGTGTGGGATGAATTTTAATGAAAGTTGATCCAATATAGCTCAGGATGCTAAAATCCTAGGGGAAAAAAAAAGAAAACAGTTCTTAAGTTGCAGTTTCAGTAGGTTATTGAATGTTACAAACCTGACAACTTTTCACTTCACAAATTCATTGTAAATTAAACTTTATATCTTTAGAATTCTACATGTTTTCACTCCTGGGCTCTTAACTACCTTCAAAGAGAAATATTAATGACAACTCATTTATTTTAAAGTTTGCAAAGTACTTTCCTCATAATCCTGTGAGGTAGGTAATATAAAAGATAAGGGGAGACCTAGAAAGGATAAGAAATTTGCTCATATTCATACAGCTAGTTAAATGTTAGCACTGGGATTCAAAACCAGGTCTCCTCACTCCAAGTACGATTCACTTTCAACTACACCATGCTCAATCAATGAATAAGCATTTATTAAGTGCCTACCATGTGACAAGAACAATATGAAGTGCTGGAGGCACAAAAAGAAACAATCCCTATTCCCAATGAGTTTTACATTCAAATATGAGAGACGTGCATAAATCATATGCTGAATAAATATAAAGATATGATAATATGTAAAATATGAAGATAATCAAAAATCAATAAAACTAAGCATAAAGGAGTTAAGTACAAAGTAGTTTGGCAGAGAGAGTACCAGCAGCTAGGGGAATGAGGAAAGGCTTCAGGTAAAAGGCGATGCTCACTACTGACTGCTAAGGCTCTGAACCGATCCAGTCATTCTAGAAAGCAACATGGAACTACATCCAAAAATCCATTACATTATGCATGCCCTTTGACCTACTGATGCCACTACTAGCTCTAAACCCCAAAGAGACCAATGGAAAAGGATTCCATATGTACAAAAATATTTATAACAAGTTCTCTTTGTTGTAGCAAAGAAATGGAAACTAAGATGCCCATAAACTGGGGAATGGCCGAACAAGTTATGGCATAATACTATTGTGCTATAAGAAATTATGAAGGGGACAGTATCAAAGAAACCTGAGAAGACTTGTACAAACTAATGCAGAGTGAAGTGAACAGAGCCAAAAGAACAATTTATACAATAACAACAATATTATAAGGACAATTAACTCTGAAACTTAGGAATTCTGATCAACACAATGACCAATCACAGTTCCAATGTACTCATGATGAAACATGCCACAGAAGTGATGGACTAAGAGTACAAAGCAAAGCATATATTCTTTTCCTTTTTTTTTTCTTTTGGACAAGGCTAATGCAGGAATTTGTTCTGCATGATTATAGCCTTGCCAAACCCCAACCTTGGATTACTCCTCCCACCATCTCCTGCTCTCACTCCTATTCGTGAACTGCTTCACAAAGCTAGGGAAAATCATGAAACCATGCTACCTGAATCCACTACATATAAATCTTACTTAATCTCAACTGGGTCCTCACTGTAGTAAGGAAATCCTTTTACATGTCCCTAATCAAGTCACTATCCTCACCACAGCAGTTTATCCAAACTTTTTCATCCCTCTTCAAACTACCTATAGTACCCCCTCTCCCTGAACTCTCTCAGTTGAGAACTTTGTCTCATGTTTCACCAAAAAATTTAGGTCATTTACCAAGAACCCTTTCTTCTCCCCTCCTTTTCATCTCACATTCCTAAGATGTCTTCTGACACTATCTTCTTCACTCCTGTCTCATATAAAGAGGTGAAGTCCTTCTGCCTACGCCAAGACAAACCCCTCCACATATACCCTTGACCTCATCCCATCACTTATTCTCCAGCATATTAATTCTTTTATTAAGATTAATTCTTCTATCAATCCCACTCTCACTAACCTTAAATCTCTCCCATGCTCATATA
>CM053581.1:268312408-268328208 GCA_028627135.1 Pseudochirops cupreus | reverse complement strand
TCTTGATAAAAAAAACCTGAGCTGAACAGAAAATTTGACTTTCAAATACAAGAAGCAAAAGAAGCATGAGAAGGTAAACAGGAAAAAGAAATCATAAGGAACTTATTAAAGCTGAACTATTTACATTCCTACATGGAAAAATGATAATTGTAACTCATAAGACTTTTCTCAGTATAAGGATAGCTGAAGGGAATATATATGTCCATATGTATACATACATATATGTATGTATGTATAGGAGGATGAATGTGTATATAAATATGTATGTGAGTGTGGGCATTTGTATGTTCGTGTATACATAGACAGAGGACACAGGATGAGTTGAACATGAAGGGATGATATCTAAAAAATAAAATTAAGAGGTGAGAGAGGAATTTATTGGGAGAAGAAGAAAGGGAGAGATAGATTAAGGTAAATTATGTCATATAAAAGAGGCAAGAAAAAACTGTTACAATGGAGGGGAAGAGTGGGAAGGTGAAAGGGAATGGGACAACCTGATTCTCATTGAATTTGGCCTAAGGAGGGAATTACATACACACTCAATTGGGTATCTTACCCTACAGGAAAACAGGGAGGTAAGGGATAAGAGAGGGGAGGATAGAAGGGAGGGCAGTCAGAAGCAAATATTTTTTAAAAGGCATAGGGTCAAAGGAGAAAACTGAATAAGTGGGGGTTGGGATGGGATGGAAGGAAATAGAGTTAGTCTTCCACAATATAACTACAATGGAAATGATCTGGGTAACTATACATGAACAATCCATATTGAATTGCTTATCTTCCCAGTTGGGGTGGATGAGGAGGGAAGAAGGGAAAAAAATCTAGAACTCAAAGTTTTAAAAACAAATGTTTAAAAATTCATTTTTTACATGTAACTGGGAAATAAGATATACAGGTACTGGTGCATAGAAACCCATCTTGCCCTACCAGAAAGTTAGGGGGGTGAAGTGGAAGGATATAAGACAGAACAGATTGGGGGAAGGGGCATTCAGTAAACTTGATCATTTGGGATGGGGGTAGGGGAAAGATGGGGAGAGAAAAATTGTAACTCAACATCTTGCGGAAATGAACGCTGAAAACTAAAAATAAATAAATTTAAATTTAAAAATAAATAAACAAATTTATAAGAAAAGAAAATAGAGCACAAAATATTAGCTTGAAAAGAATTTTGAGGTCATCTCCTCCAAGACCAGTTTATTCTCCTTGTGTAACAGAAGAAAGAGATTCAAAGATGTTAAATAATTTGTCCCAAATTGCAATTTGTCAGCAACAGGGATAAGACTAAACTAAAAAATTAAGGTCTTCTCATTCCTAATATACTGCTTTACTCTATCAAGATACCTCTCTAAGATAATCCTAAAACCCCAAATTAACCCAGACATTTTTCAGATTCTGCCTTCCTGCTTGCTATAACACCCCAAAGCACTTTGTAGACTATAAATCACTATACAAAAATGTGAACCATTATAATTTAAAACATGATGTTTATTAATATGTATTAAACAAGTTTTCTTAAAAGATAAATTATTCACCAAAGTTAGTTGCTTTATATACTTCATTCTTTCAATAAACTAGTTAGTAGCTCTAAAAAAGGTAGTGTAGAATTTTCATATATAGATATATGTACACACACATATATACACATGTGTGTGTGTGTATATATATATATATATATATATATACATACAGACACATCCACACACAAAATTATGATAAACTGGTATTTATTATCTCAGGATTTACCTCAATTGGGAGCAAAATATTTCTTTTTAAAATTCCCTAAAATGAAGCCCATCAAAACTAGTAGCCTACTGTCTAGTATTCCCACATCACTATCCTTAGATCTAATTCTGCCTCCTCTATTTATTAGACAGCTCTGTGACCTTGAACATCTCTGATCCTCAATTTTCCCATCTACAAAATGAAGAAGATAATACTTGTTCTATCCACAGTCTCTCAAAGTGAGAATCAAATAAAATAAGTGATATAAAGCTCTCTGCACCCCTCAAGCTCTACCTAAATGTTAGCTATCATTATTACCGAGTCTCTAACTATCATGAATCTTTCACTTTGTCCACTGTACTATTTAACCTCTGTCATTTAAAAGTCAGTGTTCCAATACAAATTCTACCTATGCCATAAGAAAAGACTTTCCTTTCTATTTGAAAGACAAATCACAACCATGCTTTTTGTTTTGGTTTTAGTTTTTTTACATTCTTTTTTTAAATTCAATTTTATTTTCAGTTCCAAATTCTCTCCCTCCAACTCTCCCTTCCTCATCCACTGTCTAATACCACTGAGTCACTGAAAATAAATAAGCCAACATTCACATATCTAAATACAGAACACTATCATTAACTTGCTCCAAATTGGTCTAACAAAGTAAAGACAGATACAGTACTGCAATCAGAGTGGGAGGCTTAAAAAAACAAATTTCAAGCATCAGCGCAGATGTGCACTGGAGATGAGCTAAGCTGATAAGAACACATTCTAACTGCCAAGAAAATATGCTTTATTAGCCCCACCCAAGAAGGTCTGGGAAGAAAGAATGAAGTCACTAAATGAAGAGAATGCCACCCTATTTGCATTGTAGATTTTTTAACAATAATGATCACTATCATCATAATTCACATTTCTACAGTCTTTAAAGGTTTACAAAGCACTTGAATACGTAAATTCAACAACTATGTGAAGTAGCCAGGTTTATCATCCTCATCATACTGATGAGGAAACAAGTTCAGAGATTCCAACATCATTTAGGTAGCAGAATTAGGAGCTGAACCCTGGTTTTCTGGCTCTAAATCCAATGAATGATCTTTCTACTGTACCAAGCTATCTATCTACCAGGTAAACCAAATGATATGTCTGAAAAGAATTCTACATTCATGGTCACAGAATCAAAAGAGCTAAAAGGGACCTTAGAGATAATCAGAAAGATGACATATGAGGGAACTGAAGCTCACGAAGGGTAAGTGTATCCAAGTTACATGACTAGTTAATGACAGAACTATGAATAAAACTAACTCCCAAAGCAGAGCTTTCTACTGTAGCATCTTTTGGGGGACTGCAGTTCACTAGAACAAGCACAACTGGTCAACTGTGCTAAGACTCTGGGTAGAATGAAAAGATCACAAGACCTGAAGTCAAAAAACCTCAAGCTCCAGATCTGCTACTTACTACTAGCTGTGTGTCATTCCACTGTTACTTAATTTCTCTAGGCCTCAATTCCTTTATCAATAAAATAAAAAGGTTGGCAGTGAAGGTCCTGGAAAAGTAGATAATTAAACATACCTCCTCCGTCAAGGAAGGGTAATAAGGGATTACTATGCCAGAATACTGTCTATGTTGTCAGCCATGGTCTTTGTAGATGTTCTGCTTGTTTTTCTTTGTCACAACAGAGAATTCAATCTGGAGAGGGGAAGGGGGGATGGAAAATGACTGCAATGTAGAAACAAAAGATATCAATAAAGCTCATCTTTAAAATAAGATATTTTTAAATGAAAGATTTGGAAACATTCTGTAAATGTTTGACATACAGGTCAAGATCAATAACAATAACCTCACTGAGCATATGAGAAAAACTGAGGGCCAAAAAGGCTAAATAATTTGCTTATGATTGCATAATCAGCCATTGACAGCGATAAGGCTTTGGTTCTTTATGGTAGTTCTGACGTTACAATATTAAGATAGTAAATATCATCCCAATCAAAAAAAAGGATTTATGAGTAATTTACACAATAGTATCTGACATTTATTACAGCATATATTAACTCTGACTATTCACTGAAAGGACAAATGCTGAAGCTCAAGCTTAAATATTTTGGCCGCATACTAAGAAGACAAGACTAACTAGAAAAGACCCTGAGGCTGGATAAAATTGAAGGCAACAGAAGGGGATTACAAAGGATGAGATGGATAGATAGTGTTATAGAAGCAATGAACACGAGCTGGGACAGACCTCAGGGGATAGTAGTGGAGGACTGGAGGGTCTGCTGTGCTATGGTCCACAGAGTCATGAAAAGTCAGACATGACTCACCACCAACAACAACAATCTTATACATATAAGAAAGGAAAATGGTGTATTCCAGGGATGGGGATCCTGTGGCCTCAAGGCCTCATGTGGCCTTCTAGGTCCTTGGGTGCACCTTTTGACTGAGTCCGAATTTTACAGGACATATCCTTTTATTAAGAGGATTTGTTCTGTGAAGTTTGGATCTAGTTAGGACCTAGGGGGCCATGTGTGGCCTCAAGGCCGCAGGTTCTCCACCTCTGGATAGTCTTTCAAAAACTCAAACAATAGTGACTGACTGTCAATGTTCAGAACTCTAAGCTAGGCACTGTGGGGAAGTATGGATATAAATTTAGGTAAGATATGGTCCCTACCCTCATGGAGCTGACAAAAGAAATAACATTAGATTTTCAATCAGAAGGCTTAGATCCTTTTTAGCTGTGTGACCCTGGCAATTTAGTTTCCCTCTCCAAGTCTCAATGTACTCACCTATAAAATGAGAAGGACTGTACCAGATCTCTAAGGTCCCTTCCAGCACCATCAAAATTCAAGGTTAAAAAGGATGTTCTTCCAATAAAGCCTCCCTCCAGGGTCTCATTGTGTTAAGGAAGTCATCCCTAATTTCTCAAAGGCTATGTCAGCAGAATACAAGTACCAGAAGGTCTTACCAAGATAGAAAAGCAATAAGCTGTGTGTCTATTCATAAGTGTTGAAAGACTTAATCTCAAGAAGTTAATCATAGAATGATAACTTTTTTTTTTTGCCAAAGCAAGTCATGAAGTACCATCAACTAGAAGGAGTCCTTAAACATTTTTGTGTCCTGGACCCCTGTGGCAGTCTGGTGAAGCCTATGGACCCCTTATAACAATAATGTTGGTAGATGCATAAAATAAAATACAAGGATCACAAAGAAAACCAATTATTTTTAAATCTAGTTGTCAAAATATTTGAAAACAATTTTATGGGCCAAGGTTAAGAAACTTTGCATTAAGGCATGGGTCTACAATGGTTGGGGAAATATCTGTATTAATAAAATCACCAACATTTCAAAGAATCAAACTAGGAATAGTTGGCCCTGTTCCAAAATAGATATTCTATTCCCTCAAGTCTACCACCACTCCAATCTTACCACCAATGCTAAAGAATTCCCAAACACACATCCCAAATAGTTCTTTATTAGCCTATTTTAAATGTCACATTTCAAAATCATCATCTGAAGTGAATTATCAAAGAAAGAAAGAGAAAGGCCTTTGGCCACATAATATATACCCTACATACAATTACATGTGTGAACCGTGCTAAAATGATTTGTGGTTATGGATGGAATGAGTAGATTTTCTTAAAGGAGCTTCTAGGAATTTTGGCTGAGCACACCAAATTTTCAGGGAATTCCCAAGGCAAAACCTATGAAACCTTAGAAATGCCATAGGGAAGGCTAGAATAGAACTATTTTGGCAGAAAAAGATTGGTTGTTTGTGTCACCAGTGATTCATCTCTCTTCCCTTTCTCTCTCTCCTAGGTCTGGCAGTCTCCTTTTAATATTCATGATGCCAAAAACCCAGGGTCAAAGCAATGACTCCAACAGTAACAGACAGAGAGTATCTGCCTCTCCACAGAATGGCAAGGTGCTCAATAGTAGGAACCAGCACTTCCTCCCTAGGCTCCAAGTAAAAGACTTTCATTCATTCTCACTCAGTCCAATTCAGAATTTTCTCATTATAAACTAAAAGGGATAATATTCCATTGAATCCCAAAATCCAAAGGGATCAGAGAGGTTATCTAGTCCTACTCCTACCTGAAGCATAAATCCTTTCTAAAACATCTCCGGTGTGAAGTCAATTAGGCTCCCCTTGAATAACTCCTGTAATGAGGAGTTCTATTTCCCAAGGCAGACCATTCCATTGTTGGAGAGCTCTAATTTTAGAAAGATCTTTTTTATGTTAAACCAAAATCTGCCTTCCTATAATTTCCACCCACTAATAATAATTCTGCTGAGAATGAACATAATAAATCTAATCTTTCACATGACAGTCCTTCATACAATTGAAGATAATGTATTCCTTAAATTTTCTCTTCTCCAAGTTCACTATCTCTAGATTCTTAAATATCCCCCATTTTACATCATTTTAAGACACCTCCCCTCTCCATTATCTTGGTCATCTTTCTATAGACATGCTCAGTTTGTCAATGTCCCATATAAAATGTTGTCCCCAAAACTGAACACAATATTCCAATTCAACAAATACTAAACACTTGTTCTGACCCAAGCATTGTATAGGGCACTAGGAATACAAACACAAATAGTGATAGTCACTGCTCTCAAGGAACTTACTTTCTGTTTCAGAAGTAGTTTAACACTAGGCAATGTCACTATCATCCACCTCCTTCATTCCAGTGACTATACTTTTGTTACTACAGCCCAAAATCAAATTAGGTTTTTTGGCTAACCAATCACACTGCTAGTTCACATGGAACTTGCAGTCAAACCCAAACCCTAGTTGTTTGTTTTTCACATGAGCTGCTGCCTTAATAGACATTATTCCCTCAATGTGTAGTCATATCAGGTGATTTCAGGAAAACCATCACACTTGTCATTTTACAAGTAGGGAAACTGAAATGCAGAAAGAAGCACCTTCCCCAAGGAGGCAGTACAATATAATGGAAAGAATACTGGACTTGTAATGAGAAGACTTGAATTTGAATCCTGTCTTTGACACTTTAATAGCCACATGATCTATGAGAAAGCCACTTAACTTTCCTGAGTCTTTTCTCCTCTGTAAGATAGGGATAATACTTACTTTGCAGAGTTGCTGCGAAGATCAAATGAGATAGTGCCTGTAAAACATTTTGCAGACCTTAAAATGCTATGTAAATGTCAGTTATCATAATTACAAGGAAAGCTTGGAAGCATATACTTTTAATTTTTACATGTAGGTAATTAATGAGAGCCTGATGCATAATCCATGTCTTCCAATGACCACTAAACACAAGTATTGATGGAAATAATATATATTTCTATAACACAGATTTAATAAGTGCTTTCCCAATAATACCTTGGTAAAGTATGTAACATAGTCAGCACAGTATTATCTCCGTTTTAAAAGTGAGAAAAGTGAGGCTCTAAGAGGTTAAATGACTGTCTAATGTCATATAGTTAGTGAGTCTGTTAGGGCTAGGTTTCAAACCCAGTTCCCCTCATTCCAAACAAAGCATATTTTCTGCTCCAAGATACTTTAGAGAAGGGCTATGTGCTACTGGCTTTAATTCACCCTCAGACATACTGTGAAAATATCAGATACGAATTCATTCTAAGGGAAAAAAAAGTAAAAATGCTAAGCATTTCAAGATGGTTACTACTCTGGCTTGTTGCCACAAGGCATTAGCCTTCTCTGCAGTGAATATATATCATCGCCCATACTGGCCCCTGCCTCTGCAGTATCTTCTTTTCCATAATCCTTTGCACTTATATGTGCTGTTACAACAACGTTTACCCGTGAGGACTGGTACTGTTATCCCCATTTTGTAGATGGGACAACCAAGGCTCCCAAGGTCAGAAAGCTGATAGAAAAGAGAACCAAATCTAGAACCCCGCCAAACCCTCTTCTAATCAGGGCTTTCACCATGTGACTGCATTTTCTTCTCTCCTGAACATCTAAGGGAAGCTAAGGTCCCACACCAGCTAAGGAACCCAACGATCCCACCATTATGACCAGGCAGGTGGTACACACATACATTCTCATATTCTCTCTCTCAATATCTCTGTCTCTGTCTCTGTCTCTGTCTCTCTCTCTCTCTCATCCATCCCCGCCTGGACAGCTCCCCCACCCCACCCCACCCCACCCTCCCCTGCGGGGACCCCCTGCCCTCCCTGCCAAAACCTGGGCTCCAAGCACCTGGCTTCAGAGAGCGGGCTGACTGCGGGACGTCACGGGTGGGTTCCGCTCCCGGCTGGCTTTTCCCTGCGTCGGGGGCAGGCAGGACCAGGCGGTCTCCTCTGGGATGGATGCTCGGCGCCTCCTCCCGCTCCCCGGCCCAGAGGGAGGTTCTTCGGGGCTGCGGCACCGACGCCTGCCCAGGAAGAAGGCGGGCCGAGGCCGCGGAGCCAGGGAGGACCTCCAGGGGACTGACTCACCTGCGGCCGAAGCCCGGGGCCGGGGCCCGACCAAGCGGCGGCGGTGGCAGCGGCGGCGGCCGGTCGCTGGGCTCAGCCATTCCCCGCTGCCCCGGATGGGGAGAGACGGCGGCGGCGCACTTCCTTAGCAACCCGTCTCCTCGGCCCACTTCCTTAGCAACGAGCTACCGGCTCCCGCTGCGATTTCAACCAACTTTATTGGTAGCCAGCGGTGGACAAGGCTGGGCGCGTGCCCCAGGCGCGGGGCGAGGGACCCAGGGCAGCGGGCTCCTCTACCTGGCGGGGGCCTCCGTTACCCACTTATGGATTAGGGAAGATAATCTCCTTACCCTCCTAACCTTCTTCCCCATCCTGGCCCTCTTCCTCCTCTCCCTCGTCCTCCTCCTTCCCCCCTTTCTAGTTCCTTCCCCTCCCCCCGCTCCCCACCTCTATTCCACCCCATCTCCACTCACTGCGTTAATTCTCTGGGAAATGATTCAAACCACCCCACCCCCCGCCCCGCTCCGAGAGATACATGCAGAGGGGGGCGATGGGCATGGCGGGGTACCAGTCCTTGACGCAGCATGAGCGTGCTGTGTGACCGCGAGCAGGACCCTTGCTCTCTCTGGGCCTCTGTTTCTTCTGTAAAGTGAAGGGTTTGAATTCAATAATGACTCACGTTTCTATTTACAGAAGTGATGTGCAAACAAGGGCCTTGTTTTTCTTGCTTTCCCAATGGGGGGGGGGGGGCAGAAAGGTAGATCTGCAAATTAAATATTTTTAAAAGAAAAATCTTAAAGTACTCCAAAAATGAATAAAAATGATTTGCAAATAGCTATTTCATTTTACTTGCTTTCTCAATTGGAGAGGAATAGAAGGGAGAAAATGATGGTAATAAAAGCATAAAGCACTCAAAATAATAACATGACTTGCACACATAAACTCATGTGATCACAACTATATAACTGAGCTAGGAGAACTAAAATTATCCTGCTTTACAGAGAAGGAAGCAGACCCAAAATGAGAAAGTTACTTGCCCAGCATCCTATAAGGAGTTGTAACAGAGCTCAGACCAAAACCCAGAAACTCTAACTTGAATTCCAGGACTTCTAGATTGTCTACTGAGAGTCCTTCCAATTCTAACCCTTCCAGGGGTCCTACTACTTCTTGTAAATTTCTTTTCCTTTTTTTTCTTAGAATTCAATACAGTGTTTTCAGGTATAATATATGAAAAGTGCAAACCTTAAAGTGATATATATATATGTGTCAGTGATTATTATTATCATTAGACAGCTTTATTAAATACTTCATAAAATCCTAAACGTCAGAGCTGGAAGAACCTTAGAACAAAACATAAATGCTTAGAGCTAAAGAGACGCTTGAAATCTCTGATTAGAATCTTTTACAGAAGAGGAAAGTCAGGGCCAGGGCCAGAGAAATGCTGCAACTTGTTCAAAAATTACAAAGGATGTGGCTTTCCTGGGAGTCCTACTTCTAGGGGTCCCTTTCCGCTCCATCACTACATACCTTACAATACAAGATTGTTGTTAGGAAAGTGTTTTGTGAAGCATGATGAGTTTTGTTTTTATTATAACACGGGCTTGCAGAGTATACTATCCATATTGTTATTGTTCAGTCATGTCCAACTCTTCATGACCCCATTTGGGGATCTCTGGTGAAGATGTGGTTTGCCATTTCCTTCTCCAACTCACTTTACAGAGGAGGAAACTGAGGCAAACAGGGGGAAGTGACTAGACCAGGGTCACACAGCTAGTAAGTGTTAGAGGCCAGATCTGAACTTAGAAAGAAGGGTCTTCTTGATTCCAGGCCCAGAACCCTATCCACTGAGCCACCTAGTTGCCCTTGCACCATTCATATTAGGAGGTAGTAAATATTTGCTGAATGAATGGATGGATAAATGAAGTGAATGAATGCCAACACAAAAGTCTTTTGCAAATCATAGTTAACATCTCCTTGGCTGTGCCTTATTCCCACTCTGCAACCCACTGCAGCGATGCTAAAACAACCAGAGGTTCAGACAGATGAGAACCTCAGCCTTTTGGCAGCAGGTCTCTTGACCTCACTTGTCCCCAGATGTGGATTCCAAACTAGTGCTGACATTGACACAGCAGCCAAGTTCACTGGGGCTGGGGCTGCCACTGTGGGGGTGGCCAGCTCTGGAGCTGGAATTGGGACTATGTTTGGAAGTCTCATCATCGGTTATGCCAGGAACCCCTCCCTGAAGCAGCTGCTCTTTTCCTACCCCATTCTGGGCTTTGCCCTATTGGAGGCCATGCAGCTGTTCTGCCTGATGGTGGCCTTCCTCATGCTCTTCACCATGTGATGGGCAATTTCTGTCCCTCAATGTTTTTGAATGTTCCTCCTCATACTTCTGGTCTTTTCATGTGTCTTCCAGCATGTGTAAATCTTCCCCTCCATTTTACCAGGCAGCCCTGGGGAAAGACTTGGACTCAGGCTTTGACAGAGGGAAGACAAATAAATACTGTACTAATAAGCAAAAGAAAAAAAGAACAGCACTTTCCTCACAACCACCCTGTGGATTAAGTACTTGTTGTTGTTTTGTTGTTGTTCAGTTGTTTCAGTCCTGTCTGACTCTTCATTATCCCCATTTTACAGATGAGGAATCAAAGAGATGAAAAAATTTGACCTAGACCATACAGTAAATGGCAGAGAATCATAGCATTATAGATTTAGGGTTAGAAGGGACCTTGGAGGTTACCCGTCCAACACTTTCGTTTTACAGGAGAAAACAGAGGCCCCAGAGGGAAAGTGCCTTCCAGCTTCCAGGTCTTCTAATTTACACCACTCTAATGATCTTATTACTTCTCCGAATTGTCTCCACACTGCCCTTCTTCCTTCCTCCATCACCCTTTTGTCCTGGGGGGCAATTACAATTCCTGTCCTCTTACCTAATTTCCCAGTATCCCATCCACACTATGGCCCCCCATACTTGGAACTCTCCCTGGGAGCTCTGAACTTCTCCACTCTGCTTCTTATTCAATTTTATCAATTGTATATCTCACTCTAAGGAGAGAGAGAGAGAGAGAGAGAGAGAGAGAGAGAGGAGAGAAGAGAAGAGACAGAGAGAGAAGAGAGAAGAGAGAAGAGAGAAGAGAGAAGAGACAGAGAAACAGAGAGAATGCTGATAGGTTCAGTCACTCCAAGGTGTTAATTGCTGATAACCTGTTTAACACTATTCCTTCTGCTTGAGGGAATTTGCAGGTCAGGATCAAAGAGACTCAATCTCTAAAAGTGAAATTTTAGGTATAGCACAAACCCATAACTTGGTATCTTGTAAGGCACAACCTAGTCTTTCCTGCCCCCTCCCCCACCTAGCGGACCTTCTCTTGGAGCAAAGATACAAGAGTTCACCTAAGGCAGCTGAGACAGATCCTTCTAAAAGGATATGCAACATCCCATTTCCATAACCCTATATTTCTCAAACAAAAGTAGAGAGATGCATTAAAAAACAACAACAACTCTTCTCTGGGGCCACCACTGAGTTTCGTCCTTCCGTTCTAATCTGTACACGTATTGTTTTTCTAATTGTATTTAGCTTCACCCAGCATCAGTTCATATAAATCTATGTTTATCTGAATTTTTCAAATTTGTCATCTCTTGTACTACAAAGACATTCCATTATAGTCATGAGCCACAATTCCTTTAACCATTCCCCAGCTGAAGGCTAGCCACTCCAACAACTCGTTGTTAAGCTCAGCCCTACTACATGAATATGCCCATGTTCTTGTGACAATTACTTGACCCCAAAGGAGGCCACTGCCAGCAGGCTCTTTTCTAAACCAATGTTTACTTCTCTTTTACCACATGTAGGAGTCCTGAGGTCTCAGGGAACAGAGTGGAAGAATGGCCGCTGAACCACTAAGATCTCTCTTTTGATATCCCATTATCCCTACAGAGACTTCAAAGAACCCTGAAGTTGGATTTTATTGTTACTGAGTCATATCTGACTCTCCATGACCCCATTTGAAGTTTTCTTGGCAAAGATACTGGAGCAGTTTGCCATTTTCTTTTCCAGTTCATTTTACCGATGAGGAAACCGAGGCAAATAGGGTTAAGTGACTTGCCCAGGGTTTCCCAGCTAATAAGTATCTGAGGCTAAATTTGCACATAGGTCTTCCTGACTCTGGTCCAATGTTCTATCCACCTAGCTGCCCAAAAAAGGTAGGAATTAGGACCTCAGAATTCTAGTTGTCCAAGTGAGTTCCTCTCTCTAGGCTTCAATCTCCCCACTTGTAAAATGGCAGTCTAGAGTTCCTTCCAGTGTTAAGATTCCATGTTCTATGTTTTAAGGTCCCTTTCATCTGTTACATTCTAGCTCCATATTCTGAGATCCCTTCCATCTTTGTCATTTTTCCAATCATATGCCATTATTGTATGACACGTTCAATATTACTTTGAAGTTAGGTGGGATACAGAAAGTATAGACCTTTGTGGCTAAAGATGAGAGCATTGTTACTGACTTATTTTTTAAAGCAACTATTTTAAGGGTAATTCAATATCACTTAAGAAAAAGTAGTGGGGTTGAAGGATATTGGAGGAAAGTCTTCTAAATAAATGATTACTAGATCAGGAGCTATAAAAGAAATTGCATCTCAAAGCATCTTTAAAAAATAAATAAAATGCTCATATTAATGGAGCTTGGATGGAGGCCCAGGCCCCCAGTGCTGCTTGATGGGTCTGTTCTGGCTAACTGCCAAATGTTCACCTTCCAGGAGAAGTTGCCTATCTCTAACAAAGGCTCTAGTAGAGGGGATCCAGCTAATGGTTTCCATTTTCACAGCTTAGATGCTTCCCTAAAAAATTCCTTCAGGAAAGTAACTGCTAATTGGTCCTGCCACACTGACTCAGATGGTCAGAACAGCATAAATACAAACTCTACAGGGGTGCTTGGCCTTTCATTGGCCTAAGGCCTGGATCCAATACAGTTGGTAAGAAAATTATTTCTGTTTCAACCTGCATAGGTTCAATCAGTCAACAAATGTTTCTGGAGACACTCCATGGAGCATTTTCACTGACTGTCCCCCATGCCTGGAATGCCCTCCCAACTCATCTCCACTTCCTAATTTCCCCAACTTCCTTCAAGACCCTGCCACAATCCCTCCCATCTTCTACAGGAAACCTTTCCAGATCCACCTCGATTCTATTGCCTTTCTCTCTATTATTTTCTATTTATCTTCTATATACCTTATTTGTACATAGTTGTTTACCTATTGTCTCCCCTATTAGACTGGAGGCTCCTTGAGAGGAGCTGTCTTTTGCTTTTCTTTTTATCTCCAGAGCAGAGTGCAGGGCCTGGCACATAGTAGGCACTTAATGCATATTTAATGACTAACTAACTAATTTGAACCTGGTTTATGCCAGAGTGCAGTCTGCGTTCTTGTGCCGTGAATTTATAATAACAGGTTAGGAACATGGATATCCACGATGAGCTGAGACTAGTTATGGACGTCAAGAGAAATTTTTTGAAAGGACTCCTTTAAAAAAGGGAAATTGAGGGTACGTCCATCAATTGGGGAATGGCTGAACAAACTGTGGTATGTGATTGTAATGGAATACTATTGTGCTATAAGAAATGATGAGCAAGCAGATTTCAGAAAAACCTGGAAAGACTTACATGAACTGATGTAAAGCAAAGTGAACAGAACCAAGAGACTCTTGAACATAATAACAGGAGCATTTTGCAATGATCAACTTTGATAGGCTTGGATCTTCTCAGCAATACAATGATCTAAGACTATTCCAAAAGACTCATGATGGAAAATGCTATTCACATCCAGAGAAAGAACTATGGAGTGTGAGAATAGACCAAAGCACACTATTTTCACCTTTTTTTTGTTTTGTTTTTTCTTTGTCTTGGTTTTTCCCTTTTGTTCTGATTCTTCTTTCACAACATGACTAATATGGAAATATGTTTAATATGATTGTACACGTATAGCCTATATCAGATTGCATACTGTCTTGGGGGGGGGAGGGAGGAAGGCGGAAAAATTTGGAACTCAAAATCTTACAAAAGAGAATGTTGAAAACTTTCTTTATATGTAATTGGAAAAAATCAAAATACTATTAAATTTTTCCCAAAAAAGGGGCTCTTTAGTTGCAATACTGGGGAAAAGAGAGAGATTTTATTATCAGAAAAGGGATAGGACTTAGAAGAGATAACATGAGAAAGGAGGAGAGAGGAAGACAGAGCTGTTCAGCTCCTTTATTTCTGTTTTCTCTGTTGGCTACAAAATATTATTCCAATGCTTTATCATGGCTCAGAGGTGACCTGCTATTGTTAAAAGCTCTCTGAACAGAGCACAAACCTAACATGTCCAACTCATTATCTTTTCTTCTTCCTAATTTTCCTATCACTATCAAGGGCACCACCATCCATCTAGTCACCAGGCTTGCAAACCAGGTGTCGTCCTTAACTGACTGTTCTCTCTTACCACCCAGATCCAATCTGTTGTCAAGTCCTGAAGATTATATTTTTCTAATATCTCATATATGCTCCCTTCTTGCCTCTAACACCATAAACCCCCCCTGTTTCAGAACCTCATCACTTCATATCCGGAATATTGCAATAGCCTACTGGTTGGTCTCCCAGTCTCAGTTCTCCTTCCCTTCATTCTAGTCCAGGGGTGGAGAACCTGCTGCCTTGAGGCCACATGTGACCCTCTAGGCCCTCAAGAGTGGCCCTTTGACTGAATACAAACTTTACAGAATAAATAGAGTCACACTGGAGGACCTAGAGAGCCACATGTAGGATCAAGGCTGCAGTTTCCCACACCTACCTTCATTCAGCTATGAAAATTATCTTCCTAAAAAGCAGGTCTAACCACGTCACTCCCCTATGAACTCATGGCTCTCTATTCCCTCCAGGATCAAATATAAAACCATCTGTTTGGTTTTTGAAGCCCTTCACAACCTGGCCCCTTTTTACCTTTCAAGTCTGTATCCCTCCACATGCTCTGTGATCCAGTAACACTGAACCATTTTGCTCTTGTATCTCTTCAATATACTAGGGGCAGCTAGGTGGTGCAGTGGATAGAGTGCCAAAACTGGAGTCAGAAGACTCATCTTCATGAGTTCAAATCTGGCCTCAGACACTTACTAACTTTGTGACCCTGGGTAAGTCACTTAATCCTGCTTGCCTTGTTTCTTCATCTGTAAAATGAGTTGGAGAAGGAAATGGTGAATTACTTCAGTATCTTTGCTAAGAAAACCCCAAATGGGGTCACAAAGAGTTGGACATGACTGAAACTAATGCACAAAAGCAAGTGCAAGACACTCTACCTCCCAGCTCTCTGCATTTTCACTGCTGTCTCCTAGTCCTGGAATGTTCTTTCTCCTCATCTTTGCCTCTTGGCTTTCCTGGCTTCCTTCAGCTCTCAGGTCAAATCCCATCTTCTTCAAGAATTTTGTCCCTCAAGTGGGAAATTGGGAAAGAATATTTATATCCAATGTCTCTGATAAAGGCCTCATTTCCAAAATTTACAGGGAATTAAGCAAAATTTATAAGAATACAAGTCATTCCCCAATTGATAAATGGTCAAAGGATATGAACAGGCAATTTTCAGACGCAGAAATTAAAGATACCGTTAAGCATATGGAAAAATGCTCTAAATCACTATTGATTCGAGAAATGCAAATCAAAA
>CM053581.1:268241998-268311908 GCA_028627135.1 Pseudochirops cupreus | reverse complement strand
TGTGTGTATATGTGTGTACATGTATACATAGACAGAGGGCACAGGATCAGTTGAATAGGGAGGGATGATATCTAAAAAATAAAATTAAGACATGAGGGAAGAATATAACGAGAAAAGGAGAAAGGGAGAACAGGGTAAATTATCTCATATAAAAGAGGCAAGAGAAAACTGTTACAATGGAGGGGAAGGTGAAAGGGAATGGGTTAACCTTACTGTCACTGAATTTGGCTTAAGGAGGGAATAACATACACACTCAATTGGGTATCTTACCCTACAGGAAAGTAGGGAGGAAGGGGATAAGGGGGAGGATGATAGAAGGGGGGGTGCAGATTGGGAGAGAGGATAGTTAGAAGCACACACTTTTGAAAAGGGACAGGGTCAAAGGAGAAAATAGAATAAGTGGGGGACGGAATAGGATGGAGGGAAATATAGTAAGTCTTTCACAATATAACTACTATGGAAATGTTTTGAATTGCTTATCTATATTGAATTGCTTATCTTCCCAATGTGAGTAGGTGAGGAGGGAAGAAGGGAAAGAATCTAGAAATCAAAGTTTTAAAAACAAATGTTTAAAAAATTGTTTTTTACATGCAACTGGGAAATAAGATATACAGGTACTAGGGTACAGAAATCCATCTTGCCCTACTAGAAAGGTAGAGGTGGGGATGGGGGAGGATATAAGAGAGAGCAGATTGGGGGAAGGGGTATTCAGTATGCTTTCTATCTTGGGGTGGGGATAGGGGAAATAAAGGGAGAAAATTTATAACTCAAAATCTTGTGGAAATGAATGTTGAAAATGAAAAATAAATTTTAAAAAATTATCACCCCCCCTTTTCTTTTTTAATAGATCTTTTTGCACTTTAAATTTTATTATTTATTTTTAATACTCACTTTTTAAAAATTTTGAGTTCCAAATTCTCTCTCTTTTTCCCATCTCTCCTCCACCCACTGAGAAGGCTAGAAATGTTTTTTAACAATTATACACATGAAGTCATGCAAAACACATTTCTGTATTAGCTACACTGCAAAAAAAAAAAGAAAGAAAAATAAAGAAAGAAAAAATTATACTTCAATTTACACTCATTCCATCAGTTCTTTCTCTAGAGGCAGATAGCATTTTCTATCAAGTCCTATGGAATTATCTTGAATCATTGTATCGCTGAGAATAGCTAATCATACACAATTGATCATCATACAACACTGCTGTTACTGTGCACAATATTCTCCTGGTTCTGCTTACTACACTTTGCATCAAGTTTACATAAGTCTTCCCCAGATTTTCTGAAACCATCTTGGTCATTTCCTATAGCACGACAACATTCCATCATAATCATATACCACAATTTGTTCAGCCAGCCCCCCCACTTTTTTTTTTCTTTTTGGAGGGGGGAAGACAAGGCAATTCGGGTTAAGTAACTTGCCCAATGTCATACGGCTGGTAAGTGTTAAGTGTCTGAGGCTGAATTTGAACTCAGGTCCTCCTGACTCTATTCACTGTGCCACCTAGCCATCCCCACTTTTCTTAAAACAAGTTACACAAATAATTTTCTTAACTCATGTTTTATTTAAATAAAGCTAATAATTTAACAATTTTAATATTAACAATAACACATATCTTAAATGTACAATTAAATAATGCAAAATACAAAAATATTTATTGATAAAATCATTTCTAGTTTTATATTTATAACATAAAAAGAATAACTACAATAACAGCACTATTAATGTGCTACCTGGGCTCTTTGTGTGTGTGTGGTATCATTGGCAATATTGCTGCTAGTAATTTTTTTCCTACCATGAATCAAGACTGACATTTATCTTTGTAATATCTACTACAGAAAACTCCATCTCACACACGGAGAACATAGATAGTAGTAAAAGTTATGTCAGCTTCTTTGATAAAGCAGCAGACTCTGATCACCCATAGCTTTTGTTTCAAAGTCCTATCACAAGACAAATCTATTAACTCTGCTTGTTCAGGTGGAGTAAACCAAATGGATCCTATTTGTTCATAGCAAATGGGTTCCTTTTCCATCCATATCTAGAACTATTTAGGTCTTCCCTATGATAACTCAGTGGCAGCTCCATGACCCAAGTTGTAGTCTATTGGTTGGAAACCAGTAGTTTAGATGTTCTACTGTTTGTGGTACTGATTTTTGTTTGTTTTTTTGTTGTTGTTCTTGTTGCTATGGAAAGGTACCCATAGATACAAAGTATGGCATAGGGTACTCTGATATTTTTTTTTGATAGTATTACAGTCTGCTAAATAAAGGAGTTGGGAGGGGGGGAATAAATATCTAGGTCCCATTTAAAACAAAATGGGAATAGCTTCTACAGACCGGTCAAGTGATTTCTTCTATTTCACTTATGAGATGAGTACTTTTTAAAATTGAGAGACATCAAAATATTATTCGGTAAATTTGTTGTCTGTAACACTCACCAGTCACAAATCTAGTTACTTTATATTTTCAGGATCAGAGTTTGAATTAAGAATTCTGCACTCTTTTTATTTAAAGCTCAAAAATCCACCAAATATCGAATTTCAAGAGGAAATTTCTGTTATGAGTGAATTTGTATTGTCTTTATTAATATCACTAAGAAAAATGACAATTTCTTGTTTTAGTTCAAATATCCTTTAAATAGTTTGGCATGAAAAAGCCAGATTGTTTTTCAATAATATAAAAATGCTCTATATTCCGCCTTCATATTGTCATACAGTTTTGCAAAGAACCTTCCTTTTAACTGACTGTTTTTAAAGTGGTAATTTTTTTTTTATAGAGTTGTTCTACTCTTATAAAAACTTGAAAAACTGTATATAGCTCCTCATTCATTCCTATCTCTTGGTACAAACCATTGTCCTTTCTGCAGGTCCCTGGCCCCAGACTACTCAGAACACACCTGATGTGCTTGACTACTCACACAGTTTGGATAATATGGAAGTCAATAACTTTACTACTACCAGTGAAATGGAGGATCACCAGGCCTTGCCATCTGCCCTGCTACTGCATCCTCAGACCTTCCAGGTCTTACCATCAACCCTACCTCTGTATCCTGTAGTCCAGGGCCCTGTCATCTGCTCTACTTATCTAACCTAAAGACCCCTGGGTCTTTCTATCTGCCTAGGATCTGAACTTTCTTTTATGTGTTATCTCCCCCATTAGAGTTTGAGCTCCTTGAGAACCAGAACTATCTCATTTTCTCTTTGTATACTCAGTTCTTATTCTATAATAATAAATTCTTAATCTTTTTCATTCACTCAAACCAGTTATATATTTATCCATCACAAAAGGATGTTTGTTATTGCACTTATAAAAAATGAGAGACAAAAAAATTTAAGACATTTAAGTTTAGGATGATCAAAATTTTCAAGTAAACAACAAAATATAAAAATGAATGATAAATGCTAGGGAGGCTATGGGAAAATACATACATTAGTGTACTCTTGGTAGATCTGTGAGCTGTTCTAGATATTCTGGAGAATTTGGAACTGTGCCCAAAAAGTTCCTACACTGTGTATACCCCCAAAGAGATCACACAAAGAAAAGAACTTATGTACAGAAATATTTATAGCAGTCATTTTTGTGGTCACAAAGAATTGGAAACAGAGAGTGCTCATTAATTGGGAAATGGCTGAACAGGTTATGTTATAGGAATGTGATGGAGTACTATTGTGCTGAATATAAGAAATTATAAAGGAGATAGTTTCAGAGAAACCTGAAGAGACTTGTATGAACTGACGCAAAGCGAAATAAACAGAATAAGGAGAACAAGTTATATGACAGCAACAATATTGTAAAAACAAACAGCTTTGAGAAACTTAGGAACTCTCATCAACATGGTGATCAATCACAATTCCAGAGGACTCATAATAAAAATACACAGTGAGGTAATGGATGCACGGAGCACATTAAAATGTATATATTTGGGATGTGGCTGGTGTAGAATTTATTTTGCTTGATTATGTACATTTGTTACAAGGTTTTTGTTTTTCTTTCTTTTTAAAATAGGCAGAGGAGGTGGAAGGGAGAGAAAGTGAGTTTTTGTTCATTAATTTTTTTTTTTTTTTGCTCTTTGGAAGGGGGAAGGCAGGGCAATTGGGGTTAAGTGACTTGCCCAAAGTCACATAGCTAGTAAGTGTCAAGTGTTTGGGGCTGGATTTGAACTCAGGTCCTCCTGACTCCAGGGCTGGTGCTCTATTCACTGTGCCACCTAGCTGCCCCAAAATAAAATTTTTAAAAAGAAAATTTCAAGTAATTCTTTAGAAACCTTGAGTTCTTTCATTTTTTTTTAAAGTTGCAGGTTTCTTTAAAAAGAAAAAAAGAAAAAAAGAAAAATCAACTTATTAGAAGATAAAATGTTGAAGCCTATAACAAATATTTCTGGAATTTTTACCTTCCACATAAAGATTGTTTAACTTGGACTTTACACACCTTGGAGTTCAAATTCAGCAAAGAACACAATCACACAACTTATCTGTGCCATGAACGTATGCTATGACTTCAAGCAGTGACAGATCACTCCTGTATTAATTGAAAGTTCTCAGAATTGATGTATACCTTAGTAAACAATGACTATGTTGCTTTTATAGTAAGTTAGAGGTGATTCTTCTGTATTAGTCTTATTTTGGTTTGAACTTTGTTTTCATAGGAAAAAAAGGATATATTTATGTAGAGGTTGTATTTGAAAATGTCCAATAATTTTGACAGTTGCTTTGAGTCCCTTCCCCACCTATGGCCTTGCCCTTTTATATGAGGGTATCCTACAGTTTGAAAAACTCTAGTCAAATCCAACCCCCTCATTTTAAAAATATGGAAACTGAAACCCAGAGAGATTAACCACTGTGTTCAAGAACAGGTAGACCATTAGTAATAATAATAACAGTAGGATTTGAACCCAGTATTCTGATTCTAAACTTAATTTTTTAAAAACCATATCGAGCTTGCCAATGGATACACATAATTAGCAATTGATAATTATGGGGTTTTTGTTGTTCTTAATGTTCATGCATTGCAGTCCTGTCTAACTCTTCGTGAGCCCACTTGGGGTTTGGCTAAGATACTGGAGTGGTTTGCCATTTCCTTTTCTAGGTCATTTTACAGATGAGGAAACTGAGGCAAAGAGGGTTAAATGACTTGCCCAGGGTTTCATTGCTAGTAAGTATCTAGGCTGAATTGGAACTCAGTTCTTTCTGATTCCAGGCCAGACACTCTATCCACTGAACCACCTAGTTACCTATAATTATTGTTTTTGCTGTGTTGTAAGCTCCAAGACCGTCTTCTTTACCTTCCTATCTTCCCCAACACCAAGCACAATAATATACATAGAACAGGCTCTTAATTAATTAAATAATTATTGAGCAAATGTGTTTTGTTTATATGTTTGCCTTTGACCCCTGAAAATCTTGCAAACTTAGTGTTATACCAGTATACTCCTTAATTCTTCCTAAGACTAAGCTTTGTTCCTCCCAGCTAATCAAATCTCTAAGTGTTGGGTGGGTACTGTTTGCTCTTACAGGGAGTGTTGGAAGGATTTTCTTACTCTGTGTAAACAGTGTATTGAAAAACTTTTAAAAATAGACTTTAGAATAGAAAAGCCAAACATCAGAGTAGGAAGGGATTGTCTCTCAAAGAATGTCAGGAGAAGGACTTAGAACACAATGTTAGAGATGGAAAAGGACTTTAGAACATAGACTACAGAATGTTGAAACTGGAAGAGACCTTAGAACGTAGATCTCAGAATGGAATGTTGTATGTGCTGTCAGACCCAATGGTTTTGTTAGTTGTTTTTGCTTAACTGTTTTTCTTTGTGTTCATTGGGGGAAGGGTATACTGGGAGAGGACAGACAGCAGTACCTAAAACAAAACCCTAAAGAATCAATAAAACTTTTTTTTTAATCCCAAAGAATGCCAAAGTTGGAACATCAGAGCATAGAACAAGGAATGCTGGAACTGAAAGCAACTTTAGAACAAAAAACATAAAATGTTACAACTGACAGAGATGTGAGAGCATAGAAAATAAGGTGCCAGAACTGATTAAATAGAACCTTTGAGACCAGCAAGATGAACAATCTAATTTTACAAATGAGGAAGCTGAGACACAGAGAGATGAAGCCACTTGGCCAACATCACATAGATAGTAGGGGAGCCAGAATGGGACTGGATTCTAGTCTAGAATTCTTTTTGCTATATGCTACAAAAAAATATACCACCACAAAGGAATGGTGCCTGGCTCACTGGTGAGAATCCAGGAGTTAGTCATGTTTATGAGTCCAATGCTCAACCTTAGCAACCAAACAGGTTTTCAACAAAGAAACTAGTAAGTCAATTAATCAATAAACATTTATTAAGTGCCTACTATATGCAAGGAATTGTGCTAAGCACCATGGAGTACAAAAAAAGGCAAAAAGTCCCATCCCTCAAGAAGCTTACAATTTATATAATGGGAAAACCTATGAGGAGGTCTCCTCACTCAGTTAGATCTCATTGACTTGTCCCAAGGAGGATCTTCATTTAGGCAAAACTGTAAATACCTCCATACGAATTAAGGTGTTGACTGATAAGAACTCACTGATAACAATTTATAGCCCTAACACCCCTCCCCTATTCAGGGATTTGCTTTTGATCTTAGATCAGAGCCTGAAGCTTAGATAACTGAAGGTATAGGGACTGGAGCTATGATTTTAAATGGTATAGGGGGCTCTCAGATGAGGAAATTTCTTCTATTTAAATCAGCCTTACTCTGCAACTTAGATTCATAGGAGTCCTTACTCAGAGGTCTGTGAACTCGTAAGGGCTCTTTATATAGATGGGGGTGTGGGGAGGGGATAGGGAGCAGCTATGAACTTGAATGGGAAAAGTATTACATCTATATTTTCACTAAACTCTGATTTTTTAAAAATCAAAACCATTCTGAGAAGCAGTTGATTGTTTTCACCATACTGTCCGAGCAAGCCATGATGCCAAAGAGGTTAAGTGCCTAGAGCATTGAAAGGCTTAGAGATTTGCCGAGATCATACAGTCAGAATACAGAGATAGAACTGGAACTCAGATCTTCCTTGGTTTCAAAGCCATCTCTCTCTCTCCACCATTTCAGGCTGCATCCTCAGTGAAAGTAAATGATGGGGGAAGATTTTGTGTACTGGGACTTTCCCCAGCATTGTTTCCCCCATTTGCTTTGCCTACAGGTAAAAACCAGCCCTTGCCTTCGGAAGTTTGCCCTTAAGAATTGTAATCTTCCTGCATGCCAAATCCAAATGCCTAGGAAACTGGGAATAAAAGTTTAACTACTATTTTAGTGTTAATGAATTGCATAGTGGATAGAGCCTAGACTTGGAGCCAAGGAGATCTGAGTTCAAATCACACTTTAAATATTCATCATTAGCTGGGTATGTCACTCTCCCCTCTAAGCCTCCCAGTGCTCTCTTGTGTAAATGGAGGCAATGATAGCACCTACCCCGAAGGATTATCACAGAGAACAAAGGATCAAAGGATCATTGCCCTGAAGTTGGAAGGGACTTTATCTAGATTGTCTAATCCAGCCCTCTCACTTTACAGGTGAGGAAACTGAGGCCCAGAGAGGTTCAATAATTTGTCCCAAATCTCACAGATAGTAAAGATGAGGGTCTGAACCTGGGTCCTTTGACTTCAAGTCTGGTGCTTTCCACTGTTCCAAGCATTCTTTGACAATCTTAAAGTGAATTTAACTGTGAACTATGGTTATAATGATAATTATAATGCAGGTCCCAAGGATAAGAAAGACAAGTGTCCTGGAAGCCGAAGGGGGTGCTAGGAGGGAGGTAGGGGGTAGGTGGCAAAAGACTCCCCAGGATTCGGTCTCAATACAGAAGGAGGCAATTAATAAATAGCACTGACTGAGGCTGGAGGGACACTTTTTGAGACTGCATGGGTGTTGAGGAAAAAGCACAGGGTTGGGCTTCTGCCTAGGGAGAGGATTTAAGTTTATACTCCACTGTGGAGCCTCTGGCAAGTCACTTACCCTCCCTAAACCTTGGTTTCTTCCACTGTAAAATAATAGTTTCTAACTTCCCTTCTAGATCTAATATTCTATGTTCTAATGTAACTTCCAGCTTTGACTTTCCACATTTTATGAATTAAGCTCCTTCCCAGATCTGACAGTCCATCTTCCAAATTCTGAGGTCACTTCACTTCTGGTATTCTAGGATCTACAGGTTCAAATGTAGTATTCATCATCATGGATTTCTGTAACATTCAAAGCTTCTTTAGCTATGACACCTCCTGGTGTATTTACATTCTAAAAGAGAACTCTTGAAGACTAATAACCCAAAGGAATGAATCTCTAATGGTGGATTTTCAGGTCCCAGTTGATAGTGGAATGGGTAAGGGAAGGGAAAGGAAGGGGGTAGAGAGATTTTTTGGGCAGGGGGACCTTAGCATGTCCCATATATCACATTGGGAGTGTAAATGGGGCTTGCTCAACCAAGGTGCCTGGAGATTCACCATGCCGGCGGGTATTGTTTTCCCTCTTCTTGCAGGGCTATTTAGCTGTGGGGGATGGGGAGAACTTCTGGGAAATCTCTTTTGTTTGTCCCCCTCCTGGTGTTTACTCAGTTCTGCATGGGGTCCACACTTGAGGCTTGAGAGGCCCCACATCCTAGACTCTTAATAATGGATTAGATGCTGAAGCAAACGGAGCCTGCTCGCCCTTAAATAATGTTATTTGAAGGAGAAGGCCTGGGGCTTGAAATAAATCAGGTTTCAGGCAAGAATTTGAATTAACATTGACAACATAATCCTCAGTCCTTCAGGCCACTGTTTTCCTCTGTCATCACCACTCTGACATGGCAGACCATAGGGAGAGGTGGGGGCGGGGAGAAGTTTTCAGGCTGCCGGAAGCTCTTTAATTGAACTACTATGATTCTTTGAACTTATTAGCGAGGCTGTAATAAGCTTACTAATAATAATAGCTCGTGTCCGTGGTGCTTTAGAGTTTAATAATAACTCACATTTATATGGGATTTTGAGGCTTGCAGAGTGCTTTGCAGACATTGCCTTGTTTGATCCACAACATTCCTGTGAAGTAGGTGCTATTATTACCCCCATTTTACAGACAGGAAACTGAGGTTCAGAGAAACTGTGACTCTCCCAAGGTCATACAGATGCTAAAACTTAAGATCATAGATTTAGACTTGGAAGGGACTTGAGAAGCAATTGGACTCAATCCCCTCATTTTATAGGGTTTTTTTTTGTGTTTTTTTGTTTTTGCTTTTTTGGAAGGGGAAGGGCAGGGCAATTGGGGTTAAGTGACTTGCCCCAGGTCACATAGCTAGTAAGTGTTAAGTGTCTGAGGTCAAATTTGAACTCAGGTCCTCCTGACTCCAGGGCCAGTGCTCTATTCACTGTGCCACCTAGCCACCCCCGCCCCTCGTTTTATAGATGAAGATACAGAGGCACAGAGAGAGACTAAGTGACTCCCTGAGATACAGGGTTAGTAAGCAGGATTTGAACCCAGGGCTTCCTGCCTTGAAGTCCAGTGCTTTATTCCATGCTTTCCCTAATGTCTAAGGCAGTACTGAACCCAAGTCATCCTAACTCTAAGTTCAACATTATTTTTTGTCTAGTTATTTCAGTCACATGGGACTCTTTATGGCCCCATTTGGGTTTTCTTGATGAAGATAGTGGAGTGGTTTGCCATTTCCTTTTCTAGCTCATTTTACAGTTGAGGAAACTGAGATAAACCAGGTGAAGTGACTTGCCCAGGGTCACACAGGTAGCAAGTGAGGCTGGATTTGAATTCACAAAGACGAGTGTTCCTGACTCCAGATCTAGTACTTTATTCACTGCTCTATCATACTATTATCTCCTTAATTTTTCTAACATTTTTCCTTACAACAGCTTTGTGAAAGTAGTGCAAAGATTTTTACCCCCCATTTTACAGATGAAGAAATTGAACCTCAAAGAGTTTCGATTACCTGCTTAGTTGACAAAGTGCTTTCCTCACAACAGCCCTATGCAGGAGGCATAGTTCGTGTATTATTATCCCCATTTTAGAGATAAGGATATGGGTTTCTGAGAAAGATACTAACTTGCTCAGGGTCATAACCATTTAAATGAGATTACATGGTTTTTTTTTCTTTTTTCTTTGTCCAGACCTGAGATTTTGCTGGCATAGGGGATTCTCAATAAGGAAATTCCCTTTACCAAGGGCAGATCAGAAACTATTCTCTACCCTGCAGTCCCAGAGAGTGAACTGAGAAATGAAGTGATTTGCCTAGGATTACCTCCAGAGCATCAGCAGAAGCAGAGCCTGAACCCTGTTCTTCCCAACTCCAAGGAGCACTTTCTCTATTACTTTACATCACTTCTCTCAAGGGCTCTTTCCATTATACCCTGGTGCCTAACCATAACCCATTTCCCCAACATTGGTGAGAATGACTAATTTGAGGGATGGGACTGACATGTGATACCACTCACTCTCTATTTGCTCATATGCCCTTGCCATGTATAAGCCCTTTGGATCAACTTTAAACATAAATGGTTCAAGAGCCTTGGTGACAGATCTCTCAAAGAACACTAGATTTAAAAGACTTGGTCTTAGTTTTGGCTCTGCCATTAACTTGATGGGTGGCCTTGGAAAAGTCACTTCCCCAGTGGTACTCAGACTCTCTTTTCATAAAATAAGGATGTTGCTATTTATACTAAGAGGTAGTATGAAGTTGTGAATAGAGAGTCTCAGGGTCAGCACCTGACCCTGGGCAAGTCAGTTGACTTAGTGCCCCAGGAGACTCTAAAACTAGGTTACAGAGGTGGTGTTGATCAGCACCAGTATAGGGTATTTTCTCACCAAAAATTTCCTACACCATTGATGTTGCTGTTCTCAATTACTTTTATGCTACCTACATCACAGGATTGTTGTTAGGATCAAATAATAATAAGTAATTAACAAGCAGATTTAAAACACTTTGTAAAGTTCCTTCCAACTCTAAGGACATGTTCAAATGCCAGCTCTACCAGTTAATTACCTGTGCCTACATGAAAGGAATGAGCATTTATATAGAGCTATGTGCTAAGTGCTTAAAAAAAAAAGTCTCATTTGATCCTCACAACAACTCTTCCATATAGGTGCCTTTTTGAGGTAAACAGAAGTTAAGTGACTTACTCACAGTCACACAACTAGCAACTGTCTGAGGCCAGATTTGAACTCAGGAAAATGAGCCTTCCTGACCTCGGTGCTCTAACCACCATGACACCAGCTACCTCTGCCTGGGAGAGGAGTACAGATAGTTGAATAAGCAGATGACAAGTTCAATGGGATTTCCAAGAGTCATACTCTGTTCTTAACTCTCACTTGCCCAGATCAGCCATTAGCCAAATTTTATCTACTTTACCTCCTTAACAACTCTTGTAATTGCTCTCTTTCTCTCTATTCACAATAAAATCACCTTTAGGGCAGCTAGGTGGGGAAGTGAATAAAACACTGGCCCTGGAGTCCGAAGGATCTGAGTTCAAATCCAAACTGGGATATTTGGCACTTACTAGGCAGTTACTTGGCAAGTCACAACCCCATTGCCTCAAACAATCAAAAATGAAACAAAACAGAAAAACAAAAAACCTTAGTTTAGGACCTCATCACTTCTTCTCCATTTTGTTGTAATTATCTTCCGATTGATCTTCCTGTATCTAGTTTCTTCTTTCTTTAAACCATCTTCCACACAGTTACAAAATTGATATCTCTAAAGCTTCATCCTGCTCAAGTCATTCTCCTGCTCCAGAAGCTTCTAGAGTGACTTTCCATTGTCTTTAAGATAAAATACAGGGGCAGCTACATGTTGAAGTAGACAAGAGCACCAGGCCTTGAGAGAGGACATGAATTCAAATACTGTTGCAGACACTTATGAGCTTTGTGATCCTGGGCAAGTCACTTAACCTGGATGGAGGAGGAGGAGGAGGAGGAAGGAGGAAGAGAAGGAGAAGGAGAAGGAGAAGGAGAAGGAGAAGAAGAAAATACAAACTCTTCTGTATCACATTTAAAGCCCTTCATAGTCTGCCTCTGGCTACTCTTTCCAGGCTGATTACACAGCATTTTCCCCCTTGTGTACTCCGCTCCAGCCAAAGAAGTCTACTCGCTGCTCTCTGGAGATGGCATTCAATCTCTTGCCTTTGTGCACTTGCACAGGCTGTGTTATCTACTGTGTCACATCTACATATGTGACATCTACTGGGACTAACTATGCCATCTTAAGCTTTAATTGCATGTACCTTGATATTACTCTATATAATATCTCTCCTCCCAATATCTCTATTCTATCTGGATGCTTTCAACTGAAACTACTGGAGATTTTTGTTTTGTTTTGCTTTGTTTTTAGTCTGTAAGTTCCATTTGGATGAGTACCGTTTCTTCTCTACTCCGTGGAAAGACTTCAGTATCCCTGGTAGAGAGCTCTCTATACACACACACAGCAGGTACTTAATAAATGTTGGCTTAATTGGAATCTTCCTAATTAAAGCCTTACCTAAGAACATTAAAATATCCTCCAAATGACTTCCTCACCTTCAGTCTACCTTTTTTGCAATGCAACCAGTCATGTTTCTTATTTTCAGATGTAATGTCTCTCCATTATTCAATGACTCCCAGGTCCCTATAGGATCAAATCCAAACTCCTTAGGCTAGAATTCAAGGTTCCCTCATAGTAGCAGTAGCCTACTTTTTTCAGGTGTCTCATACTGGTTCCTATCATACACTCCAAATTTTGGCCAAACAGAACTCCCCAGTATTCTTCTCTCTCCTCCCACTTCCATGCAAACTCAGCAGTCTGGTAGAGTGAAAAGAACATTGAATATGGAAGCAGATTACTTAAGCTTTCCAGCTTCAGTACTTTACCTGTATGATCTTGGGCAAATCATTTGCCCTTTATGGGTTTTGCTTTTGTTTCCTTATCTACAATATGAAATAGGATTAGAAGTTCTCTAAGATTCCTTCAGGCTCTACATCCTGGGATCCTTTACTTATACTGTATGTCTCTCCACCCCCCCCCCCACTTCTTAGAATGGACTTGCTCCCCATCTTATTTCCTCTTTTCCCTACCTTATTTCTGCCTTATAAACTCATAGATTATTTTAAGGTATCTTAGAGACAATTCATTCATTCATTTAGTCCAACCACCTCATTTGACAGATAAGGAAGCTGAAATCAGTAAAAAATCCACCAGTCAACAAACATTCATCAGGCACTATGTGCCAGACCCAGTGCTAAGCGCTGGGGATAAAATAAAGGCAGGACAGTTACTGCTCTCAAGGACCTCAGAATCTAACGGGGTAGACAACATGCAAACAACTATGTAAAAACTAAAATAACCAATAGAGCAGTAGTTCTCAACCTGGGGGTCGCGACCCCTTTGGGGGTCGAATGACCCTTTCACAGGGGTCGCCTAAGACCTTTGGAAAACACATACTTCTGATGGCCTTAGGAACGGAGACACCAGGCACCACTCCTCCATCCATCTCCAGGCAGGTCCGCCCACATGCAGACACGCCCACGGCATTAGGAAGGTTGAGAACCACTGCAATAGAGGGAAGACGCTAGAATTAAGGGGATCAGAAAAGGATTCTGGTAGAAGGTGGGATTTTTGTTGGCACTTCAAGGAATCCAGAAGACAGAGATGAAGAGGGAGAATATTCCATGCATGAGGGGAAGTCAGAGGAAATATCCAGAGGAGGGGGGTGGAGCGTCTTGTTCGAAAGGACTTTCCTTTCTTCAAACTCAAACGAGGCGCATCCTCTTTTTGCACGAAGCTTTCCCTAGTTCCCCAGCAGGAACGAATGTTTCTCACCTCAAATCACACGCAGCTTTTTATTTAGATCTCTGCTTTGCACTTGGCGTATCCAATTTAGATCATATTTACTTTCCGGTTTGTTTCCTTTGCAAGACTGAACATGTGGGAACCTCGTTCAACCTAAACTATGTATCCCCTCCATTACCAAAAACAAGGCCTGCACCAGTGCTCAGTAATCGTTTGCTCAGTGAGTGGTAACTGTAACTCTCTGGGTCTATGAAAAGTATTTATACTTTGTCCTTTGTTACTCTTATGTGTGCATCCTAACCCCACAATTCCATCATGTAAATTTCTCAAAGATTTGCCCTCTCTTTTATCCTTCTTCCTAGGCGTCTAATCCAGATCTTCTAGGTGTTGTTGAATTTGCATTTGACACAAATTGCTTTGGTCAGCCACACTCAGATACACTGCACCTTGATCCTGACATAGGAGTGTCATTGTGGTCCTCTTTGAGCAGGAGGGACAACAACCAACCTACCATTTGACACATGACCCAACAGGTAATGAAAAGACACTTGATAGATTTAAACTGGTGACCTGTGTGGGTGTAGGGTAAAAGGTAGCATGAAAAGGAAGGAGGCTGGTTATGGGGCAAAAGGGAGAGATAACAAATGGATAGACTGAATACTACATTGATACCTAGTGAATGTTAAAAGAAAGAGGAAAACTTTAGATTGCTATGTGCACCTAGATAGGAGAGTCTATGATGTAGCCACTTTGGTTGAGTGGATAGAGCACTGGACCTGGAATCAGAAAGACTCGGATTCAAATCCAGTCCCAAATGCTAACTGTGCAATCCCAGGCAATTCACTTCACTCCTACTTGCTCAGGTTTCCTCATCTGTAAAATGGGGCTAAAATAGTACCTCCCTCCCAGGGTTGTTATAAGGCTCAAATGAGAATATTTGTAGAGTACTTTGAAAATCTTAAAGCTCTATATAATGTGACCTATTATTATTTATTAAAGGGCACACATAGACATAATACAGGATGAGAAAGCATTTTATCTGCAGTGGTTGAGACAAGTCCTACTCTGATTGATGAGACCATAGATTTATCAAAGTATTAAAATATAAATTCACATATTACTAGATTTTATGGATTGTCATTTCTGCGAATTTAAAAGCAAAAGACCTATGAGGGGGGTGGCTAGGTGGCACAGTGAATACAGCACCAGCCCTGGAGTCAGGAGAACCTGAGTTCAAATGTGGCCTCAGATACTTAACACTTACTAGACACATGACTTTAGCAAAGTCACTTAACCCTGATTGCCCTGCCTTCCCCCCCCCTCCAAAAAGCAAAAATAAATAATAATAATAAAGACCTATGAGGAATCTATTCAGTACTCCAGCAGCATAGAAAATAAAAGGTGAGTTTTTGAGAAATTTTCACAGTATATACCCGTGGGGACAGAACACATGCATGGTTCATGTGGACATTTAAAAAGATGAGAGAAACAAAAATAAATGAATTAAGCAGAACCCTTCCACCAACCATTCAACAAACTAAGTTTCTACTACATATTGTCCTTTGATCAGAGATGGGGGACACAAAGGCATGGTCCCTATCTTTAGTAAGTTTACATTAAGCATTTTGTGAGGACAGAAATGCTTATCTTGAACATTTCCCCATGATTCTACCTGGCTGTTAATCATGGGACGTGATGATTTCAGAACAACCAAAATGACAAGTAACCTACTGGAAAGGCTCATGATGGATAGAAGCAGGTCAAGACATTGCCAATGATAATTTGTGTGTGAGAGGAGGCATGAGAGACATTATGGGAAGTCATAGATGATGAGATAAGGAGCAGACCGGTTGGTGAGAATGAGTGACAGCAGGTATACCTACTCCTGAGATACTTTAAAAAAAAGTGTGCTTCAGTACATTGATTAAAATAACCTCTATTTCTATAGCAAAGTTTCTTCAAAACCCACAACCACCTTGTGAGGCAGGGGACAAAAGTAAATCATCTCTCTTTTAGAGATTACTAAACTGAGGCTCAGGAGAGGGAGAATTAACTTGTCCCAAAGTTACCTTATTAGTCTCATAATGAGGACTTGTTCCTACATCCTTTGATTCCACTTCCAGTGTTCGTTATGCTAGCATGCCACTCAGATTCATGGGAAAATATGAGGAAGATTCACCTAAGATGAGAAGGTACAGGTATGGGGTAGGGGTTGGGTTGTAATTTGGATTGGTAGAGGGAGCAACAGCATGGATTAAAGTATTCAGCTTTGAGAAGTATTTTGACACCTATGAAGTGGGATTTCAGTGGGGAAGAACCTGCAGCCTCGAGTTCACATGTGGCCCTCTAGGTCCTCAAGTGTGGTCCTTTGACTGAACACGAACTTCATAGAACAAATTCTCTGAATAAAAGGATTTGTTCTGTAAAACTTGGATTCAGTCAAAAGGCTGCACCCAAGGACCTAGAAGGCCACATATGACCTTGAGGCCACAGGTTACCCACTTCTGCTAGCTAATGGGAGCAAATCATAGTCCTCTGCAGATGGATTAGATTTTTGGAAATGGATAGGTCATTGGGAGCAGAGTCTGAGAAATAAGGTTGAAGATCACACTGGAGATTTCTGTTGGGGGGGGGGGAGCAGTATATAAAAATGACTGTAAAACAATTAAAACTGACCACGGTATGCCATATTTTGGTTCCAAAGTCCCCAAGAGAAGTTCAAGCAAGTTAACCAGGAACTTCTCAATGGGACTGCTTTAGAAAAACAAGCATTTGGATATATACATTTTGACATACCATACTTCAGTGCACCAGTTGTCTCATCTGTATCTATGCTCTCACCACTGTGTGGATCACAATCAGACCATGCCTTCTTATCCAGTGAAATTCTTATCCAAATCTCTTCTAGAGCCCCTTACACATGTTGGCCGAGCAACCCTGGGGAAGTTACTTCACCTCTAAATGCCCTAGGCAACTGTCAGAGGCACCACCAACCTCCCAGGGTCTCATAGCCTGTGTCATCTTTGACTCATTTTCATTTACCCAACACACACAATCCATTGCCAAATCTCACTTCCTACCTTCATCTCTCTTGAACAAGTCCTCTTCTCTCTACTCACAAAACCATCCCTAGTTCAGGCCCTCATGACCTGTCACCTGGACTATTGCAATTCTTGACTGGTCTGCTGGTTTCAAGTCTCTCCTTCCTTCAATCCATCCTCTTCCACTCAGCTGGCAAGGTGATTTTTCTAAAGCTAAGGATTATGTCACCCACTTCATCAATGAGACTCAGTGGCCCCCTAAGACGTTCAGGATCTTATCTGTTTGGCATTTAAAGACCTGCATAACCTCAGCCTTTCCAACCTTCCCACTATTCTTTTATATGATTCTCCTTCATAGATGGTATAATCTAGGAATGCAGGCCTATTTGATGTTCCTCAAACTAGACTCCATGACTTTTTCTCCCTGACTTTGCACTGGGTGCCCTGCATGCCTGGAATGTTCTGCCTCCTCCTCCTTTCTCTTCAGTTTTCCTGTGGCTTCCTTAAAGACTTGGTTGAAATACGAGCTTCTTCACGAAGCCTTTCCCAGGTCTCGGTAATGCCTGACCTTCTGAGATTACTTTCCATCTACTCTGTATCTTGTATGTCCCTACGATTTATGTCTCCCCCATTAGAATGTGAATTCCTCAAAGACAGGGACTATTTTTGTCTTTCCCTCTTTTTTTTTTCTTACACAGGGTTTAACCTACACTAAATGAAGGCTTGTTGACTGACCTTCACAGGGAGGGGGGCAACCAACTGGTAGAAATTTCCTCATCTGAGTTTCCTAAACCAATGAAATCAAAGCTCTAGGGTCTATCCACATCTCATCCTTTCATAAATCTTCCCTAAAGGATCAGGGAGCTAGAGGCCTTCCTCTGGTTCTTTTAATATTTCATGGATACCTGTGTAAGATTTCTTATCCCCATTCCTACTACAATCGGTTCACTGCCTTTTCCAGGCATACATGTCCTTGGTATCTTTTGTGATCTTTTTTTTGTTTCTTCAGTCATTGTTGGTGATATGCAGCAGTCTACCTGACCCCCACCCCAATTCTGATTTGGTTTTAAACTCAGCCTCCTTACTTTATAGCCACAGTGTATTTATCTCATTTTATTCTTACAAACCTATAAAGGGCAATACTAGTTGACTTGTTTTGTAGATGAAGAAACCGAGACCCATAATTTAATTATTGAGCAATATCCAAGACAGCTGGTGCCAGTTCATATTCATCTGCTGATGAATTGGAGCATGCTGGATTTGGAGACCAAAGATCTGGGTTTGAGTCTCTGCTAACCATGTGACCTTGACCAATTAATTTCATCTTTCTGGGTCTCATTGTGCCCATTTGTAAAATGAAGATAAGCCTTGTTTTGCCTCCTTTGCAGGGGTATTGTGAGGAAAGAGCTTTGCAAACTGTAAAAACCCTAAAGAAACGTGAGCCAAGCAATGACTCACTAAACTACACAAGCTTTAAGCATGGAGCAGGTTCTTGTGACCTTATTCTGGGTCAGCACGTTTGGACAGAGCAGATGTTTGGACAGAAGCAGGTTGCTAGGTCTGTTTACCAGCTTGTTAATTTGCCTGGATGGCTGGGGACAGGAAGACAGGAGTGAGAGATGGTCATTTGGATAATTTACTCAAGACTTAAAAATGTATAGCTGTATTTTATTGAAAAAAAATTACAAAATTCTTTTCCAGGGATTTTCCTTGCTCAGAAGGGTTTCCTATGGCCCCTTTGCAACAAGGGAATTTGAGCAGCACAAACTCATCTTCCTGCATGCCTTCCCTTCACAGACTAGCATCCTGAGGCAAGTCCTGATCAGGTTGTGACATCTACAACAAATCACTTCTACCCTACAAGGGGAATTAAGCTCCTTCTCAGAAGATGAATGTCAACGTTAAAACCAAAGTGATGAGTGGCAAGCCTGGGGTTCCTCTGTGAGGTCTCCTAGCTCCCAGCCTGAACTGCCTCCACCAAAGGGAAATAGAGGCAGAACTGGACAGGTTATCTCTCGGTGTTGAAATCTGAGAATTTTACAAGTCATCTAGCTAAAGTTTCCACCCTCAGGCAGTGGGCAGGATGATTATATAATGCCTTAGTAATAAGAATATGCTAAGAGGGAATGACTTCCTCCAAATTTAGACAGAACTTTGGAAGAAAATCTCCCAGGTCCCACAAAAGGGATGGAAGCTAGAGTGAAGGAGGATGTCAAGGGCTCACTTAAGATCGAGAGGCCGGATCTGGAAGTTCCATCCAGCGACTGGGCCACTTGCATCTTGGTCATCACACCCCATCACCAGAGCCTCAGATCCCACTGGAAAAGGCAGGCAGGCAGGAAGTAAGCACAAAGTTTCAGTCAGCACTCTGGAGCCCAGAGGGAGTAAAAGTCATTCTAAGCAAACTCTTAATATTGAGAGGTTGTGCTAGAGATCAGCTTATCCAAAATGGTCCTTCTGGGAGGTCAGTGCACATGGGCTCTCACAAGGAGGAGAACCCCAGAAGGAGGGGTGACCATGATAATGCAGAAAGGCAGGGGTAGGATGCAAATAACCAAAGGATCATTTTTGGCAAACATGGTATAGGTTGCCAACCCTCAGCCAATAGACCTGACCCAGTTTCTCATTTGTCTGCACTATTAAGGCCAATTGAGGTTTCCATATGAATGCCTTCCACTGTTATAAAAATAGTTATGTGGGGAGGAAAATCTAGGCTGGTCATGTATTAAAACCAGAAAAGCTATAATCCAGGAGATCTGCTGCTCAGAGGATTATAGAGTTAGAGCAGGAAGAGACCTTGGAAGTCACCTATGCCAACACTCTTAATTTACAGATGGGATAAGGGAGGTCCACAGAGTTGAGGTGACTCGCTCAAGGCCACACATCTTGTAAATAGAAAAGCCAGTGCTTCCGAATCCTGTGCCCTCTCCACCACATTATGTCACCAGTGGATACTCAGAAAACCAGGAGGACCATTGTATCACAATGAAGGAATGCCAGTTAAACAGAGGCCCCTTGAAGAAACAGCAGGATGAAGGAAGGGTATTCCATTGCCTAATACTAAAGATTCGCTCAGGAATTACCCAGAAATGGATCACAAAGGCATCTCTCTTCTTAGAGGAAGCCCTTGCAGTGTGAGGTATTCTGCTTTCTGGTCTCCAGCAGGTAAGATGAGAAGGCAGTCTATATCCTAGAATTCAGGTGGGTTAAGACCAGACTAGTTATAGTCACCCTCCTACCCCCCCACCCCCACCCCCACCCCTAGCAGTTGGATGAGGCAGGCTGGTGATTTGACCTCACTGTCTGGCCAGATGACACCACCACCACCACCGGATCCATGGCCTTGATTGCTGGGGGAGAGGATGGAAGATCAGAACTCATCCCGGAGCTGCGGGGGACGGTCCATGCCAAAGAAGGAGGAGGACTGGCCCCGTAAGTCCCGTTCCCGTTTCACAAAGGCAGTAAAGGAAGAAACACAGTTGCCAATGAAGTGGTCTGCCTGGCCAAGGATATATAGGTCAATCTGTGCCACTTCAGGCTGCAGGGTCACCACCTTCACCTGCAGGGGGAAAAGCAGCAGAGCAGGTTAATCTGAGGAACCTGGGGTCAATTCATTTCAACACTTTACCTAACACGAACAAAGTGCCTACTACACAGAATGTAGTAGTGCCTAGTGAAGACAGAGGTGGAAAGCTGATCTAAGATATTGTCTTTGACCTCCTGGAGCCTACAATCCAGTAGAGAACTAAGACACAAAAATAAAAACCTGCCACATATAACACATGACAAATGCAATGTTCTCCTGGCTTTGAATAACAGAATACCACAATTTTCAAAGAAGCACAGCTGCAGGAGCCTTAAAGAGCTCATATATAAGCCACGTGGTAGACATAAATGGGCGCTATGTAACCAACAATGACTTATACCTGGGAAACTTTGTGAAAGAGCAACTGATTAATAAATGATTACTTTATTAAGCGACTATGCGTAATCTAGATGCCATCCTCAACTCCTCACCATCTCTCACCCCCCCAAGCCCCCAATATTCAAGCTGTTGCCAAGGTCTGCCGATTTCACCTCTGCAAACTCTGGAATACATCCCCTTCTCTCCTCCAACATGGCCACGACTCAGGGATAGGCCCTCATGGCCTCATGCCTGGACTATTGTGATGGTCTGCCCGCCTCAAGTCTCCTCCCACTCCAGTCCATTCTCCATTCAGCTTAAGTGATTTCCTAAAATGCAGGTCTGATCATGTCACCCACCCCTACTCAGAAAACTCCAGTGGCTTCCTATTGCCTCCGGGATTAACCTAGCCCCTCCCACTTTCCGAGTCTTCTTACACCTTACTCTCCAAAATGTATTCCTCAATCCAGGACCGCAGGCCTCCTGGCAGTTACTTCAGGATCAAGCCCCGGCATTTTCTCTGGCTGCCCTTTCTGCCTGGAATGGTCTTCTCTCCTCTGGCTTCAAGTCCTCACTAAAATCCCACCTTTCTGCAGGAAGCCTTCCTTAGCACTTCTTCAATTCTAGCGTTTTCCCTCTTTTAACTGTTTCCTATTTATCCAGTACATAGTTCATTTTGTCTATATTTCTTTGTATGTTATCTCCCTCTTTGAGGACAGGGACTGTCTTTTGCCTCTTTTTGTATCCCTAGCACTTAGCACAGTACCTGGCATGTAGAATAAATAAATGCTTACTGACTGAGTGATTGCTGGGGTCCCAAGTTAAACACAGAGTGATACCAAAATAGGCAAAGGATAGCCCCTGTCTTCAAGGAACTCACAATCCAATTGGGGAGATAACATGCAAACAAATATATACAAAACAAACTATATAATCCTGGGATAAATAGGAAATAATTAAGAGGGAAAACACTAGAATGAAGGGGTGTTAGGGAAAGGCTTCCTGGAAAAGATGGGTTTAAGTTGAGAATTAAAGGAAGTTGGAGAGGTCAGTAGTGCGAGCAGAGAAGAGCCTTCCAGGCATAAGTGCTCTGGACAGCCACAGAAAATTCAGGAGTTGAGAGTGCAGCATCTTGTTCATGGAACAGCCAGGAGGCCACTGGAGTGAAGAGTACCTGTTGGGGAGTAAGGTGTAAGAAGACTGGGAAGGTAGGAGGGGCTAGGTTATAGAGGGCTTTGAATGCCCTTTGAATCAAAGTTTGGAAGCAACAAGAAGCCACTAGAATATACTGAACATGGGGAAGACATAGTCAGGTTGGTACTTTAGGAAAATCACCTTAGTAGCTGAATTGAGGATGGGCTGGAGTGGGGAGAGACTTGGGGCAGGCTGATCCACCTCTGGCTACTGCAATAATTTAGGTGGGAGGTGATAAGGGTCTGTACTAGGTGGTAACACTGTCGGAGGAAAGAAAGGAGCATATTTGATAGATGTTGCAAAGGTGAAACTGACAGGCCTTAGCAATAGCTTAGCTAATAGGGGGAAGAGATAATGAGGAATCCAGGTTTTGAGCCTGAGGGACTCAGAGACATCAATGAGGCCATGTTTGATCAGAAAAAGAATCCGGCTAGTCATTTAGTTAGAGTGGGAGAAGAAGGGGCAAGTGCTTCACTGGTATCTGCAAGATATCACAAGAACCAGAAAAAGATATCCCAACAAATTCAGTAGATCTTCTATGGAGAAGAATGATTTCTTAAACTATTGAGGAAAAAGCATTAAAAAGGCACAAACTAAGTACTATGTAAAGTCTAAGCGGAGAAAAGCAACTTTTTCTTGGGGAAGGTGGGGGGAATCAGAGAAGGCCTTGTGGAGAAGGTAGTATTTGGATTGGGCTTGAAAGGATGAGCAGGTTTCCAAGAGGTCAAGAGGGAGAAGGAGGACATTCCAGGCACAAGGAACATTGAGGGAAAGCCAGAAAGAGCAAGGTGTATCTGTAGGGCAGAAAAGAGCAGTTAGGCAAGGCACAGATGGTAAAAGGAAGTAATATGAGATAAAGGTGGAAAGGTAAGGATTGGCGTGAAAACACATACCAGTTTGGTGTAGAAATACATTAGACTCAACAGGGAAACAAGTGAGAAGTGGGGGAGGGCAGAGAGGAGTTCCGAGAGAAGATAATACTGAGGAAGGAATAGTCACAAGCAAAACAAATGTCCTAATCCTGAAGGAAGGATTAAAAGGGGGGGAAGGGAGAGAAGAACTAGAATCTAAGAGGTGCTTCCGTTGGCTTCTCAGACAACTGAGGAATGGCTGGTCAAAGTGAATGTGGATGTGGCAGACTATCACTACATTGTAAGAAGCGATGAGAGAGCCTATTTCAAAGAATCCTGAATTGTGAGAGCAGAACCAGGAGAACAATTCAATTGTGGGCAGCAGCAGTGTAGAGAAGTCAGCTTTGAAAAACTCAGGAACTCTCATTAAAGCGCTGACCAACCATGTCTCTAGGGGACCTTTAAGGAAGCACGTTACCTATTTCCTGATACAGGCGAGTAATGATACAAGGCACAGAGATACACCTTTTTGGACATGACCATGGCTTATCTGTTCCAATGGTTTTTCCCCTCCTCTTTCTTACTCACAGGTAGATTAAGGGGGAAGAAGAAGAGGAGATTAAATGTAAAAAAAAAAAAAGAGGACCATTTAAAAAAATGCCCAGAAGAGAACAGAAGGAAGTTCAGGCAAGCAGGATAGTTTTAAAATTAACTTGTAGAATTTATTATGTACTCTTTAAAAAGGCCAGGGGTGTGAACCAGAGATTCACAATTTCATATAGAATACTTTTTTTTCCTGCTTTCCTAGAATGTGTTGGAGGTACTCTTTTTTTTTTTTTGGTATTTAAGTTCATAATAAAAGAATAAATAGGAAAAATTAAGATAGAACCAGAGTGTGGAGGGCCTTGAATATCAGGCTTCAATGAGAGCTAGATTTAATAGTATTTTCTTTCCTAGGGTATGAGGTCATGAGTGAAAATTTAAAGAGCCAAGAGGACTAATACAAAGAATCAAATTCTACTTCATATTTGGCACAAACAAGTAGTTTTCAGTCTTTTCCAGTATGACACATCCATGAACTTGCCAGTTCAGCTTGTATCTGTATCTTTCTCCACTGCTACCTCCCCTCAGCCCCTCATACAACCCCTCCTCCACTCCAGCCAGGTAAATCTCCTGAACATTCCTGAAGGAATTAGGCTTTGTTCCTGCTCCTACCTTCTCTTGCACCTCTGCCTTTGCTGGAAACCCTCTCATGTTCCTTAGGCCTGCACAAACCGTATCCTTTCATTAACACCCAGATCTAGTCGGAACTCCTCCAGGGCAATAATAAGTTCACATTTTTAGGGTTCTTTAAGATTTACAAAGGACTTTCCTCACAACACTCCAGTGAGGTAAGTAAAACAATTATTATCTCCATTTTATAGAGGAGGAAAAAAAGTTCATGTGATTAGCACAAGATCACACAGCTCCTAAGAGGCAGAGTTATGAACCTTATTCTACTGATACCCAAGTCCAGGTCTCTGTCCAATGCATGTACCCTACTGCCTCCAGTGGCACATTTTCCTGACTGCCTACACAAGCTCATTTAAAAATGTTTTGATGAAGTTTTTTGGTTTTTATATCACCATCATTTCCCCAAATCTCTCTTTTCTCATAACCCTTCCTTTAAAACAAAGAAAAACAGCTGGGTAACACTGGATACAGTGACCATGGCAGACAGTACAGCCAGCATTTCATGCTTGCCATCTCCCACATCTCTACTAAGAGAAGTGTGTTCCATTACCTGTCTTCTGGATAGAAATCCTGAACAAACCTTGGCATGGTACAAATCTTGTACTATAATCTGGTTGTGTTTAAATGAGCACTTTCGTGTATGTTCTAGTTGTTTCCATGTATTAAATTTCTTTCTCTTCCAACATGACTATAAGTTCTATGAGGCAAGGCCTATGTCGAATATGAGACAGAGACAGAAGTCAGCAAGAGGTAGTGAATAAGACCATTGGTTTGGAGTCAAGTCATACTCGTTAGTGGCAGACCTGGAACTCGAACCCTCCTATTTATAACTACATGGAGCAGCCTGGTGGCTCAGGGGATAAAGAGCTGGACCTGGAGTAAGGAAGACATGATTTCAAATCCAGCCTCAGACACTAGCTGATCACTTAACTCTGTTTGCCTCAATTTCTTCATCTGTAAAATGAGTTGGAGAAGGAAATGACAAACCACTCCAGGATCTTTGTCAAGAAAATCCAAATTCGGTCATGAAAACGTGAACATGACTGAAACAACTGAACGACAACTTATGACTACAAATTTGGTGCTCTTTCCACTATTCCAAGTTGTCTCAAAAAAAGAAAAAGTCTGTGTGCTCTGAAAAAGTGACAAACCCACCACTTCTGCAACATATCCTCTAATAAGAGGGGATGGGAGAAGAGGGCAGAACACGGGGCTTGCAAAGCCACCTTCTTCTTTGGGGTGGCACTGATAGCCTGGGTCTGGGGACAGAGAAAGAAGGCCAACATTATCACCACCACCACCAGATCACTCCCATTCATAGAGCATGGGAAGGCCAATCAAGTTCTTTGCTCACCATGGATGGTGCAGTACTTATTGTCTCTGTGTTGCACAGGAGGGAAGTGAGGATCGGACACATTAGATGACTTGCCTAACACAGAGGCAGAGGATGTGAAAGCCAGGAATTCTCCATCATGACTTAAACACAGTGTTTGGCACAAAGGAGGTACTTCATAAACGCTGGCCAACTGATCTGTCGATTGATTAAACCAGACTTGAACTCTTGACTACAGTATTTTTTCCACTCTGTGATGCTGCTTCTCCATCTCTTTCTTGTGTAAGAAGCCACAACCAGGGGCGGCTAGGTGGCACAGTGGATAGAGCACTGGCTCTGGTGTGAGGAGGACACGAGTTCAAATGCAGCCTCAGATACTTAACACTTACTAGCTGTGTGACCTTGGGCGATTCACTTAACCCCAATAACCCTGCCTTCCCTCATGCAAAAAGCAAAAAAAAAAAACAAAGACAGCCTGTGACTTGTGAGGGAAGGCAGGATTTACACATACAGAAACAATTAAAATGCTACAATGATAGAATCCAGGAAAGAGCAATAAATGAGCCCTCTCGGTGGTCAGAGATGGGGAGGATTAATGCTCAGGAATCAGAGCCCTGCCTGGTCCTGGTAATAAGCAGGTGGAGAGAAGGACAAACAAAGGGATTAAGGATCAGGGAAACCTAGAAGTAGCAGCAATGACAAGCAGACCTGCTAACTGGGGTGCATTGCTAACCCCTAAGCAGCTGGTCTAGCCTTTGTCTCGTCAGCCTGTCTCCCTCCCTTACACGTCACAGTTCCATATAAGGCACCGGGTGGGCAGGCAAAGAGTAATCCCAGATCGGTCTCTGTTCAGTTTCTAATACCGTACCCCCTTCTCTCCCAGAGAACCTACCGTCCCTTTGAACAGGTGCTGAATTTCAGAGACATAGCTCTCTGAGTCTGTGGCGATGTAGATAGACTGGGCTTTCACTGTCTTCACCCAGAGCCTCAGGGCTCGCTTGATCTCCTTTAGGTCTGGCAGGCACATGACCATGGTGAGAGGTACAGCAGTGTTACGGTTGTAGCCCACACACTGAGGGGAAGCCATAAAGTGGGAGCCAGCTGTCCCATCCTTCAGCATATTACAGGCATTTTTCTAAAGAGGCAAGATGTGAAGAAGGACAAGAAGAAGAAAAGAAAGGATTAAAGAGATATCACTTTCCTTCTGACGGCCCCTTTCTCTACAAAAGAAATACCCCAAAACTTTCCATAGAAAATACAAGATTCAAACTCAAAAATTTACATTCTGACAGGGAAAAAACTAACAACACAATAAAAAAAATATGCCTTCCTGTGGGCTTCTTGAACTCTTCCCTGTGCAATTTCTGAATAGATCTGGTCAGTTTTCGTACTCTCAGGGGCACCTGGCCTTAACTCTGCTTATCCCTCACTGCCTCCTCTATACCAGCCAGCTTGGAGGTCTCTGTAATGCTGATACTCCTGGATTCTCCATGGCAGGGAGGGCAGTGGGACATCAGCTCTGGCAGGTCCTGCCAAGCTGAAAAGGCTTAGCACCAGCACCCTGTATCCATCAGCTGTGCAATAGCCCCCTTTAAGGTCAAAGAAGCTTAGTCACAGAGGCCTGGCCCCAGCCACTCATTCGACTGCTTGAATTAGCAAAGAGGAGTTATAATCTGCATTGACATGGTCCTGAGAGCATCCACACGGGTAATACCATGTTTCCTTGATAACGGTAAAAAAGTATCCTGCCTCAGTCTCTAAGAGCTTGTCTTTCACAAGAGTCCACAAGCTATCACAAGGGACTGAGGGTCAAGACTCCCATATTATACTTTTCCCTCTGTCACTGGCCTGTTGCCTGAGCTGGGGTGAAATCACATGCATGACCTCTCACTGCCTCAGTCTATCCATCTGTAAAACAGGGAGAAAAATAGTGACTGTTAGATCACAACTGAGCAGTTTCCTTGGAGTTTTTTGGTTGAAAGGGAGTCCAGGAGGAGAATGTCAGCAAATCATCAAAACCAAACACACTCATGATATTCCTGCAATTGTACACATCCTTTAGGCCTGTGCTCAGGGCACTGAAAGATCCACAAGGTAAGTAGAAAAGTTACCCAATCAGAGCCAATTCGGAGATGAACCCCAACGTAAGGCCTGATGAGATGAGCCTCGATCTGGGCCTCCCCCTTCTTTGTCATCTCGTCTGACCACACCATGTACTTCTGCAGGGCCCTGTGTTCTTCCAACACTGGAAACTGGGCTGGAGCTCCAGGCAGGGCAAGCACTGGGTGTTTATCTGGGGGAAACCTAGGAGAGAGAAGAGGGCAGGCTGAGTCACAGGCACAGCCACTTCAGGGAAGAGGGATGGAGGGAAAAGACATGAGCCTACAGCATACCCCCACAGGAAATGGATGAAGTTGCGCCATGACCTCAGACCAGCTGAAAAGTCGCACCACATGCAATAAGCACAAGAGATTTTGAAATCCCAACGAACTGATAAGAGCGCTAGGTGCAGAGCTCAAAGCGTTATTGTCTGTGGCTTGGAATTTACAATCCTGTCTGCTTGTTTTATAATTAAAAATTTACAGTGGAGTCTTCTAACCTTGTGAATGTCATGTTGGCTCCCAATCTGTGGTGCTGTAATTCATTCCTGGGTGTGGCGTCGGCCAGAGCTTTGGGCCTTATACTCAGCAAATAATGAACATACTTCAGCTTTATGGACAAGTGGCTGCCTTTAGAGAAGAAATGTGTTTTGCTCAGGGCCTCATTGAATATGACTGTGTAGAACAAGTCTACAACTCTTCTTCAACTAAGACCACTTTTAACTTGGAAAGATTAAAAAAATATATTCCTAAAAAGATCAGAGTGGCTTCTTCTCAAAATGAAGAAAGAACTATTTCTTTCTTCTATTGAATTACACTCATTTGTAGGCACCAGAAGCAGCAGGGATATTACCTAGGACCACGTACAAAATCACCAATTCCATCCATCTCAGACACCTCTAAAAGAAGCCTACCTTTGACATTTCTAAAACCACAGAAACCAGTCTTTCAGAGCTGGAGGGATTTTTAAAACATAGTGTCAGAGATGGAAGGGACTTTGGAAGTCATCTAATCTAACCCCCTTCATTTAAGATAGCAAATTTTGGAAATTCCATGTTCTTATCAGATCTGGAATATGTCACCCACTAGCTAGATTGGGCCTACTGAATGAAGGTATAAAATGACCAAGGAGGACAGAGACCCACTGTCTTCTAAGAAATGCCAATATAGTTCTCTTGTTGTTCAGGAATATGGATCTAGAATAGACTGATCAAGTAGGTTTTTTTTTTTCTGATGTGGATGAAAAGTGGATTTTTGGGAAACAATCCTGAATAATGACTATGAGATCGATGGTCTTTATTTGTCTTAGCCCTGATCATCTTCTGGCTGAACCATTATGGTAATTTTATGAGTGTTTTTGGAACCTTTTATCACAGGCTACCACAAATGGCACTCTTCCTCCTCTCCTCTAATCTCTGTAACACCTCTCCCTTAATAGCTACATTATTATTTTAAACAATGACTCACATTTAAATAATGTTTTACAGTTTATAAAGTTCTCTCCTTGAAACAACCCTATGAGGAAGGTAACACAAATATCATTATCATCCATATTTTGTAGATGAGGAAACTGATGCTTAGAGAAGAAGGAAAGGAGGAAGAAGATGAGGAGGAGGAGGAGAAGGAAGACGAGAAGGAGGAATTCCTATAGCACTTTTAAAGCCTGGAAAGGTGAAATAACTTGCCCATAGTTCCATGTCCAATAACAGGAGAGCTAGAACTCAAACCCAAGTCTCCTAACTCCTAGAGTTCTATAATCTGCAATCTTTCAGACACCATGACGCAACATCATTGCAAACTCCTCCAACTCTACCTCTACAAATAGATTTGCTGATCTCTTTAACAAATTTCATGCCCACCACAGAACCTCAGAATGGTTCCTCCCCGAAGAGGCCATTCTTTGTCCTGAAAAGGCATCTATCTATCTGTCTGTCTGTCTGTCTGTGTCTATTTATCTATATACATATAGATACACATATGTATATATACTTACATATGTGTGTACACACACACATCACAGACTCCCCCATGGGGCCATGTGGCTATCGGCATCAAACCACAACAAAAAAATTTCTATGTAAATCCAAGAAGTGACAGTGGAGTAATGAGGCTACTTAAAGGCAAACACACAACAGAACTTTCATACCCAAATGAGCTGTTTCTCTCAAAGAAAACCCCCTGGGAGGTCACACTTATTTTAACAAGGCTCATGAAGTATCCATGCTCACTTTGAAAACAGTCTTCAAGGTCTGTGGCAGGCTTCTTTAGAATTCCCTCAATGGAAGCAAATTTCCCATTTGGAGAGGGGAGGGGTGCAGGGCACATGTGTTAGCTTTTTGTAAATGTCCAAGAGTCATTTGGAGCTGAGTACAAAGGAAGAGATAGCAACGATGTACAGAAATTCAGTGTGACTATAAAATAATAAGACGGTTGGTTTTTTCTTTCTTTCCTTTTCTTTTTTTTTTTTTGCTGGGGGGGCCCATGGACTTGCCCAGGAAGTCTATTCCCAAAGAGGAGTTCAGGTTTGTGAGGTGTGATGCTTTTAAAGAATGATAATGTATTTGTATCCTGGCTTCAAAGTTTACTAGTTGTGTGACTACAAGCCAGACACAAATTCTCTTTGCCTCAGTCTGTTCACCTTCAAAATGGGAATAATGATACTTGTACAACCTAGCTCACAGGGTTGTGAGGAAAATACTTTGTAAACTTTAAAGTTCTGTATAAATGTGAGTGATTATTACAAACTCTGATCTATTTCTTAAAAAAGAAACAAAAACCAGTCTCTAATTCAGTCCTTACAGGAGCCATGATTTCACTGACACTCTTAACACTGTCCACCTCTATCCCTCTGATCCTCAGTAGACAGTGTTCATAAGGTGCTGTGGTAGAGTCCAGCTTTCTCACGGTACATCTCTTCGACTTAGCATGGCTGGTCTCAGACCACAGACACACAGCCAAGTGCTGGGCCCATCCTCAGTCTCTCCAGCTTCACTGGTGAAGCCTTTGGGAACCCAAACCTTTCATCACACCTTCATACTGCAATGAGGCAGCAGGAGATTTTAGTGAGACATCTCTTCATTTAACACCAATAAAAAAGAGGAGGTTTGATAGTCTTACATCTCTCTGCCTCAGTTTGCACTGAGTTAGAAACACTGCTCTGGCCATCTGAATCAAGGGCATTAGTTCAAGAACAGAGTTTAGGGGTTTAAGAACTATACTTCTATTTGCCCCATACAACACCCCTTCTTTCTGCCTTTCCCAAGCCTTCCCATCCTTCACAGACCAGGACCAGACTAATTTTCTGCATGAAGACCATTCTAGGCCTCTTGATCTTTCCTTTGTCTGCCTCCTACAATATTTATTATCTTTACCACCATAAGGCATTTAGCTCTGACCACTTTGGATTACTTAAGTTTTCTCACCCTAACTCAATGTAAAGTCCTTGAAATCTATGACCATGAAGTTCTCTGCTCTTCTATGTCTCTTCTAACACCTAATCTAACATTTGATAAATATCTGTCTGTCCTCTTAACCTACTTTTTCTTAAACACTGCTATATATCTGAGGGCCCTTATTAATTACATTGTATCTGATGATTACCAGGATGACATCATTTTTTAGCTGAGGCTGAAATTTTTTTCTCATATAGAAGCAGCTTCCAGTTTTAACTTCTGAACAGGAAGGTTAACTGGCAAGTGATTCTCACGCCTTGACCAGGAAACCCTGGTTCACGTGATCATGAAATGTTCGTTTTATGATAGTCTTTATCAGGGGATAAACTATTGCTCAACCCCATAGCAGGTCAACGTCCCATGGTATGAGACTGTGAAATGGGAAAGGATCAGACGGCAGATACTCTCTGGACACTCGTCCTTTGCTGTGGGTTATGCTTTGCTCTCTAGGCCTCACAGGTTCAACAGATGTGCTGGCTACTTCTTCGATCCCAAGTATGGAGTGGTGAGGCAGAACTGGGCTCTGGCCAGCTATTGACCTCCATCTCTTAACACCTGATTGCCCCAACCTGTCTCCACTCCCACCCCCACTCTGAGTACCTTTGGATCCAATGGTCCTTGTAGGAAGAGCTGAAGGCAATGCCACCAAAAAGTTCCGATCGATTGAAAGTGACATTGAACTGATCCCAGAATGGACCAAAGGGGTTCCCTTCCTGTAAAACAACATATTCAGTCAGTTGCTTGGATAGGTAGGAGGTAGGAACTAAGTGGAAAAATGGAGCTGGGCCTCAAAAAGACAAAAGGAACAGACTAGGGCTGGGTTGTGTGTGGAGATGACAAGAGATCTAATTCCAGGTGACAACAAATGTCTGAATGGCCTGAACAAAGGAAAGTAAATACAAAGCATACGTGAAGACATACAAAATAATTTCGAAAGGAAGTTGGTGCTAACAATTGGGGCCTGGGGTGGGGAGGGGGATCAGGAAAGATCTTATATAGGAGGTGATGCTTCATCTGTGCTTTCAAGGAATGTATTCAAGACATGGGGAGGGAGGAATCTGAGCAAAGGCATGGGAAAAGGCCTGAAAACACTGGATATGGGAACTGTGGGTCAGTCTGATTGGAATGGGAAGTGTCTAAAGTCTAAATTTATCAATAAGGCTCTGAAGGGTATCACATACTGCTCACCCCTACGGCTTGATAATTTCCAAAAGGCAATACAAACTGACCTGCCTAAACAAACATTTTATCAAGTACCTACTGTAAGCAATTAGATGGATTTGAGCCCTGGACTTGAATGACTCCTAACCATTACAGTAATTTGCAGTCAACACAAAATGTTGGGACTGGAAGGAACCCTTATGGACTGTTTGATCCCATTCCCTCATTTTATAGAAGCAGGACCAGACAGAAGGAGTGACATTTAAAGTCATGCAGTGAATTAGTGGTAGAAGTAAGCCTGGGACCTAGACTTCCTGACCACTTGTCTGGTACTCTTCCCCCCATATTTCATATGGCATATTTCTGTATGCTGGATGATATTTTTAAGGAACCACAGGGGAACCCAGCAGAAGGAATATTTCTTCTAACTACATTTGGCCTAAGGAAAAGAGGCAGGAAGAAAGAGCACACAAAAGATGCATAAGTAGAAAGTACGGCAGGTTCTAGGTGTGGATAAAGGGAGTGAAGGCCAAGCATCCAAGGACCCACCTTCATGGGGCAGGTTTTCTTGTCAGCACTCCGCTGGGCTGCAACATCAAAGCAGTAGGCCACTCGATTCTCAGGGGGCCAGTGGATCGGGGCCAACTTTTCCATGAATTTTTCCAAGCTGATGACCCGATGATATTCCTTGAGTGGCTCTAATTTAAAGTATGTCTCATAGGACACATGCAGCTGTAAGAATGGAAGAGAGGGACAGAAAGATTGTGGGAAAAAGAAGTGGGACAAAGAAAGAGAAGGGAGAAAAGAGAAAAGATGCAAGAGAGAAAAGAGACATAACAGAGAAAGAGAAAGAAAAGAGAAGAATTGGGGAGAGGGAAAATAAGGGGAGAAAATGAAGAGAGGGGAGAGGAGTGATTTAGGGGTCACTTTGACCATTATCTTGAGAAGGAGGAACCATTTCCTGCCCACCTTTGTTCCTGAGTAGATGCCATCTCTTACAGGAAAATGAAAAGTAGCCATTGCTATATTTTTGTCTATAGGCATTGCTAGCCTATATCTAAGTTAACTCGTTAAAAATATAGCTAGTGAGCCAGGGGCCATGAGTCTGAACTTAATGTAAGCTGGCTAAGTTCTGCCTTGGCTCATGGTTACGGACTAAACTCCTAATGACATTTCACCTTTGCAGCATATGTCACAAATAAGTCGAGATGAGAATGAGAATGGTTCAGTGCAACCCATTCATACTATAGGGAAAACAGATCCAATCTCAGTTTCTGAAGACAGAACAAGATACTGGGGAAAAGAACATATGCTTGTGATCTCTGGGGTGGATTCAGTCAGTCAGGTCAAAAACCACAGTTTATTGAAAGCATCTCACAGACCCAGTGTGGAATTTGTAAATTCCCTCAAAATCCTGAATGGCAGGGTTAAGGCTGAGGCAGAACCTAGGACTCACATTTGTATATGGAGGCTTGTGATGCTGGTATTCAATCCACGGTGGGACAGCCAGCGTCCGGTTCAGTAGTTTTGCAAATGCCAAGGAGCCCAAGAAGTGATCTGCCTGGTTCCCAAACCGCCCTGGAAACGTGAATAAGCCAGGTTGAGAGGGAGCCACGAGGCACTGACTGAAACAGTTCAGGTATGCACAGAATAAGTATTTAATGTTTGTGGAATAAAAGTGAGCTAAAACAATGATAAGAACCAGAAGGAACCTTAAGAGAGTATTTCTGACTCCCTTAATTTACAAATGGGGAAACTGAGGCCCAGAGAAGTGGGCCTTATCCACTTATTCCAAGTCACAGTAATAAGCAGCAAAGTCAGTATTTGAATTCAGATCTTTTGATTCCGAATCCAGTTCTCTTTCCATCGGGATTTTCAGTTGGCAAGAGTTCTTATCTCTCGGGTGGAAGAATGGGAGAAGACAAGAAAATGCTTAATTAAGAAAATTATAGCTACTTCATGGCTACCTGTTCCAAGCTTTGGAAACACAGACTTCTAGTTGGAGGTCTGCCACTGACCCACTGTGTAACTTTGGTCAAGTCATTTCTTCTCTGTGTCTCAGTTTTCCCATCTGCAAAACGGAGGGGCAGGGGTTAAAGTCCCTTCAACTTCAAGATTCTGGCAAGCTATGTTTCCTGGCAATTCGGCTAGAGAAGAAATATCCCTGGGCTATTTTCTAGGGAGGAGGGGACTGAGGTTCGGCAGTAGAGAAGGAACTCCTACCTGGTTTGCAGGAGCAGGCGGGACAGCATAACCTCATCATCTGCAACATCAATCTCTAACATCTGCATAGTTGGGGCAGGGCCTTGAGACGACCACTCCCTGGGTGGCCAAAGAGGGCTAAAGGGCTGTCGGTGGGGGGGGAGGGCAGCTGAGGTGAGGCTATCTGGGAACACCGGTCAGGTCCCCCCAGGGAGCTGAAATGGCCGAACAGGGCTGCAACAGTGGGGTCCCCATCCCCCTGGGACCAGAGTGGACTGGTCCTGGGACACAGGGTAGACTCCTGAGGCCAGAACAGTCCAGTCCCCGGGTAGACTCAGCCAGGACCTGGAGCAGAACAACCTGGTTGGAGGTAGAGGTGCTATAGTGGACAGGTCCGAGACCACAGAGAGGCTCATCCCCCTTCTTCCCCCCCCTTCTTCCCCCCACGACCCTGAGAATGGATTGGTCCGGGGCCAGGCTCTACATCTCGGGACTCGTGCCTGGTATCGCAGATTGCCGGGAGGAGCCCAGCAGGGGGCGCCCGGCCCAGGAGGCCTTACCCATGCAGGGACAGTAGAGCAGGTAGCCGGCAGGGTCCCAGGCATGGGCTAGGACCCGCGCGGGCAGCAGGAGCCCGAGCAGGGGCAGGAGGAGCGCCCACGCCGCGGGGACCATGGCTGTCCACGGCTGTAGGTTATTGGCCCGCCTGTCGCGCTCCCACCAGGCTTCGCGCGCCGCCCCGCCCGCGCCCTTCTATCCGTCCGATTCGACCATAGAGATCCCGCGGCACCGCCCCCGCTCCTCCCCCCTCCCCTCGGCGGCCCGAGCGCCCGCTCGCGCGGCTCCCAGAATGCACCGCACAATGGCCCGACCGCCGCCACTACCGGGGCCTGACCGGGCCTGGCGGAGCCGGAGCGCGGCCCGCCCCGGAGCGCGGGGGCCCCGAACGCGGTGAGTGAGGAGCGTGAGCTGGGGGGAGCGAGACCGGCGAGCCCTCCCGGAGAGCTCCGGGGCTAAGGCTGGGTGGGTAGAGCCGGCTAACGACCGAGCTCCGTCCCCGCCCCGTTCCGCGCGCCCCACAGGGAGGGAGAGGCCCGGATAATCCGAGCCTACGGGGGGTGGGGGAAGAGGAAGGAGGGGGAGGCCCGGATAATTCCCCTGCGCGGGAGAGGGAAGCTAAGGCCCGGCCCCTTAGACCACTGAAGAGGGGGAGCAAGGACCGGAAAGCTCTCGCCCCTCTTATTCCCCCCCTGCGCCTCCCCCCCTCACCCGCCCAGAGCCAGATAAGCGGGATCGAGGACCCCTGGAGATCTGCTCCACAACCTCTTTGGCGGTGACGCCGCGCCCCTCCTAGGACCGCATCTTCGCCTTCGTGGGGGGCAGTGGGGGGGGGGTTCTCTGCGTTCTCGACCCCCCCACGTGATCCTGGCCTGCCCGCCCGCAGGTGCAGCCGCCCCCTCTAAGGTCCCGCAGTCTGTCACTGTGAGTGCGCCCTCCAACTGGGCAGGCCGATCCCGGCGATCTCGTGGGGGCCTCGGTCCCCCATGGCACGCACAAACATGCAGCAGGCCCCACGGGTGGGCTGGGAAATTGAGCTCCGGAGGTAGTGAAACTACTTGCCCAAGGTCACGGGGGGAACAGGGATCCGAACCGGCTGCTCCCTTCCCGAGCTAACAGTTTTTTATTACTCAGCCCTCGCTGGAGATACCTCCCGCCTTCCACAAGCAGACGTCCGGGGGACCTGCAGAAAGCATATCCGGGCCTTGCTAATCCTGTTTGGTATCTCTTGGAGTGGTGCAAGCCGCTGAGGCTCCTTCGCGCCTCCTCACTCCCCCCCCCCCCCACTGTAATTCTCGGCAGAGTCTAGGGAGCCTAACGTAGCTATTTCCATTTCCCTTCCTGCTCCTGTATTTTCTCCTCCGGGAACGCATCATGAGGATTTGTTTCTAGTGCTATGGGTCAGGGCCTGGTTGCTCTCTATTTATAATGTCTTAGTTGCTATTTTGAGCTCAGAGGAGGGGAAGGCACCGTCTACCCGCTTTGCACGTTTGCCCTTGGTGATGCTTTCAGTCAGCAGGTGGTGGGGCCAGTTTCTCAGATCTCTGGGTCCGGGAAAAGAGGGATAAGAGAGTCTCATGCTATTTTAGGGTAGTCATTGAAGTGGAGACTCTAATCCTCTGTGGGTCTTCGATTTGGTAAGAACTCACATGGAGGTTAACCCTTTCTTTGCTGCAGGGTGATCTCTAGGAACTGCCTTCTCTGGGAAAAGGGGAGAGGAGAGTATAAGACTAGTGTACACAGAATGAAGGCATAATAGTGCAGAAAAATTTCCAGAAAAACTCTTGTTTTATCCGAATGGAATTAGTAGCATTTTGAGGACTAAAAGATTGGCAGAACGTAATTGCCTCTGATTTAGACATCCTAAAGGGGCTATGTATTTTTGAATTGCATACATATTAATGCAGGTGTTTCAGAGTAATTTTTCCTAATGAGAGGGAAAATATTTCAGAAATAGTTCCCATTTGTGATGGATCCTTTATCATGGAATTTGAACCTAGTCCCGTTAGGGGTATGCTTTGCCTCATTTGGTAGCCAATAGGTGCTTCTTGGAGGAGCTTATGGAATTTTGGAGGAAACCAGTTTGAAGGAGGAGTAGTGGCTGCAGAGGATATCCTGAAGGAAAAGGAGTAGTAGCTGGCAGTTAATTGTGAGACAAAAAAAGGGGGGGAGAGAAGAAGAATGTGGGAGGGGTTGTGAAGGTAACAAAATTGGCTTTGGGACCTGAGGGGAAGAGATACATTCTTTAGTGCCTCATTGCCAAGAAGTGGGTAAAATTTAGACATCAAAGGAGGGCCTTCCCCATCCATTTCCCCTTCCTCTCCTTCCCTCCCCCCCCCATCAGACACCAAAAGGACTGTGGAAAATGTTGGAGAACCACACCATGGGGAATCAGCTTACTAAGATGTCTTGTCAACTGGGAGGGAAGGATTGTGTTTGTTTTATGGGAACAGGTTCTGTCGGCTTCTCCGGTTGTTAAGGTCAAAGCACAAGACCAGAAGAGCAACCTGGAGAGAATCGAAGAATTCTTCTGAAGCTTTACTGAGGAAGGGGAAACATGAAGGAGCAGGGATTTTGAATAGCACAGAGATTTCCCCAGGTCAGAGAAAGTATAGACAAAGAGACAGGAATAAAAGGATATGTCCCCCAAAAGGATGACCAAGTTACACCTGTTTCATCAGCAACCAGCATGTGACTGTAGGTGTAAAGTAATTCCACAGCCACTTTTAACAGTTTAGTATAGAAGAGGATAAGGGTGTTAGTTCTTTTTTCTTTGAAAGCTACATCCCCATTAAGTGCAGCTCAAGCAAAGAGAACGCAACCATGTGCTTTTTGTACGGACAGAGCCCTTGTGAGCTCTTCTCAGCCCCCGCTGGCCTCTTCCTAGAAGCCCATTACTCACTCTTTCAGTAAGAGTGTATTGAGCTGCTTGCTGCTACTGTTTCTGCTTGTTCAGGAGAACTGATGAGGTGGATGTGTGGGAGGTGGGGGACGGACTGTTCTCTTTCTGAGTTTGAGTGGAGTTTCCAGAACCAGTCCCTTCTTTCATGTAATTGAAACTCAAGTGACTAGGACTCACTTCTCTCTACTTTTCCTCCTCACCTAGACAGAAGGCACCAGTTTGGTTTTAAACAAGGGTAACTTCCAGAACTGGGGAATCTGTCTCTTTTTATTGTTCCATGGGCTCTGGTAATCACTGGTATTATAAACAGGTAATTCCACCCACCCATCCCCATGGGGGAGGGGAGTAGCACAGCATGAGAACTCGACATTAAAGAAGTTTGAGGAGTGTTGTGTGGCAAACAAATACAGCAGGATCACCCAAGGGCTAAAGTGGGACTGGTTTTTAGTGGGCCATCCTCAACATGTGACTAGTGTAAAATGCTGCCACCTTTGTGCAGATCTTTCTAGACAGATCTGTACTTCTGATGGGAAAATACTTGTATTATGTTTGACTATTTATTAAACAAGAGGAATGGTCTCTAAATAGGGAAAGCTGATCCATTTTTCAGTTACTAGCTCCTATTTCTGTTGTATTTTACATTTTACAAAATCTTTACAGCAGTCCCATGAGGTAGGCAAATACTAGTTTTTTTAATCCCTGTTTTTCAGATAAAGAAACTGAGGCTCAGAGAGGTAAAGCAGTTTGCTCATGAGTCTTATGACTTACAGTTGGTAGAGCTGGGGCTTGAACTTGGATCTTTGACTCCAAGTCTAATGCTGTTTCCTTATATCGTACATTAATGGTGGTAGAAACTGTCTTATCAACCTGGTCTATTTCTCTAGGCTTCCACGAAATGGTTCTTGTGAACAGCAGGTGCAGGTATGAGGAGGTCCTTATAAGCAACTTTTTGTACTTTCTAACATAGACCTGTAGTCACATATTCCATCTGGAGTAGTATTCCGTTCCTGCCTAATGAAATGCCATGCTTGCTAGGGTCAGCTTGATCTCATAGGGGTCTCCTTCCGTTTACATGAGACATTGGCAACTTATAGTCTATATATTGAAGGTAGTGAACATAACTGTTTTCAATAGCATGTTAAGTGGTGGCTGCTATACTGTATTTTTCTTCTGCTGCTTTTAAGATTGAACATAGTAATACTACATCTATAGAGCACAACCCTTCCCCATTAGTTGGTAGCCTGGAGGTAATCACGCACATAACCCTTTTTGCTTCCACCCATAAAGAATCTTGGCATTCGGAACCTTTGTCTCTTAAAAAAAATTACTGGTATCTTTTGTTCTTATATCACCCTCATTCCTGAATATATCCTCAGTGAACCATCTTCTGTAGCAAAAAGAAAATTTTTTAAAGAATATAGTAAAACCAACCAATATATCAATCAAGTTTGATATAATATGTGCAATATCTTAAACCCGTAGTCCCCCATTTTTTTAAAGGAAGGTATATTTTTTTTTAACTCTAGGGCTAAGCATCATTATAGCTACATAGCATTCTATATAATTTTTTTGCTCCAGTTTTTTTTTAGTCATTGTATAGATTGTTCCCTCTCTGTCTCATTTCACATAGGCCTTCTCATACTTCTCTGAATTCTTCATATTCAGTGTTTCTTATGGGGCAGTTTCTTTCATGTACTATAGTTTGTTTAGCTTTTCCTCAGTTGACGGGCATCAACTTTGTTTGCAATTCTTTGCTAACAGAAACAAAATAAGACACGTTTCTATGCCATTTACCATATTAAATGCTTACTATTTGCAGAATACTGCTAGATGTAAAGGGATCTAAGTCTCTGGTTGTTCCATTCTACTTATTCTAGATCTCAACAAATTGGACTATTCACTACCCCCTATTCTTATTCTTTGCCATTTCTGTTGCTTGAAATGAACTTCTCTTCCATTCTGTTGCCTGAAATGAACTCTTCTCCACCCCATTTCTGTGGGTCGAAATCTCTCCAGTCTTTCAAAGCCCAGCTCAAGTGTCACCTACTCCATGAAACTTTTCTTGATTCACATACCCTCTCCCCAAGGTGGGCTGACCCTTAGGATTTCTCGTTATTACTTTGTCTTTACATCATTTGTACTCTTTTGTGCTTCTTGTTTGTCTTGTATCATAATTATTTGTGGGTGTATCTCATTCCCCCTTCTAAATCCTCCCCCCAACAATAGTAAGCTTGAAAACAGGCATTGTTGTCTTTCATCTTTGTATCCCTCAAGCACTAAATGTGGGGCAGGCCTTTTACAAAGTAATTGCTTACGTTTCCTAACCTCATGGAACTAATCTAGTAGGAGGATAGTGTATATATAAATAAATATACTTTAACTTTACCATGTAGAGTAGAACATGGTAAGGACATAGTGCAAGGTATCCTGTTAGGTCCTAGGAAGGAAGGTGTGAATAGAGCTTTCAAAAGGTTGCTAACCCTTTGTTTAGATAAAAAACTTTCTGGGATTATGTAAATCCCTGGGGGAGCCTCACAGTCAGCATATATATAGCCTGTGTTTTCGTGCTCAGAAGCAGAAATCTCACCCTGGGTATGCTAGCATGTATACTGTCCTATCAACCTAGTTCTAAAGGCAGGTTATTCCCAGGGCTCATTTACCAAGCCAGGGATTCTCTTATTCTCTTTGCCTTTTGGGTATTTACCTATTAGCATCCTCTGATGGAGGTGGAAAATTAAGAGTAGGATGGAAGGGAAAGCAAAATCTCTGGTAAGGGTTTTGATGGGAAGATTCATTGATTCTAATAGCTGAAAAGAAATGTAAGGCTCATCAGTGGATTTTGAAGAAGCAGCATGATAGGTGGAAAAAAAAGCACAGGACTTGGATTTGGAAAACTTCAGTTCAAATTCTGTATTTGCTGCTTACCAGTGTCACCTCAGGCAATTCTTTTTACCTCTTCAAGCCTCTGTTTTTTCTTTTCCGTATTTGGTATTTATTCCCAGTTACATTCAAAAACAATATTTAACATTCATTTTTAAAACTTCGAGTCCAATGTTCTCTCTCCTTCCCTACCTCCCCACCCCACATTGAGAACTCAGGCAATTCGATATAGATTTTACATGTGTAGTCATACAAAACATTTCCATATTAGTCATGTTGTGAAAGAAAACATAAACAAAAAAACCCCTCAAGAAAAATAAGAGAAAGTAAAAAGTATGCTTCATTTTGTGTTCAGACACCACCAGTTCTTTCTTTGGTATGGATAGCATTTTTTGCCTTAAGTCCTTCAGAGTTGTCTTGGATCCTTGTATTGCTGAGAATAGCTAAATCATTCACAGCTGATCATCTTATAATATTGCCATTATTTTGTACACAGTACATTTCACTTTGCATCAACTCATATAACTCTTTCCAGGTTTTTCTGAGAACATCCTGCTTACCATTTCTTATAGCACAATAGTATTTCATAATAATCTCACCGTGATTGTTCAGCCATTCCGTATTTGATGGGCATCCCCTCAATTTTCAGTTCTTTGCCACCAGAAAAGAGCTGTTATAAATATTTTTTTATATATAGGTCCCTTTTCTGTTTTTTATCTCTTTTGGAATATAGATCTAGTAGTGATATTGCTAGGTCAAAGGATATGCATGGTTTTATAGCCCTTTCTTTAGTCATAGTTCCAAATTGCTTTACAAAATGGTGGTTGAATCGGTTCACAACTCCACCAACAGTGCATTTATGTCTCATCTTTCTTACATCCCCTCCAACATTTGTCATTTACCTTTTCTGACCTATTAACCAATCTAATAGATATGAAGTAGTACCTCAGAATTGTTTTAATTTGCATTTCTCCAATTAATAATGATTTAGAGCATTTTTTCATATGGCTATAGATAGCTTTGATTACTTCATCTGAAAACTGTTCATATCTTTTGATCATTTTTCAATTGAGGAACAGCTTATTTTTATAAATATGACTTGCTTTGTTTTAGAAAATAAACCTTTTTCAGAAAAACTTGATTCAAAATTTTTTCCACAGTTACTATTGCTAACTGTATTTCCCTCTATCCTGTCCTTCCTGCCCCATTTATTTTCTCTGTCCTTTTATCCTGTCCCTCCTCAAAAGTGTTTTGCTTCTCACTACCCTCACACCCAATCTGCCCTCCATTCTGTCGCCACTACCCTCTTCTCTTCTTCCTTTCTCCTCCTACTTTCCTTTTGGGTAAGATAGATTTTTATTCCTAATTGAGTGTATATGTTATTCCGTCTTTGAGGCAATTCTGATGAGAGTAAAGTCCTCCTTACCTCTCCTCTCTTTTCCTCTAGTGTAAAAGCCTTTTCTTGCCTCTTTTAATTTTTTGGAACCAAGGCTGTTGGGGTTAAGTGACTTGCCCAAGGTCACACAGCTAGTAAGTGTCAAGTGTCTGAGGTCAATTTTGAACTCAGGGCCTCATTGACTCCAGGGCTGGTGCTCTATTCACTGCGCCACCTAGCTGCCCCTCTTGCCTCTTTTAAATGAGATAATTTACCCCATTCTACCTCTCCCTTTCTTCCAGTACATTTCTTTCTCACCCCTTAATTATTTTTTTAGCTATCATCTCATCGTATTCGACTCATACCCATGGTCTTTATGTATACTCCTTCTAACTACCCTCATGAGTTACAAATATCATCTTCCCATGTAGGAATGTAAACACTTTAACCCTATTAAATCCCTTATGATTTACCTTCTTTCCTGTTTACCTTCTCTTGAGTCTTGTATTTGAAAGTCACATTTTCTGTTCAGCTGTTGTCTTGTCATCAAGAATGCTTGAAAGTCCTCTACCTCATTGAATGTCCACTTTTTCCCTCTGAAGGATTGTATTCACTTTTGCTGGGTAGGTGATTCTTGGTTGTAATCCTAGCCTCTTTGTCCTCTGGAATATCCAGTCCTTTAAAGTAGAAGCAACTAAATCTTGTGTTATTCTGACTATGGCTCCATGATACGTAACTTGTTCCTTCCTGGTTGCTTGCAGTATTTTATTCTTGACATGGGAGCTCCAGAATTTGGTTATAATATTCCTGGGAGTTTTATTGTTTCTTGGTTCCATTTGTTCAGTTCTAATTTTTAAGAAATTATTTTCTTCAGTGAGCTTTTGTACCTTCTTTTCCATGTGGCCAATTCTGTTTTTTAAGGCATTCTTCTCCTCATTGGCTCTTTTGCCATTTGGCCTAATCTGTTTTTTAAGGTGTTATTTTCTTCAGTATTTTTTATGTCTCGCTTAAGAAGTTGTTGATTCATTTTTTATAATTTTTCCTGCAGCATTCTCATTTCTCTTCCCAATTTTTCTTCTACCTTTCTTACTTGATTTTCAAAATCCTTTTAGAGCTCTTCCATGCATGACCTGAGACTAGTTTCTATTTTTCTTGGAGACATTGGATGTAGGAGCTTTGACTTTGTTATCTTTTTCTGAGGTGTGTTTTGATCTTCTTGTCACCCTAGTAATTTTCTATGGTCAGAATTTTTTCCAGTTGTTTGCTCATTTTCCCAGCCTGTTTCTTGACTTTGAACTCTTTGTGGGGCTCTGCTTCCAGGGTAGAGGGCACACTCACTGTTCCTTCAGAGGATTTATGCAGCTGTTTTCAGAGATACACTTCTAGGGACCTGTAAGTTTTCAGTTTTTCCAAGGTGGTATGATCTAAGGAGAGGTGTTTACTACTCTCCTGGCCTGTGCTCTGCTCTGTGAGCAACCATAAGCACTCTTTTTTTCCCTGGAATGGTGACAAGGGCCCTGCTCCACTGCAGCTGCAAGTGCTGGTGTGCTAGTGCTCCTCTTCACCCTGGACCTGCCACCCAGAACTTTGATTCAAGATCCAATAATGGGCAAAGCAACAGAGCCCTGCCTTAGTGCTAGCAAAGAGAACCCTGTAATCTCATTCTGATCAGTCTTTTGACCTCTTTCCATCTATGGACTGGAGCTCCCAAAGCAACTGCCACTGGTAATTCAGTGGCTCCTGAGGCTGGGGCTGTACTGGCACTACCTGTGCTAAACTGTGTTCTACTCTCACCCAGGTGTGACATACCTTTTCTATTGACCTTCTAAGTTGTCTTTTACTAGAAAATTGTTTCACCGGATCCTTTTGTGGGTTCTGCTGCTCCAGGAATTGTTTTATTGCATTATTTAAAGGTGTTTGGAGGGGTTTGGGGGAGAACTCGGGCAAATTGCTGCATTTTCTCTACCATCTTGACTCTGCCTCTGGGCCTCAGTTTTTTTTATCCCTAAAGTGGATGAAATAATTCTTGCACTACCTATCTCAAAGGTGTTATGAGAAAAGTGCTTTGTAAATTTAAAAAGTACTGTATTGATCAATGTTTGTCAATCTCCCTGTTTCCATTGGCATAATCAAGACTACTCATTACCCAATGTTTTATTTTCTAACATTTCAGGTGAAGATATTCTTCTGAAGACTCCTTTGAAAACTGTGTCAGAACAGATTGAACACACTGCTGATGGGGAAGAGTTCTCATTAATATGGCCCTCCCCCATTAGCCCTGCCATGACGGCATTCTTCACCAGTGTCCCTAACTGGATTCAAGATGCAAAGCAGGAGGAGGAGACAGGCTGGAAACTAGTTCCCAGGCCAAGAGGCCGTGAGGCAGAAAGTCAAGTCAAGTGCCAATGTGAAATCTCCGGTACCTCCTTCTCAGGTGGGGAGAAGTTGAGAACCCACAGCCTCCCCCACACAGAACAGAGACCGTACAACTGCCCTCAGCTGCACTGTGGCAAGGCCTTTGCATCCAAGTACAAACTTTATAGGTAGGTAATCCATTCAAGGGACCTCTTTGGAGGCAGAAATTCTTTTGGAAATAAAACCAAGGAGACCATACATTGTGCTGAGTTTCATCTCTGTTAAAGAACAATATACTTCTTGAGGCCAACACACAGGTAGACTGTGTGTTCTACATGTTCTATGCCTCCATACATTCATTAATTGATGGCGGCGAACTACCTGGAAAATGAGAATCAATCCCACTTTAAGAAATTAACGGGAGTTTAGAAATCATTGAGCTTAGCATCTTTATAGAGGGGAAACTGATTCCCAGATTTGGTGATTTGCCAAAGATCACACAGAAGGCCAATGATACATTCATAACTAAAACCCACATCTCCTGTATCAATCCAGTGTTCTTTTCAGACAGTATATTACCATTTAAAGTATTATGACTTTGAATCTGTGTTCTCTAGTTTGACTTTTTCTTCTAGATTACTGGAAAAACTCTGATATCATGTCTTTTCAAATTTGGTTATCATCCACGCTTTCCATCAGAGTAGCAGTGAGCAACTTAGAATTACTTACAGGAATGAATTAGACAGTTATGATGCAGAAAGCTGAGTTTCCACTCACATTTTTATTCTGTTGTTGTAGGACAAAATTGATAATAGATATTTTTGGTTTTAAGAACAAATTCAAATTTTTGTTTTGTTTACTTGTTCATTTACCATTGTTTATTAGTCTTACCTCTGTGCTGATGAGGAAGAAGGTAGTAACATAGAAAGTATCCTATACTGGGTGTCAGGAAATGTATATTCTTGATTGCCACTGGGCCATCTCGTGACCTTAGGCAAGTTAACTTCCATTATCTGAGCTTCATTCAGTTTTTTTCCTCTACAAATTTGATGAAATGAGTCTCTTAGCTCCTTTCCAGCAAGAAGCAACATTCCTGTAGTGCACATATTATGTTCTCTTACCTCAAAACAATATAAGTTAAACTTAGAAACCTTAGACTGTCAGATTAATGACAGAGATCATATTTTAGTTAAAATGCTGTCTCTTTAGTACATGGTGTAGAATCTTTGCATATCTGGCCCCTGACAAACACTGAAGTGAATTGAAGCTAAAGAAGAATGATTGTCATCTGGATGTCTGTAGTATCCTTCCTCTTGAGAATTTGCCCATATGGTATCTGCTTGATACGAGGATATAGTGAGAGAAATGTATGTAAAGCATTTTGAAAAGCCATATAACACTTTATGAGAGTCGGGTGGGATCTGGCATGCTAGATGAGAGATTTTGTGTGTGTGGCATCTTTATGGAAGAGGGAATTAACACATTAAGGATAAAGAGAGCTATATTTCCAGCTCCTAGCTTCTGAATCGCTAGGCTAAGCCTTAGTGCCCCCTTTCCCCCCCTTTGACTTTTGGATCAAAAAAGATTGTAGGTTGAATGTGGCCAGATCTTTTGATCATCTGTTTTCTTTATCCAGGCATATGGCCACTCACTCAGCCCAGAAGCCCCACCAGTGCATGTATTGTGAGAAGATGTTCCATCGGAAGGACCATTTGCGGAATCACCTGCAGACTCATGATCCCCATAAGGAGGCCCTCCACTGCCCAGAGTGTGGCAAGAATTATAACACCAAGCTGGGCTATCGACGCCACCTGGCCATGCACGCTGCCACTAGTGGTGACCTCAGCTGCAAAGTGTGTCTCCAAACCTTTGAAAACACACAGGTCCTCCTGGAGCACCTGAAGGCTCACTCACGGAGAGCATCAGGTGGGGCCAAGGAGAAGAAACACCCCTGTGACCATTGTGATCGACGTTTCTATACCAGGAAGGATGTTAGGAGGCACCTGGTGGTACACACGGGGCGCAAAGACTTCCTTTGCCAGTACTGTGCCCAGAGGTTTGGGCGTAAGGACCATCTAACTCGGCACATGAAGAAGAGCCACTCACAAGAATTACTGAAAATTAAGACAGAACCAGTAGATATGTTGGGACTCCTCAGCTGTAGCTCCTCAGTCACAGTGAAAGAAGAGCTGAGCCCAGTTCTGTGCATGGCATCCAGGGACATGATAGGGGGTAAGACCTTCCCAGGCATGTTACCTATGGGGATGTATAGCACCCACCTCCCAGCCATGCCAAGTTCAGGGATGCCCCATTCTCTGGTTCACAATTCCCTGCCAATGGGAATGAGTTATCCTCTGGAATCCTCCTCATCCATCTCCTCTCCACCACAACTTCCCCCCAAATACCAGCTTGGATCTACCTCATACTTGCCGGAGAAACTACCCAAAGCAGAGGTGGAAAGCTTTCTGTCGGAGCTTCCCGGAAGCCTGTCTCTCCCATCCAGTGAGCCCCAGTCCTCCTCACCTCAGCCGGCCCTTTTGGATGAAGCCCTGCTTTCCAAGAGCCCTGCCAACCTCTCTGAGGCGCTTTGTGCTGCTAACATGGACTTTTCTCACCTCCTGGGCTTCCTCCCCCTGAATCTTCCTCCATGTAACCCACCTGGGACCACAGGAGGATTAGTCATGGGTTACTCACAGGCAGAAACCCAACCACTGCTTACCACTTTGCAGTCTCAGCCTCAAGATACTCCAGGACCTGGGGGTCCCCTGAACTTCGGGCCCTTACATTCATTACCCCCAGTTTTCACCTCAGGCTTGAGCACCACCACTCTGCCACGTTTTCATCAGGCGTTCCAGTAGGCTGAAAGAGGTACCAGGCTTGGCCCTCAGGTCATAAATCCCAACTCTTATTTCCTCCTTCTGTTCCCTGTGAAGGCTGCTGAGCTTTCAAAGCTGGGTTCAAGATGAAAGGATTCCAGTGTCTGTATGGAGCACTTGGGTTCAACCTCCCAAAGCAGCCTTGAGGTTGCTTGAACCCTAATCCCGTGAAAAGATTTCATACAATAGGACTTCAGGTATTTTTTGTTTGTTTGTTTTCAATCTGAATCGGGAGCCACGCTTAGCACTCTCCCTCCCCAAGGCTTGAGAGCTTCATTCTTCTCTCTGGGGAGAGGGGCTCCTTGGAGAAGCAGGAACAGTGAGGTTTCACCTTGGATTGTCTCAAGAAAACCAGCTGGAGAGACCCACCTTCCAGTCCACACTTGCAGACCCTGTAACAGTCCCTGCTGATGGAGAAGGGTCTTCGAGAGATCAATTCCATTAACCTGCTGTGGACAGAGTGGGCAGGAGAAAGGGCCTCCTTGTTCCCTTCCCCCACTGCCCCATCCCTCTTTACCGCTACTCTACTCTGTATCAGTGTTGCCAGCAGTGATACCGTTTACACAGTTGATTCAGACACATCATTTCACTTCCCCTTGCAGAGCCGTTAGAGTAGACTTATTCCAGTGAGCATTGTTTACACACCATGAATCCATTCCCACCAGTACAATCCAGTTGACACCAGCATGAACCTTTTGGGTACCTGGTGTTTACTGGAGCCCTGTTTACATGATGGAGTCGGGTTTCACTGGCTTCTCTTCACTTGAGGTCACATTTTTCCCCCGTGGGGAAATAAACTGACTTGGACTACTTCAGTTTCTGCCGTCCTCTGTGGCTCTCTTAGCTCACATTACCCCATGAGGCAGGCAAGGAGAATGGAGCAGTTTTTAAGAGGTCTGGATCACTTCTGCTCAAGTACACGTTGGTCTCCTTTTGAATTGGAGATGGAAAACAAGTTAAAAGGCAAGACCTGGGGCCTCCTATCCTTCCACATATCCTTTGCTATGCCTAGGTATAGGAAGGCATATGGACTCCATAGGTTAGTTAAGGTGGCAAAGGAGAGGGTGTGAGCACCTCATTTGTTCTCTCCAATCCCATTCCCCTTCCAGGAAGCTATGGATTTACTGGAAGGGTAGTATTCAGGAAGTTAGGATTAGAAAATCCCAGATTGGTTTATCATTGAGAAGTAACTATATATGAACTGTTCCAACACTAAATTCCTCTGATCATTATACCCACTTTCACCCCTATATTCACAGTCACTGATATATCTAGGGTCCTTGATATGCAGGCTTTTCTCAGCCAAAGGCCCCTGGTCTTGCTTTCTTCTCTGCTCTTATTTTCCCATCCTTGGTTTTTATGGTAGTACCAAGGAAGGTATCTGTCACCCAGTAAGTTAAGTATCTGATCCCTGTCAGCTTTCAACCTTGCATCCTTATCCATCAGTGCTTGTTTTTTAAGTAAAACTGGTCCATCTTCCCCCACCACCCTACTGGCTTTGCCCCTTTGTGTATGTGACCCAACATGTGCTCCCACAGCCTGCAGGCAGGAGTCCCAGGGCCAACATTGCTGGAACCCATCCAGATGTCTCTACCAACCCAGGAAACACACATCTACCTCTTTCACTATTAACTCCACAAGCGCATCCAGTGGCCAGTCCCCTAGGGCTTCTGATTTTCAGCAATTCCCTCACCTGATGTCTCACTCTGGCTTCATCATTCACTTTTCAGGACAAACTACTAAGGTGATTCTGCCTCATTTGCTTAAACCTAGTCCACTTTTTGTGGTCTTTTGATTCCCCATTAGGAATTATCTCAGAATTGCCATTTAGGAGAAGAGCGGATAAGTGATACTAGGCACCTGCTCTGGCCTCTGGCCTCTGGCCTACCAGTTGTTTGAGGTGAAGGTGTTAAAAACACATTGATGCCCTTAATTGTGAAGGGATGAGAATCAAATTGAGCATGTTAAAAAAATTAAGCAGGGTAGTTTGGGATACTGTTTTCAGATGTAGAAATGTCTAGTCCTCCTTAGGTTTGGGCTAGGTGGTTTGCTTTCAAGAATCAACTATAAGTGAATTCCATGGACTAATTATGTTTTCTAAAGAAAAGTGTTGGCCTTGTCCACATGGCCAGTTGCTGTTCATTTCCTCTAAGACTTATATTATGGGAAATGGTAAAGGAGGGGCCAGTGGGGCTCATCGCTACCATTCATGACTTTATACTCATCTGTTATATTTTGTCTTCACCACTGTACCCCCATCCCCGTCCCTGCGGTCACTGCACACTTGACCAGCAGAGGTCATGGGACCTCTGGCTGTGAAATACAAATTCCCCTTAATCCCAAGCAGGCGGAGTACTTGGATGTCAATATTTGTTCATCTCTTTCCTCCCCCTGCATGTTTCCCCAAGCCCCTTACTCCCCTCCAGCTTTCCACTTGCTTTCTCTGGCTGAAGTGATATAAATGTAAAAGGGCCCCCAGAAACCTCATGTGATAAGCAAGGCAACGACTTAACCCTGAAACTGGTACCTCATTTCACCCTTCCCAAGTCCTGTTACCCTTTACTTCCCCACACCTACCTCTCCAAATATCCTCACAAACCACCATGAAATTACTATTTCAAGGTCAGTTTTCCAGTATGCCCTATGCAGAGGAAACATTGGCAGCTCCTTTTGGCCAATAGCCACCTGATCATTCCTTACTGGGTCCAAATTAGGGAAGTGAAGTTACCCCATTTTTTAAAGGCTGAAAGTACAGTTATTTTAAAGATACAAGTAGTTTAATAACTCTGTCTTTGTCCTGAATTCAGCACCCAGACTTAAAGATTTTTGTTGAAAAGTGCAGCAAAAAAATCGAAGACACCTTGAGCTAGGGATAATAAACTCTTATTGACCAAAAGACAGCCAAGAGTTTGTGCAGTCAAGGTAACTGAGTATCAGGAATATGAATGACAGAGGAAACTCCAGTTCTAGTGTACCTTTTATGCCTCTTACCCTCCCTTCCCCCCTCCCCGTTCCTAAATACTTTCCCACTTAACAGTGGCAGCTTTTGACTGATCTGGTTTTGCCTCCCTTGCACAGCAGAGCTGGCCATTCTGTTCCCCACCCTGAACCTCCATCAGTCTGGCTTCTGTGTAACCTGCTGTTCCCCATTCCTGTTGCAGGAGGTGGGAGGCAGGGTGTGGATCTGTGGCGTGAGCTGAGCCCCTGAATCCCTATAGCCACAGGAGGTGGAGAGGCCCTTTAGTGAACTTTTTCAGCCTTTGACTAATGGCATTTTGTTAAAAGTGGAAATCTGCAGAGCAGGTTTGATTACTTATGCTCGTAGATATTGCCCTAAGTTTATGAACCCCCCCCCCCCATTCCCAGTCTTTCCTTAGTGCCTCATTAAAATCTCTTCCCCTATTTTTTTGGTAGTTTTTTCCCCCATACCTAGGAGCTGTTTTTAGCACGATTTTTTTTTTTTTGGTAACAGTTTATATTGTACAGGATCAATATTTTGCTTTTTAACAAGGATATTTATGTAATAAGAAACTTTGCCTTAGGCAGGTGGTGACCAGAGAAGTCCAGAGTCTCTGGAGCCCCCACCCCGGCCTCTCCTGAAACTAGTTGAGCTCTGAACCTGCTGTGAGAGGAACATTGCCAGTGACCTTCACAGCTGGAGGGTGATATTCCCCAAGAGGAGCAAGCAGGGAGGGTCTCCAGATGCCCCAGAAAAGACTTTTCAAGGGACTGGGGCAGAGGGAAAAAAGTGGGGTTTAACAGTGGAGTTTTATAGGCAGCAAAGCTTCCTCAGCAGGCTGCCCCTGGTAACCTGGATGGTTGGCACCCTCTCCACCTCTAGCACACTGCTCCTCAAACTCCCCTTTCCAAGTCCTACGCCTATCTCCCCACCTCCCCCAGCTGTTAAGGCCACAGAGCTGCCCGTTTGTAAGGCCGGACTATTTAAAAAGAAAAAAGGAAAAAAAAACAAAACAAAAACTTTCTAGCACTTTGTATACACAGTGAATAACCTCTTTTTATTGGAGTATTTTTGGCTTTATATAAAACAAGGTTTTTAATTGTAAAATATTAAGTGCCATTAGAAAATGCACAGGGCGTATCTTTGTTAAATTAGATTTTTCAATGTTTTACAGAATTACATTTTCAAGAAGAAAGTTTTTATAATGAAGTGGTTTATTAAAAACCTTTGAATGATGTATTTGGAAGTTGTGAGCCTCTGACTGGGGAAAGGGTTGGAGAGATACTTGAAAAGAGTTGGAGCCCGTCAGCTGAATCCACAGTTTGGTCCCTTGGTCAGCCAAGCAGGAGAGTGAGTGTGGGTGACATGTTAGGAACACTGTGGCCTACTGGAGAGTCAGGGTTTGGAGTCTGAGAACCTGGCATAAATTGCCAGGTAGCTGATCACCTGTGGTGACCTTGGAGGAGTCACCCAACCTTTCTTGGTCTTTGTTTTCATCATCTAAAGTTCACTGGGTTGGATGAGATGATCTCTAAGGTTCCTTCCAGCCCTTAATCTTGTGCAATACCCAAGCTTTTGGGTTCAGAGCCCTAGATCATGCCATTAGGTAGACACTGAGTTTAGAATTAAAACTTTACAAATTCAGACTTCAGAGATGTATCATACAAAGATATATGACTACTGGTAAAATCACTGAAGCTCTTTGAGCCTTAAAAGAGTTAACTTATCTGCAAAATGGGGGCCATACTTGTCCCGCTTCCCTCAGAGTATTAAGAGGAAAGTTCTTTGTCAATCTTAAAACATCAAAGAAATAAAAATTGTTATTCAGACACCAGTCACCACCAACAAACTCATTGTACCAGGAGCCACTTAGAAGTGAGTGTAAAGGCTTTGTCAGCTTTTTCTTCAATCCATCAGTTCATTTTGTAAATGTGGAGCTCTCTTAAATGCAGCCTAGAACAGTGGAGAAGGGATTCTCACTGGCTTTGGAATAATGGTAGCTGACACTATAGTAGTTTAAGACATTTATTTCATTTCTGAGCCTCACAACAAATCTAAGATGAGTACTAGAGGACCTGGGTCTGAGTCTTGGTCCTGCTTCTTTACTACATTCATGACTCTGGGTAAGTAATTTTCCTTCTCAAGTTTATCAGTTTCTACTGTAAAATGAAGGGATTTGGCTAGAGAGACTGGCTAACTGCTAAGGAAACAGGAAAGAAGATCCCTGACTCCTGCCCTGTTTATAAGGTAATACTGGGTTTTTTTGCGTTGTATTTAGGACTTGGAGCACATGGTTGCCTCCATACTGTGTTCTCATGGAAGTAGATCCTGTGAATGTAGGAATTTAGGCAGAATAATCCCATTTGTCCTAAAGTGGGCTTTTTCCAGCTTCAAGAGGTGTGTTTGTGTGGAATATGATGACCGTGTCCGAACTCTACAAAACAAACTCTTTATACTTTTATATATCTGATTTTAAATCCCTTAAACCTCACTTTACTGAAGAGTCCCAATCTTTTTAGTTTTCCTCATACAGCAGTTAGTTATGGCCAGTTTAGGCCATAAAACTAGCCCTAATACTTACCGTATGGTTTTTGGGAGCTCAGCTTTTCTAAAATGCAATTTCCTTATATGCAAAATGATAGACCATGCAAGTATTGTATACAAATGACTTGTTAGCTGCCCTGCTCCCTCACTTTTGTTCATTCGAGTGGCTTGATTGGGAATATTTCTAATTCTATTACGTCTTCCTTAAGGTGCAGTGAGCAGACTTGCATACGGTTGTATGTGCAGGACTTTGTGGGCAGAGTGATATTTGCTGTTTAACTTGTGAAAATCAGGAACTGGGTCTTTTTTTTTTTGGAGGGGGGAAGGCAGGGCAGTTGGGGTTAAGTGACTTGCCTAAGATCACACGGCTAGTAAGTGGTGTGTCTGAGGTCAAATTTGAACTCAGGTCCTCCTTACTCCAGGGCTGGTGCTCTATTCACTGTGCCACCTAGCCACCACTCTGGTCTGATATATTAAGGTTTCCTTCCACTTCTAATGTTCTGCCTTCAATATTTTCTAGTTCTATTATCCCATAGTCTGTATTCTGATGTCTCTTCAAGTTTTTGTGTTATTTGGCTCTAAGCTCCTTTCATTTCTTACATTAATGTTGTATTTTGAGATCCCTTTCCACTTTGGAATTCTATGTTCTAAGGCCCAGTCTAGCTCTGACAGTCTGTTCTAAGGCCTCTTCTAACTTTTGACATTTCATGTTCTGAGGTCCTTTCCAGCTCTTCTTATCCATAAAATAGGTTGGTGTGAGAACAGGATGATCACCTAGACTCTAGGAAGGTGGATTCTAATCCCCCCCCCCCCCCCCCCCGCCCCGGTTTGAGACCCCATTGCCTGAGGCTTCCAAAGACCAGAAACCCATTTTATTTCTTCTTGCCTATTTGCTAATGTACTGATGACAGTTAGGTCAGGGAAAGAACTTTGTACCAGTTCTTATAAATCTGAGAAAAGTTTGTAAAATTGCAGTCATTACTGTAATCAGCAGCGGCAAGCCCTGATTAGGGGAATATGGTGGGACTTTCCTATTTTGCTCAAAGCCTGTTTCTTCAGTACTGGAATGAAGGGGAGGGGCACAGCTTGGCTCCCATTTTTCAGTGTGAAAGCTAAACATTTACCTGGTACTGAGGACTTTGAGTTCCCCTCTGAACAGATCTCAGAACTTTAGGAATTACAGATAGCCTTGTCTCCAGCTAATCTAAGTTTATGGTGGGCCTACGGGAAGGAATATTGATTGAAGCTTTATGTAACGACCACAAGGGAGCTGGTGAGGAGAAGGGCAAAAAGCTGTGAGGCTGTATAGCACAATGGACCTGTGTTCAAATCCTGGCTCTGACGCTTAGTTGTGTGAGTGTCTTGGACACCTCACCTCACCTTTCGTGGGGCCTTGGTTTATTTGTAAAATGAGGGTTGGACCAGAGGTTTCCTAAGGCCCTTCACAGCACTGTGATTTTTGTGGGCCTGTTTCTGGTCCAGTCACAGCCTCAAGGAGCTAGTGAGTCCTTCACCACTTCTGAAGAATGAAGAAAGTCAAAGATAGCCTAATGTAGTTAAAAAAAAAAGTACCAAGCTTAGAATTAGGAAACTGAGTGAGGCTGGAATCCTGGCCGTAGCACCAGGGTTGGTTGGGCAAGTGTCTAATTCCCCTGAGCCTTGCTTTCACTCATCCGCTAAACAGGGATAATAATATTTGTAGCACCCAAGCTCACATCACAAGAAAACAGTAAATGGCATATTTCCATGAGAATATAAGCTGCTGTTAGTGATCAGTGAAACACTGGTCAGACGTCTGTGACCTACACGTAAAGTGAGTGCCGCGGTGGTGCGTCTGAAGCCCGAAGTGCTGCAGTACCTGGCGACTTCACCATTGCACCTAAATTTTGAAAATTGCCCCTAACTACAGTTCTTTTTTTTCATTAATGACCATTCTCCTTTGACTACCCCCCAAGAAATGGAACAGAAGTTGGCAAAGATTGCGGGATGTGAAGCTTGAAGGCACTTTGGAGATCACGCCGTCTAATGCCTTCGCTTTAATTATTTCCTCTTTTTTTGTCTTTTTGGAGGGGGAAGGTGGGGCAATTGGGGTTAAATGACTTGCCCAAGGTCACACAACTAGTAAATATTCAGTGTCTGAGGTTGGATTTGAACTCAGGTCCTCCTGACTCCAGGGCTGGTGCTCTATTCACTGTGCCATCTAGTCGCCCCACTTTAATTATTTGCTATGAACAAAAATCTGTTTTCTCTCCCTCCTATCCCATTGGGCAGGGGGAGGGAAGAGACCTTGCACCAGATATTCGTAGTCAAGGAGAACAAATTTCTGCAGGGGCCGTGCCCTCTGCCCTCCAAAGGCTGCATTCTGTGTTTTGAGACCATCCCCTCTCATGACAACAGGTAGGTGACACACTTCATCATGGGTCTTCTCCAGCCACTGTTGGTTCCCAAATTCCACATAGCTCTCAAGTCTTTCATAGTTACTTGTCTTTATAAACAACCCCCTTGTTTCGTAGTAGAAACAGGTCCACAGAGGTTGGTAAAATGGAAAGAAAGTAGGACTCCAGAGAAACCTGGCTACAGGCATTTTTTCTTGACAATGAATGCTTCTGCAACCCTAGGTAAGTCATTTAACTTGAACCTATGAGCCTCAGTTTCTTCCCCTGTAAACTGGGGATACTTGTGATGTCAGCTTACAAGGTTGAATGGTTCAAGTGCAAAAACATTCCATGAAGTATTTATACACCACAGAACACTGTGTGAACGTCAGCCATCATATTGTCAGACTGCCCAGGTCACACAGTTACTTAGTGGTGGCACCAGAATTCCAGTCTAGGTCTTCTGACTAAAGTGAAAAAGCACCATTTCATAAAGACCCAACTGGGGGGCTTTTCAGCTGTCACAGCCTACTTCCTGTTCCCTAACTTCTCTCCTGATCTCCAGTCTTGCATGTCTCCAGCTGACCTTTAGACATCTTGAACTAGATGTCCAATTGGTATCTTCAGCTCAACATGTCTAAACTTGAACCCATAATCTTTGCCTCAGACCCCTGTCTTTCTAACTATTACTGAAGGGCACTGCCATCTTTCCAACCTTGATGTCATTTGAGACTCCTCGCTCTTCTAACTCGCATATCCAATCAGTTGCCAAGAGCTATCATTTCTGCCTCTGTTAACATCTCTTATATGTGCCCCCTTCTTTCCTCTGACACTGCTACTACTTTGGTGCAAGCAGGCCCCTATCACCTCCCATCTGGAATACCCTAGTACCATGCTGGTTGGTCTCTCTGCCTCAATTCTCTCCCCACTCCAACCCATCCTCCACCAAGCTGTCAGACTGATCTTCCTAAAATTCACTCCTCTATTCAAAGAACTCTACTGGCTTCTTATTTATTACCTCCAGGATCAACTATAAAGTCTCCTGGCTTTTAAAGCCCATTATAACTTTACTCCTTCTTCTTACCTTTCCAGGCTTCTCACACATCCTGAGATCCTGGCCTCTTGGCCATTCCTCAGACACCGTCTCCCAAATCCTCTTTTGCACCAGCCATCCCCCACGCCTGCAATGCTCTCCCTCCTCATTTCTGTCTCCTACCTTCCCCAGCTCCCTTCAGGTCTCAGAGCTTAAGCGCCACTTTTTGCAGGAACCCTTTCCCAACCTTCTGCAATCTTGGTGCTTCTCCTTTGAGACTATCCCCAGTTTTTCCTGTATTGTTTGTGCATGGCTGTCTTCATGCTGCCTCCTCCATTAGACCATGACCTCCTTGTAAGGCAGGGAATGTCTTGTTTGTTTGTTTGTTTGTTTTTCAAACCTTTCTTTCTTTGTATCCCCAGATCTTAGCACAGTGCCTGGCACATTGTAAGTGCTTAGTAAGTGCTGACTATTTCTATGCTCAGGTATAAGATTTAGAGCTGGAAAGGACCCAGAAAAATGAAATATCTTAAATGTCTTGCTCAAGGTACCTGCAAATTAGGATCTGAACCTGGTCTTCTGAATCCAACCCAATGCTCTTTTCACTGTGTACCACATGGATGGGCCGGCCCTCCTCTGACGTACGACCCAGGGAATACCCTGGACAGATGCACTCAGTTGTTTGAACTTTGGTGGCTCCTCACATGGCCTCCATTCTTTTCTCCTGCCTCCCAGGGAGCCTTTTTTCCGACATTTACCTGCTCTTTGGTCACATTCTCAGGAGTTTCCCTCACACTTGAATATGTACTATTTTTTATTTGTGTGACCTAGGCCCAGGTCTCCATTGCAGTCTCTATTTTTTTCTTGCTTTCCTGGAAAGGTGGAAATTTTTTGCCTTAATGGAAATGTCATAGACCAGACTCTCAGAGCTAGAAAGTCTGTAGAGTTTCCGGTACAACTATCCCTGCTTATGCAGAAGGGGAGCTACAGAAATGCTCGTCTACTTCACACCAGAGAAAAACACTTTTTTAGGAGCTGGAACAGATTTATCGGCTGGTATAGTGAATAGGGGCTTAGACTGGCAGAGCTGAGGAATGCCACAGATACAGTTTGCCTGGATTATAGGAAAACGTTAAACAGTGTCTTGTGCTGCTCTTGGGGCCAAGGTGAAGATGTGAAATCTCAGGTCCAGCGCTGAGAGCCAGGTCAGTGAGTAGTCCCCTTTCACTCTGCTCTGGTCAAAGTACATCTGAACTATTAGTGGGGAAGGAAAGAGAATAACCATTCATTAAGCACCTTCTATATTCCAGGCACTGAGCTAAGTGTCTTTCACAAATATGATTTTACTCTATTCTATACACATCCAAGAAGGGTCACATTTAAGAAAGGACATTGACAAGGGACAGGGCATCCAGAAGATGAACAGGGCTGGTGAAGGGCCCTGAGCTCATTCCGTCTGAGGATGGGCTGAGGTCTGAAGACATCCTAATGGAGAAATGTCTGCTTTTGGAGGTAGGGAGTCTCTGCTGGAGGGTGACTACTTGCCAGGGGCCGTAGGGCAGAGGGCCTTCTGGATCAGGTGTGGATTAGATTTGATGGCTTTTGATTTCCCTTTTAACTTAACCCTGTGGTTGACTTCAACCCAAGCCTCTGGTGGTAGAGTGGGAAAGAGGAAGAGCCTGAAACTGGGAATCTGAAATCCACAGCCAAGCTTGCTGAGCCCAGCCTGGGCTTCTTTCTTGGTGGTGGTCCTGTGCCACTCCCCATCGTGGTTAATCTTTTGCTCCCTCTCTCTGCCTCCTCTAAGAGTCAGGGCCAGGGTAAGCAATGGCCAGATATCTGTGTTAGGTATCCAATCCAAAGGAAAAGCACATTTGTTTTTTATAGGTAGGGTGCTGGTAATGTGGTATAAGGGAAACACCATTGGATTTGCAGTCAGAAGATCTAGGCACAGAACCTAGCCTTGGCACCTCATCCTGCACCTCATTTTACTTTGTATCAGCTACCTCATAAGGAGATTGTGAGGAAAATGCTAGAGAAATAGGTATCACCATCATTATTTTTAAGGGACAGACATATTCTTTTAAGGGGCAGACACACTCCTTAGAAGACAATATACAAGTGAGTACAAGAGAGACATTTTAATGATTTCATTGGTTTCAGGAAAGAAAAATGACATTGGTCTTGCTTTAAAGGAATTTCTGTAATTTTAATTCAGAGATCTCATAGTAGCCCTGAGCAAGGATAGTCCTTAAGGTGGAAGAGGTTGCTGATCTCTGGGCCTAGGTCACACAAATGAAAAATAGTACATATTCAAGTTTGAGGGAAACTCCTGAGAATGTGACCAAACAGCAGGTAAATGTTGGACAAAAGGTTCCCTGGGAGGCAGGAGAAAAAAATTGAGGGAGAATGGTATAATGCATAGGGTGCTAATATGTGGGTCCCACCTCAGACATTAGCTGTGTTGAGCCTGGTCTGGGTCTTGGTTTCCTCATCTGTAAAGTGGGGGGTTGGACAGGAGGATGATTTTTAAGGTTTCCTCTAGCTCCAGGACCCTTTCTGGACAGACCCATCTCCTCCCTTCAAAACAAGGGCTTGAACTTGTTGATTATTGCCTCCTTACAGATAAGAAAGTGATTTGCCTATAGTGAACTTGGCCTAGATTTGGAAGCAGAGGGGTCAGTGTCTCTGCTGCTTACTACCTGTATGACCTTTGATCAGTTCTTTGGGCCTTAGTTCCTTTTCTCTAAGATGAGGGGTTTGTAGTATTAGTTCTCTAAGGGCTCCTCCAGCTTGAGAGCTGTGATCTTGTGAACCCTGACCTTCTGCAACCCAGTCCAGAACTCTACATGACCTTGGCCCCTAGACTCAAGAACCCACAGAGGTTGTCTAATCCAGTGTTCTCCTTTCATTTTATCTAAAAGGAAACTAAGGTGCAAAATGTGAGGTGACATGACCTTGGTCATGACATCACCTAGCCATTCTGGACTTCAGCAAGGAGAGGCAGAGCAGGTCTGCCCTCAGGTCCTCTAATGCTCACACCCTCATCTCCTCATGGTGCAGCTTCATTCACAGTGTGGCATGAGAGGCTGAGCAAGACCACCAGACAAACTTGTAATAACGTCTACTTTCATGTTTGTTGGGAGAAGCAGCACTGACCTAGCATTATGGAAAACTAATTTGCCTGCTTTGGGGTGCTTGCCCCGCCCTGGTATGTGAAGAAAGAGAAGATACCACAATACTTACACAGGACCAAGGAGCCAAAACAACAGGACAATGGCATATTTATTTACAACAGGACAAAAAGATACACATATTAATTAAAAATTAAAAACCATAAAAAAAGTCAGAAAAACCTATGATGGTTTGAACTTCTCCATGAGGAGTCCATCCCAACATTATCTCTTAGAGAGAATATCCCAAATCTAAATGAATTAAAGTTTCCAAATCACAGTTAACGATTGTCCCCTGGTTCCCCTTTCTCATCTTGCTCCTTGGCTGCTCCAACTTTGGTGTTACAAAGTAACCCCAAAGAGTTATTAGGCAAGATCGTAAAGTAGGTTCAATGGTTTTAGCTGGTGGGTGGGTGGGGCTGGGAAAAATTAGAGGGGAACCTCACTTCTCTCTTAAAATAGGAGTTAAATCAATCAGCCATCTATAAACAACCCTGAGCTTTGTTCTGTGGTGGGAACCAGTGAGAAGGAAATAGGCCAAGAGAAAAATCCCAAAAACACTCCATGCAGGTATTAATTCTGGTATGGGCTTGGTCTTTTACAACATGACAATAGGGAAATTGGTCAGGGCAGAAACAGAACTATTCCTATGAGGTCCGTGTGAATAATTAAGGTCACTGTCTGCAGAAGGGCCATACTTGTCCACACATGTCAAAACGCCTTGCCTGCCATGAAGAAGAAAGATGGGGAAGGGCTTACTGTTCTCTCACTGATATTTGGGGAAGCCAAATTCACCTTCCTTCTTCACTGCTTTCCATTTTAACTTAGTGGCTGTGACTGTTCCAAAGGAGAGAAGTGAGAATTCAGACTTGGTTCTAAAGCCTGGGGATAGATGGAATGGGGGTCTGGGAGGGGGAAGCTGGTTGTAAGATACAGCCTGTAGACTGTATCCTCAGCCAACCTGCCACCAAAATGAGCTAAAACAAGGAAACCAGTTTTCTTTCTTGTCCTGTCCACAAGAGAACTTGAGGGCCTAAAAACAGTAGTGAGAACAGCTACCAAAACATATGTAAAAGTACAGCCCTTTTGAATAATGGAGATGACTCCTAAGTGAGAGTGAAGTGGGGAAATGGACTCAAAGCTTCCCCACCCACTCACTCACCCAAGTCCTCCCCTCCCAAAGCAATGAAGGAAGGCTCACTGCTCAGTCACATGTTTTTTGGCACCACAGAAACACTGATTGGTTTTTGTGAAGGCCTCTCTTCCTCTCATCCAGTTCCAAGACAGGGAGATCCCTGCTGCCCAGAGAATGTTGTCATCCCGGCATCTATGTTTTTCCCCCTCATATCATGGGTGCTGGTGCTCAGCTCTGACCTTCCTCTGGTCACTGGACAGGGCTTGACTTTTAGTTGTTGCCGAGGACATCACCAAGCTCTTCCCTGCCTTGCTTTGTCTCTGAACATCCAGGGTCACAGCTGGGGAGGGGAAAGGAAGAAGCCGGATAGGTGGGCACTTGCTACTGTGAAGACAGAATGACCCATCTCCAGAGTGGGAACTGTACTCGCAAGGATCCACGGAAAACACAACTGGGGATGATGGGGAGAACCCCATCAAATGGATGAAAAGCAGCAGCCTGAAAAATGCTCTGGATTTCTCAAGATTTCCTCTTCCAGGTGGTTTCTGGGAACAGGAGATGGAAAGGCTCTCCCCAAATCAAGAGCCCTGGTGACCAAAATTCAGTGTCCTGGAGACTTCTCCTGTTTCCAATCTCAAATCCATAAAATCGAGGGAAGAAAAATAAACAAGCCAAAGAATTATGAATGGAGGGGCATTTCTTAGCTTTAGAAATTAAAAAAAAAAGTTCCCCATAGAACTGGAATAATATGATAAAATGCAAGATTTATCTACATGTCCCTCCCACCCCAAATAGCCCCAGGATCCATGAACACTGTGCCAAAAATGACATTCCAAACGAGCAGGAGTTATTTTATTTCACTCATCAATCCCAATTGGTTGGTTTCCTTCGGAGACCAGGGAAAGGAATCTCCCTTCCTTCCTGGCAGGAAATGCACAGGTCTATCTCTTTGTGCCAAGTGAGATTCACATTCAGTCTATCTTCACTGCTGCATAGATTTTGCGGACAAACATGTAGGCTGCATAGAAGCCAATAGTGCCAGTGAGCAGCCAGAAGGACAGGACCATGAGGGCCGTGTAGCCAAAGTATAACAGGGAGGGAATGAACTCCACGATGTCCAGCTGGAGGAAAGACAAGCAGAGGGAAGGCCTTGTCAGAAGTGCCCAGTGTCAGGGCCCTTTGTCACCTTGTTATAAAAGAGGAGAAGCAGGTGGCCTGGGGGGAACCCTGGCACCAGAGGGCAGTGGGTTGGATCTCTAAGCTCACATTTCTTTAGCACTTTGAGGTTTAAAAGTATTTTCCTCAGAGCAACACTCTAAGTCAGTTGGTACAAGCATCATTCTCATTTTTCATGAGGAAAATGGTTGAGAGAAATGAAGTAACTGGCCACAGGTCCACAGGAAAGCTAGAAGCTGACCCGGCCTGGAACTCAGGGCTTCCTAGTTGCCTTTTTCACACTTGAAGGGCCTCAAGTTTCTGTATCTATCATTCAATTTGGCAAACAAGTCTTTGTTCACACAACCCAGCCCCTGAAGACTTTTTACGGCATTACCATGAAGAAGCTCTCTTCTCAAACTCTCTGAGACTTGGGCAGCCAGGTGGCACAGGGATTACAGTGTTAGACTTGAGAGTCAGGAAGACCTGATCACATGCCTCCTAGATGTGTGACCCTGGGTCAATCACTGTACCTCTTAGCCTCCCATATGGTGGTTGTCAGCGAACCTCAGAGCATTCATTATATAAGTGCTAGCTACTATTATTTTTCCATTTGTTTGTTGATTGGAAAAAAAAGTTAAGAACTTAAAGTGCTAAAAAAAATCAGATGCCAACCTCTCCTATGATGGAACCGGGGCGCGCGAACATGCATGGGGGAGGACAGCTGGATGCCCTTCTGGGCATGTGGAGTCTCAAGATTCAGAAACCTGACTCTCTCTAATCCCCTACCACCATGGTCCTATCGCTGAGCAATGGGAGATGGCGGTGGCCCCCAGTCTGTAACCTATACCTTATTAACGAAGTAAAAAATGGCATAAATCAGGACGTAGAAAGCAGAGCCTCCAGAGACCAGGAAATTCCTCCACCACCAGCGGTAATCCTAAGCAGGAAGCAGAGAAAAGAGAATCAAAATTACTGACTCCAGCCAGACCCTCTTTCCCCTATCTTCCAAGGCCAACTATAGTTCTAAAATCCCAGATATCGATTTATAGAGGGGATGAGATGGTGAATCATTTGGTTCTTTCCTCTGACAGGACACAAGATTGAAAACAAGGTATATCTGAGGCCCTGCCTTTGTGTTCTAAGGTCCCCCTATATCCCATGTTCCAAAAGATCTTCCAGAAGTGACATTCTATGTTCTGAAAGTCTTTACAGCCATAACATGTTCTATGTCTTATGTTCTAAGGTCTGTCCTGCTTCCAACATTCTATATTCTAAGGTCCATTTCAAGTTCAACATTCTATGGTTCTGTGATTACTGAAGTCTGCCGTTTTACTTGAGTAGGGCTGGATTGCTTCTAACCAGTTCTGTCCAAGACTTGTTATAGAATGCTTATTTTCTCTTGGGTCCAAGCTAACAAAATCAGGGGCCAGCTCCCCATCACTTCCCTCTTACCTCAGCACATAGCTGGAAGTACACCATGACAATGCTGATCTGGGAGCAGGACACAACCAGGATGATAAATACGAGGAACAGAAAGCCAAAAAGATAGTAGAACTGATTCTCCCAGATTGCCTGCACACAAGAGCAAAGTTTCAGACAACCTGCCCATTCAGTTCTCTTGTCTTTCTGTTGTCCTGTCCCGGTCCAAGGGGAAAAGGAAAACCACTCCCTATTCTAGGGGCAGGACTCAGCACATAAACTGAGAAGTTTTCATAAGATTACTAAGCAACCCCGCATGGAGTGAGAGGTACTGATGGTAGTCTGGCTCTGCCTTACAGATGGGATGGTTGACGGTCTACAACAGAGGTGTCAAACTCATGGTCCTTGGGCAAGGGGATCTGTCCTGAACCAGATTAAAATTTAACTGGGAAATGTTTAACAACAACCCAATAAAAATAATGTTAACTTGTGGTTTTCTAAGTCAATATTCTGCCCACAGGGATGGAGGGATCTGTTCCGAGTTTGACACCTCTGTTGGTCTTTAATACAAGAGACAGAGCCCCTTCTCCCTGAAGCCAAAAGTCCTAGCTAGCTAGCAAAGGCTGCCATTCCCAAGGCTGTGGCCCCATCCCACGCTTTGTGGGGTTCCAATATTGTCCTCCTTCACATGGATTCCAGAAGCAATAAAAATGGAGGTGGCACACACTGAGATGTTAACAGATCAACAATGATACAAGATTTAATCCCTTTTAAAAAGGGTTTTTTCATAATAAAGGACAGATAGGGAAACTACATGCTTAAATGAGCAAAGCTTCCCTGAGCAGCTACTATAGGCAAGCCTCTTGATATGATCAGGAACAAGGGCTGTGCTTTTAGCTGGGACAATATGCAAAGACCACTGGACTTTGAGTCAGATAGCCGAGACTAAAGTATTGCTCCACAACTTACTGGCTATGGGATTTTGGAAGGGTCAAGTTCTGCTCTTTGGCTCTCAAATAAAGAAGTTGGATTAGGTGATTTCTAAGGACTCTTCCAGTTCTAAGGTGATCACTTCTGAACAGTGCTTCATGCCTTAGTTACCAAAACAATGAAGACTCAAGCCTCTGCCATGGCACCTGGGAGCAAACCTTATAAGACTAGAGGCACCAGGGTTCTTTATTATGGAAGCTGGAGGAAAAGAAACAGCCAAAGTACAAGAGAACAAAACCACTATATATACAGTATCTGGAGGCAAAGGGGGTTGGACATCCCTCTCCTGGCCAATAAAGTTGCAGGGCCCAGGACTGTGTGTGTGTGTGTGTGTGTGTGTGTGTGTGTGTGTGTGTGTGTGTGTGTGTGTGTGTGTGTGTGTGTGAGACAGAGGGGATGCTGGGGTAGCAGGGAGGGGGTGCTCACACTGAAGATGAAGAAGAGTTCGATGAACATGGCTCCAAAGGGCAGGATCCCAGCCATTAGGATACTAAATGGGAAAAAGAAGAGAGGAGAGGGCAGGGTTAAGAACACAAAGTATCACAGAAAACAAGGCCACCTGGCTTCCCACTATGCATCATGATGGTCCCTCATGCTGGCATGGGGGATGTTTTCAAACCACATTCACATTCCTCATCACACATTAGCCCAACGACAGCACTATGGGATATAGATAGGTGGAATATCCTCATTTTATTTTATTTAAATTTAACTTGTTTTAAAAAATGTTTTATCAAAGTGTTTAGTCTTACATCACAGTCATTTTACCCCCACTGCTCCCTCCAGACTGACCAAGAAAAACAGTTCAGCAAAAATGGCTAATACAGAGACCTTATCTAACAATGTGTATGATACTCTCCTAGTAGTTCCCCGTCTCTCTCCCACGAGGGGAGATAAACTCATTTTACAGATGAGGAAACTGAGGCTAAGAATAGTGAAGTGACTTCACTGAGGTCACCACATATGGTGAGTGAATCAATGGTGGAGGCAGGATTTGAACCCAGGTATTCACACCCCCTTGCCAGCACTTTTTCCACTAGATCAATACAGGGGTGGGATGGCGAGGAACAGTCTCATCCCTTTTAGTGCCCCTAAGCATACCTTCTCTTTGGGCACTAGTCTGCTTTGCTTCTTCCTGAGAGTAGCTCTAGAAGGATGATGGGAGAGCTCTGGAAGAGGGTGCCCATTTTCATAATAAAAACAATGAAAGTCACTGTGGTGTAGTGGAAAGACACTGGATTTAGAGTCAGAAGCCTGGCACTGAGCACCAGTTATGATGAATCCAAGCCATGTGACTTCTCTGTGGATCTCATCTCCTTTATCTGTAAAATGGGGCTGGCTATGTTACCTAACTCACAGAGGTATTTTAAGGAATACAGTATATTATTAACTGCAGAGCAATACCTGAATGGGAACTATGATGAAGGTGATGATGATGCAAACAGTAAATGAACTTAAATCCGGCATACTGGTCTCCCTAGCCAAGATCCCCTACTAGTTCCTTCCCAAGGCCCCATTTCCGTTGCCCCCTTGGAAGAACAGGGAACTCTCACTTAGAGGGAAAGGAAGGGCATTCTCCCCTGTGCCACCCAAGGAAACCACAGGCACTCAACTCACCCCACGAATCTGTTCATGTACCACCGCTGCTCAGGGATCTGCCGGGGTATCTGGTTGGTGCGCACAGGGTTATCATAAGGCTGCTTGCGGAATCCAAAGTAATAGCCCAGGTATACCAGTGGCAGAGAGATCCCAAACCACATACACAGCAAAGCCACCATTGTAGGGAATGGCACCTGGAAACATCGTATCCATGAAGAATTTCTAAGAGTCTATAAACATCCTGCATTTGCAAGTTTCTAGTTTTTAGAAATCTGTCCAATGTTTGCTAAAGGGACATAGATTCAAGACAGTTTGGTCACTGGCAATTACTAACCGCTTAAGAGTGGAATAGAGAATGTTTGAGTTTCATAAAAGCAATATTCTTGGAATGCAGCACCAAGAAGTGAGTTTGCCATTGTTCTAAGCAGTGGGAATTCAGAGAGAGAGAGAGAGAGAGAGAGAGAGAGAGAGAGAGAGAGAGAGAGAGAGAGAGTGTGTGAGAGTGTGAGAGTGTGTGTGTGTGTGTGTGTCCCACTATAAGCCTTAACTTACAAAGTTTATAGCCATGCTTGGCTATTCTCAGCAATGCAATGATCCAGAACAACTCTGAAGGACTTATGATGAAAAATGCTATCCATCTCCAGAGAAAGAACTAATGGTGTCTGAATACAGACCACAGTATACTTTTTTACTTACTTTATTTTTCTTGAGTTTGGTTTTTGGATTTTTTTTGTATGTTTTTTTTCATAACATGACTATTATGGAAATGTTTTACATGACTATGCATGTACAACCTATACTGAATTGCTTGCCTTCTCAACAAGGGGAAGAATTTGGAACCCCAAATTTTAAAAACGAATGCTAAAAATTGTTTTTACATGTAACTGGGGAAAAATAAAATACTAAGTAAAAGAAAAAAATTTCTAGTCATGGAAACTGGCTCGGTGACTTGCTGCAGTGGTTCTCAACCTTCCTAATGCTGCGACCCTTTAATCCAGTTCCTCATGTTGTGGTGACCCCCAACCATAAAATTATTTTTGTTGCTACTTCATAACTGTAATTTTGCTACTGTTATGAATCGTAATGTAAATATCCGATATGCAGGATGTATTTTCATTGTTACAAATTGAACAAAACCCACAGGTTGAGAACCACTGACTTATTGGGACTGTGATAGGTCTGTCTTCCTGCCAGAGGAAGGCACAGTGTGGGAAACGCACACTTCTCTGCCTGCTTGAGGAAAAGGTAAAAAGACCTGAAGAAGTTTCTCTACAATCCAGCTCATCTGGGAAAATGGAAAGTTCACTGATAACATTCAAGAAACAATTTAACAAAGCCCTCTAAGGAGGCAAAGGAATATCAAAATGAGGGTCTGGAGGCCGAGGAATGGAAGAATACGACAGAGACAACAACAGATAAATCTCACTTAGAGGGAAAGGAAGGAAAAGAAGGGAGAACCCCCTCTCGGCTCCAGGGACCCACAGACACACAGCTCAGACCACAAATCTGTCCATGCAGTGCCCCTGCTCCACTGCCCAGTGAAGCTACACAATGGGTAGGAAGGGCTTCCCAGTGAAAAGCTGCATCCACAAAAAACAAAGATGATCCAGAGGCACAATATGTGCTTGCTAGGAAATCAGTTACTGTACCGGGGGAAAGACAAGTTAAGGTGCCTAAAAACCCCTCATTGGGGAATACAAAGGCAAAGCAGTTATATGTATACTTGATAGAAACGCTATTTTCCTGTCTGCCGAATTTGTGGATGTGATAGAGAACCCATTGAGACTAATCAAACATAATGACCAGCCACTTACAGCGATTCAGTGAGGGTTATTTTAAGAAGAAATCTGGAAGGGTCTATAGGGGCTATGAAAACCTGGGCAGGACACGGATGAGGGGCAAAAGTGGTAGTGTCATATCTTTTTTTCTTTTTTTAATATCTTTTTTTCAATTAAAGGTTTGGATTTTAGAACAAAAAAGACAATAAATGAACTGGAGAAAGTTTAGTTAAATGCTGGTGTTCAAGAATTAACTGCCAAATCCAACGGCCTCAAGTCTTCTTGATTTTTCTGTAGAATTAACCAAGCTCACCTCCTAGACTAGGGTATTTTAACTATTTTTGTAAATATTATGGACCATTTTGGGAATCTGGTGAAGTCTATGGCTCCTTCTCAGAATAATGCTTTTAAATGCATAAAGTAAAATACATAGAATCACAAAGGAAACCAATTATATTGAAATGCAGTTCTCAAAATATTTAAATAACAAGTACACGGATCCCAGATTAATAACCTCTGTCTAGATACTGTCGTCCCTGAGTGTTAATAACCCCGGACCCAGCTTTTCCCCACCCCTGGGCTGTTCCTTCTCAGTCTCCTTTACTATCTCATCGTCTTTATCCCACCCTCTACGCTGACTGCTGTGGGGCTGACCTGGGCCCTCCGGTCTTCTCCATCTAAACAGGTATCAGCTCTCATTAACTCAACTGCGGCCCTTACGTAGACTTCCAGATCTAGCTCCAGCTCGACTCAGATTACCAATTGCTTACTGCTTTATCACCAACTGGATGTCCCAGAGGCATCCTGAAATCAGCATGTTTGAGACAGAAGTAATTATCTACCCCTCCCCCACGCTCTCCTTTCCTAAACTTCCCCATTTTTTTCAGAGGGCACTACCATTGTCTCAGGTTTACAACTTCAAAATCATCTTAACTTTGCCCTTCTTCAATCCTCATACCCGAGGATTTGCCAAGTCTTGTTGATTCTACCACCACCCTGTATTTCTCATTCATTTCCATCTCTTTTCCTCCCCTCACATAGCTACCTCTCTAGTTCAGGCCCTCTTCTCACCTAGACTATTGGACAGCCTCTTAATTAGTCTCCCTGCCTAGAATGGCTCCCCTCTCTAATTCATTCTCCGAAAAACTGCCAAAGTGATATTCCTAAAGCATCTATCAATTCAAAAGGTTCCATCCAATGACTGGTTCCCTTTTGCCTCTAGAATAAAATACCAATTCCTTGACTGGCTTTTAAAGCACTTTTCAGTCTGGCTCAGGCCAATCTTTCCAGGCTCAGTGCATGTGCTTTCCATCACACCTTCTGCATTCTAGTCCAAATGACTGTCTGGATGTTTCTTATATGTAACACTCCCAGCCCTCACCCCCATCTCCATGCACATGCCTTCTCCTACGTCCACAGGGAGTGGCAAGAGCTCTGGGCTTTATCTAAGTATTGTATGTTTCTAAATGTTAACCACAGTGCTTAATAAGGTTTGTGATAGTTAGAGTTGATAAAATGGGCAGTGGTATAGCACTATATATCTAGATGATACTGAACCGAGGGTAGCATAGGATGTGGAAATGGAGGCTTCAGAACTGGAGTCTGAACCAAGGTCTTTCCTTATTAGCTGCACGACAATCTAGTAAGTTAGTATTTGCAAGTTAAAATCTCAATTAATGGGAATGAGAATACTTGCAACACCTACTTCACAGGGTTGTTGAGATGAAAGCATTTGTAGACCTTAAAGCTCTCTATATATGAGCTATATATTTTCAGATAATTGTGTGGAAATCCACAAACCTTAGGAAGCATGGTAGAAAGCATTTGGGTTAGAATAAAAAGAGAAAGAAACAAGTAATAATGTTATGGTAGTATGTTACTAACCACCTAGCCAGGGTGAGGAAAATGGATGAGTTCCTGATAAAGATCCCCAAACTACCTGTACCTTTATGAACGCAACTACAAAATACTTTTCACACAAATTAAGTCAGATCTAACCAAGTGGAAAAACATCAATTGCTCATGGCTGGGTGGAGCTAATATAATAAAAATAACAATTTAATAACCTAAATTAAATTACATATTTAGTGCCATACCAATCAATCTACCAAAAAATTACTTTATACAACTAGAAAAAATAGTGACAAAATTCATTTGGAAGAACAAAGAGTCCAGAGTATCAAGGCAATTAATGAAAAGAAATGCTAGGGAAGGTGGCCTAGCCGTACCAGATTTTAATCTGTATTATAAAGCAGCAGTCATCAAAACTGCTTGGTACTGGCTAAGGAATAGATTGGGTACAAAAGACTCAATAATCAATGATTATAGTAATATACTGTTTGATAAGCACAAAGACCCCAGTTTCTGGGATAAGAACTCACTATTTGACAAAAACTGCTGGGAAAACTGGAATATAGTATGGCAGAAACTGGGTATAGATCATTATCTAATACTGTACACCAAAGTCAAGTCTAAATGGGTGCACAATCTAGGTATAAAGGCTGATACTGTAAATAATCTGGGGAAGCAAGGAATAGTTTACCTGTCAGATTTA
>CM053581.1:268225323-268241498 GCA_028627135.1 Pseudochirops cupreus | reverse complement strand
AAAAAAAAATAGATCCCCAAACTAGCACTGAATCAAGATACAAACATACTAAGTGACTGTGATTCTTTGGACATCTGCTATAAGTCTAATTCCACTAAACTAGCAATTTTAAAGAATTTTTTAATCTTTAGTTTTTTATAAGATTTTGAGTTTTAAATTAAACTAGCAAATTCCTGACTGAACTTTTGGATGTGTCATCTAACAAGAAAAGTTTTGAACAAAAAGCAGAAACGACAATCTTGAGAGAAGATTACAACATCATTTGTAGGCTTTGTAACAGCCAAAAGGAATTTACCAGACAAGGTGAGATGTGTCTCTGAGCCTTTTGCAAAGTAAAATTTATTAAGTTTAGAAAATAAGGAGTTGAGTTCCTATTGCCAGGGAATAATGAGTCAATCAATCAATATTTACTAAATGCCTGTCATGCACTAGGAGCTGGGGCCTGGGGATACAAGCCCAAAGAATCAAACGAGTCACAAAGGGCTTACACGCTAATGGGGGAGACAGGAAGCACCGACGTGAAACACACAGAGCACAGATTTTAAGTGAATAAATACAAATGTACACAAAGCAGCTCCATACAAGGTAGTTTTGGAGGGAAGGCAGGAACGGTCTGAAGGGTCAGGAAAATCTTGGTGAGGAAGATGGTGCTCTAGGCAAGCCCCAAAGGAAGCAGAGGCAGAACAGGCTGCGTTCTGAGCATGAGGGGTGGACGGTGCCAGCTGGATTGCAGCTGGTGTGACTAGTGACCAATGAGGCCAGGAAGACAGTTGGAGTTAGTTTGTGTAGGGCTCTAAGAGCTAAAAAGAGGAATTTATTTTTATCCTAGAAGCAACAGGAAGCCACTAGAGTTGACTGAATAGGGGAAGCACATGGTACATTTTAGTAGTAGTGTGTAGGGTGGACTAGAAAAGTGAGAGGCTTGAGGCAAGGAGACTAATTTGAAGATTATTAATTATATAACTTAGGTGAGGGGTGGCTAGGTGGCGTAGGGAATAGAGCATTGGCCCTGGAGTCAGGAGGGCCTGAGTTCAAATTCGGCCTCAGACACTTAACACTTACTAGCCATGTGACCTTGGGGAAGTCACTTAACCCCAATTGCCCTGCCTTCCCCCCTCCAAGAAGCAATAAAGAAATAAAAAAATTTGGGTGAGAGGTGAGAAAGGCATGAACTAAGGTGGTAGCTATGTAAGTAAAGAGAATGAATGACTGCTTGCGAGAGACAATGTGAAGGGAAATCAGCTCAAGAGTGAAGAGGGGCTCTCAAGAAAGAACTAAAAATCTAATCACAAATGATCCTAATGAATAAGAAGAGGGGATGGGACACGGCTAAAGAGGAATACAACCACATAGGGAGTTCTCTGACAACGTCATCCAAAAGGAACACATAAAGAAGATGGAATTGGGTGCATATAACTAAAGGAACACATAAATGATTGGCAAAGGACCATCAAAACAATTCCAGGAATGAGAAAACACAGTATGAGTTGAGGTTTGTATAAAATGCTTTGGACAGTAAGAAGGGCTTTCTCAGCTATGTTTTGTGCAAGAAGATGGACAAGGAAGGGATTGGTCTGATGCTTGATCTTCAGATTGGAAAAGAAAAAAACAAAAGCTGGGAATTGGTGCAAAAGATAGGTGAGGGGGGATTAAGAGTCCCAACGACTTAACCTTTAACCCATGGTGCTTCATAATTCAAATATATCACGTCCCCTGGGCCAGGTCAATTGTTCCCAAGCTAGAGGTTCTTAATCCTCTATGTGTCATGGACCCACTTTGCAGTCTGGTGAAGTATATAGACTTGATTTTTTTTTTAAATTCATAATCAAAGGAAATGTTAAATTTCAGTCAGAGGTTAGTAAACATGAAGATGTAATTTCCCCCCCATTAAAGCTGACGGACTCCCTGAAACCTACCCATGGATCCCAGGTTAAGAAGCCCTGCCCTAGGCTGAAAGAACTTATGAGTACGATGAATAAATGGTTTTTAGCAATCTTTAAGAAATTTTGTTGACAGCAAAGAATTACAAAGTAGGTCTCCATCAACTGGGGAACAGCTAAACAAACTGTAGTAACTGAATGTAATAAAATATTATTGTGCTATAAGAAATGATGTGTGTGATGAGTACAGAGAAGCATGGAGAGTTCTACATGAACTGATGCAGAGTGAACTAAAGGGAAGCCAGAAAATGATAGACACAACGACTATAATAATGTAAAATGGAAAGAACACAGAAAATCAAAAGTGAATGTAACAAAATTACAAAGATCAACTCAGCCCTTCATAGAAGTGGGAGGTCCAGAAGTGTCAAAAATTGCACATTTTTGTACTTTTTCAACGTATTAGTCAGTTGTGCTGATTTTTTTTTTGGAGGGGGGAAGGCAGGGCAATTGAGTTTAAGTGACTTGCCCAAGGTCCAAGGTCACACGGCTATTACGTGTTAAGTGTCTGAGGTCACATTTGAACTCAGGTCCCCCTGCCACCTAGCTGCCCCCAATTAAAAAAAAATTCTGGTAGACAAAAAGGATTCTGGAAGTCTGAAAATGGATATATGTATCAAATTTTTTTAAAAAGAGGATTCTGTTCTGGGCTTTCTTCTCTTCTCTCTCTATACTACTTTACTTAGTGATCTCATCAGCTCCCACGGATTCAACTGGCATCATTATGCAGACAATTCTCACAAGTATCTCTCCTGCCCCAACCTCTCTGCTGACCTCCAATCTTTCATCTCCGCTGCCTTTCAGACATCTTAAACATGACATGTCCAAAACTGAACCCATCACCTTGCCCCCTAAACCCTCCCTACCCATGACCTTCCCTGTTACCGTAGAAGGCAACACTTTCCTCCCAGTCCCTCAGGCTCACAACCTGCTTCTCGCCCCCCTAGCCAATTTGTTTCTAAGCTTATTGATTTTACCTTTGCAGCAGCACTTTTTGAATATGCCCTTTTCTTTTTTTTGATGCTGCCATTACTCTGGTGAAGGCCCTTATTTATTAAACCTATTACGCCTTAGAATACATAAACAAAGCAGAGGCTTATTTGAATGTATCTGTACTGCCTCAAAAAGAGAATTTCTTTCAAGCTTCTACCTCTTAACTGTATCATCCATTGTAGAATCCAAGGGGTTATTGCTGTGAGTTGTGCTACAATTTATTATGATTATTGCTATAAGACCCTGAAACAGGCAATTGTAATGTTGCTCTCCCTGTCTCAAGTCTCTCCCCACTCCAATCTGTCCTTTGTTCAGCCACCAAAGTGATTTTCCTAAAGTGCTGGTCTGCCAATGTCACCTGCCTAATCAATGAATTCTAGAGACTCGCTATAGCCTCCAAGATCCAATACAAAAGCCTCTGTTTGGTGCTTAAACACTCCATACCTCGCCCTCTCTACCTTTCCAGTCTTCTCAAATCCCACTTTCTGGCATGTGCGCTCCAGTCCTGTAACAATGGCCTCCTGGTGCTCCATGAACAGGACACTCCATCTCCAGACTCCAGGCATTTCCTGCGGCTGTGCCCCACGCCTGGAGTGCTCTCCCTCCACCTCCACCTGCTGACTTCCCTGGATTCCTGTAAGTCTCCTGTAAGTAGCTGAAATCCCATCTTGTACAGGAAGCCTTCCCTCTCTTAATTGTTTTTCTTTGCTCTGTAGATAGTTTGTGTGCTTGTTTCTGTCTGTTGTCTCCCCATCAGACTGTGAGCTTGTTGAGAGCAGGGACTGTCTTTTGCCTCTTTTTGTTTCCTCAGTGCTTAGCACATTGTCTAGCACCAAGAAGGCCATTAATGTTTACTGACTGACTGACTGAGAGAACAAGGAGTAATAGCCTATCTAGGGTCAAACCATATTTGGAATAGTGTCTGACACTGGGCACCACATTTTAAGTAGCACAGTAACTAAAGAGAAAAAAGTTGTTCAGGAATAAGCAACCAAAATGGAAAAGGGGCTCTGCAAGCATGGACTCGGAGGATTTGCTGAAGGACAGGAACTAGATGGTGGTGCACACCTGTAATCATAGCTCATGGGGAGGTTTTGGCCAGTGGATCTCTTGAGCTTGAGAGCTCTGAGCTGCAGGAGGTTATGTTGACTGGGTGTCCTCATTAAGTCTAGCATCAATATGGTGAGCCCCCAAGAGTGGGGGGGCCATCTGGTTGCCTAAAGAAGGACGAATCAGCTCAGTTAGAAACAGAACAGGTCAAAGTTCCCAGGTTAATCAGCAGTGGGATCTCATCCACAAGTAAGGTCCTATACTTTCAGGCTGGGTGAGGTAAGGTCAAAAAGAAAAAAGGGAAGGAGATTGCAGCTTGATGTATGGAAGAACTCTGTAACAAATGGAACTTTTAAAAATGGTAGAGGCTTCTTTGTGAGATGAGTTCCCGGTCTCTGGAGGTCTTAAAGGGAGGCTAAAGATCAGAAGTTGGGGATTCTGTAGAAGGAATAAAAGGTTGGATTAAACACTCTCTGAAGTCTCTTCCAGCTCTAGGATTCAATGCTTGAATAAGACAAGGCTCAACAACCAGTCCTGAGGGCTTTTCAGTTGCTTCACAGCTGGGTAAGACTGGTCACAGGGCAGCTAGTCCAGACCTAAAGATAGTAGTGGCCCCCTCAGGGAAGGGGATGTAAGTCCAGAGAAAATGAGTTCTCTAGTTAATGAGATGAAAACTTGCTAATGAGGGCAACCACAGTATTATTCCTGGAGGTTTCACATACAGTTTGGCAGAAAATAGCAAAGGAACAGGGAAGGAAGGGGTCCAAGGAGGGAAAAAAGAACAATGGCACCAAATATAAGAAAGGAAAACATTAACTCATTTATTTATCTAGTCAGCATTGGCTAAGAAAAAGAGACCAAGTTAAAAATGGAGGAAGTAAGAACTGAACAAAAGGTTAATCCAGATGTCCTATTTCTAAAATGGCTCCCTGGCTTCTGAGCAGGAACATTTCCCCAGCACCTTGCTACAATGAGGAAGGGATTTCTGGTTTGAACTAAGAATCCTTAACCAGACCCTTTAGAGGAGAAGGACATCTTCACAGCACTTTTGCATAGGAACAAGAGGTATAAGACTTCCTAGGCTAGCCCAGGACCATGGCCTGGAACTTGTAGTAATACTCCCTTGGGTTCTACAATGGATGATATATATAGTTATCGGGTAGAAGCATGAAGGAAAGTTCCTTCTTGAGACAGTACAGATATATTCAAATAAGCCTCTGCTTTGTTCATGAGTTCCAAGGAAAGAGAAGTTGCCCACTCAGTTTTTTGGCCTGCAGGAACTTCTAAGAAATACACTTGGAAAGTCTGTTTTTTAAAAGTAAATTATATGAAGGACAATTAAGAGTAATATTGTGGGGCAGAAGTAGGCACGGTTGAGGAAATCCCACTTAGTATAGAGCATACTCTGCCAGGAACATGACTTCATTGACCCAAACAGAAAAGCAGCAGTAATCAACCACAGGAAAAAAGACCTGACTGAGGGACTGGGGGCTTAGGGACCACTTACCGCTCCTGATGAATGCTTCCCCCAGATGAAACAATTCAGCACAAAGCAGATGCCAAAGACCACCCCAGGATACAGCATCGCCGTCTGGTGACAAGAGTGAGTCAGGTTGGCTAGAGAAAGCCACCGGTGCACAGAGAGGTCTCCCTGCCCTAAGCAGAGCTCTCTATGTGGTGTCTATCTGTCCCGGGAGTATTCTCCTTTAACAGGAGGGATAAGTCCATAAGGACCCTCATTCTATGGTCAATGCTGCTGCCTAAACAGAGGTCAGGTTGTTAACTGCACTGAAAATTTCTCAGGTTAATCACAGGTAGCTACACCCTCCAAAAACCTAAAGCCCTTTCTAGCAGGGGCAAGGTACTCCTGGCAGTTGCACATTAATGGCTTTCAGATCACAGATGAGAACAGAGTTTTGCTGCTTTGAAGGAGTGTTCTAGTTCTAACATCTTAAGAATCTGTATAACTGTTAATTTGAAAGAGCCAACACTATTTCCCAAAAGGCTTAATGTTCTTTTGAGACAAAAGGCAATCTCTCAAAGAAGATGCCACATCACTCTTTGAGTTATCATTTCTAACAGTTTCTACTGATATTATATTTTTCTCTTACATGTTCAAAGCCTGGGCTTTCTTTCCCTTCCTCACCAATTCTGAGAGGGACAAAGGGACACAAAGTACTCTCATTTGATAGGGAAAAATACTCTGAAGTACACATGACAATGGGATTGTTTTTATTCAATAAAGTCATCTCCCTCTTCTTTCTCTCAGCCATTAGACCTCATTGTTCTTTTGAGAAGGTTTTAAGGCAAAGATTATGGGGAAGGAGTCTCTCCAAATTTCTACAGCCCCGTCTGTCTTAACTCTTCCACTGTACTGACCCACAATTCTTTCCCAGGATTCTTTGTCTGTTCTCTGAATTGTCACAATTCTTCAACCCCCACTCCCCAAACTTTCTTCCCAGGTCTTTCTTTCTCCTAATATCTATCATAGCTCCAAATAAATGAATAAAAAACATTCAGACCTGCTGAGGAAAATCTCTGCTTCCAAGATAATACTAGGAAGGGCTGGAATAAAGATAGTTACTCACACAGAAGGCTCCTTTCTTCCACCGATGACCTTTCAGGGTCCGGTATAGACGACCAGCTGAAAATCCACCAAAAACCCTGTGGGAGAACATTGGGAGAATTACTCTAGTTAGGAGGAGGACTCCTTAAAAGAAAAATAAAGACCATAAAGACTTCCTCCCAATCCACCCTTCCCAAATAATGAATACACAACCTACCCCATGAACATGAAAAGGAAACAAGCTGTGGTCATTAGAGCACCCCGGCTGGAGGGAGACAGCATTCCCAGCATAGCAACGACTGGGGGGAGAAGGCAGAAATGAGGAGGCAGAGCAACATACTCCACACCTGTTTTTTGTAATCTCAGGGTTTTAACTGACTACAACTCCTTTGACCCATTCTTTTCCCAACATGGGAGAACCCTCTTTGTATAGCAGGTAGAAAGATGGATGCTAACTAGGTCTTTGCAGTAGCTACAATTGTTTCTGCAGCCTTATTGATCATGGGAAAGTTGATATCTAAGCTTCAGGTGAGTGAGACACACAGACACACAGACACACAGACACACACACACGCACACACGAAGTGGAGATCCCAGGAACATATGATAGTTACTGGTTAGTAAAAGAAACATGTGGGACCAGTGTGGACGGATTCTTCAAAGATGACCACTTGCCTGGTAGGGAAGTGGTGACCCCCTGGGCACCTGCTCTTACCTTTCTCTCTAAAGTATTCCCTGGGCAAAAGAGAGTGACTAACCCACTGAATAAGACAGCCTGGCACAGAAATGGCATGAACATCAGGACAGCCATTACCCTTCCGGTCCCAAGATACCACTCACAGATGACAATCAGTATCATACAGAAGAGTTGAATTCCAGAGCCTAGCAGGGAGCTCAGAATCATGGGATACTGGGGGGGCCTGAAGACATCACCATGTACCAATTTCCAGCCAGATTCCTCCATGGTGTCTTCCTACATCAAAAATCCACAGAAGTAGTACTGTGAGTCTATGTTACAGTGATTACCAACCTAAGAAAGTTCCTTACTTCCTTAGCTCAAGCTCTGTCACTTGTGAACCCCTGCTCCCTTCCCTGATGCTAGGAGGTACCCTCTCCCACTCCCCACCAAGGCCATCATACAATGTCGTCCTCCTTGTTATAGTTGGCAATGTCCTTTCGGAGAGTCCGGATGATGATCATACTGAGGATACCTGAAAGATGCACACAGGTGGACCCATCAGCTCCATTATGTGCTTCTCTTTCCACAGCCTGTCAGTGTTTCATTGAGGACCGATGGGCTTCTTCTCTTAGATGGACTACTAGAAGTAGGGGATCAAGGACTCCCCCACAGTTTGAAGAAACCTCAGAGAGGAGTATCTAGTCAATCCATCCCTGAACAGGGATCACTTCTTTGACATCCTCAACAAGAAGTCACCCAGGTACTGCTTGCAGAGCTCTGGTAATGGGAAAACTCCCTATACCACCTGACGTTGCCCAGTCCCCTTTTGGACAGCTCTAAGTACCAGAAAGTTTTTCTTTATATTAAAAATAAAATCTGCTTCTCTGCACCTTCTAGAGATTTGTGCTTGTTCTGCTCTCTGGGACCAAGCAGAACAAATCTAATTGCTCTTTTACATGACAACCCTATCAAATACTTAAAGACAGAACTGGAGAAATCTTTCCACCTTATAGGGCAGAGAACATAGTGACCCACTCTCCACTTGTGAGAAAAGGCTATGATAGATATGACAGATAAAAGGGAAGCACAGGATGATTTTACTCTTGTGGGCCATTACTCTCATCCTACAAAGGCCTCACCTCCCAGGCACTGCTCTTGCCCCAGTTTGTAAATGGGGAGAGGACTGATCTACAGACCTCTTCCACAATCAATATCTTTCTCACCTGAGAGGAAGAAGACCACCACGACAGAGTTAATGATGGAAAACCAGTGGATCTGCACATCGCTCATGGTCAGATAGGTATCCCAACGGGAAGCCCATTTGATATCACTCTCCTGGGAGGAGGAACAGAGAACAGAGTTAGGTCTCTTTCAGTGCAAATCTTAAAAAAAAAGAACACCCTCTTCTCCACCTGAGGACCCTGGCTCCTGCCTCACCTCCCAGTGCACAGAGTAGGTGAAGAGTAGCTGATTTTCCTTCGTGGGATCAATTTCTTGCGGGGCGGAGCCTGCAGCATCAGGCAGGGTACACGAGTTCTTCTCATCCACCTTGAGGTCTACAGGAGACACAAACTTCGTCTGTCCCTGACGAGGTACCCAAGAGCTCCAAAAGAGGCTGATCTTTGAGTTTCCTGGTGATGAGATTCCCTCCCTTTTTTCCCACAAAACATGAACCTGGAGTCATGGACTCCAGAGCTTGGCCTAGTGAGTTAGAGGGAGTACCCAATTGGCTAGCCAAAGGAGAAGGTTAAGTTCACTCATCTCCCCAAAGGGTTCCACAGCTAGGAGAATAGCAGGTCTGCTTGCATGAGAGGCTGACTGAAGGAGCACGGAGATTTTTAGAAAGAGCACTAGACTCCCAATTCTAGCAGGACAACTTAACTAAGTCCTCACATACCTGACATGATGTGTAGTCAGGGCCTAAGAGCGACACAATCACAGTTCCACAGCACTTTAAGGTTTACAAAACACTATCCTCACAGCCACCCTGAGAGGTGGTACTACAATAATGATTATCTCCCATCTTACAATACGGAAAGTGAGACTCACACAGAGGAAATGACCTTCCAAGGTCCCAAAGCTAGAGAGCATTTGAGCTAAGATTTGAACCTAGCTTTCCTGACTCCAAGTCAGTACATTATACTCTGTAGGAGGCTACAGGGTCCAAAGGTGACATGCCTCCCAGAAGGGAGGTAAAGGAAGGGACCTCTGAAACGGAAGCTACAAGATTAGCCTCCAGAAGCTACAACATTAGCCTCCTGAAGACATAAACCACCCTGAGATTTTGAGTGTATTCCTCAGGAGATCCAGGCATCCCCCCTAAGAGATAGCAATCCAAATATAATTAATATAGATGCTAAAATCCTCATTTTTTGTAGCACTTTCTATATATCATATCATTTGATCCTCACAATAACTCTGTGAAGGGTTGGTAAGGCATGTCATACTATCCATATTTTACAGCAGAGGACATTGAGGCTCAGAGGTGCCCAAGATCAAGACTTAAAACCCAAGGCTTATAACTCAATGCCTGTGCTCTACTTTATTTTATTTTTTGCTTTTTGCAAGGGGGGAAGGCAGGGCTATTGGGGCTAAGTGGCTTGCCCAAGGTCACACAGCTAGTAAATGTTAAGTGTCTGAGGCCAGATTTGAACTCAAGTCCTCCTGACTCCAGGGCTGGTGCTCTTTTCACTGTGCCACCTAGCCGTCCCAACCTGTGCTCCACATTAACACACTGTAAGTAACATATACAATCAGGGTGCCTCTCTCATTCTCTAGGACTGGCCAAGTTCTGGTTCACTTCAGTGCAAAGGGCACTGGACTTGGCAGTAATTAGACTTGGCTTCTGCTTTGATTCCTTTGACCCAGGAGGCAACTTCTAAGAAGCAGATGCTCTTTGCCAGGATCCAGACTCTCTGTTTTATGGATGAAACCAGAGCTCAAGCTCTTACCTATCTGTGCAGCTAGAAGCACTGGCTGTGGAATCCCAGCCTAGTCCTTCCCCTCTGACCACGGCTCCCCACTCACCCTCCAGTCTGATGCTCTGGGGAATCACCTCAAAGCGGACGACGCGGTAATTGTGCTCCTGATCTTCTTCTACATCCTCTCTGTGATAGTAAAGGATGAAGGAAAGATGATTATGTAGGTAGATCTGAAATAGAAAGAAAAGGAAATAATAAATATACACATCAGTGGCTAGATGAATGGCAGCGTGGAGCAGTGGTTACAGATGGCCTTGGGTTCAAATCTTGCCTCTTGTATGTACTTGCTTTATGACCCTGGACAAATCACAGTCTCTTAGTGTTTTAGGCCACTCTCTAAGACTACAAATTACATAGAGGGTCTTGACCTGCATTGTAGAGGAAGTTTCCTCACCTGGAAGCTCACCATCCCAGTCCCTATCCCTATCTATATCCTCTGCTAACATCCTTCTCTTGGGGAGGGCAGGAACAACCCAGGGTTCTAGAAGGTAATGCACGAGGTGGAACACAGTTGCTAGGAAGTCCTACCAAGTGCACAGGCTGAGTAATACACTATGTGCTGATCGCTCAGGGCACAGCCTTGTTACCAGAATTCAGGGAGCTAATCACCTCCTGAGGTTGTGATCTGCATCCTCAAAGAAGTTCTCACTCTGAGAAAAGCATGGATCCTTGTATGAAGAGTCAATTGAGTGATGCCTACAGGAGTTATCACTTGGTAAGAAGACTGGAGGCAGATGACCAGTTAGAAGACAAAAATAAAAGTCCCTTAACTGATCCTCCTGCCTCCGGGCACTCCCCACCCTCCAATCCATTCTGCCCAGCTACATTGCCTTTCCTAAAATGCCTCCTGGATCATGTCGTTCTGCTTCTCAAAAACCTGCAATGGTTCCTACTCCTTTTGGAAAAATTCTCAAGTCCTTCACCCAGCTTTTAGAGACTTCCACAATGTCCCCCTGCCTATCTCTCCAAACTGTCCCCTATCCCTCTCTTACCTGAATTTCAGCTAGATGGATTTGCTTCACCATGCCCAAACAGTCCTTTTCCTTCCCTTCCTGGAATTCCTTCCCTCTGGTTACTGGACTCCTAACCCCCTTTCCAAGCCCAGCCCAATCCAACACACAACCTATCCCATGACTACAGCTTGTGCCCTCCCCCCTCAATCTGACTTGTGCTACAGCCTGAGTGTCCACTTTGGCCTGTTGAATTCTGACTCCTCTTTTAAATCCCAAGGCAGATACTGCCTCCTCCATGAAGTCTTGTGGGTCAACAACGCCTTCTTCTGAACTCTTACAGTAATGACAGTGTCATTCAACTGGCTCTTTCCCATTCTGACTTTTGAGCTTTCTCTTCACATCGTGGCCCCTTCTTAACTAAACTGAGAGGTCCTTCATGACATGTTCTTATAATTCTTTGTATTTCCTTAAGTCCCTAGCACAATGTGCTGCACAGGGCAGACTTTCAATATGTTAAGACCAGTGGTGATAATAGCTCAATGTTTAGGTTGGATGGTTGTGGTATAGATGAGGGATCTCTGGGCTTTGAGCCCTGACTTCACCATTTACAAGGTATGTGGAACCCAGGCAAATCACTCCCCCTCTCTGGTACTCAGTTTCCTCTTCTACAAAGTAGGAGCACTGGACTGGATGGTCCTTTCCAGCCCTACCATTCTATGTTTAAATGGTTCCTCACTGAATTTTCTGTGCTATGAATTTAGGCTTTAACTTCATCTCTCCTGATTCCTGCCTGGCATCCTACCAATAGAAGCTGTGGATAAGAGATTCCTGAGCACTTGAAGCCTGTTTACCTTTGAGGCATCTGAGAAGCCCAGCCTGTAGCCGTGCTCAAATTGCACTTCCTTCTCCTTCTTCTTGCCCTCCTCATCCCGATTTGAGTACAGCTCCAGCCGAGTGGCCACAGGTAAGTTATCTGCAATGCTGAAATGGCAAATCCCCCGTCAGTGCCTCCACATCTGCCCCAATTGGGGAGCAGCCCTCTCTGAGATACAGAGGAAGAGGAGAAAGAAGAGGAGAAAGAGAGCCACTCACAGGTGGACATAATAATCCTCATTGATGCGTTCAGCCACAAGTTTGCTCTGCTCAACTGTCAGCACCACGGGCTTTCGGGGTTGGTAACACAGAACCTCACATTTCTTCTCACTGTTCATTAACACCTGGAAAGGGGTGTTGACAATCCGATCTCCTCTCAGCACCTCTCCTGCCACATGAAAGAGACACAGAGAGAAGCAGTCCGTCACAGAGCACCTGCTCGATCTCAGCAGAGGCTCAGCTCTTCTCTATCCCTGAGTGACAAGGTAAATCTGTAATAACAGATAACATGTAACTTATGACGCTTTATAGAGACATCATTTCATCTGATGTTCACAACAACCCTGAGTGGCAGGCAAGAACAAACATTACCTCTGTTTTACAGATAAAGAGAATGAGGCACAGAGAAATTCATCTGCAAAGGTTAGGCAGCTGATAAAGACAGGCCCAGGGCCTTAAGTTTGTTCCTTTAGGAAGCGAAGAATGCAGGAGCAAGTGAGAAGAATTTAGCAAGACATTTTTGAAACACAGAAAATTCACCTAAAACAAGAACAAGAATACACTGGAGCACTCTGTCTCTTTCTGACACAGAGCAGTCCTGTCCATTGCTACTTATCACTTTTTTCTGTTGTTAAGTCGATGATTACTCTACACGAGCAATAGTAGACTACGAAGACCGAGTGTATAAGAATGATTTATTGTTCTAATTAAACAAAAACAACAACAACAAAGTTAATTTCAGCATATTTAATGATGGTCATAATACAAAATATGTTTCATAATGGAGAAGGCAACTCACAAGTGGACACATCAATCTTCCACAACCTGCTCAGCAGTCAATTGGTTCTATAACAATTACAGACATGGTAAGTTATTAGTTAAGACTTGCACACCCAAAGTAAGCATTTCTTAAAACATCTGGGGAAAAGGGAGTAGAGGAATAAGACAGAGTAAAAAGCTTCTCTGAGGTCTATCACAAGATCCTTGGAAACATAAATCAGGAAGACTCACATGCAGGTTTCTACTTTTGTGGCAGAAGGGAAAGAGTTAATAGGAAACCCTGGAAATAAAAGAGGAAAGGAGAATTTGGGACCCCCAGCCTTTTCCCTCACCAATGGAAGTCAGGAAAAATCAACCAGGGGAAACTACTGCTCCATTTTACCTTTTTCATTACTAGTTTCTTCTCCTCAGCTTGAGGCTGAGGATATCCCTTTTCCTATCTTTTAAGTCAATCCTGTTGGGTGCTGTCCTATTCTAAACAGCCACCTGGACCCAAGACTCCAGTATTTGTTGCTTCTTAGATCCCAGTACCCAGAAGTGGTAGAGCCTGGTGGCCAAAGGCTCCAAGAACACCAGGCCATGGGTGCTCCCTGCTTGAGAATTACAGAGGCCAGGAGTCTTGAGTCCCCCCGAGTTACAGAACCTGATTCTATTGTACTCAGTTCCTTTGCTCTTCACCTCCTCCCAGTTAGGAGGAGGAAATAGGAGACAACAAATGACCCTCCTTTCTCTCAAGTCAAACACATACACTACTTCAGATCCCACCATTTAAGAGATTCATTTGAGTTAACAAGTAAACAACCCTAACAGATGCTAAGAGGGAGGCGATCCCCACCTTAGTGTGAATTAGTTAAATAACATTGTTATTACCAGCACTATGATCGGTCAACAGTTTATTATGACACATTCACCAAGTCCCAGTAAAGGTTCCCCTACGTACACTTCTAGCAAAAATCCTCTAGCGTAGCCATAATAACTGACAACATATGGAGCTTTCTACTCTTAAGAGCTGACTATTTCTTCAATGACTGCAGTACTGGGCGTATCTGTTGCCTTTAGTTTTTGTCTTCACTTACATTACTGTAGTCATCGTGTGCACGCATTTTCTGATCTTGCTTTCATCAATCTGTATCAGTTTATATGTGCCCTCCCACATTTTTCTGAGTTCTCTAAATATTGTGCTTATGGCCCAATAACAGTCCATTATTTTCTTATAATTTGTTTAGTCTTTTCAGAATCAATGGGAACCTACTTTGTTTACAGTTTTTTGCTCCCATACAAAGTGCTGCTAGGAAAACTATGATACATATAAGAATCAGCAACTTCCTGTAAGACTGATAGGGCAGCTATGTGGCATAATGGATGAGTGCTGGCCTGGACTCAGTTTCCTCATCTGTAAAATGAGCTGAAGAAGGAAATGCCAAACTACTCCAGGATCTTTGCCAAGAAAACCCCAAATGGAGTCATGGAGAGTTACTGGACACTACTGAAATGACACAACAAGAACTTAACTGATAGGTCAAAGGGTATGAAGAGCTTCCTAACTTTTCTCACAATTCCCAAATCTTAACAGGAACAATTGGGTCAATTCATAGATCCATCAGCAGTGAATTAGCATGCGTATTCAACACTGACTATTCCTCTTTTACCATCCATCTTTTACTATCTTTGTAGTATGATGGGTCTGGGGAACACCTCAGGGATGTTTTAATTTTGGACATTTTAAAATATGGCTGTTGACAGAATTTCTTCTTTTGAAAACTTTATTCATAAGCTTTGAACACATACAGCTACACAGGAATAGACACTTAGAGATTTTTGCCAATTACACACAGATTTTAGATGTCTGACATTCATAAAAAAATGTTGAATGAAAAAATGTTTTTTCTCTTTGTTGTACTTTTGTTCACTCCGTTAATATACTTGAAATGATCCATTTTGACTTTTATAATCTCACCAATTCTTAGTCTGGTTATGCATTTCCCCCTGACCATAACTGTGAAATACAAGACCTTTGGTCCTACTCTATTTTTCTTCAGATACCCCTCTTTGTGTTTAAATTGTTCATTTATTAGGAATCAATCATGGAATTAGTCCAAATCTGCCCTCCTTTAACTTCCGCCCTCTTATTCTGTCCTTTGGAGACACAGAGAATATGACTAATCCCTGTTCTGTACAGCAGCCCTTCCAATATTTGCAGCCTACTATCATGTCCTCTTCAGTTCTATCTTCTATAGCTCCTTCACCCATTCATCTTATGACAGAGTTTATATTCCCACCTCCCCTTCTTGGGAAATCTCCCCTACATCAAGGTCCCTCTTAAAATGTGGCCTAGGGATGAATGCAATACTTTGATGTGATATGACCAGAGGAGGGTACAGTAAGATTATCACCTCTCTCTCTAAAGATATCATACCACATTGTTGGTCCATTGCAGTCAGCCAAAGTGCTCAGATCTTTTTTTTTTTTTTGCAGGAACTGGTGTTAAGTCATATTAAACCCTAGTACTGGGCTCAATAACATTTATTTTTGTTAAATATTATCTTATTAGGTTCAATTTATTGATCAAACATGGAGTCTTTTCTGAATCTCAATTCTATCATCAAAACATACTAGTTTTGTTTCAGCGGCCAATTCATCACTGATTTTATGTCTTCATGGAAATTACAGATAAAACATTGAACCTGATATGGTCCCAGACAGAACCTTTTAGCTGCTATTCAAAACCTCCTTCCAAGTCTAACTCAACTCAACTCAACAAATGTCCATCAGATGCTTACCAGGCAGAAGGCACTGTGTCCAGAATAGGAGACAAGTGGAGCAAAGTGAGAGAGGCAGCAGGGTCTGGTCACTAGAAAAGTGATATAATCCACTAGACTCCAGTGGATACAGAGCTATTCTTGAACTCAGGAAGTCCTAAGTTCAGGTGTGACCTCTAACACTTCTTTAGCCTGGTGACTATGGGTCACTTAACTTCTTTAAGCCTTGGTTTTCTCATTTGTAAAATGAGAGTCATAATACCTATAGGACCTACCTCAGAGTTGTTGTAAGGCTCAAATGGGATAACACGTCCAAACCACTCTGCAAATCTTAAATATTATATGTCAATTATTATCATTAAAAAGATAAAAATTAAATAAT
>CM053581.1:268184363-268225223 GCA_028627135.1 Pseudochirops cupreus | reverse complement strand
GATGGATCTCCCTACCACAGTGCCTGTATATCTTAATTCCCAGTTGGATGTAGTTAAAATAATAATAATTATATATATATTTTAAACATCTGATTATAGAACTTTAAATTCTAGATTCTTTCCCTTCCTCCCTTGTCACCCACCCCCACTGGAAGGACAAGCAATTAAATACAGGCTGTACATATGTAATTACACAGAACATCTCCACAGTGGACATATTGTGAGAGACTGATTATATGTTCCTCCTTCCTATCCTGCCCCCCCACTTGTTCTATTCTCTACCCTGTCCCTGTCCCTTTACAGAAGTGTGTACTTCCACACTTATGTGTACCTCCCCCTGACCCTGCCCTCCGTCATCCCATCTCTCATCCCCATCCCCCCTACTCTCCTGTGTGGCAAGATACCTAGTTAAGAGTTTATGTCATTCCTTCCCTAAGCCAAATTCAATGCGAGTAAGGTTGACCCTTTCCCTTCTGCCTTCCTGTTCTTCCTCAACATTGTAACAATTATCCCTTGCCTCTTCTATATGAGATGATTAGCCCCATTCTGTCTCTCCCTGTCTCCTCTCATTCTAATCCTCAAGGAGTTCACTTTCTAATGGTGGGTGGGAATGGTACAAGAGGAAGAGATAACAAGTACTCCTCTGATGAAGGCAGAATGCCAAGGCATCAAGAAAGCCAGGGAAGTACCTGAACAAAGAATCTTCTCCTGGGAGGGTAGGTGGTATCTGTGGAGGGAAGAACTTTGGGCAGAAGATAATATCTGAGTGGAGCCTCAAGGGAAGTGAAGGAGGAGGTATTCCAAGCATGTTTATAGAATGGGCAAAGAATGAGGTAAGAGGGGCCTTCAACAGAGATGAGAGAGGAAAGGACAAGAACAATGGATACAGAGTAATTCAGTCTGATTGGCACACAAAATAGATGACTAGATAGGTAGACTGGAGCCTAACTTTTCTCATAATTCCAAAATATTTTTTTAAAAAATCAGTTCACAGATTTGTCAGTAGTGAATTACTATGCCTGTCCAGTGGAGTGACGAGGTCACTTTATTTAGCAGTAATGGGGAGAAATTAAAAGTTTTTGAAAAGAAAAGTGACAATAATCATGGCAGTTTCTTATGAAGAATACTTGGGTAAGAAGGATTAGAGAAGAAAGAGAACAGGTCAGAGGCTTTTGAAATAGTCCAGGCAAGAAGAAATGAGACCCTGACTAGGGTAGTTATGGTGGGGAGAAGGAGAAGGAGGAACAGGATGAGATACAGTAGAGGTAGTAACTTGATAGAGGTAGAAGTATGGTAAAGGTAGGACTTGGGGAAATGATTAGTTGAATGAGAGGGTGAGATATGGAAGAGTCAAAGGTAACTCTAAGGTCACTAGCCTAGACGAATGTGAGAATGGTGGTGCTACTGAAAGAGAGATTTTGAGGGGAGACGCCGGTTTGGAGAAGAGCTGATAAGTTCCCTTCCTGGTTATGTTTCTGAATTTCTAGACTTCCAATACCATGCCTCAAGAGCTGCATTCTCACCCAGGAACTTCTCTCCTCATCTGAAGCCTCTTCATCCTGGAATGCCCACCCATCAACTCAGTTTCTCTAGCTTTCTCACCCAGGAGCACCCTTTTCCCATTGGTGATTTCCTCCTGGGGCCTCCATTTTGTGGAGGGGCCCAGGCTAGTTAACCATTTTTTACCCTACTGGCTCAGTTCCTGAATTTCTGGATTTTAATGCCATAAACACTTTCCCCTGCTGCAAAGCCCCGGGCAGGTGCCCCCCTCCCCCCCACTCTTTTTGTGTTTGTCTTCCCCCATTAGATTGTAAATTCCTAGAGGGCAAGGACTGTACCTTCAGTGCTTAGCATAGTCTCTGGTTCATATGAGCCAGAGCTTAATAAATATATGATGTCTTGGGTTTGGTTTTAAAGATACTGTGTTTGAAACCATGGCAGTTCACCTATATTTTAGGATAATTATTCCTTCTACCTGCGGAGATACCAAAAAAGAGGCGAGAAATATGGAACTGAAGCTCTAGGGAAAGTAGAGGCACCAGAGATATAGATTTAAGAGTAATCTGCAGGAGGCGGCTAAGTGGTGCCCTGAACAGAGCACCAGCCCTGGAGTCAGGAGGACCCGAGTTCAAATGCGGCACCAGACACTTAACACTTACTAGGAGTGTGATGTTAGGCAAGTCGCTTAACCCCAATTGCCCTGCTTTCCCCCCTCCAAAAAAAAAAAAAGAATAATTTGCATAGAAGTGATCACTGAAACCACAGTAGTGTTTAAGATCAAAAAAGGAGAGAATGTAGACAGAACCTTGGGACATATTTACATTTTTTTTTGAGGGGGAAGGTAGGGCAATTGGGGTTAAGTGACTTGCCCAAGGTCACATGGCTAGTTTTTTTTGGTGTTAAGTGTATGAGGCTGGATTTGAACTCAGGTCCTCCTGACTCCAGGGCAGGTGCTCTATTCACTGCACCACCTAGCCACCGGACATATCCACATTTTAAAGAGAGTACAGACAAAAAAGCCATTTAATTTGATGGTAAGGAGGTCATTAATGCCTTGGAGAGAACAGCTTCAGTACAGTAGTGGGGACACATGACAGACTGCAAAGGATTTAGGAGTGGCTGGCAAGAAATAGGTGAAAGTGCAGTAGACAAATAGAATAGAGGGCAAGGGTCAAGGGAAAGTTTATTTTATGAAAGGGAGTCCTGAATATGTTTATAAGCTAAGGGGAAGGAGATGAGAGAAAGACTGAAGGTACATGAGAAACGGAGATAGAGAACATGTTCTCTTCAGAGAGAACATGAGATGGAACAGTATGTGTGGAAAGGGCAGCTTTAACAAGAAGAAAGGAGGCAGAATGGGTGAGGGCACTGGGAGGATAAGAAGGACAGATGCAGTTGAAGAAATTCACATTGTATGGCCACAATCTTCTTAGTAAAGTAGGAGGCAAAGTAAATCTTCTGTTGAGGCGAGGGAACAGAGAAGCCAGAGGTAATGTTGGAATGTGGCACTTTGGAAGAAGACAGGCTTAGGAAGGGTAGGGGCTTTGTCCATCCAGAGGATAATAGGAGGGCCCTGGGGTCCAGGCAAGCTGGTTCATAAAGCACCGGGAGGTGAAAGAGGTAGGGGTTCAAAACAAGAAGTGGGAGATTACAAATGACAAACTCTTTTCAGATCACTAGGTCCCTTCTCCACTTTCCCTTCATATTACTCCTTCTGGAATGTGGAGGGAACAGATGGTTAGTAAGGAAGATATTTAAAACAGCTGCAGAGAGCTAGCTGCCTATCCACTGACTGATACACAAACTTTTACTGGGACAGGGATACCAGATACATGCAGAGGCACTTTATACTACTTCTAGTCCCAACTCTGCTCACTATTAAATTTAGGGATAATTATTCTTTCAGCCTGAGGACCAGCATCTGATTGAAAGACCCTGAAAAATGACTTGAGAGAAAAGGACACTAATGCCTCATTGGGGCAGGCTGTCAGGAGGAAAGAAGGTCTTACCAAGATTCTCTGCCTTATATGTTATCTTCTTGGGCTGGCAGAAGGGCAGTGAGTAATATTCATAGGGCAGCTGAGTTCGAGAACTGGTCAGCTTCACAGCCTGGAGGGAAGAAAAGAGAGAGGGCATTATCCTCAATTCAGGCAAACCAATAGGATTTGCTATACTCTTCTTCCTAGATTAAGAATTTTCAATACTTCCTAACCCATGGCATATTCTCAACTAAACTTTTCCAATGGGAAAATGAATGATAGCAAATATCCAGATCGCAAAAAATCAATGTGAATTATTTAGCTTTTTATGAGGTTCTGACTTTAGTCCTTCAAAAGACATTGTCCTGAGCTAGAAGCACACTGTAATCCCTGATATCTTAGTATATGGTTTCATGAGTTACTATGACATGCCCCCCTCAAAATAAAAATCACCCCCCCCAGTGGTCATAAATTTTATCCCAGTGGTGATAAAATTTCTCTGCATTTAGCTAAGCAGGTTCCTTTTCCTCTATTCTTTTTCCTTTATTCAATTTATTAAACATTTATTAAATATCTCCTACGTGTTAGGCACCTTTCTAAGCACTGGGGATACAAAAAGAGGCAAAAGATAGTCCCTGCCCTCAAGAAGCATTGGATTGAATGGGGGGGGACAACATGCTAACAAATACATACAAAACAAGTTACATAAAGGATAAATAGGAAAAAACAGAGGGAAGACATTGGACATAAGAGGGGCTGGGAAAGGTAGGAGGTGGGATTTTAGATGGAACTTAAAGGAAACTGAGGAGGTCAGTAGTAAGAATGGAGGAGGGAGAGTATTACAGGCATGAGAGACAGTCAGAGAGAATGCCCAGCCAAGAGACAGAAATGTCTCATTCATGGAACAGACAGGAGGGGGTGTCACTGAACTGAAGAGTACCTGTTGGGGTAAGAACTAAGAATTAAAAAACAATGCCCCCCCCCCTAAAAAAAACTCACTAAAATGAGTGCACTAAAGAGTTCCAGGCCTAGTGAGTATCTTAACACCTGCATACAAAAAGAGGTCAGGACAGCCATTTATCTGGTCTAAAAGCCTACATACTAGAGAAATGAGGAATCAGCCCAAAGTAAAGGCAAGTAGAATATCTAGCCCCTTCCTCTCCCATCTAAAGATGAAGAATTCTTCTGTTAACTCAAGGACTCTCTGTCCCACCTGTTCCTTCTCTCTCTCTCTCTTTCTCCCTCCCTCCCTCCCTCCTTCCAAGCATAGCTTATACTTACCTTGATTTCTACAGGGTCATTCTGGTGGAAGTTGATTGGTGCAACCCCAGGGACATAGAAGGAGCTTGTTCCACAAATAAGAGAGAGAAGTCCAAGGGCCTGTGGCAGCAACCAGCCCTACCAGGAAGAAGAAAGGTCAGGCTGGATGAAGCAGGAAGGATCATAGGATTTTGATTTGAAGGGGCCTTAACGCATCATTTAATCTATCTTCTTCACTTTGATGAGGAAGTTGGAGAATAGAAAGGCTAAGTGACTTGCTCAATATCACATATGTGATACATAACAAAGACGGGATGCAAACTCAGGTCTTCTGACTCTAAATTCAATGTTCTTTGCACCATGCCATGATGCCTTGGAGAGGGACTGTCACCCAATAGGCAGATAAAGTCACTCAAAATAAACCTCAATCAATTCTGCTACTGACAAAGTAATTTTCTCTGCAAAGGCTAAACCATTTTATATTTGCTATTTTCCAGGGGCTCTACAAGGCAGTCATTTTTCTTCCCATAAAATGGGTACCAAAATGGAAAATGAGTGACAAGGCTAGAAACAGAAGCCAGCTCTCTCATTGTTCTTCCTACTAGTTCATCCTTTTTCTTGACTGGTTTACCTAGCAGAAAAAAACTCAATAATGCCCACAGAAATTGCTCTGTTCCTCATTCCAACTATCTTACTTCCCCAGGAAGCTGTCTTCTCCAAAACAAGTACCTGGAATCCCACCAATCTGATAGTGTTTCTGCCATCATTTAAACAAATCAGAATTCAAAATGGGATATTCAGTTCAATCCAACTGACATTTATTTAGTTGTTTACTGTACTGGAGAGATAAAGTACAGTAACATTATAGAGAAAGCCAGCTTTGGAATGGGGAAGGCCTTGGGTCTTCCTTAGCATATGTGGACACATATGATAGTGATATGACCTTGTTATGTGTTATATGTCTGACATCGGATTTTGAAGCAAGTGACTTTAATTCTCACTAAGACTATAGATTACAAATAAGTTGCCTATCTGCATGGATGGAGATAGATTCCACACTGGTGATGTACACTAATGAAATCATGGGTCCAGATTCTCCACACCATTTCCCAAAAATGCTGATACAAAGATGATCTTTACCCTCAAGAAGCATTCTACTTTCTTGATAAAATGTGCTTGGATTCATTAGAAATGAATCCCATCCAGTCACAGGAATTCTATGGCTATTTTCCTTCAATTCCAAAGACAATTATGTTTTTCACCCTTAATATGCACCTACCTCTTGACTATATCAATACTCTATTGTCTAATCAGGCAGATCTGTGAATAATCTTCCATATGCACACATCTGACCAATTACTTCTCAAAACACTCAAATGGCTCTCTATTGACTCTTTCTTGGCCCACCATTCTAGTTCCATAACAATCTGGTCCCACTCTACTTTTTCTAGCCCCTTCTTGCTATCTCATTTCCCTGATGCTGTAAGAAAATTGGACTTCTCAGGGTGCCTGCTATATAGGTCCCATGCTTTCTTACTTCCATGCCTCTCCTAACAATTTGCTAAGAGACAACATTGTGAAATGGGAAAAAGCACTGACTTTGGAGGAAGGAGACCCAGCTCTGACATCTATGAGCTATGCAACTTTGAGCAAGTGTCATTTGCCCTCCTCTGAGACACAGTTGTCTTAGCTATAAAATGGTGATTAATAATACAGAATAGTCTCACAGGGTTGTGAGGAAAGGCCAAAATGTCCTTTCCCAGACCCTTCCTTTCTCAACTTGGGTCTAGGATTTTCAAGACGCAGAACAAATGTCACCTTAACCGTGAAGCTTTTCCTGATCCCATTCAACCCACCACAAACCCAGGCAAAACATAATTTTTCCTTTCTTGGCCCTCCTATAACAAACACTTTGTATCTCTCACACTTTTATATTTCCTAAAGCACTGTATCCGGATCTCTCCTTTGTCCTCATCACAATACATTTCACAAGACACTAGCCACTGCCCCACTGGTATGAGATTTGATGCTTAGAAGGATGCTTACAATCTCTTTTGGCTTCCAATTTGATTAAATCCAATAATTCACTTCAATTCCACCCCTTCTGAAACTGAATCTTGAGATCTTAACTCAGCTAAGCTGCCCCAGGGAATTCAAGGACTCCAAAAGAGCTCAAGTTGCAAGGTGAAATGAAGACCCAAAGCCAGCCAACTCTAATCCACATTCTCCAGAAAGCTTTAAAACAGAAAGATGCAGGAAGTAAAATGGATCACAACAAAGATGTCGGTTCTCTCTCCACTTCCTAGCTTAGAATGGACTAATTTCATATCTCTATCTATTTAAATCTCCCCTTCTTCCAAAGAACTAACTTCTCCTCCTTCCTCCATCTCACCAAGTTCCCTGAAGGCAAGGAGGGTATTGTTCACTCCATATATTTAAAGTACCTACTGAGTGTAGCACACCTAGCATGTGCCTTAATAAACATTTCTCCAGTGAATGAATAAAAACAAAAAGTTAAGTATGACAAGAAACAAGTTAAGAGGCAGAATGACCTTTAAGATAACAGACACTTGAGTGGAATAAAAATTCCAGGTAACATGATCAGTCTTCAAACACCTAAAGGGTTACAGTCAGACAGAACATGTAAAAGAATTCTCTATGATCCCCGGGGGCGGAATCAGAGAATCTAGGGATTAGAAGGATCCTCAAGGCTATCTAACACAATTCTCAGAAGAGTTCATCTCATTTACAAAATCCCCAATCATCCAAGTTTCATTCCATCCTTGAAAGGTTCAATTTGGTGGGAAGATCTCTCACAGGATATTCCATTTCCCATCTCAGTGTCTTTATGCTGGCTTTTCCTCTCCCAAACTCTGCCTCTTAGAATTCCTCATTTCCTTCAGAACTCCACTCAAATGAAAAGTTCTGAGGAGGAGGGATGAGATATAAGCAGAAATAATGATCATAGAAATAGAATGAAAGAAGTGTTTCGAGGAGGTCAGAGAAGGCTAACAGACTGGGTGCAGTGCAAGACTTTGAAGGTCAGGGAGACAGCCGTTATTCACAAAGCTCTCCTGATCTTTCTAACTATGAGGTGGCTACCCCCATAGTTACTTTGCATTTACTTTGTTTATACTTATTTATGTGCGAGTTGTCCCTCCCCCATAGGACTTACCAACTTTATTTCATTTTTGTTTCTGTATCTCTAGTACAAAGTGGACGTTGAATGAATGCTTGTTGATTTACTGGTGACTGATAATGAGCTGAAAGCTGCTTCCCTGAAACTTCATTCCACAAATATTTATTTAATTCAGCACCTATCATAGTCTGAGCTCTGCTATTATTATTCCCTCTGTAGGACCTTTGGGGCATCAGTTTCTTTTTCAGAAGTGAGAGGGGTTCTAGAACATCTCTAAGGCATCTTCCTTCTGCGATATTCTATTATTCTGCGTGCATGGTCCGGAAATACCAAACTTCTTGGAAGACTTTGTTATGTCTGACCTCCAGAAGCTTACACTCTAGAAAAGCAGATGAGATCTGTATATCTACAATGTATATCTGTATATCTACAATCTTTACATCTACAGTGTAAAGTAGGAAGTAATAAATGCCATAAGATAGGTAAACGTAAAGCTGGTCAATGGCTTGTTACAATTTGGGCAAGATCTTATTTGTATAGCAGAATAAGAACTAACTTACATTATTATAGTGGAATGAGCATAGGATTTGGAGTTAGAATATGTGATCTGAATACCAGCCAGCTTTGCCTTTGTTGTTCAGTGGTTTCAGTCGTGTCTGACTCTTTATGACCCTACTTGGGGTTTTCTTGGCAAAGATACTAGAGTGGTTTGCCATTTCCTTCTCCAGCTCACCTGATAGATAAAAAACAGGGTGAAGTAATTTGCCCAGGGTCACACAGCTACTAAGTGTCTAAGGACGGATTAGAACTCAGAGAGATGACTCTTCCTGACTCCACACCCAGCACTTTATCCACTCCACCACCTAGCTCTGCTACTGACTACCTACTTAAATAACTTTGGGCCAGTCATTTAACCTCTGTTGTTCTCAACTATTTTAAAGGAGGGAGTAGACTTGATCATTTCTAAGGCTTCCTTCAAGATCTGGGTTCCATAATCTTAATAATATCACCTTATAGTTATATAGAACTTAACAGTTTATATAGTTCTTTCACATATATCATCTGACTATCTCAAAGGGCTGCTGTAAGAAAAATTAATTTTAGAGTAAGCTATAAATGTGAACCATAATTATTAGTATCTTAAGCATTACATTTCCAGGAACAGGTTAGTCAAAGAAGAGCTATCTGATAATTACTACTGCAAGAAGAGATATAGTACATACCAGCAAGAGACAGCAATTTCTAGTCCTATGTCTCACACCTAATAAGGATAAATGACATCATTTTATCATTTTGCTGAGTCCTTTTCATGGGTGCTTAGCTGGGACAAGAGAAGACTTGGGGGAATATGAATGCTGTCTTCAAATTATACAGATATACTTCCACATACATATACATACATTATATACAAGAGTGGAGGAGAAAAAGCATGAGGGGAAGGGGAAAGGTAAGCTCAAAGGATTGTGACTTACTAACAGGGAGATATACTGGTTCCTGGGATAGAAATAATGTAATTATGGGAGAAAGTAACTATACCCTCTTAGAATTTGTGATTGGGAAGGCTAGGCATGCACCACATATTTGTGGAAAGCACGTTTCAAAGAGTTAATAAATAGTAAGACCTCATGGACTAAAATTCTTTATAGCAGAAGTCAGCCCAGAAGGATTGAAAAAACCCTCAAGATGGAAATTCTTGTACACAAAGAGGGAAACAATTCCAATTCCAAAGAGAAATGAGGTTTAACTGAAGCGACTGATGTGGATGTACAAGGAGCTAAGCCAACTGAGATTTTAAAAAGCTATGTATATTCTGTAAAACAATTTGGAATTGTGTAAATAACAGGACAAAAATGCCCATGCCCCTTGATTCAGAGTCACTGATAAAAAGGATCCATATACACAAAATATTTATAACAGCACTGTTTGTGGTAGCAAAGAACTAGAAACAAAATGGATGGCTAAATAAACTGTGGTACATGAACGTAACAGAATATTATCATGCTATAGGACAAAAATGATGAAAACAGAGAAGCATCAACTTTCACGAATTAATGCAAAGTAAGCAAAGCAAAGAATACAATATATACAATGACTGTAACAATGTAAATAAGAACAGCCACAAAATAATGTGAAATGAAAGTTGCAAAATTATAAAAATAAGGTTGGTCCTAATGAAGAGATAATGAGAATATGCTTGCTTCCATTCATATTATGAATGTCAGATCTTTTTCAATATACTGATTAGTTTATTAAATTTTTTCCTTTTAAGAAAACCTCATAAGGCTTATAGCTCTTTGGGAAGGATACACAGGGAGAAATAGACCAATAAAAATATATTTTTACAGCAGATGGTAACAAGGGCAGGTAACCGTTTGTGCACAGTCCTATAAAACAAGTGGTAAGAGTACTAAAGCTCCACATGAAGTGAGGCTAGTTAGTGGAGGATACCAAAGACAATAAAAAAGAGTTTTATGCTACATCAGGGGAAACAAAGGGTCAAAGAAAGGATGCAATCAATGCACAGGGACAATGGGGTAATGATAAATGGCAACAGAGAAAAGGAGAAATGGATCGATCCCTATTTTACTTCTGTTTGTCAAGGACAATAATTACCTTTGCACTAGAAATGACAAAATAAAAAGGATAATATTGAGCTGATACCCAAGATAAGCTCCAGATGAATGAACTACATCCTTGGATACTAAACAAAATGGCTGATGTGACTGTGATATCTGAAACTCTGTGGAAAATGGGAAAGGGCAAACAAAAAAAGAGTACAGAGTCTGTAAAACATGTCAGTGAGTTTGACTTTGATTCCTGGGAAAACTCTAGAATAGATCCTTAAAAAGAGAACAGGGGACTACAAAGACAGTCAGCATGGTTTTATCAAGAACAGTTCAATGCCAGGCTACCCTTATTTCCTCTTTGGACAGGGTTACTATTCTGGCAGATCATAAGAATATTGTAGACACAGCTTACCACAGAGTTCAGGAAAGCAATAAGACATTTCATACTATTCCTAGGGAAAAATTGGAGAGTTATTGACTAGATAACACAATTAAATGCAATCAGATGTCAAACTGGAAAGTCTCCAGTGGAGTGTGTTTTACCCTGTGTTGTTTAACATTTTTATTAATAATTTTCATAAAGTCAAATGGCAAGCTTAGCAAATTTGCACATGAGACCAAGTTTCCATGGTAGGCTAACCATTGGATAAGAGTTTGCATCCCAAAATATCTTGACAAGTTAAAGCACTGGACTAAATCCAAAAATACAAAATTCAACAGGGACAAAATGGTAGTTTTATGTTTGGGTATATAAAAACAGTTTCACAAGTACAAGATAGAGGAGATATGGTTGTATGAAAAAGATCTGTGGGTTTAGGTGGACTATAGGTTAAATATTAGCTAGCAATGTGATATGACAGCCAAAAAATCCTAAAGTGATCTTGTGTTGCACAAGAGAAGCATAGCTTCCAAAACCAAGGCAGTGACATGCCTCAGATATGCTGGAGGCCAAGCAGAAGGTGGCAATAAGGATGGTGAAGTGCCTTGAATCAATATAACATGAGGATTAACATAGAGAACGGGGGATGTTTAGTCAGAAGAGAAGACTCAAAAAAGACATGAGAGCTGTCTTTAAGTATTTGAAAGACTGTCACATAGAGGGGATGTGGCTTGTTTTGTTGTTTTCATTACAATTCCTGCAGTTCCTAACTCAGTGCTGTCAACACAGCAGGTACACCTATGTCAATGGGAGTTTAAGTAAGGTGGAGGCTGTCTTTGTGGTAGACATTCAAGAAGTATGTGTTCAGGTTGTTAAAGGGGTTCCCAAGATGAGGTAGTTGGGGGCAAACAGAAAGATCAGGCCAGATAAACAGGTCCTACAATGAAGGCACAAGTTATTGCCCACTAACTCTGAGAAGCCTCTCACTGCAAATGCCCCTAGGCTTCACAGGCTCAAGCTTCTTATCTGTTCCTCACTCCTACCACTCCAGTCTTTTGAGTTCCTGCTTGCCCCCTCTTCTGGTGTTCTAATATAGCATATCTCCAAGAGTTGTATGATCAACTGAATCAAGAATGGGAACATGAGCTTGAATTCTATCTACTTCCTGTCATGAGGACCCACAACAGTCAAATGTGGGACTTGTCCTCAACGTAACTATACCTACCCTTCACCCATTATGACCCAATAATCCACTGTACCCTATCACTTGCAATGTAAGAACAGGGCACTGGCTTCTCAGGGTAGTTGTAACCTATTATTCTAACAGCCATATAGCAGCAGCTAAACAGGTGTCATTGGGAAAATTTCCCTCCTTCCACTCCCGGTCATTTCATGGTTATGGCAAGCACTCTGGGACAGTGACCAGAGTGTGAGCACTTCCCCAACCCCCATTTTGTTTTGGGTTGGACAGTGAGTCTCACAGTATATGTATACATGTAATTTACAAATAAATATACATACATTGAAGATATATGTTCAAAAACATTTCACTGACAGGAGTGCACAATCAAAAGATTTTGGAGCGTACTGTTCTTACCTATTGTTTTAGTGGACTAGTCTGCCCATCAGCCCTCTATGTTATCTGATTTAGGCCACCCTGCTAAATAAATGGCCTTGAAAGTCTTGACTCATGCCCATCTGAAAACTTCCCTCCAAGACTGTCTCTTCCCAGTCCCAAATGGCTAGAGATAAGACATGTTCTGCTTGGCAGAATGAGGGGCAACAATGGAAGTTGCAGAGAAGCAGACTGGGGTTTGTAATAAGGAAAAACCTGCTAACAAACCAGGCTACAGCAAAGTGAAAGGAATGGCCACTTGGGTAGGTGGTAAGTTCCTTCCCACTAGTGGCCTTCAATCAAGAGCTAGAAGGCCACTTCTTTGTACACTGTAGAAGAAATTCTTATTTGTCACAGTATGGACCAGGTGACCTTCAAGATTTCTTCCAACTCTGACACTGTGATACTCTCAAACTACCCGGAAGATTCTCAGAGCAAAGAAGCATTTCCTTTGATTTGTACTGGTCTAAAGAGCAAAATTAGGACCAAAAGGTCCTCATGACAGGAATTAGATTTCAACTCAATATGAGGCAGAAGCATCATACATATTATACATGATGAATAATTTCTTCCAGGAAAGAAATGGAACATGTTAAACACAGGATAATATCACATACACACACACACACACACACACACACACACACACACGCTATTATTTTAACAGACAGGTAAATAGTTGTTGCTTATGAAGAAGTTATTTCCAAAAAAGATGAGTCAAATCAACGACCTGTAAGATCTGTAAGATCAAAAGTGGCCTTCACCATGCCCACAGGTACATCTTCACCAGGAAACTAATCACGAGCCTCTTGGAATTGTCTTAGATCATTGCATTGCTCAGAAGAGCTAAGCCTATCAAAGTTGGTCATCACACAGTGTTGTTAATGTGTACAATGTTCTCCTTGTTCTGCTCATTTCACTCAGCATCAGTTCATGTAAGTCTATCCAGGTTTTTCTGAAATTTGCCTGCTCATCCTTGTAGCAGTAACCATACTGGCATACCCAGGATGGCTGCTAGCACAGGTTCTTGGATCTGCTTTACTAGGAAAGATAGTTGTTTAAGGTGTCAACAATCTTTTAAAATTATATTCACTAGTTCAGGGGAAAAATTAGCACCCCAAACTTCAGAGAAAATCCAAACAAAGAAGATAGAGAAAATATAAGCAGAGAAATGAAGACCAACATTCAGGGCTTCTAACTGTCTGAGAAATTAGCACAGACCAACAGACTGATTGAATTGTCTGGTCAAGGCAATACATACATAGTTACCAGAGACAGAAGCATCAACATCTGGGTTTTTCAAAGTCGGGTGGCTCCTTAACAGATACCCAGAGTCTCATCTGGTCAAATCACAATAACACTCTTCCAATAAGTGAGCCTCAAAGCAAAATGCTAACATCAGAGTATATATATACTTCCTCAAGGTCAGAGAGCATCACAACCCTCATGACCCACTGCCTAATTACAAAGTAATAAAAGGTGTGGGCCTTTCTGAAAAACAAGCCTCCCCTAATCCAGCTGCCCTTAATGGGCTCCACCTGAGGCCCATTACTGGGCCAGGAAGATCTTACATCCCGTTAACATTACAATCATTTTTTAATGGAACAAAAGTATTCCATTAAATTCATATACCACAACTTGTTCAGTCATTCCCTAATTGATGGGCATCCCTCAATTTCCAATTCTTTACCACAAAAAGAGCTGCTATTAATATTTTTGTACATGTGGGTATTTTTCTATTTTTTATGATATCTTTGGGATACTGACCAGTTTGGTTGGTTGCCCTTTGGGCATAGTTTCAAACTGCTCTCCAGAATGGCTGGATCAGTTCACAACTCTACCAGCAATGCATTAGTGTTCCAATTTTCTCACACTTCTCCAACATTTATAATTTTCCTGTTTTAAATGACCCCCTGATTATTAATATCAAATAAGGAATAAGACAGTGAGGAAAAGGTATTCACCACTATCAAAGAGGATGCCCACTACAGGATCCAAATGAGAGGGATTCTCAAGAGGCTCCTCTTTAAGGATGACATTATGCTTATAGTATCTTGCCCCAGAACATTACAAAGCTTCTTAAATGAAATTCATGATCTCCTAAGTGTTTGGCCTAAATGCCACCTAAAAATCAAGTAGATAAAGAATGCCTGTTGTCTTTAACCATGGTATATGGTATATAGTATGATATAAATGGATGGACAACGTATAGAATTCAGCTACTAATACTTTTATCTGGCACAGTGACTACAAAAAGACAGGGAACAAAGGCAAGAGAGTCAGCTAGATTGCCTTTGGGAAATTATACAGTATTTTCCAAACCTGCTAGAAATAAAAGTCCACATTCCTTTGGTTTAAAAAAAAAAAGGGATAATAATACATTGCACTGAACCCTTCCTTGTAACAAAGGAAAACATTTAAGCAAAGCCAACTAACACTACATCAGATAGTATATAAAGAATTCCACATCTGTAGTATACTCAGAGGAAGGCATTTCCTTATCAGTTCTTCAGAGCTGAGATTATTCATTACAATTCAACATAGTACAATAGCTATTTAGTACTGTCACTGAAATTATCAGAGTCATTATGCACATAGTTTTCTTGGTTTTGCTTTCTTTACTCTGCATTATTTCATACAAGTCTTCCCATCTTTATCTGAATTTCTCATACTTGCAATTTCTTATACTATAATAACATATTATTGCATTTATATATTTCTTTAACCATTCCCCAGTTGGTAGACATCAATTTTGCTTTACTTTTTTTTCTTCTGCTATCACAAGAAAGCTATTACTATTTTGCTATATTTGGGGTCTTTTTATCATTTACCTCTTTGGAGTCTATGTACTGTAGTTGGATTGCTAGGTCAAAGTATTTATTTAGTATAGACAATTTAGTGTATTTTATTATATAATTTAAATTTTTTTCAGAATGTTCAGACTGATTCACAGCTCCATCAAGTGTGCCTGTCTTCCCACAGTCATGATACCCTTAATTGTTTCCATTTTAAAAATCAACTTTAGGGTTCATCTTAAAAAAACACATTTTCATAAATGTTTTCTTCTTACATCACCTGCATTTCCCAGTGTATCCCTTTCTCAAAACTCTTCCCCTCCCAGAGAAAGATATATTATTTAAATAAAAGAGAGGGAAAAAACGGTTTACCAAAACTAGCTAACATATAAAAAAAGTGTTCTACAGCCATAGTTCCCTTTGTAAGGACTCGGGAGAAGCCTCTTCTATCTCTTCTTTAGGACCAGGCTTAGACATGATACTGCATTTTGCCAAATCACTGCTACAGATTTTATGCCATTTTTGGCAAAAGTGAGGTGGGACTATTATGTGAAGCTTCAAAAAAATCCCACCATTGAGCCAGTATTACTTAAAAAAATAATTTATTACTAAACTGACTTTGGTGCAAGATTAGGATGTACAGACTACTCATGAGTATACATTAAAATTGAATAGACAATGCACCAGTGCTGAGAATTCTGGGTTCATGACTTGCAAAGTGCAAGAGATAAATGTGTATCTATATGCCACTGGTGAATACATTGCTGCTCTGTTTACCTTTTGAGCGGTGTGACAAACAGAATTATACCATGTAATGATTACATGATGAAAGGTTATGGACCAATTTTTGGACTGGGGGAAAAAATACACACACCCAGGGTGCGATGATTACATGGTGAAATGTGGATATTTCAAATTATCCAGTTGTGGGGTTGGTTTGATTTTTGGGCTGTCTTTTTTTCCATTGTGGTCACTGTATATATTGCTTTCCTTATGCCAACTTTGATTTTCATCAGGTCGCATGTCTTCTAATGCTTCCCTCTACTCCACATAGTCATCATTTCTTACAAAGCAGTAATAGAGCACGTATTACACATTTACTATGTGCTAGGCGTTGTGCTAAGTGCTGGGGACAAAAACACAAGCAAGCAAGGCAGTCTCTGTCCGCAAAGAGCTTACATTTTAATGAAGACCACACATAACAGTGAACTAGAAAGGGGGGATACTCATGTAGCAGCATGGCTTGGAAATTAGTAGGAAATGACACAGAAGCCTAGTTCCAGGCAGCTGAAGTGAGAGCTCACCTATCAGAGCCTAGGGTGGTTTCCTAAGATTTCAATGTGAGGGATGAGGAGGTTGAGGATGATAGCTGGGGTACAGGTGGCACTGTTTGGAGCATTCATTTATCACAATTTGTTCAGCCATTCCCCAATCAACCAGCATGTACTTTGTTTCCAACTCTTTGCTACTAAAAAAAAAAAGTGATGCTATAAATACTTCACTATCTTTGAAGCCTTTCTTTTTGCCAATGACTTCTTTGGGAAAGTATGGAGGCTATGGAAAAAGGTCACACAGACTAGACAGACATGGATGGGCTGTCATCTGTATCACTGAAGGGAATACCCACATTAGGCAGATTACATATACACTGGAATACTGGAATATAAGACAGAACTTCCTAACAATTAGAGCCATCCTACCACAGCAAGGCTTGCCACCAGCAAAGGCCTGGTGACCATCTCTTCTGAATGTTGTAAAGGCAACTCCTGTACTGGATGAATGGCCAGACTAGGTGATTTCTGAGATTCCTTCCAACTCTGAGATTTTATGATTATCCTAAAAACAGGCTACAGTCAATTCATTTTATCTTCCCTTACCTTGATGCTAGAAGTAAATGCTCACTTCCAAGCAAGATGTGACAAAGGCTGTATGACTGTATAGGCTCCCAGGTTATACATTATGACCCATTTCCCCCAGAAAGTGGGAAATTTTATCTTTCTAGGTCTCCACATAAAACCAGTTTCACATAAGCCCTAGTAAGAAATAAAAAGTCAAGAGAGTAGACATCAATGACACTACTAAAAATATCACTTAAGTCCTCTCAGAGACTAATGGGACTATTCAAGTAGACAAAATATCAACTTTATTGATGAGCAACTCCTGTCAGAACTTTTTGGAAAAAAAAGTTAATCATTAAGTACAGAGAAGACCCCGAAGGCATTCTTTTAGGATCTACTCTGAATATTCAAATAGATTATCCATATAGCGGAAATTGCTGCAACTGCTTTGTTCCTGAAGAGGACCATGACATGCAAGTGAACTAGATTTAAGTGAGGGAGGGCTGTGCAAAGTCACCAGCTTCACTTTTTCCTTCAGAGCCATCTGGGTCCAGTGGTCAGATACGGATGAGGACAACTAGAGATGGCCCAGGATGCAGTGGGGGATCTTGGCCTTTTCAAGCTAAGGTCTTTAACAGGTCTCAGTTTGACAGAGGCGGCACTCATTCAGTCATTAAGGCTTAAATAAAAAAATGAGGGAAAGAATGGCTTGTTTAAAAAAAAATAATCTGGGTGGGGAAGATCCTCAGAATTTCTGGTCAAAATAAAAACAGTTGTTGTTTACATTCATTCTGAGCCAATCCGAGTGCAAGCAGTGATCAAGCAGGGCTTGGTCTGGGACCAGAGTGATTTGGGGTTAGAGCTGGTCTTTTAAGAGCAAAAACCAAAATCAAAAAGTTTCAAAAGATTAAAATTTACATCCCCTAGTGGATATACTGAATTCTAAAAACATTTGTTAATGTCATTCTTCAGTGCTTTGTGGTGAGTGTAAGGGGGAAGGGAGCAGGGCAGAGCCACAAAGCCAGTATTCTTATCACTGCATCATGCTGCCTACCATGTCAACCTTCAATTCTACAAGTTAAACATCTTCAATCATATGGTATGTTCTCTAAGCCTTTCACTGTCCTACTCACCCGAGTTGAGGCACCCTCCAGCTTATCAATGTCCTTGCTAAAATGTGGTTCTTAGAACTGAACATCTGATTACAACCAACTGGAGTTTTCTTAGTCTATTCTAGCAAAGCAGCTGATAAATTTTTTATTTGTTTTAATGACAATTTCTTTTTTTATTCCAAAGGGTATGTGAAGCAAAGAAGGGAAACTACTGTTCTAGACCTTATGCTGACCAATGTAAAAGAACTGGCTGCTTCCTAAGAAATAACGAGAACCTTGAGTGGAAGTAGCCATTTCACCTTTGAGGTAAGATAAAGAAGGAAAAAGCTGGGAATAGTTTAACATGCACCCTAGATACTGGGAAGTTGGATTTGAGTTAAGAAGAAAGACTCTCATTGACTCAGATTTTATAAGGAATCTGGCTTAAGGGGAAGCAATCTAAAGAGACCAAAGTAGAATTATGGGGAAATTACTGACTCCCTTGGAATTTATGAAGATACTTGTAGGATGTGAATGATTATTACTGTATCATAAAAAAAATAACACAAGGAATTGAAAGAAACAAGGGAAGAAATATGAAGCGATACAGAGTAAAGAAAGCAGGACAAAGCAAACCTCTAACAATGATAATAACAACAATGTAAACAATAACAACAGGAACTGATGAAGCGTAAGGAACAATGCTGGTCTTAGAGAACGACGCGGAAACAGAGGCAAGAGGACTAGAGATGCAAAATGCAACACGCGCGGTGAGATACATTTGTTGCTGGTTGACTTCGTGCTTAGCACAGCGCCACAGCAGGCATTTAATAAATACGTGCTGATCGCTGGTGGATTAAAGGCTTTTCTTTGTTACCAGGAAGGGTTCAACGTGCATGTGTGTATTTTAAAATGACTATCTTGGGCATGTAATCCTCCCTAAATATCCATAGCAACTCTATGAATGTAATGTGGTATTACTGCAGCGTATGCAATGAAGATGAGGAATTCAGAGAAACGTAAGAGGCCGTGAGTGAAATGACTGAGAGAGAAGAAAAACAATATACTATGACCACAATAATGTAAATGGAAAGAACAGGGCTAAACTGTGATTATAATGAACAATCTGGTCCCAGAAAAGAGATGCTCCATTATTCTCTCCTCGGGGAAGGAAGTAAGGAACTATGGATGTGAAATGTTTTATACAGAGCCAGATAACTATTACTCATTTTGTTATAAGGGAAGGCTCACTGGGCAATCTGGGAGAAAGACAGCACAGCCACAAACTACTGTGATGAAAACAAAAGGCATCAATAAAGCTTTTTAAAATTAGCTGTTCTGGTCCAGTGAGATGAATAAAAGAAATTCTCAATATAGAAAATCCCTTCATCAATGCAAGATGACAACTATTCTTCATCTTTTGGTATTATAGAGCTGCTTGGGCACTAAGAGGTTAAATGACTACCCCAGGGTAACAAATCAAATATCAATCAATCAATCAGCATTTGTTAATACTCTACTAGGAACAAGACACTCTATTATGTCCTGGACTTTATACTGGGGGAAACATGTACAACTTGTAGATGTATAAATAAATACAAAACATATACAAAGTAAACACAAGGGAGTGGGGGGGGGGGGGGAGAAACACTAGCAACTGAGTGTATCAGGAAAGATTTCAGGCAGGAGGTGGTTCCGGAGATGCTAAGAGGCAGAGGCCTGTAGGACAACCTGCCCAAAGGTTGTGGTGAGGAAAAGCAAAAAGGCCAGTTTGACAGGGTGGCTCAAGTATAGTATGAAAGGGAGTGATGAGTGCTATCCAGAAAGGTAGACTGGAGCCCCACTGTGAAGGAGTTCAAACAGCAAACTGAGGAGTTTCTCACTTATCCTAGGGGCCATCAGGAGGTAGAAAGGAGTGATGTGTGATATGGTCAGACCTGTCTGAGTGGAATTTTAGCTGGAAAAGGAAGGGCCTTGAGGCAAGGAGACCAACTCTAAGACTACTGTAACAGTCAGTGAGAAGTGATAAGGCCACCAGTGTGGTAGCTGCATAAGTGGAGAGGAGAATGGTGACAAGACTTGGCAATTGATTAGATAGATAGGAGGTCTGAAGGAGAGAAGAGCTGAGGATGATTCCTAGTTAACTGAGAGGATGGTGGTATCCTCAACAGAAATAGGGAAGTTAGGTTGTGAGGGGGGAAATAATGAGTTCTGTTTTGGATGTGTTAAGTTTCAGATGCCTATGGGACATCCAATAGTAAATTTATAGTGGGCATCTGGTGACACAAGAATACAGCTCAAAATTGAGATGAGGACTGGATATATGGATCTTGTATTCTGCACAGAGATGACAAATGAACCAAGAGGAGTCAATGAGATTACCAAGAAAAAAGGTGGTAGAGATAGAAGAGAGACCAGCAAGGACAGAATCTTGGATACAATTATACTTAAAGGATTAGGACATGTAAGGATGGTGATCCAGCAAAGGGACAAAGAAAGAGCAGTAATACAGTTAGGAGGAGGACCAAGAAAGAAAGAGTGTCATCAAAACCCAGAGAGAAGAGAGTACACAGGAAGGGAAGATGGTCAACAGTGTTAAATGTTATATAAGATTGGGCTAGGTGGTCTTGAGATCACCATGATAGTCTCTCCTTAAGGGAGGCTGTAAGCTTATAGAATGGAAAAATATTATTCAAAGGTTAGTACAGCTGTGTTTTCCAAATAATATTTTGTCTACCATCAGTTTTTTCTTCCTGGTAACAAACCCCCCCCAATAGTATTTTGCTCTGACTCCTGCTATGCAAATTTGCCAGCTGGGAGGGGGGGGGGAAGATGGCACCCAAAAATCATGGTATAAGAACCCCACTCTCAGAACAGCACCATGGAGTACCCCTTCCTGCTAAAGGTACCTGTCTCTGCTTCCCAACACAGTGCCCCCTTACATGAATCTCTCTCCCTCTGAGTTTATTTCAGGTCCCCATTTCCTCTTTGCCTTACCCCTTCTTCCCTACTGCTTGCAATAAGGCTTTGCGTTGAACTGATTCTCACCGTTTCACAGGTTATTCTCAGCATCTGAAGTCATTAAAGGATTTGTTTTCTCCAATGTCTGTGTTTGGCCCATGGGGCCTTCCCTTACACAAAAACTGGGTACTCAGACAAGGACTTAACCTACAGACAGCTGTATCTACAATGGGGGAGTATGGCACTGTGACCCCAGCTATAGAAACCAAGAGTGAATAGGGGAGCTCTATATCCTCCCAGGACATAAGGGACTGGCACAAAACAGAGGTCAAGGAGGAAGATTGAGAAAAGGCCACTAAATTTTCTATTAAAAAAACTTTTGGTACCTTTGGAGAGGACAATTTCAGTTGAGTGAATGAGTTGAGACACTAACTGAAAGAAGTCGAAGGAGAAGAACAAGAGGAGGCAGAGCTTTTTCTAGTAGTTTGGTTTACAAGGAAAGAGGAATACAGGATAATAGCTTGAGAAGATAGTAGGGTTTAGGAAAGGTTTTTGGGGGGAAACTAGGGCATGCTTTTAAGTAGCAAGAAAGAAACCAGTAGATAGGGAGAGACTGAAGATCAGACAGAAAGGGAATGATGAAGATGATGATTGTGGGGGCACTTTGCTGAAGAAGTATCAAGGGGATGGGATCAAAGGTCCAAGCAGATGGATTGGCCTTGGTGAGGAAAGAGGCCTTTTTTTGTTTGTTTCTTTTTTTGCTTTTTGGAGGGGGGAAGGCAGGGCAATTGAGGTTAAGTGACTTGCCCAAGGTCACACAGCTAGTTTTTGTGTTAAGTGTCTGAGGCTGGATTTGAACTCAGGTACTCCTGACTCCAGGGCCTGTGCTCTATTCACTGTGCCACCTAGCCGTCCCAAGAGGCCATTTTTTTTCATCAGAAAACAGATTATCAAACAGAAGCAAGACATGAACCTAGAGGTCTTTCAAACTTTAAAGCAGACTCTTGATCCATCAGTCTACGCTGATTTTTAGCAATAAAATCACATTAGGTATTTAAACAACAAATATGAGGTGTCGTTACCACATTACCACAATGATTAGGATAAAAAGGAATATAATTTTGCTCTTGCTTGCCCAAGTCTAGGCCCATTCATTTGATAGGGTCACCAGGATGTTTCCCAGGGAATCTGACTTTTCAGCAATGAGACAGAAGGACAGGAACTACACATGATACCCAAACCAGGCAAATACAACTTGTGCTTCTTGAAGAAGGCTTTTTTTTAAATCAATAAAAAGGAAAAAACACTAAATCTGAAGTCAAGAAATTCCCCAGTTCAAATTTCAATCCTGCTACTTACTAACTGTGGGATCTTAGGCAAGTCACATAATTTCATAGTCTCAGTTTCCCCACATGTAACTGAGGATGTTAAACCAGATGATCTCTAAGGTCTCTTCCAGATTTAAATCCCATGATCCTAATGACCACCACAATGTTTCCAACTTTAGTTTCAGTTTGAGAAGTCAGGTTGACAAAAACTTCCACTAAGTCCAGCTATTTACCACAATAGGAGCAGGATTTTTTTTTATTACAATTTTTAAAAAAAAATTAACTTTTGCTTATTTCCACGAGATCTCGAGCTACAAATTTTCCCCTTTCCCCTACCCACCACCCCAAAACAGCGACCCCATGCCTACCCCCTCCCCAATCTGCTCTCTCATATCCTCTCCCATCACCCCTCTGACTTTCTGGCAGGGCAAGATGGATCTCCCTACCCCAGTGCCTGTATATCTTAATTAGGAGTAGGATTTTAAGAGATGGGGAGGAACCAACTCAAGATTCTTTTGCCTGATCTCTTTCCAAGTCACCTGACTGCAAGAGTGGTGATATGCTGCAAGGTGATGTTATCTAATGTACCATCTTTGGCTTCAAAGATGATCTGGAATGTTAGAAAACATAAGAAGCCCAAGAACTAAAGCCTCTTCCATCCCCAAGGGTACTCTCCCTAAGTCTCTCAAGATGTCACAGAAGGAAGGGGGCTTAGAGACTAGCCCAATGTACTTCACACAACTACCACTATCCACCTTATTTTTTTCAAGTGAGAAAATTGATGTGCAGAAAAGGCAAGTGATTTGCTTGTCAAAGCTACATAGCCCATTGTCTTCTCAATGAAGGGGAAGGGAAGAAAAGGAGGAAGGAAATTTAAATGCAAATTTTAAAAAATGTTAAAAATTGTTTTTATATGTGACTAGGGAAAAAACAAAAGATTAAATAAAAAAAGAATACCCAGTCCATGTAAAATTAAAATGTGAGTGCTATCCATGTCCTAATATAGAGGCAATAGACTCAGCATGCAGACTGAGGCTTTTTTTGGACTTGGCCAATGCAGGAATTTGTTTTGCTTGACTGTACATAATTGTAACAGTTTTGTTTTTCTTGCTTTCTCAATGAGGTGTGAGGGGGAAGATGGGAGGGAAAGACTGTGGATCAGAAGATTAAACAAAATTGAATTAAAAAAAAATAAAGCACACAAAAATGAAAACGTGAGGACCAAAATGTGTTTTTCCTTCCCTAACCTAACACTCTTATCTCATATTGGAGGATGTGAATAAACTAACTTCTACCAAAGGAAATCAGAGGCCTGAAAAGGAAATATTAATTCATATTTATTATAATGTCTTAGTTACAAGGATTTGACAGGTCCAATCGATTATCCCTTGAAGAAATCTTTGTGCAATATGCATGACATTCAACAAATCCTCTCCTTGAATACTTCCAGTGATAGTTCACCTTGTGAAATAAACCATTTGATTATAGAATCTCACAGGATATAAGAGCTGGAAAGGAATCTCAGGAAATCATCTAATCCTGCCTTCTCCTTTTATAGATGAAGACGAAGGAGATGTAACATGCCCAAAGTCATAAAGCTAAAACAAGTATCAAGAAGTCAGATTGGATTCCTGATCTATGGGGTCCTTCCATTGAAGCATACCCATCTTTTGCCAAAAGCTAATCTTTCCTTTCCTTTTCTACACAAAAATCACATCTCAGCATTTTGGTATCTCTTACTGGCTATGGAAGGGAACCTGATTTAGGACCAGTCTGAATCCCTGGGAGATCCAAGGAATATATAAAATGATGACATGAGACTAGAGCCCCCCAAGCTCCCTTCCAGCTCTACATATCCCTCTTTATTTGGAAAGAATTGCTTTTTTTCACCCTATCTGCTTTCCAAATCCCCACACTAAACCTGTTTCTTGTGGGAAAAGTGGCTAAAATTATCATCTTCCTTCTCAAGAGCACACCAACACGTGTCTCTCCATACTAGTCTCCTTTGCTACCACTACAACTTGCTGCCAAGAGCCCAGAAAATCAGCCTCACATCAGGCTAGAAAGAGAAAAAAAGGCTTTGGGGAACAGGTCATAAGCAGTTAATGAGAACAATTACCTAATCAAGTAAAGCCTCCAGAGAATGGAGTCACAAATGAATGACAGCAAAAATAGACTTAGCAAGGAGAGTTTATGGAGTAAAAGGAATCATTGAGAAGAAACCCAAACAACCACAACAAAAAATTCACCATGAGAAATTATGAAAATTGTATTTTTATTCTAAACCACTATTTAGTTTATTCATATTTTAAACCATCATTTACTTTAAAATCGCTGGCAGGGAAAGGGAGGAGGGGAAGGAGAATAAAGGAAAGATCACCTAGACAACAAGAGTTTGAACACACCCGAGGGAAACTAAGTAGTTATGATTTACTACTTGATGGGCAACATAAAAGACCAAAACTGCTTTGGAGAAGCACAAGAAAAACACAACACAGCAAAGGGTCCCCTTTTTATATAGAATCTAGAAGAGGACAGACTAGAAGGAGTTGTTTGCAGAGAATGTGTAACTGGAGTAAGACAGGAATGTAGTGCAAAACTTCCTGACTGAAATCACAGGATCCTTTCACAGCAGAGCTCAAAGAGACCTCAGAGATGTTATCTAAACCAATCATAACAAGTAACAGAGATGAAAACTGAGGACCAAAGGGATGAAATGATTTGCCCGAGGTCATACAACTAGTCATTGGCTCAGCCAGAGCTCATTCTACTATCCTGTAATCCTCCTGGAGTCCCCCAAGGAGGAGAAAAGCAGCTGAAGCCTCCCAGTCCAGAAACAGGACCCACATAAAATAAGCTTAGTTGGGCCCTGGCTCCTTCCAGATCTCTCTTGATGGACAGATAGGAAATCTTCTGACTCTGCAGGCTAATGTTTTTGAAGCAGGCTTAGAATTCAAATACAGCCCATATTGTGTGCATATATGTGTTTTTAAAAGACCTACTGGTTACACTTAGCAAGACCCCCAAATTCCAAAGGTCTTTCAAATTTATGTTTGTCTCATTAGGCATACACAGTATAGAAAGGAAGTGTTAACAATATAGAGAAGGAAGTAATGAAGATTAACAGAAGAATGTAAGAGACACAGTAAATGAGATTGGGTGAGGAATCATGGTGAACATTGAGAAGTGACTAAAAAGTTAATCTTTATGTATTGAATTAACATGTAAATAGTTACTAAGTTTAATTGATTAATATTAAATATTCAGTTTTTAATAAACATTTAATAATAAAAGACTATAGGAAAAGAGAGGAGTCGCAAGTGTCCCTAGTCCACATCTGGAAAAAAGTAGTCTAAGCAAATGGTTCACAGATCAAAGTAGATCTGTTGATGGGTGGCTTGTATCTTTCAAAAGAAGCCAAATGGCTCTAGGTTCATCTAGTATCTTTCCCACACTCCTGGACTGAAACTCAGAAAAGGAAGCACTGTCACCAAGACCATCTGCATTCTCCTGCCTGTTAGTTAAATACTAGATCAAAGGACAACTTTTGCTAAGGTTGTAAAAGAGAAAGCAGGTGAAGGAGGAAAGCAAGTAGCAACTTAATGTTATTTCCATCCTTCCTGGATACATGCAGTGTCCTCTATAAAGGATCTGAAGATAAGATAAAAAAAAGTTTGGCTGTGCAAGGAGAAACCGTCACTTGTCCAAGTATTTCACGTCTATGCACCCAGAAGAGAATGACACAATTAGATAAGTGTCCCCTAAAGTCCAGTGGTGTCTGTAGAATAGAATAGCAGGCTGAAGACAGACTCAGAGAGTAAGTACACAGTGACACAACCAATAATTAACATATCAGAAAAAAAAAGTTAGATCTTTATTCAAAACCACAAGGGCAATGAGAATGAAAAGGAATCTGAATAGTTCACACCTTTAAGCATCATGGGAAAGCAGCCTTTTAACATGCAGCCCCTATACAATATCACGGAATATCAGAACTAGAAGGGATCACAGTAAAATCACCATCCTCACCTCATCCCTCTCCCATTTACAAAAGGAGAAACTGAAGTCCTATCATAGGAAGAGACCTGCCCAAAGTGTTGTGGCTAATCTGTTGTGGGGTTAAGGCTGGTCCACTAGCACACTGCTCCTTTTAATACGGTCACAGTAATTATTAGCATTTGGCATAAGGTTCCTGGGGCTGATGACAACAAATGCTCTTTGGCTTTGGATAGGTAGTAAGATGCCTTTTCTTTGTGATGCTGAGCATCAGTATAGCCTCCTTAGTTCAAAAGGGACCTTGAAATCTTTTTAGTCATTCACGCAGGACCAAAACTAAACACTAAAGACAGGATGAACAGATATACCTGAGAGGGAAGAAATTCTTTAAAAGTCAACGAGATGGCAAAAAAAAAAATCACTACATGAAAATTTCCCAAATTTTACCTAAATGATATCACCAATGGTAGCTGTCTTCACGAAACAGTGATGCACATTCCTTCTTCTTATTTTACATTGGTGGCTAGTTTAACTCTTGGTCCTGAAACCTTACAGTAACTACTCAAACCCAGGTCAAAAAGTCATCTGGAAAACCAAGGGGGATGTGTGAAATTACAGTTAGTCCTGGTGCAACAATGGATAAGGCAGCACAGAAACATTCATTCTCAGGAAACACCTATCCTAACACAGATGTGGTTGATGGCAGCCCATCCCAGAACGGGAGAGAAAAAAAACCAAACAACATGAAAAGGAGAGATAAGAATCAAACAAAAGGTGTAGGGCAATATGTGTGGGGGAGGAAAGGGGGAAGAAGAGAAAAAAAAAACCTGGAGAACTTTTAGACATGCACTTAAAATCTTAACTTTCAAAACAGCCAGTTCCCACGACTATGAAGCTTCACAGTCACTGGCTTAGTTCCTGTTTGGTTGCCTTATAATCAAGTCTTGCCACAGGAGTCTAGAAACTGAAAGGCAAGTTATCTTACTAGGTTGTGAAATCTGTGTGTCAGGGGTGGAGTCCTGTTCCCCTCTGAGAAACTGAGTCATCTGCCAATTCTAGTCGATCTGTGATCACAATTTGCATATCATACACATCTTCTCTAACAAATTAGTTTTCCAACTCTCACTACTGGACCTAACATGGAATCTCCTTCACAACATCCTTTAAACTGTCTTATAATTTAACTGCTAAAAAGTTCAAGTGACTAAGTGCAAAACACACAACATACTGAGCCCAGAGTGGGCCCTTTCTTCCAGGAATGTGCTTGTATCAAATAATCTGCAGAGTATTTCCTTGTGGAATCCTTGACACTGAATCATTGTAGGAAGTTTATTTTGCTAATTTATTATTCCTCAAAAACAAAAACCAACCCCAAACTCCCCAACTCGGAGTATTCTATCACTGACCAAACACCGTTGATACTACTTTACTCAATGTCTTCACCAAGGCAGGAACTGGTATAATTTCCTGCTACTATCTTACTCCACAGATTTCCTAAATGTCTTTAAAAAAAAAAAAAGATGAGGGGAATGAGGGTGGAAATGGGTTTCTATGCACTCTTGTCTATATCATCTGTTCAATCAATTAATCAAATTGATCAATAAACATGTTAAGTGCCTACTATGTACAAAGTTCTGTTCAAACAATCTCTTTCAATTAAGAAGGGTCAAACATTTCTTACCTACACAAGACAGTCTGTGAAATAATCCTCAAGGTACCTAAATTCCTTTCCAAGCAATTACTCCTCATTAAACTGAAAGGTTTAGTCATCTGTCCATTAACAGGGAGCATAAGCCCACAACAATCAATGTATCACCCCTGGAGAAGAGAAAACCAACACCCAGGGACATTCTTCTCTGTCGAGTGACAAATGTCACTTACTTGCTATATAGGTTTTGTTTCTGTAAATGTACATGGGATGAAATTAACAGCTATCCTTCCAGAAGTCTCTGATGAATGAGATTTATTATGAACCAAGCAATCTATTTCAACAGCTTCTTCAAGGTGTGAGGGTGGAATGTTACTGTTCTCTACCCTTTTAGTAAAAGCAGCTTACATTTACACAGTGCTTTACAAACCATAAAGCACTTATCTTACATCACTTAGGTGATAAATTAGCATCTCCACCCATTTTATAGATGAGAAAACAGACTCTTGGAGAAAGAAAGTGGTTTACAGATTATAGGATTTCAGCACTGGAATTTAGGGATTAACTAGGAGAACTGCTCTGGATCTCCTCTGCATCCATTTACCAAGAGTCCATCCTCAGTCCTCTTCTCTCTGGTCAATTTCACTTACTGCCACAGCTTTAAAACAGAGGACTCCCAAATCTATACTTTATTGATTCCATTAGAATGTGAACTCCTTAGGGATGGCTTCCTTTGTACTTGTATCCCCAACACCTGTCAGTTGATTGAGTTAATCCTGACATCTCTTTCGAGCTACACTGTATATCTTTGTAAGTATGCATAGTGCCTACAGAACATTTCCACCTGGGTATCCCACTGGTACCTCCTAGTCAACAGATCCAGAATCAAGTTTATTCTCTTTCCGCCTTTCCTTTTTCGGACTTTACTATTATTTCTATCTACGTAACACAACCATTTATGCCTCCACGTTACTATGAGAGGCAGCTAGGTGGTGCAGCAGATAAAGTGCTAAGAGTAAAGAAGACTTGAGTTCAAATTTGACCTCACATTCTGTATGGCCCTCAGCATGCCACTTAACTTCTGTTTGCCTCATTTTCTTCAACTGTAAAATGGAGAGAACACTCACAGGGTTCTTGTGAGGATCAAATGAGATAATATCTGTAAACCATTAAGGACAATATCTGACACAGAGCAGGCACTTAATATGCTTGTTCCCTTCCATGTTCATAACTTTAGGATTATTTTTGGATTGAAAGATGAGAAAAGAATCAATTACCAAAGCCTGTCAATTCTACCCACGCTGAATCTCTGGCAATCCCCCACTCTTTTCCCACTGCCACTAACCTAGTACACACAGTTACGACCACTTATCTGGACTACTGCAACAGTCTCTATTCATTCCCCTCACTAATTCATGCATTATGTTGAACCCAAAATCTTATGCAAAGATCTAGACATGTAACAGCTTTGCACAAAAAATCTTTAGTGACTTCCTACTATTTAGTGAGGAAAGTTCAAAACTCTACCTGGTCGTCAGGGCCCTCAACAATGTAGCACTGCAGTCTTCTCTCATGTTATTCTCCATGTTCTCCATGATCCCAGCCAAACCGGACTCTTCTATTCCCTGAATATGCTCTGTGCTCTCCTACCTGCATGCCTTTGATTACACTACTACTCCCCATGCCTGAAACATCCTCCCTCCTCTCCCTTTTGCTTTTAAATTTCTACCCTACCCTTCAAGGCCACCTTCTCCATGAAACTGAATTTGATCCTCCAATTCGAAACTTGCAAGTAACAGTTTTACAACTCTCCAATGCACTTTTCATGTAATACCGTATCTTATGTCTGTATCTTATCTGCTTGCTATTTTTCAATTATATTCCACTCTTCACAACCCTATTTGGAGTTTTCTTGGCAAAGATACTGTAATGGTTTGCCATTTCCTTCTCCAGCTCTCATGTGACACATAAGGAAACTGAGGCAAAGAGAGTTAAGTGACTTGCCTAGGGTCACTGGGTTAGTAAAAGTGTCCGAGGCCAAATTTGAATTCAGGAAGATGAGTCTTCCTGACTCCAGGCCCAGCACTATATTCACTTCACCATCTATCTGTCCTATCTTATCCACTTACTAAACTGTAACTTGTTGAGGTCAGGTACTCTGTCTTTTCTACACTTTGTATCTCTCCCAATTCCAGAACAGTACTCTGTACCAGTTAGCACTTTTAATAAATGTTTGCTGAAATTGTGAACGAACTGTGTAAACATCAGGACCGAAAGGAGCTTTAGAAACTGCCTCATTTAACAGAGGCCCAAAGAGGCAAAGTGACCGTTCCAAAGTTCAACAAATAGTAGAACTGAGATTAAAATCCAGATCTTCTAACTCCAAATTCAGGGCTTTTCACAACATCCCACTAGCTCTCCAGAACACAGAACAACCATCACAAACCCAATTCTGGTGACCAAGGTTTGTCTATTATCCACCTCCCTAGTGTTTCATGGATAAACACTGGATTTGGAATCAGAAAGACTCAAGGTTTTAACACTTACTTGTTTTGGGCAATTCATGTTATTTCTCAGTGCCTCAAAATATCATAGGATTTAGAGTAGAAAAGGACCTTCGAGACCTGGGTTTGAAATCTGCCTCCTAAGGACAACCAGCTCTGTGACCACGGGCCTCAGTTCTTTATCTGCAGAATGAGGGTACTGGTGGTAGCTTCTATATCACAGTCCTGATAAGAACCCAAAGAGATAATTCATGTAAAGCATTTTGCAAATCCTAAAAGATTCTACATAAATGAGCATCACCTACCTAATCTAACCTATTCATTTTACAGAGGAAGAAACGGAGTTCTAGAGAGGTTGCCATTGCTTGGTTTCCTCTTCCTTGAAATGTGAATAATGCTTTTATAAACTGTAAAGTACTATATAACATGCCTTGGAGAAAAGATCTGGGTTTCCTGGAGTTAGGAAGACTGGTTCCAACTGCCTCTGACACTTCCTGGTAGTGTGAAGCTGGCCAGGTCACTTTCCTGTGCCTAAGTTGTAAAAACAATTGCCTGTTTGCATTGGTGGAGTAAGTTTCCTCCTCAGGAATAATCTATATACCAGTTATGTATGTGTGTATGTGTGTATATATATATATATATATATATATATATGCACATACACATATATACTGGCTTCCTTTAAATTCCATTAAAATCCCACCTTCTACTGAAAACCTTCCCTAATCCCTCTTAACACCAGTACTTTACCTCTATTAATTATTTTCTATTTACTTTGTATAAAACTTGCTTTGTATAACTGTTTGCATGTTGTGTCATCTGTCTTCCCTCTCCTGCATCAGATTGTAAGGTCCTCAAGGGCAGCGACTGTCTTTTGCCTCTTTTTTTTTATCCTTACCACTTAGTGCTGGACCACAGTAGGTGCTTAATGAATGTTTACTTATTTGAATATACATATATTTATATATACACACATATACCTCTGTATCTCTATACCTATCTATCTGTCCATTCATTCTTTTCCAGCACTTTTATGATGTGTAAGGAGATAGGTAATATAAGGTTACAGAAGTAAAGTGACTTGCCTTCAGTCATCAGTGCCTGCAGTACATTCTACTTAACATTTTTTTTAACACCTACTGTGTGCATTAAGCCTCTCGGACAGTCTCTCTGTATCTAACACAGCTGGAACCACAGGATCCCTGGACATGGGAGCTGAAAGGAGCCTTGGAGCCCAGTCTAGGCTAGTCTAATCCTTCATTTTACGAATGAAGAAACCTGAGAGGTGACATGACTCAGGATCCTAGAGACTGTTCAGCCTAACACCTTCATTTTACAGATGGGGAAACTGAGGCCCAGAGAGATTGAGTGACTTGGCCAAGGTCACAATAAGATCAAGTGGGAGGCACTTGGGATTCGAACTCAGGTCCACTCCCTTCAAGTCAGGTGCCAAAGCCCAGCGTTCCGGCCCCGGCCCCTGCTCCGAGGGGCTTGGGACAAGCGGGCCCCGGGGGCCGAGGGGCCGCAGGAAGGGGGGGGGGCCGGCTCCTGGCTCCCCTGGGAGTGTTCGAGGCGGCGCCTCCACTCAGGCCTGGGCCCCGGGGGAAGAGGCTCATCGGACCTGCCAAGCCTGAGTGGGCGAGAGGGTATGGGGGCCAGGCCCGGGGTGGAGGCGCGGGGAGGCCCAGCGGCTGCTCCGGCCCCGACCCCGGCCTTGGGTTCCCCCCCCCCCCAGACACCCCGCTCTTGCCCCAGCTCCGGCTTCTCCTTCACTCACCATCGCCACCGCCATCTTGGATCCACGTGTCGCCGCCGCCGACGTCAGCGGAAGTGGCGCCCCAAGTCTGACGGAGTTTTCAGCCTGGCAACAGGGATGTCCGTCCTGGGTTGCCTGTGGGCTCGGGGCCCCGATGACCGGAAAGGCAGAGGGACGGATTCTGGGACTCGAAGGAGGACTACGGTGTCGCTGATTCGCCGCAGCAGGGGAAGTTGTAACTCTGAGCGCCATCTTGACTCCTGGCAAGGACTTCCCTCCCTTGGTCACCCTTTGGTGGCTTTCTGCGCCATCTTGACTCTTGGCAACGACCTCCTTCCTTACTCTACTATTTACAACTGGGTTTCTGCGCCATCTTGACTCCTGGCAACGACTTCCTTAGTTAGTTTCCCCCTGTTGGCCGCCCTGCGCCATTTTGATTCCTGGCAGGAGGAAGAGTTGCCTGAGCTGCTTGGAGCCGGATTTTCTCAGTTCGGGGCAGAATAGCCTTGACTTTGACTGCGGGGGTAAACATCACTGAGGCCACGGAGCCGGTCCTGTAGTGGGCTTCACTACAGGAGTCCTTTGCTAATCTGGGGAAGAGAGCCTCAGTTTTCCTCATCTCGAAAATGGACCTCAGGATTTCACAAATGTGTCGTCACGATGGATTGTAATGTGGAACAGGAAAGAAAAGGATTAGAAAGGGACAATCCTGAGGAATTAGATCATAGCATGTAAAGTTGGAAAGATAATCGGGAATATGGGATGAAATTTATGTCGAAAAAGGTTGGTTAAGTGATTTGCTTTAAGATCATAAAGCAGTAATAACAACTAACATTTATGTAGCTTTTTACAGATACTGTCTTATTTATCCTCACAATAACCCTGTAAACTAGGGGCCATTATTATTTCCACTTAACAGCTGAGGAAATTGAGGCAGAAAGAGGTTAGGCGTTTTGCCCAGTGTCACACAGCTTGTAAGCTTCTGAGGCTGGATTCGAACTCAGGTCTTTTTGACTGAAGGAGCTCTATCCACTGATGCCTAGCTTCCCTACAGTAAGTAGTAAGGCAGGATCCTGGATTTAGAACTAGAAGGCACCTTAATGGTAACCTAGACCAATTTTACACTTGAGGAAACAGGCTCAAGAAGTTCTGGTTATTCAGGTGGTAAGTGACAGTACAAGAGTCACCTTCTTTCTCCAAATCCTGATCCAGCCCTCTTTCTACTACACCCGATCAGTCAATTAGTCACCAAGCCTTTTATGAAATGCCTACCCACCTTGTGTCAGGCATTGTGTAAACCTTGAGGAACACAAAGATAAAAGTGAAACAGTCCTTGCCCTCAAGGAGCTTACATCCTAAGGGAAAGACAACATGTACATACAGAAATGTATGCACAGTATAAACAAAGTTCTCTTGGGAAGGAATTCATTAGTAGCTGTGGTGATCTGCAAAGTCTTCGTGTAGAAGGCAGTATGTAAACTGAGTCCTGAAGGAAACAGTCACAGGGAGTGAGGGGGTGCCTTCCAGATGTGGGAAACAAGTCCAGAAGTGCTAAGATATGTAGAAAAACAAGGATGTCAGTATGGCTGGATCTCAGGGTGTGGAAGTTAGTGAAGACTAGAAAAGTATTTTCAGATTAGGACCATGACTGGGTTCCCAGTTGTACAGACTCTTACGTGTTGGTATGGGCTATGCTTTGGGATTGGGCACCCAGAGATGCCCCTTGTGGCCATGCAAGGGAGCACTTTATTGATGGAGCCTTCTGCTTAATGGTCATGTTAGTAGTGGTCATATAGTGGTAGTGTTTGCCCTTGCTAATAACACCAGATATTTCTCTGAGTGGAAGGGATAATAATGCTGTGGACAGACTTCTTACTTAGAGTCATCCTGTCTTCATCATCTGGTGACTTTATTTGTCTTATAACCATTAGGAAGGCAGTATTGAGAGTTGGAATGGACTTTTAAAGGACAGACTTCATTTTTCTTGGCAGAGGCAGTATCTTCCCTTAGTCACTGTCAGCTCTCTAAGAGGGATAGGGGTGTGCCAGGGGGGGTGCCAGGCTTTTCAGACCACTGTCCCTTTGATCCTGGATCTTTTGGCAGCTGTGGGCCTGATACTAAAAGCAATGGCTGCTTATCCCTGGGGAAAAATGCAGAATATTCTTCCCAGCCTCACCATCTTTCCTCCCAGATTCTTTGGGCAAGTCATTTCCCTGAAAGCCAAGGAGTGCTTAGCATCAGAGGGAGAGACAATGGGCCTTGACAACAGGGGAAAAGTATAAGTGGCCCTGCACAGTCTTTTAGGGGCTAGGATGAGCGGGAGATGGGGTTTAATGTGTTAATCCTTTTGCTTGGTCCATGGATAGAGGGAAGAGTGGGTAGGAGGTAGGTGCTTCAGAAGAACTTAGGGGTCAGAGAATTTGGTTTCAGTAACCTGGGGGTTAATGAAGCAGAGGTCATAACCAAGGGGGAGAGGTGAGAGAGGATACAGAATGGACAACAGAGCAAGGGGAAGAGTGAGAGAGAGAGTCTTAGGCCAAGGGTCATACTTCTTTCACATTGTCAAAGGGTGGAACGTCTTAGGTATTTCTAGGTTTGTTTTTTTTTTGCTTTTTTTGGAGGGGGGAAGGCAGGGCAATTGGGGTTAAGTGACTTGCCCAAGGTCACATGGGCTAGTGAGTGTTACGTGTCTGAGGTCCGGTTTGAACTCAGGTCCTCCTGACTCCAAGGACGGTGCTCTATTCACTGTGCCACCTAGCTGCCCTACGTTTTAGGTATTTCTAATCCTGTCTAGCCGTTGGGCCTTAAGGGGTTGACTAGGTTGCATGACCTTAGCTGAAAGAATTCACATAGCCTTTAGTCCTGGGACAAGAATAGGCTAAATCCGTTAAGGTTTACTTTTTGGTAAATCTTATGTAAATAAAGAAATATAAATCTTTCATCCTGATAGTTTATTTATTCCTCTGCAGGAATATCATTGACCTGAATATGACTAGGAAACCGGAGTACTACACCTCTCAATGTTTACCTTCCTGAGTGCTTGTCTGTTTTTAGCAAAGGATTTTAAAAATCCATATTATCTACCTCACTGATTCAATCTCTTTATGTCCTGAACCTGCATTTGGTGCCCAGTACTAGACCTAAGATGAGCCTAATGGGATCAGGTTTTGAAGATCTCTAAATGTCAAACTTAGGCATTTGATCCTACAAGTAATAGGGAGCCACAAGAGAGTTGAGCTTAACAGGGTCAAACTTGTTTTTAGGGAAATCAATTTGGGAACTATGTGGGGGTTGAATTGGAGTGGGCAGAGGTTTGATATGGGTAGGCCAAATAGGAGGTAACTGAAATAATCCAGGTTCAAAGACTATGAAAGACTTAACTAAGGTGGGAAAAGGAGAAGGCATACAGAGCCTGCTGTGTGCTGGGCACTGTGCTAAGTGTTTTACAGATACTATCTCATTTGATCATCACGACAACCCTGAGAACAGTGCTGTTATTCCTATTTTATAGATGAGGAAACCGAAGCAAACAGAGGTTAAGTGACTTGCCCAGGGTCACACAACTAGTAAGTATCTAGGGTCAGATTTGAACTCAGGTCTTCTTAACTTTCAGGTCTGGAGCTATTTTCCATTGTACCACCTAGCTGTTTATTACCATACTCACTGTGTGAGTGCTTAGGAGGGAATGTATGGGCAAAGTGTTATAGAATCGTAGAAGGGATAGCAACTGATTGGATGTGTAGTATGAGTGAGAGTGAAGTATCAAGCATGGCACAAAGTTCCCAGGGTGAATAGGAATCACTCCCAACAATAACAGGGAAGATTGGAAGAAGAATGGGTTTGGGAGGAAAGATAACGAATGCTGTTTTGGACAAGTTTGAGATACCTACAGGTCCTTCACTTTGAAGTGTTCAATAGACAGTGGTGATGCTGGACTGAAGGTCAGGAGAAGAAGGAAGACTAGATATATAGCAATGGGAGTCATTGGCTTCAAGAGGGTCATTGAACCCAGGGGAGCTGAGAAGATCACCGAGTGAGAAAGTGTAGAGCAGAAAGAGAAGGGGGCCCAGGACAGAGCCTGGGAGCATACCTGAAAAGGAAAGGGAACTGAGAGGTATCTTAAAGACCAGACGAGAGAAGGAAGTATTTAGGAGGAAAGCAAGGATCCAGAGCTTGGATTCCAACTAGTGACGATAATAATCAGCCTTTGCTGTATCTAGATTGCTGCTGCTGTTGCTTTTTTAAAAAGTTTTATTAATGTCTCTCCCCCTCCATGGTTTCAGTCCTTGACATAGAACAAATAAAACTTCCCCTCTTATAATATAGAACTGCAATTAGGCAAGACAAACTGATTTGTTAGATATGTCTGATTAAGTATGCCTCATTCCAAGGATGCCATTGTTGTTGTTTTAAAGCCACTTTCACATCCATGTTCTCCTTTGATACTATGAGAGAGGAAGAACCAGTATCTTCATTCCCATTGAATAGGTGTTGAAACTGAAGCCCAGAGTCCAGGGTAGCTCTGTATAATTTCTGGTCCTAGCACCTTGAGTCTCCTGATTTATTCAAGGCTTAAGGACCTCAAAGTCCTTAGCCCTGAAAAAATAAGACACGACTGCCAAAGGAGATCCACTCTATTGGGGCATCTCCAGCCCTGTGGAGCCATTGATCCTACAGGATTTTTGGAGAAGAGAGAGAGGGTGGGTCTAACTGACCAGAGAGTGCTTCTGGGGAGAAGGGAGCCTAGTACTATATCACAAAAGGTAAGAGCAGACTGCAGAAAGCAAATCTTACACCTCTTTATTGATAGTTAAAACAGATAACAAGGAACAGGCCCTACTATGGTCTGTCAGTGCCCTGAAGAAGGTTATGTGACAGGAAGAAGGGACTTGATAGAGAAAGGGGGAGACAAACCCATTTTTAAAAAAACACGAGTCAAAGGTAAATCAAAACTTTTCATTTTAAATCAAGTCACAGACTCCCAACTCCACGCCGCTTTGCTTGTGTCTCTCCATTGCAATGATCTCATCCTCCCTGTTACCATAGCTCTTTGTGTCACTATTTTACACCAATTAGATTATAGATTCATGAAGGGCAGGGTCTTTGCCACCTCCACGCTTGGCCTATTCTGTGTATGTGTAATGTTCTTGGCCTTTTGAATTCTTACCCATCTCTTAAAACCTAGTTCAAGTAATGCCATGTCTAGGAAGTTTTACCTCATCCCCTTGGTCCGCAGCACTTTTTTTTTTAAAAGCTTACTAAGACTTTGTAGTGAGACATCCAGGTAAGATGCCACTCTTCTTTGTGCACAGTGGTTATATCCCTGACCCACCACCAACGGGAAGTATGTTCTAACTGGTTTTTCCTATAGCAGGTATTGGCTGCACTGGGCTGTCTGTTTTCTTTTATCATATATCTCTCATGATTAGGGCAGGAATATGCTAGATGGACAACCAGGAGTCAGGATGATGGAGATATAGATGCATTTGTGGGATTGGACCCAGTTCTTATCCCATTCTGTCCTCTAATCTTAAATGCCCCAGTGGCCACTTCAGTGAAGAAAGGGAGAAGCCCACCTCAAAAAGAAGTGAATAGGGTTAACTACAGTTGGTATTAAATCTCTTATTATTAAGATTCACAGACCCAACTCTGAAATACAGAGTTAAGCAAAGGCAGGACTTTAGTAAAGCCTTGGGGGAAAGTTGTGACTGAGAATGTGGCCACACATACAAGTATGGCCTAAGTGGTCTGGCTAATCTGGGAACCCCTGGAGTCTGTCTTTGTATTCTTTCTTCCTGGGAAGAAAAACAGGAAGGGAAGGTTCAAGCTAACTTTTCCTCTGTTATTTTCTTGTCTCCTCCTCAGTCCTCTCAGGAGAGACAGTTTGGAAGTGAATCTTTAGCCTCCCATCTTTGTCTTTGGAGGTAGTGGCTGCCAAGGGGTCTGGAGAAACATCTGGGAAAGGCCAACCCACATGGTTCCCATCTTCTACCCTCTTAAGTTCCTCTTGTCTTTCAGTGGGGCTGTCCTTTGCCAAGCTCCTCCAAAATCATTTCCCACCAATCCCAGCACTCCCTTCACCACAGATGGGTTTCTGACAACCACACTGGCCAAGTTGGGATAGGAAATGAGGAGGGTACAGCTACTCACTAGTCCTGACAAGAAAGCCAAAACAATTTCTCTTATGCCTTAATTTGGTCTGGTAGGAGGCCAAATGCCTCTTCTCTTGAAAAATTTTTAATGAGAGGCTAAGCACAGGCCTCCTGAGACAACAGCATGGACAAACTCTCAGATTCCTTTCCTAACACTGTCCCAACCTCTATTTCTCTTTACAAGGCAGGTTAGAGGGAAAAAAAAAGATGTACTCCCCTTTCTCTCAGCAGGTATGATCTCTAAGAGGTCTCCATTCCATTAGATTTGGGGGGATTGGAAGAAGAGGAATGTGTGTCTATCCATAAACTCTCTGGCATTCATAATGCTTGTATTTGTCCATTTGACCCAGATCTCTAAAAGCTATGGCTAAAACTGGAATAATAACCATCCCAGTCAATTGCCAATAACACTCTTAACCATCAGTCTTCCTAGGAATCAAAGAGTCAGAGAATATCAGAACTGAAAGAGCTTTTAGATTGTCAAATGTTATAGCTGGAAGGGGCCTTATAATATAGAACATAGAATGTTATAACTGGAAGGGACCTTAGAACATAGAACATAGAATTTTAGAGCTGGAAGGGAACTCAGAGATTATCTAATCCAATACCTTCACTTTAAAGAGGAAGACCCAGAAAGGGCAAGTGATGTGTCCAGTGATCCACTGAGTTAGTGACAAAACTAGAACTAGAACATAAGTCTCCATACACCCAGTCCTAAAGATGGATCTTAAAATGGAGATGGGAATTAGGAAGGTGAATACGGCCAGTAGGTAGTGTGCATGAAAGCAATGTGATGATTTGCTGATATGACCCAAAAGTTGGTCACAGTGCTTGAGAAGCTGCTCCTCATGGCTGCTTTTGGTACTGGCTCTCAGTGGCTGTGTAGAAGTCCTCCAGCACACTCTGGAGATACTCAAAGGTAGGCCGCTCTTCAGGTTTATTCATCCAGCAGTGAGTCATGATGCTGTATAGCTCCTCTGGGCAGTTGTCTGTGCGAGGCATCCGGTATCCACGATCCAGGGAGCGGATCACTTCAGGGTTAGACATTCCTGAAAAACAGGGGAGAAGAGTCATATAGGAGAAAGAAAAGTAGGAGCTGCCCACATACTCTCACCTAATTTCACTTTTGACTTGTCATGAATTTGAGGCTCAGGAAGCTGGGGTGTTAAAGGGGGTATCCATGGTCTAGAAGGAGTCCAATGTTTACCCTCAAGTTTTTCAGTCTATAATATACATAAAACCTTAAATGGTCCCCAAGAGGTCCCCCTCTCTTCTTTATCTAACCTAGAGATGTTTACTCCAAAGAAGAAAAGATTTAGGGGGACATCCTTACTGTTCTCAAATATCTAAAGGACTGTTATATAAAAGAGAGATTCCGTTTGAATCTGAACAGCTCCAGAGAACAGTATGAGGCTATAAAGAGGCAGCTTTCACCTCCATATGGGAAAGAACTTCCTAAAAATTAAGTTGGCTTAAAAATATGGCTGCTTTGGTAGGTGTTGAGCTGCCTGTCAGTGATGGTGTTTGAGCAGAGACTGGAAGACCATTTATCTGAGATAGTGTAGAAAGGATTCATGCACTGGACATGGGATTGGGCAAAATAATCTCTTTTCCATTCTGGGGTTCTATTATTCTAGTGATCTGTCTGTATCTTTTACCATAGCACATATGATATGTATGTATAGATGTGTATATACTCTGTCCTATTTCATGATGACAGTCACTTGCTACAAGTGGTACTGAAGAGAGTGGCAGCCTGACTGTTCTAACTAGACTTCACAGGGCCATCTATACTTTTGGCTCTCTACTTTTCAGCTGAAGTGAACTGGTTTGTTTGGGTTTTTTTTTTGGAAAGCATGTCCTGGAGACTGGTTTATGGTAATTATTATTAACTTTTTTTGGAGGCAATCAAGGTTAAATGACTTGCCCAGGATCACACAAGTAGTAAGTGTCTGAGGCCAGATTTGAATTCAGGTCCTCCTGACTTCAGGGCCAGCACTCTATCCACTGCTTCACCTAGCTGCCCCTACTTATTGTAATTAAACTCACAAGAGTCTAACTGATAAGCCAGAAGAGCAGTTTAGTAATAAAAATGCTAGTTATAATAATATATGGTTTTTATATAGCCCTGTATTGTTAAGAAAAACACTTTATACATACATTAGCTCATTTGGTCTTCATAGTACCTCTTGTGAAATTTATTATCCACGTTTTACAAAAGGGGAAAATGAGAGCCAGAGAAGGGGGCATGGCAATCAAGGCCAACCAATTAGAATGTAGAAGGAAGGAAATGATAAGCTTATTAACTTTTTTATTTTATTATTATTTTTTTTATTTTTTTATTTTTTTTTT
>CM053581.1:268168050-268183863 GCA_028627135.1 Pseudochirops cupreus | reverse complement strand
CTTTCTATTCTTTAAGGCCCAGCTCACATGTCACCCACTCTATGACACCTTCTCTGATCTCACAGACTTTGTACTCTTCCTCTGGGTTTATCATATTCAGATGTGTCTTACATTCATCTGTGTGCATGTCTTATGTGCCTACTAGACTGTAAGCTCCCAGAGGATTGGCATTGTATGTTACTTATTTTTGCATTTCCTTAAGAGCTGAGCACAGAGCTCTGCACATAGTAGGTTCTTAGCATTTGTTGAATGAATGTAGTTACAAAGATCCAGGATCAAGGATCTGAAGCGTGCATGAGGTGAAAAAATGTGATGTTGTTTTCACCTCCAGGAAACACCTGGTAATGAAGAGATTTCACAGAGCACCATAGCATTAGAGTACAGAAGAAGGAATTTAGGTTAGACTTAAGGCAGAACTTACTATTTGGGAGGATGGGCTTCAGAGAGAGGCTGTGACACTTTTTCTGGGAAGATATTTTATTTTATTTTATTTTTTTTTTGCTTTTTGGAGTGGGGAATGCAGGGCAATTGGGATTAAGTGACTTGCCCAAGGTCACACGGTTAGTTTTGTGTTAAGTGTCTGAGGCCAGATTTGAACTCAGGTCCTCCTAACTCTAGGGCTGGTGCTCTATTCACTGCATGACCTAGCCACCCCCGGGAAGATATTTTAGAACAAGGTAGATCTTCATCTGTCTGAAATGGTCTAAACTAAAGCATCCCTGCTTGGATATAGATCATGATCACCCTCTCAATCCTGTGTTTCTCTACACTTCCTTCTCTGGGGGTAGGCAACAGGTATACTTACTCCTCTGTCTCCAGTGAGTTGACCTGAGCTACATAGTTACTTGGGATATAGCCCTCCTTCCGAGTTGCAAGGGATTGAGCTTTCCACCACTCTCCAGACCTGCAGGAGGAAAAAATAGGATCATCTCCCTGTGGAAGAAGTAGAGTGCTTCAAACCAATCCTCAGCCCCTTTGTTCCTTCACTAGGAGGTTAGATAGAGAACGCCAGACTTGACCTGAAGGTCAAGGAGTATGAGTTGGGCATCTAACAAAGGAGGGGGTTGGGCTTATTATTTCTTAATTATTTATAAGATCTCTTTCAGCTCTAACCTGAATGTTCTCCTTCAAAGTTCTCTTTGCTGGTGACCCTGGGCTCCATATAAGCTCTAGATGATGCTAGACAGCTAAGAAGTTGTCTAGTACAGGTGATGGCCTGCATGACTTCTCTAAGGACCAACAAGTGTGGACAGGCTCAACACTAAGAAGATGGACACCAAGAGATGAAATTTTGTGGCCACAAAAACTGTGGATGTTTTGGCAGAAGAGTCAATCTTGGCTATGATAGGATTATAGGCAGCCAAGAGGTTTGCCTGTCCCTTCCAGGGTTTTGATATGAACCCACTGTAGGCTCAGTCACGTTCAGGGAAATAAATACCAGACCAGGACCTACTTTTCTAGCACCACCATCTGGTCACCCTTCTGGAAGCTGAGGTCCTCACTGTGGATGGCTTCATAGTCATACAGAGCCACAACTGTGATGTTCATATTCTCAGAGCCTGCTGGGAAACGGAGGCACATGTATCATCAGTTACCATCAGGTCAAGGCTAGGCCTACCTTCCTCCCCCTCCCCCACCCCCTGGACTTCTTCTCCAATGTTCCCCTTTCCTATGTGTTTCCTTTTTCCTTACGAAAGAACTTTTACTACAAATTTAATGACAATTCCAACAAACATGGAAAGAAAACACAAATTAAACTATAGAATAAGAGAGCAGCCTGGCATAGTAGAAAGAATACTAGACGGTGAATTAGGGGCCCTGGGTTCTATTGCTGGTTCTGCTTGATAGCTGTGTGATGTTCGGCAAGTCACTTCTTCCCCTTGTCCTCTGCCTACCCCATCCTCAATTTTCTCTTCTCTAAAATGTGGATAAGATGTCCTTTCTGCCTCATGGGACAGTTGTGAGGAAAGCACAGTCCTATCAGAACATGAGCAGTTATCATCACTGTCCTCAGAGCTGCTCACAGGGCCATCACACAGGAGAAGGTATATAAGGCACTTTGTGAACAGTGAAGTGTAATAGGAATGTAGTGCTATTTTTCCATAATCATTTTTTATACTTTAAAAGATTACGTATAATACCTATTATACAAAATAACAGCAACATCTAATTTGTTCAGTATCCCCATTAGAGCTTTTATAAGTCTATAAAAAGTTTTGGTGTTATCGTTTATAACTTCAGAATGTTTTCTGTGAAGTGGTGAAGGGCTTAGCATCAGTGTCATATAAAGAGCACTGGGTGAGAAATTAGGAGATTTAAGTTCTAGATCTGGTTCTGTCACCAACTTGCTGTGTGACTTTGGTGAGTCCCCTCCCTGGGCTTCAGTTTCTTCCCTCTGGAAAAGTCACAGGCTGGAATAGATTGTTTTGGAAGGAGGACAGGAGGGAGGGAGGAAAAGAGAAGAGGAAGAAGAAAGGAAGAGGGAAGGGAAGGAAGGAGAAGGCAAGGGGGGAGAGGAGGAAGGGGAGAGAACTCAGAAAAGCAAGGAAACCTTGGTTTCCAAGGCAAGATACTTCTTTCCTTGGAGCTTCCCTGTTTCCTCCTCTGTGTCACTCCCAGTTCCCTATCCCTTTCCATCTCACCACACTCCTGTGTGATTCAGAGGTCACATACCATTGGAGGAGATGGCCTGGATGATACTGGAACCACTGCCAATCTGCAGAGAATGAAGAGAACAGGGTCAGGATCAAAGAAAGAATGACCTCAAAATTGAACCTCTTTATTTTGTAGAGGAGAACACGGAAACCCAGAAAGGGCATAAGACTTGGCCAAGGACACAACAGAAAATCAATGGCAAGAGATGGAAGTAAATGCCAGGTGTCCAGACTCCCAGTCCAAACCTCTTTCCACTGTTCTACTTTGCCACCTGAAATCCTCAACAGATTGAAAACTAGTGGGAAGATATGTCATCTCCTGGAGGGACTGAAGAATGTAGGAGGGAAGGGGGATACAGGAAGGGTTGGGTAGTAGAAAGAGCCCTGTATGTGGGGCTGGAGGATCTAGGTTCCAAGTCTGTTTCTCCTAGTTACTGTCTCGGAATCTGGCAAGCCTTAGCTTCCTGCTCTATAAAATGAGAGGTTAACTAGATAATCTTTGAGGTCCCTCCTAGCTCCAAATCTTGTGATTCAGTTGTTATGGGCAAGGGTAGGCATCCAGGGATAGAAGGAAATAAAATACTGCAGCAAAAGATGGCTGAGAGTCTGGGACCTGGCACAGTAGGTGATAAATAGGGGAAAGCTGGTTTCCAACTTTGTGTGGGATTCATCGAGGCCTTAAGGGGCTAGCTAATACAAGAGGGTACTGGGGATTTGGGGATAAAAGAATCAGCCACCTTCTAGAGACTTCAGAGAAGATTTGTCCAAAGGAATTGGAGACCAACACCATGGACTGAGGGCTCTCTTTGGGCATATCCCCCACAAACAAGGTAGGGAGAAGATAGAAAAAAAGGACTGTTCCTCATGGCACAAATCAAGCTCACAACATAATGGGGAACTCACTCTTCCCACCAAACCTGAAGCCTTGCTCACCTTTTTTCCGGAGGATGTTGGATCTGGCACATACACGGGGCCCTGGGTATTTGTTTGAGACTCTTTTTTGAAGAACTTCCCACCATCCTGGGTAAACCTGGACTTCACACACCCCATCCTGGGAGAGAAAGGGGGGAATGTAGTTCTGTGCCCATGGACCCAAATTAACCTATTAATAATGATATCCTTTTCTGGGTATCCAGTGTAAAAGACTTTATATGCCAAGGTGCAAGAGATACAAATATTATAGAGATGCTTATGTTTTTGCAATATAATTGGCATAATTAATCACATAAACAAAAACCCCAATACCATATAATTATATTAATGGATACAGAAAAAAAATTTTCAACAGGATACAACATTCACTTATTTAAAACAAAACAAAAAAAACCCAAAAGCACAAAGATAGGCCCTTCTTTAATGTAGTCAAAAGGACAGATCCATAACTAACAGCTAGCATTATTAGCAAGATAGAAGCATTGAAAGCTTTTCAAATAAGCAAAGGAGTGAAACAAGGATTTCTCCTCTCTCTATTATTATCTGACATAGTACTAGAAATACTAATGATAGCAATAAAAGAAGAAAAAGAGAAGAAATGTAAAAACAGCAAAGAAGGGGAAAAATTATCCCTTTTTGCAGGCAACATAAGTCCTTATGTAGAAAGCCCCAAAGAATCAGCAAAGAAATGAACCACAATGATTAATAGTCTTAGCAAGATAACAGGATACAAAATAATTCACAAAAATTCCTGCATTTTTATATAGTACAGTAAAAGGACATTACATTATACCTCTAAACAGTGGGGAAAGATATGCCATTCATAAATACCCAGAAAACACGAAAATATCTGAGTGTTTACCTAATAAGACACACAAAGGATTTATAGGAAAATATTATTAAACACTCTACAAAGGTAGCCAGAAGGGTGTGCAGTCTCTTTCAAAGGGAGTCCTTCCCTATTATTCCTTGGGTGTCAGATGCTCTGATTAATATGACCCCCACCTGCTGGAAATTCCTCTCTTAAATTCAGCATATTATTAATGGATCCCTTAGACCTCTTAGGATAGTGAAAGCAAGACAGTCTAATGAGTGGTAAGCTAAAAAACAGGAGGCACGTAGCAGAAACTCTGTGCCTTCTCTATAGAAATAAAGGAAAGCTTAAATAATTCATTGTTCATGGTTGGGCCACACTAATATAATAATAAGATGATTCTACCACCTAATTTAATTTATGGATTTTTTTTATAATATACCAACCAAACTGCTATAGGTTTCTTTCTCGTTAATCTAGATAATACCAAAATAAATTGGAAGAACAAGATGTTTGAAGAAAATGATGAAGAGGAAAAGGAATAAAGAAGGCCTAGAATTACAAGGACACAAGCTATATTATGAAGCAGTAATAATCAAAACTATTTGGTATTACTTAAAAAAACTAAAAAGTAGATCAGTGCAACCATCTAGAAAATGAAGCGGCAGAAAGCAAACACAGTATCCCAGAATTCTGTAATCTCAGAACATAGATTACTGGAGAATAGACTCCCTAGTTAACAAGAAATACTGAAAAAACTGGAAATAATAGAGGTAGCTGGGGGTGCTGTGGATAGGGTGCTGGGTCTGTCAGGAGTCAGGAAGTCCTCAGTTCGAATGTGGCCTCAGACACTTACTAGGTGTGTTACCCTGGGCAAGAGACTTCACCTCTGTCAGTTTCCTCATCTGTAAAATGGGGTACCTATCTCACAGGGTTGTTGTGAAGATCAAGTGAAATAATAATTGTAAAAATCACTGAGCATATTCCCTGACATGATATAAATGCTACATAAATGCTTATTCCCTTCCTCTACTATTATTTCTAATAAAGAAGACGTTATATGTCTATATCATTTCATGGCTATAAAGCATCTTTACATTCACCCATGCTGAGGTAGAATATTCAAGATGGCAGAGATTGAACAAGGATAATCTAGGCAGTTGGGTCAGCTCTTACTACAACAAGGGCTGCTCCCCACTGGACCCAAATGAGAGCCAGGACGGCATAGTGGATAGAGCACTGAAATCAACATCTGGAAGACTTGAGTGCGTTATTTCTGCTGTTATCTATGTGACCCTAGGCGAGGCGCTTGGCCTCTCTCAGCTTTCGTCTCTTCTTCTGTAAAATGGGGATACTGATAGCATTTACCTCCATGGTTGTTGGGAGGATCAAATGAGATAATAAAGCACATTATAAACTTTTCAGTGACACATAATACTATGTGCACACCACACTTTGTTATTTGTATTGCACTCCACTTGTGGTTGAGAGAAAAAAAAATCCTTTGAACCTGATCTTCACACACAAAATCGTGTGGCTGACTCATGGCTACCTGTTTCTTTGGATTGCCCAGAGCCATCTGATAAGGCTATAAATACCAGAAGCCTTTTCTCCACAACATATGTTTGTGAAAGTGGATTTTCTGCACTTGTATTGAAGTCTAAATACTGAAGCAAGTGGCATGTGGAATCAGCTCTAAGGTTCATAATTTTATCCCTTCAAGTATACTTCAAGTACTGAAAGCTACAAGCTAGGCTCTCTCCACTGACTCATATAACACAGCATGACCAACAAGTAAGCATCTCTTGTGAACTGAGTAAAGAATGTCTTCTATCACAATGTTTCAAGTGTACGTAGATGCTGTTGTAATTGATAAAATATAAATTCACTTAAAAGCATCACCAAATTCATTCGAACATTTTGTCAGGGTTTTTGCATATTTTTTCAATCAATATAAGTAGTGGTGGTCCTTAAATTTTTTTTTTATCATTAAGAAAGGGTCCTCAAACTCTGAAAAGTTGGGAACCACTGGCATAGAATATAGATGTCAGAGCCATAAGAGTTCTTAGAAATCATTTGGTCCAACTCGATAATTTTTCAGATAGGTAAACTGAAGTCTGGAGAAGAGATGCTATGGACTCAAGATTTCCTATCAGACCACATAGCCATGGCCACAGGTTTCCTTGCTCTCATACTAACCTCAGAACTCCAAAATAGATTAAAGCGGATTACTCTAATTTCCCTAAGGGGTTAAATTGAAGCCCTAATGACTGTAGTGACTTGACCAAGACATATAGAGAGCAAGCTCAAAACTACGGAGTAGCTAGGTGGTGAAGTGGATGGAATACTGACTTGGAGTCAGGAGTTCAAATTCAGCCTCAGACACTTATTAGTGTGACCCTGGGCAAGTCACTTAACCTCTGTTTGCCTCAGTTTCTTCAACTGTAAAATGGGGATGAAAATACCATCAACCTTGCTATGAGGATCAAATAAGATGGAATTTGTAAAGCACTTGGTCCATAGTATGGGCTTAGTAAATACTTATTCCCTCCCCCCCTAGTTTTTTTTTTTTACATTCATACAGTTCTCATTTAGCCCCCTCAAAAAGAAAAAAAAACACAAAATACACCAAACCTCTGCTTTCCATCTACCATTCTCACCCTAGGCAAATGAAGGAGAAATAGTTAGCTATCTGGGAGGGGTCTATTTCTACCACTTTCACCATACCTGCCTGTGTACCACACCCACCATCTACCAACCCCTCTATACTTTGTCCCAGAAAGAAGCTTTTATAGGGAAGACTCTAGGGGGTATTCACATCTTTCATTACCAATGAGCACATAGTGCTCAGACTCTGTACAGAGCAAGAGAATAGAGGCTTTGCTTTCTATAAATTTCTGATCTAAGTCAGAGTTTAGAAGCAACACTGTATGATGGAGAGCTCCAGCCCAGGTATTGGAAGAACTGTGCTCTCCAACAAGTGGTGTGTGACCTTGAAAAAGTCAATTCCACTTTCTGGGCCTCAGTTTCCTTCTCAGTAAAAGGAAGGGATTGGACTAGGTTATTCAAAGAGATCTTCCAGTCTTGACATTTCATATTCCTAGATTTCTTCCAATTCTAAGTTTCTTTGATTCTGGTTTTAAATCTAGGCCTCTGGTCCATCTGCCACAATATGCTGCCAGGCAACTGAGTTCTGGATCTCTTAGCAGAGTTGGTTTGAAATATATTAATGGAGACAGGTTGGGGTTAAGCTCTAGAAAAAAAAAAACGAGTCTGTTAGAGTTCCCCCACCAAGAGCAGGAGCCTTTCAACCCTCTCCATGAGATCACAAGGTATCCATTTATCTTATCTCTGGATTGGAGTAATAATAAGGAACAGCTGATTAATCAGGTGATATGAGAGATTCAGACCTAAAAAGCTGGGACTCTTGAGTCCTATTCACAGATCTATCTTCTGAATGACTATGAACAAGATGGGATTAGGGATAGGAGGGAAGTTGACTTTGCCCCTCTCTGAGCCCTCAGAGGTCTGTTTGACTCACTCCACATTGAGGACAGTGACTGCCACCCTCTTCTTGTAGATGAGTAAATATGGGGCAGGAGGACAGGATGCAGAAGCTACTCAAGATGCTCTGGAACTCTAGAAGGAGGGTCTAGCCCAAGAGGAGCAGAACCCAGCTGTAGTTTAACCACTGATGCCACCCACACAGCCCTACCTCAGCACCCAGTCACCCCCAGCTGCCCCAGCTGCCTAGCCCCTCAGACTCACACACCACCTCTGGGCTTCTCTGTAGCCCAGGGACCTCAAAGCCCCTCCTCACATATACCAGTTTCCTGAGAGGAACAGGAAGAGTCTATCTTCTTCCCATTTTGTAGAAGGGGAACCAGAGAGATTAAAAATCTAATCTCAGGTCACACAGCCAGGACTTCTGGTTCCTGTTTAGTTCTTTCTCCATTTAATGTTCCTGCCAGGACTATGAAATCGGCTTCTCCCATTCCGTCAGCATTCTAATCTCTCTTCCCTTTATTTTTCTGTACCTTTCTATCCCTTGCCACATTACTCTCCTTATTTTCTCGCTCTCTCTACGGCGTCCAGTACACACAGCTCTTCTACTCTCTTCCCTCACGAACTGGGTACATATCACCACCTCCCCATAAGTAGCCCCGGACTGGGAACACACCTGCAGGGACATCACAACCCGCTGGCGCCGTTTACATTACTCCTTTCTTTCAAGCCCTGTCGAGAGAGGGTGGTGGGGGTGGTTCTGGGTATGCTCCCGCAAGCCATTGAGACTTACCTGACCTTCAGTCTTCTAAACTGTCCCAAGACGTGCGGTTCCCGCCCTGCCCCAGGCGCCCCCAATTCAGTCTTCTGGGGGCTCCGCCGCTCCTGGGGCATCAGGCTGCCCCAGTGGGGTTGAGGGGAGGTTGGCGCTGTGGTCCCTTGAGAGCCTTTCGGGACTCAGTTTCCCCTTTGCACAAGGACCTCTAGGCTCTTTTGCTTTTCCGGGAGATGGAAAGGTTGGGGAAGGGGAGTGGGTTAGGCACAGGTGGGAGTGCTACTCAAACGGACATCCCAGAGTGATCTTAACTCTATTCTTTCTCCCCCTTTCCTTCTTGCTTCAGTCGCAAAAGTGTCCCCTTGAAGGGGAGGGTGGGCAGACCACTGGAGCTAAAAGGAAAGAAACCTCGTCTTTAGGTGGTCCCCTACCGCTCCGCTGAGCATCTGGGTTCTAGCCAGCTGGAGACAAGCTCCGCCTACGACAGTTCCACCAGCTCCGGAGCAGTTCTAAAGACACCCTGAAACTAAAGTTCGGACAACTACCCGAAAGATTCTAGTCCCGCCCATAGGAGTTCCGACTGGACAAAACATTTTAGCCTCGCCCTGCAGCCCTCAAAACTTTTCTGATTTGGTTTCCTTCCCTACCTTTTCCCCCCTAACTCCCCTACTCCCCTCTCCCTTTCCCGTAAGACCCTCCGGGTCCGAGTCACCACTTCCCAGACCCTTCCCTGTTTCTCTGCGGTTAAAGATTTCCTCCTCTCTGCCGCTACTGTGGGTTATTCAAACATCATGCAAAGTCCCTAACACAGGAACAATCGCTTTGATGTTTGGGGCCTCTGATAGTATTTTCAGAACTGCTCAGAGGCTTTCTGAGACAAGGAGATCAGGCTGTTGTTGTCCATGTGGTTTTTCACCATCTCGATTGCTAGACTTATTTCTTTTGAGGGATTCCCAACAGATGGTGATCTCTTTGTGATCCTCCAGGCGTTCCTGTTTGTGGGCATCAATTGCAAGAACTGGCGTGTAAAGAGCCCTGAACTAAACGGTTAGAGGACGGGGGGTTCACATCCCATCTCTGCCACTCAATACCTATGTGACTACGGGCAAGTCATTTTCCCTCTCTGGGTGTCTCTTCATCTGTAAAATGTGGGAGTTGGACTGCAAGACCTCTCCTGCCCCTTCCAGTTCTTAATCTAAAACTTGCGGGGAGGGGGGGGCAGCGGCAGGAATTCGATCGTTATTTCTATATCGAAATAACAGGGGATTGATCATTTCATAATGAGCCCCCTATTTTTTCTTTCTTTCTAGTCCAACCTTCCTTTTGCCATGCTAGGACTAGAACTGTAGAAATAAAATGCTAGAGCTGGACAGATGCTTAGAAATCACCTACTCCAACAGATGAGGAAATTCCTTTGCAAGCTACATAGAGCTTATTGTATTAAGCCCCTGAATACCAAAGTCCAGGAGATAAGTAGTCACTTGGGGGAAGGGGAGAATAAATGGAAGAAAATATAATTTCCAAAGACTTGCACCTGACCCAAATCCCTTCTTGTTCTGGCCACCCTCCTTTGGATGTGTTCCCAGTTGTCATTTTTTTTCCCCTGACTAGTCTTATGATTTCAACAATGCAGGGAATTCCCAATGAGGAACTTTCTTTCTTTTTTTTTTTAACCAATACAGACAGGCACTCACTCTGCAATTTACAGTCTTAGGGAGTTGTCTGGGGGTGCTAAGAATTTAAGTATGAATCAAAGGTAATTCTCTCTCTCTCTCTCTCTCTCTCTCTCTCTCTCTCTCTCTCTCTCTCTCTTTCTCTCCTTACTCCCTCCCTCCCTGTCTCTACCTCCCTCTCTACCTCCCCCTCCCTTCCTCTCTTCCTCCCTCTCTCCTTCTCTCTCCCTCATTTTCCCCCTCTCCCTTTCTCTCCTTCCTTCCCTCCCTCATTCTTCCTCCCTCCCTTATTTTCTTTCTCTCTCTCCCCCTCCCTCTTTCTCTTCTTCATTTCCTCTCACCTTTTCATTCCTTCTCTTTCTCCCTCCCTCATTTCCCACCTGCTCTCCCTCCTCCCTTTCCCATCCCCCCCCTCCACTGTGAGACATTGCCTCTCTAAATTGCCAATGTCCTTTCTAAAATGTGAGGCCTAGAATTAAATATCTGGAGTAAAGTGTTCAAATTTTGTTTAAAAATCCATGGAACCTAGGAGTTTAAATGGACCTCAGAGATCATCCCTCTAGTCATTTCTTCTACAATATCTCTAAACAGAGCCTCTGTGTAAACACTTCCAGTGACAGGGAGTCACCTACCTAACAGTGAACCACCTTTTTCTTTTCATATTGACCTATTATATTTCCCCATCTTAAGAGCAAAAAAAACTATAGGAACAGAATGTAGAAGCTGAATAGGTTCTTAGGTAATCTAACCCTAGAAATGCAAAAACCACATTAAAAGTTCTGTAAGGGGTGGCTAGGTGTCGCAGTGGCCCTGGAGTCAGGAGGACCTGAGTTCAAATCCAACCTCAGATACTTGACACACTTACTAGCTATGTGACTTTGGGCAAGTCACTTAACCCCAATTGCCCTCCAAAAAGCAAAAAAAAAAAAAAGTTCATGTAAGTAATTAAAGGGAAGAAACCAAGACTACAACTCAGGCCAGTGTCCTTTCCATGTTGCCTTTCTAGGTGATTTCTAAGGTTCTTTCTAGTTCTGATATTCCAAGTTCTACATGCTAAGGTCTCTGAACTCTAACCCTCTTGGGTGGGAGAAGGGGGGTGAGGGAAGACACAATGACCATTGCTCCAAGCTCGTATGCTTTGCTAGATGCTGCTGCCATCACCCCACAAGGTGTTCCTTATGAGATGTTAGTATCATCTTGTTTGATTAGAACTCTGGGCTGGGAGGCGGGAGATTTGGTGTTAATTTACTGTGTTACCTTGGGCAAACTTTCTTCCAGCTTGGACATGCCATGTTCTAAGGCCAATCTGAGCTCTGACATTATGTTCTAAAGTCCCTTTCAGCTCTGGTATCCCATGTTCTATATGGTCTCTAGGAGCTTTAATATCCAATGCTCTAAGCTCACTCACAACTCTGATATTCTGAGTCTAGCCCTCTTTATACCTTGACGAAGGCACATCCGCAAATAATTGTGTTTCAGTTTTATGCTCCAGGAAAAAGCAAATTAATATTGGAACCTTATTTTTAAAAAATTAATTCTTTTGTACCTCTTGTATTCCTAGCAAAGTATTGAGCCCCTTAGTGGACACACACAGACAAGCACACACACATTTATACACATGTACTCTCACGTGTGTTCAAACACATGTATACAGGTATATACATATGCATGCACAAAGGGCACATTTACATAGGTACACAAAAACACACATGCATGTTCACACACAGGTGTAGTCATACATATGGACAAATACACATACAGGCAGATATACATGCATGCTCACACAGGTATACTCAAATGTACATACACCTACATACAAACATATACATGCAGGCATATACACATAAGTACACCCACATGTATACACACAAACACACAATCCAGGCACAGACACCTGTATATACATGCAGGTACACTCACACATATGTACATATACCCAAAGTTTCTTGCCTTTGGGGAACTTACAGATTCTTTGTTGAATCAAGATAAGTATACATTTGTGAAACAGCTAACAAGGCAAGGGAGTAGATATAGAGTATATACCCTAAACTGTATGGTAGAGATTCCAAGACCTATATATGTGGTGTACAAGTCAATACTATGGGAACTCAGAATTGGGAGAGAGATGAGTTCCCTGTGAGTAGGAGCAGTCAAAGAATACTCAGCAGGGCTGGGGGGGCTGGATCTGGATAAGAAGGAAGGAGGGAAGGAAGGAAGGAAAGAAGGAAGGAAGGAAGGGAGGGAGGAAAGAAAGAAAGGAAGGAGGGAAAGAGGAAAGAAGAAAGGAAGGAATGAAAGGAAAGGAAGGAAGGAAAGGAAAGGAAATAAGCATTTATTGTCGGGCACATATTCTACATGCCAGGTACTATGCTAAGCACTTTATTATCTCATTTGATACTCACAGCACTCTTGTGTAGTTGGTGTAAGCATATTCAATCCTGCCATCCACCCACCTGAGATGAAAAGTGAGGGTGAGACTTTGGAATATGACTTTGGGATGCTGTGGAAACATCAGGGCTTCCTCACCTCCTCAGAACAGCCCATTAAAAATCAGAAACAGGTTTCCTATCTATTAGACACTAATTATCTATTAGACTCTTTACTGCTTCCCCAGGCTGTATCAGTAATTAAAATTCTAGGACACAGTGGAGAAAATAGCATTCATGTCTGTGGAAATGACTTGGCTGACCTAGCAGCTAAAACCACAGCTTTAACTCCTCAAATTCCTGAGATACAAGGCCCCATAAGCATGGCCTTAGTACCTCCATCTCTCTGAAGGCCTGCCTAAGACTCCTCCCTAACAAAAGAAGAGATAGTCACTGCCCAGAAAAGAATACTTAACACAAAGCAAGGTAAGCTTCAAAATGAGGGATGTAAATTTGATAAAACTATGGAACTATGGGTTGGCCCAAATGAACTTATAGTACTTACTAAGAACTTATCCCTCCTCGTGATGGAACACCTTCATTCAGTCAGTCATTGGAGACCCAACAAGCTAGTGGAGCTAGCTTAAAAATATTGGTGGGGGAGTTTTCGCAGAGCCACTGTCACTGCCTATGAGATGTGTCCCACCTGCCCCAAGCACAATGCATTCAAACTTCTGAAGCCTGCTTGTGGCCAGTTCCCTCTCCTAAATGCTCCCTTTGAAACCTGGCAGATGGACTTTATTCAATTGCCACCTGTCCTTTGGTTATGGTCTGTATGTTTTTCAGATGGGTGGAAGTATTCCCCAGTCATACTGCCACAGCCTCTGGGGTAGCAAAGATCCTCTTAGAAAAAATCATTCCACTATGGGGGGTTCCTAAAGAGATATATAGTGATAGAGGTACCTATTTTATAGGAGCTTTATTAGCTAAGTTACTTTCATTTTGGTCAATTGCTCAGCACCTCCCTTGTGCCTTTCACCCCCAGTCACTGAGAATGGTTGAAAGAGTTAATGGGATACCTATAATCTCCCTTGTTAAACTCTCTGAGGAGCTAGGTATCCCCTGGCCTGAAGTCTATCCTTTAGCCCTGTTAAGCCTTGGGTCTAGACCATTTGGTTCCCATAAGCTCAGTCTCTATGAGACAGTAACAGGACACCCAATGCAGTACTGTACCCATGGGTGGGAAGCATAGCAGCCAAAGGCTCCCTCCTACAATACCGCATTGGGTTGGCTGGGAAGATATCAGAGACATACCAGCTTGTGTCACAGTCCCATTCTTTAGGAACTTCAACCAAAACTCAGTTCCTGATCCAACGTGGTGACTGGGTCTCCTGGAAATGTCACCTCTGCAAAAACACTCCTTGGAGCCATAGTGGAAAGCCCCCCCCCCCCAACCCTGGGCAGCCAAACTCTGGAGAATGGAGTCCTGGGTCCACCTGTCACATCTCAAAAGGGCAGTACCTCCCACTTGGATTCCAAAACCTACAGGTGACCTGACCCTAAAGATTAAATGGAGCCTGGAAGCAGCCTGATATCTGATATAGACAGCTGTTCCCAAGACCCCCAGGATGAGAAGATGACAACAGCTGATGTAGACTACTCACCCAAGAACCCAGACGTGGGCTGAGGTTTTCAATTACTCCCTCCATGAATTAAGCCTTTTTTTCCTCCTTGCTACTGTCCCTTCAATCTCTTAATCTTCATGGAAGTAGCAGGTTTTTTTCTTTCACTTTTATATTGTATTTATCTCCTTAAGTTGTGATTTAAATTGTGATTAGTGAAAATTTGGCTATTTAAGGTAAAAATTCCTGGGACTGTAAAGTTTTGAGCTTTGATTTCAGGAATAGTTGTCTGAATTGTCACAAAGCGAATAAAAGAAAATGACATGTATGGCAGTCTGAGGACTGCTAAGGTGGATGTCTGTGCCTGGGAAAGGTTGTGAGGATGACTTAGGACACAGCCTGGGTAGAATCCTCCTGACTTTATTTCTCCATCATGTTATTTCCTTTCTGGAAAAGGAAAATTCCCACCTGGTTAATCCTGTGTCTGGCTTTAACACTCTTTAGCTACATGCTTGGCTGTCAGATGTGACTCATGCCTGGAATCAGAGTTAAGGAAGTTATCCCCTGTTATATGATAACTATGCCTCTCTTTTTTTCCTTTTATAGTAAATTTTTATAATGAAGACAATTTTCAAAATCATATTTCTTTTTTTAGATTAAATTTTGTGTTTGTTTTTAGTATACATCTTTCATTTCCACTAGATTTTGAGTTACAGACTTTCTCCCCATCTTTCCCCTACCTACCACCCCAAAACAGCGATACCACTGTATACCCCCTCCCCCAATCTGCTCTCTCCTATATCCTCCCCCATCACCCCTCTGACTTTCCAGTAGGGCAAGATGGATCTCCTTACTCCAGTACCTGTGTATCTTATTTCCTAGTTGCATGTAAAAAAAAATGATATATTTTTTTAAACATTTGATTTTAAAACTTTGAATTCCAGATTCTTTCCCTTCCTCCTCGTCACCCACCCTTACTGGGAAGATGAGCGATTCAATACAGGAGTGTGTAGCCATGCAAAACATTTCCATAGTGGATATATTGTGAAAGACTGATTATATTTTCCTCCATCCTAATCTGCCCTCCACTTGTTCTGTTTTCTACTTTGACCCTGTCCCTTTTCAAAAGTGTGTGCTTCTAACTACCCTTCCCCTCAACCTGCCCTCCCCTCTATCATCTCCTCTCTCATCCCCTTCCCCCCTACTCTCCTGTAGGATGAGATACCCTATTTAGTATTCCCTCCCTAAGCCAAATTCAATGAGAGTGAGGTTGACCCATTCCCTTTTGCCTTCCTGTTCTTCCCCTCCATTATAACAGTTTTCCCTTGCCTCTTCTATATGAGATAATTTACCCAATTCTGTCTCTCCCCATCTCCTCTCATTATATTCCTCTTTCATCTCTCAATTTCACCTTTTAAGTATCATCCCTTCCTATTCAATTGATCCTGTGCCTTCTCTCTATGTATACCTGT
>CM053581.1:268134280-268167550 GCA_028627135.1 Pseudochirops cupreus | reverse complement strand
CCTTCTCATCTTCCCCCTGCCCCTTCTCCTCTTCCCCCTTCCCCTTCTCTTCTTCCTCCTCTTTCCCCTGTCCCTTCTCCTCCTCCCTCCCCCTTCTCTTCCTCCTTTCCCTCCTTCTTCTCCCTCTTCTTCTCCTCTTTCTCCTCCTCCACCTCCTCTCCTCTCCTCTTCCTCCTCTTCCTTCTTCTCATGATTCTGAAACGCAGGTTGCTATTACTCTTTTAGCAGCATAGGCACACCCACATACATGCTGAGGAGAGAGTCCAGTGAATCTCAGAATGGCTTGAGCTATCTGCTCAATGCCACAGGGCAAGTCAGAGGCAGAGCAGAAATTAGAACCCATGGCCCTGTGTAAAAGGAGAACATGATGCCCCATGGGAGACCTTTGGTCAACTTGTTTATAGCTTTCTTTGCCACTGTTGCTAACCATCTTCAGCTGTGAACCCTGTGAGGTATGAATTAAACATTTTTCCTTTAAAATTTTTTTATGTTGCTTTTTGTTTCTGCATCACAGTTATTTGAAGATATACCACCCCCACCACACACTCACCAACAGAACAAGCATGAAAGAGAAAAACAATTAAATAAAATCAATTAATCCAGAAATGCAGCCTCCAGCAGGCAGTTTTTCACCTCTCCAATCAAAGCAGGGAGGTACACTTCCTCATCTCTTTAGCTTCATTTTAGGGTTCTTTTTATATGTATTACTGTAGTCCCCCTGTAAGTCCCAAGTAAAATCCCAGCTTCTATAGGAAGCTTTCTCCAGCCTCTCTTAGTTCCAGCACCTTCCCTCTCTTAATTATTTCCTATTCATCTTGGATGTGACTTGTTTGTACATATTTCTTTGCTTGTGATCTCCCCAGTTGGATTATAAGCTCCTAGAGGGCAGGCACTTAGCACAGTGCCTGGCGTATAGTAAGAGCTTGATAAATGTTTATTGATTGTTTTTCACTTTATTTTTTTCTTGCAATGTGGTTAATATGGAAATATGTTTTGCATGACTTCATGTGTATCATAGTACTTGACTTCTGAATCAGTGGGGGAGGGGATGGAAAGAAGGAAGGAGAGATTCTGGAATTCAAAATTTTAAAATATGAATGTTAAAAATAAAGTAATTTTCTTAAAAAATAAATGTTGATTGATTGTGTATATATGTCACATAAATATGTATATATAAATATAATTTTCTTTATTCTTCTTAGCTTAACAACATTCATTATACAATTGCACTTCTCTCTCAGCTGAATTCATTCAGATCTACCACTACTGAACTCCTTCCTCAACTTCTGAGTGAGGCTGGAAAACTGCTACAGGTCCCAGGCTATTGGATGGGTCATTTAATTTGTGTGATTTGGAAATTTGCCTCATGGCAGACTTTAGTGAGCAGGACTGATGTTGAAATGCAAACTAGGTTTAGATTTCCTGTATTCAGAGACCTCCAAAAATCTTCTCTCTCAGCCAGTCTGTTCCTCTCTACTCCTAGTGAGGCCTCATGACAATGGAGCAGTAGACAGAGTATTGAGCTTGGAATTAGAAATACCGGAGCTCAAATCCTGCCTCACACACTTACTAGCTGTGTGATCCTAGACAAGTCATTTCCCTGAGGGAGACAGACTTGATGATCTATGATATCTTTTCCAGCCTTGTGAGGTCCTTTTTGTCCTGATTCACAGCACATTTCAGCTCTACCTAGGAGCTGTCCAGACGTACCAGGCCTGCAGCCTGACCTGAGTGACTCCCAAATGTTGGGACTGAGACTGGTTTTTTTATATTTAGGAGAACAAGAGTTATTAAAGCCTTTCAACCCACACTGACCCAAGGTGAGCAGATCCCAGGCACCTTTGAATACTTTAGTCAGGAGTAAGCTAGAGAGCCACACACAGAGGTTGATAGAATTCCTTTGGTGATCAGTGATTACACCTATGGATTGTCTTTCCCCTTTTCCTTCTGGTAGAATGGGTAAGTCTGACCAAATTGTCTCAGGAAGGCAGAGGGGAAGATGGGCTAACAAAAGCATGGAGCCTGTGCTCCATGGTCAAGTGAGTGGTATCAACAGTCAGGGGTGTGGAAACTCATAAGAGGGAGAGATCTTTGGGCCAACACAGTCAGGAAGTCTTTATGGAGGATGCAAGACTAGAGTTGGGCCTGGAAAAATGGAAAAATGTGGAAAGGCAAAAAGGAAGAGAGAGAACTTTCTAGGATGAATATAAACAAAGACTGGCTGATTAGGCAACACTGTCTGCTCCAGAAACCAGCAATCTAGCAGTGCTCTCCTTAACCCCTAAACCAGTGGTTCTCAACCTTCCTAATGTCGTGACCCTTTAATACAGTTCCTCATGTTGTGGTGACCCCCAACCATAAAATTATTTTCGTTGCTACTTCATAACTGTAATTTTGCTACTATTATGAATCGTAATGTAAATATCTGATATGCAGGATGTATTTAAACTGAACATAACCTACAGGTTGAGAACTGCTGCCCTAAACTAATCCAAGTATTTTTTTCACTTAAAAAAATTTTTTTATTTAAAGTTTTGAGTTCCAAATTCTATCCTTGCCCCCTTCTTGAGATGGTAAGCAATCAGATATAGGTTATATATGTGCAATTATGTAAAACATTTCCATATTATTCATTTTGTACAGAAGACTTGAATAAAAGGAAAAAAAATGAAAAAGTGAAAAAAGGCCAAACAATATCCATTTTTTCCCTGGAGGTAAAGAGTATGCTTCATCATTAGTCCTTTGGGATTGTCTTAGATCATTGCATTGCTGAGAATGGCTGTCATTCACAGTTTTCATCAATGTTGCTTTACTATGTATAATATTCTCCTAGTTCTGTTTTAATTCACTTTGCATCCATTCATGTAAGTCTTTCCAGGTTTTTCTGAAATCATCCTGCTTGTCATTTCTTCCATTACTGTAATATGCTATAGTTTGTTTAGCCATTCTCCACTTCACGGGCATCTCTTTGATTTATAATTCTTAGCCACCACAAAAAGAGCTGCTATATATTTTTGTACAAATAGGTCCTTTCCCCTTTTTTTGGATGTCTTTGGGATACAAAGCTAGCAGTGGTATTGCTGGGACAAAGGGTATGCACAATTTTATAGCACTTTGGGCATAGCTCCAAATTGCTCTCCAGAATGGTTGGATCAGTTCACAACTCCATCAACAATGCATTAGTGTCCTAGTTTTCCCACGTCCCCTACACCATCTAACATTTTCCTTTTTTTGTCTTATTAACCAACCTGATAGATGTGAGGTGCTACCTCAGACTAACCCAAATCTTAACCACTGCCTAAAAGATAACATAGAAACATCTCAGTTTGACATTAAAATTCCTCTATAACCAGACTCCAACTCCTCCATCTGTTTCTCCTGCTGCTCCCTGCAAGCACTTTCCATCCCATCCAAAGCAGTGTCTTCTCTGAAATGCAAACACATTATTATGTCTCATTATTACATCACTCCCCTACTTTGACTCTATGGTCTGACCAAACTGGCCTTCCTTGGCTCCTCCTCATGCAACCCTCCATCTTCATCTCTAACTGTTCCATGCCTGGAATGTATTAAATACCTCCCTTATCTCCTCATCACCTCTTAGAATTCTTTATTTCCTTCAAAATTCCACTCAAATGACACCTTCTACCTGAAGTCTAATTCTCCTGGCTGCTAGAGTTCCCCCCCCCCAATGCCTTTTAGTTATTTTGTATAAACTTATTTTTTTTGTATGTGTTATTTACCCTGATAGAATTTGTCCTGTTCCTTGAGCTTTCATATCCTACTTCATATTAAACTATTTGTACATATGTCTTATTGCCCTAGACTGTAAACTCTGTGAGGCAGGAACTGCTTTTTAACTGTCTTTATATCTTCAAGACCTAGCACAGAAAATGGCCCTTGGACACACTTATTCAATACTCATTGATTGGTTTGGACTGTGGCCAAAGCACAGTCCTAGGCACTAAGGAAGATACAAAAATGAAAAAGGCCCAATCCCTACTTAAGGACTTAATCATTAGTATGACTAATATATACACATATACACCTACATACACATATGTTAATATGAAGTAGAATATGAAAGTTGTGTAAGATGAGCCAGGCCCAAAACTGGATGGGAAGAGAGTGGGCTAGATTGCATTTGGGAGGCTGGGCACCACTTTCAATGATCCCAAGCCAATTGCTGCCACAAGACCTATCTCTTTATTACCAAGATTCTCTTTGTGGTGCTCTATGGCTGTGGATTATAGAATTCCAGCACTCAGAAGAATTAAAATTGTGGCCCTCCCTTCCTCCTGAAGACCATAGAGAAGTAGACGGTGGGCATAAGGAATCTGGCATGCGTCACCCATGATGACTCATATAGAAGTGACATAAAACACATCAGTGCAGGTCCAGGTGACCCAAGAAAGAGATGGATCAGTCCTGTTGCTTGCCTAGAAGATGTCCTGGCTTCAGTGTCAGAGGGCTGGGGCTCCAGTCCTGCTTTTTACACCTACCTGTGTGACCTTAGGCAACACTCTGGCCTGGTTTTCGGATTGGTAAAATGAGAGTTGGATTAGATGGACCCTGAGATCTCTTCTAGCTCTGAATTTATGAGTTTATGAGTCTATGATCGATGGGCCTATGTAACAACAGCAAGAGATAAGAGAGGGAGAATCCTACAAATTATTAACAGGCCTAGAGGAAGGCCTCTCTTGCGTTAGGTAGATCTTACCAGCTGTTTCTGGAAGGGCACAAACAAGAATCTGAAAGGATGAAAAGGTGTGGGTGGGTCTTATTCTGTACCAGTGGAATGATTCTCATCACCAGAGAGATCAGGGACCCACCAAAGCATTTAGGTATAAATGCATAGGAGAAGTATAGGGTGTTACGTGATGATATGAAGTAGGAATTATTTTTTAGCTATATTTAGAGTCAGGAAAAGTTTCATGGAAGAAGCAGCATTTGAGCTCAGTCTTGAAAGGTATGGAGCAGGGGTTCTTAGCCTTTTTTATGAGCAGCTATGTGGTACAGTGAACAGAGTACTAGGTCTGGAGTCAGGAGGACTTGAGTTCAAATGTGACCTCAGACCCTTACTGGTTGTGTCACCCTAGGCGAGTCACTTTACCTCTCTTTGTCTTGCTTTCTACATCTGTAAAGTGGGGATAAATAGCAGCGCCTGTCTCGAAGGGTTGCTGTGAGGGTCAAATGAGATAATAATTAATTAGTGTTTGGTACCTAAGTAAGAACTATATAAATGTTAGCTGCTATTTATTATTATTCATACTAGGTAGGGACTCCTTTGACAGTCTGATGAAGCCTCTTTCAGGATAATATTTTTAAGTGAATATAATTAAAATATACAGGATTATAAAGGAAATAAATTATGTTTTAAAAGTTAACAAATTTTTTTTAAAAACACATTTATAAACCTCAGGTTAGGAACCCTTGATGATGTCAAAAGGCAGAGATGGCAGAGCATGGAAGCTTCCCTGCCCGTTGTTTTTATTCAAATGGCCCCTGTCTTAAATGCCAGCTATGGGGCTGATGGGATGCGGGGCGAGAGGGTAGGAAAATGAAGGGGGAAGTGTAGAGAGAGAAAGGAGCACGGTGTGAAGTTGTTTTTCTCTCCCAGCCGCATGGACACCTCCAGCTGGTGGCCTGTTCCCCTAGGGGATGGCCAGTGCTGGGGAGGGGAACCAGGAACATGGTTCAGTTACACAACCTACAGGTTGCTCCCTTCAGAAAAGAGGAAGTACCTACTGGACTTCCCCATCAGCTGGGGTTGTCAAGTTCAGCACTCTCGGGGGAGGGGGAGCCCCCAAGGTGTAGGGAGGGGAAGGCAAGAGGCTGTCAGGGCTGGGCCTCTGGGACTTACCCAGCCCAAATTACCGTCAGAACTGAGATAGTATGAGTGGTGAAGAAACAGGTCCCTACCGAAAATGTGGGTGGGGTGAGGATGTCAAAAGACATTTGTGCCCTGTTTCAGAGACAATTACTGTCATCGTCATAATAACATCAACTTTCACTAGATACCTTCTCTTACGCCTCCTTGTGGCACGAAAGTAGACATGCCAGGAGAGGCCAAACTCCACCTAAACCCCACCAAACTTCAGACTTGAGGTTTAGTAACAGTTCAGGTGCTTGCTGTCTGAAGACCAGCCCAAGCTCATAGGATCATGAATTTGGAGCTGGAAGGAAGCTCAAAAGTCATCTAGTCCAGGGAAACTGAAGCCCTAAAGGGCTGAGCAGCTCTCCAAAGTCAAACAGGCAATAAGCAGGAGAGCCAGAACATGAAGACACAGCCCTTGGCTACAAATCCAGCACGCTTTCCTCTGTGCCTTGTTGCTTGAAATAACTTCGGAAAGGTTGGTGATGAATTTTTTGGTTGTATCAATTTGAAGAGTATCTTCTTTACATTATAAAATAACATAGAGGTTATCTATGTATTTGCTTTCATTCAGTCATGTCCGACTCTTCATGACCCCATTTGGGGTTTTCTTGGGCAAAGATAGTGGAGTGGTTTGCCATTTCCTTTTCCAATTCATTTGAGGAAACTGAGGCAAGCAGGTTAGGTGACTTGTCCAGGGCCATACAACTGGATTTGAGACTGGATTTGAAGCCAGGTCTCCCCGACTTTAAGGTTGGCACACTACCTCTCCACTGTGCCACCTCGCTGCCCTATCTATATCTATGAGACGATACAGTTAAGTACTTTGCAAAATGCAAAAAAAAAAAGCAAAGCAAAAAATGTCAGTTACTGTTATCATTATTTTAGAAGAGTTGTGCTCTGTGTTGGTGAAAAGTGGACCCACCCTGACAAAATCAAGGCTATGTTAAGTGCTCATGTAAAAAGAACAAGAGTTCATGTTTCTGTATCACTTTAGTACTTATAAAATCCTTTCCGTTTAGCACCATCATAAGGTTAATAGTATTATGATCCTCACTTTACAGATGAGGAAACCAAACCCTGGAGAGGGTAAGGGACTTGCCCTGGGTCACACATTAAGTGGCACATCCAGGTCTTGAATCCAGGCCAGAGCTCTTTCCTCTAGGCCAGGATCTTAGAAAAGGAAATAAATGTCTCCCTTTTTTCTTTGCCCTCCTCTCCATTCAAAGCCTACCCCTTCTGTGAAGCCTTCCCTGACTACTAGATGCCTTGGGGACCTCTTCTGAGACTGCACTAATCATCTCTGTTTCTCTCAGGACACAGAGGATGAACTGCCTGAGATCACTTAAAGGTTGAGTTCTTTCTTTTCAGGTCGATTAGGATTTCCCCAAAGGCAGGACTCTTGTAATCTGCTCCTCCCTCCCCACCTTTCGAGTAGTCTAGTAATACAGTTTTAGCATACGTCTGTTGATGTTGATGTCTGTGACCCTGTGCAAGTCACTTAACCCTGTTTGCCTCAGTTTCCTCATCTGTCAAATGAGCTAGAGAAGGAAATGACAAATCACTCCAGTATCTTTGTCAAGGAAACTCCAAATGGGGAGTCTAAGCAACAGCAGCAAAGTCTGGAGAAGTGGAAAGAGTATTGAACTTGGTTTCAAATCCTGCTTCTGCTGTTATTAGCCCTGTGAACTTGGGAAAATAACTTCCTCTTTCTGGCTCTCAGTTTCTTCAGGTATTAAATGAGGGAACTGGCTGCTAAGGTGATCTAAGGTCCCTTCTATGAATAAGTTAATATAGTGTCCACTCACCCCCTCTATATGTCCGTCTGTTCTTTCTGCTGGATCCTGATGCCCCACAAGCTCCATACCCCTAGGCTTGGGCTGCTTGATGTGATGATAGGGTCAAGGCAAGTTAACCAGCACTCATTAAACACCTACTACGTGCCAGCCATTGTGCCAGTATCTCACGTAAGAAAATTTTTGTAAAGCACTTAGCACATTACCTAGATCAGTGGGCACCTAATTCATGCTTGTTCCTTTCCTTCCCTCCCCTTGCTAAGCACTGGTTACTGAGATCAGAGGCTCCAGGAAGATCTCTTTTACCTCCCTACCACCTGTTTGTTCACCAAAGGGTAAGCACCTCATCTCTCAACCGAAAACAAGGATGAGACAGAGTGGCTGGCCTGTCTCCCTGGGGCTTGCTTTCTGGCCTGGGTTCTCTCTTCCATTCATAGGACCATAGTCTCAGCATTGGAAGGAATCTCAGAGGGCATCTTAATCCGTCCCAATCTGAGAGAGAATCTCCTTTATAACAAGTGGCAATTTAATTTCTGCTTGAGCTCCTCCAATAACAGGAACTCACTACCTTCTAATTATACCTTATGTGCCTCAGCACCATTCCACTCTTGAACAGCTCTTATTGGTAGGAACTTGTTTTCCTTTACATGGAGTTGAAATCTGCCCTTTAGCAGTTTCCACCCAGTGGATCTACTTTTGTCCTCTGGGTCCAAGTAAAACAATTTAGTCTCATCCTCCTACAAGATAGCTCTTCTGATCCAGAGCTCACCCTGAGTTTTCACAGATCTTTGGCCCTTTCTGGACAACAGGTCTGATAGGCTGAAGTGAGAAAGGGTGGGTAAGGAAACAGGGGGCCCTGAGGACTTGAAGGAGAAAGTTCTTTCCAGTGTAGGGGAGTCTAGGAGGCCCTGAACTGAGAATAAACTTTGCTAACTTCACAATCTTGCTGCAGGCTGACCTGGCCCTATCTGGCTCAAGGAGAAGTTCCATGCTTGTTGCTTCTGTCACCAGGCTGAGAACGAGCTGATGCCACCAGTGGCTCCCAGGGAGAGATGGGGGGAAGTGACGATCAGGATAAATTTGAATCAGTTGTGGGGAATGAAGTGGAAAAGTCCTGACCCCCCTAGGGTCAGTAGGCCTTCCATTCCAGGATTGCAGCTGGTTCAATTTTTTTTTTTTTACTTCTTTGAAATAAAAGGGAAGTTTGGGGTGGGGTGAGAACTTCCTTAGTGACGAAGGAAGTTACCCCATCCCTGAGGTAATAGGCTCCTATGACAGGACAGAGACATGAGCTCTTTTGTCTTTTGAGGGGAGGCTGGTTAGAAACACCAGATTCTATGAGCAGATCCTGAACTGATCCTGGGTTTCCCTGGTCATTCCTAGAGCCCTTTAAGGTTTACAAGATACTTTCCTCACAATTACTCTGTGAGGTAGGCAATGCAAATTACCTTTAGGAGAAACTGAGGCTCAGTGGGATTAAATGATTTGCCCAGGGTCACACAACCAGGAAGTGGGAGTGGGGATTTGATCCCAGGCCTTCCAGTTCTAAGCCTCGCCCTCTTTTTGCTACATATACAACTTTGTCTCTGGGAAATGTTCCCTCTAAAATTTATCCTAACATTCTTCCACTCAAGAACTAACAAGATTTCCCAACTGAACCTCTCTGAATCTCAGTTTCCCCTTCTGTGAAATGAGAATATTATGTCCCACAACAGGGTTGTTACAAGGATCAAATAAGACAATGTATGTAGAGTGCTTTCAAATCTCATGGTGCTACATAAATGTTAGCTGTTATTCTCACTGCTGCTATATCATTCTCATCTTTTCAGTGAAGTTATTATCATGACTCCTACGACCATCATTATTGCATCCCAAATTAAGTCCAAACTCCTCAGCTCTTCCAATCCAAGGGCTTCCATCACCTTGGTCCACTCTAGCTAATCAACTTTATTTACTCCCAGCACTGTCCTGGTAGGACCCCTCACTATCCCCTGAACACACCAGGTCCCATAGAATGTAGGTTCCCTAAGGTTAAGAAATATTTGTTCTTTGCTTTTGTATCCCCCGTGCCTAGCATAGTTCCTGATTTTTAATCAGTGCTTAATCAATGCTTGCTAATTAATTGATTACTACTTCTATGCCTTTATTCATTCTGGCTACCCCTTACTCATCTCTATTGCTCTCCCCACTATTCTTTCTCTGTCAAAATCCTACCCCTAGCAAGTTCCACCTATTGTAAGAAGCCTTTCCTAACCATGCCATAGTGACCCTCTCCCTTTCCTAAGGCCCAGAGCATTTGCTATCTTTTGTCAACTTTGACTTTCCATTACATTAAGTCTAACATTTGATTCTGCACTGTCCTAATTCAGTTTTTGATGTATGAATCCTCCTAACAGTCTTCCTAACTGAACTAGGAGCTCCTTGTGATCAAAGAACTTGTTTGCATCTTCTACTGCCCCTCTCCTCCAGGGTACTGAATGCTGGACCAAGAACATAATAAGTAGTCAGTAAAGACTTAGAAAGTTCTTGGATGTGGGGTACACCTGTGGTACCTGCTCCTGGGGAGGATGCTGATAGATTGCTTGAGCAAGAGAATTCTGCACTTCAGTAGGGCTTGAGTTTAGGAGTTTGAAGCTACATTGGGGCTAAAAAACCAAGCCACTGTCCATATTAAATTTGGTATCAACGTGGCAATGGCAGGGGGAAGGTTAGTGGGAGGGAGGAATTACCAGATTGCCTAAGAATGGCAAACTAGTCCTGTTAAAACTGTAGCATGTCAATTAGATCCATGAGTGGTGGCTGTACTTCCAGCCTGGCTGAGATAGGAAGACCTAGTCTTCTCCCTCTACCCACCCAAGAAGACAGAAAGCTAAAGAATGTCAGAGATAGGAGGGACCTTAGAAATTAGAATATCAGGGCTGAACATAATCTTAGAACACAGAACATAACATATCAGAGCTGGAAGGAACCCTAAAGCATGGACTGTCAAAGTTGAAAGAGATTCTGGAGATCATTTATCCCAACCCTCACATTTTAGAGATGGGGAAACTGAGAACCAGAAAAAGAAAATCATTTCCCAAGAGTGACACAATGAAATAATGGGAAAGCTAGGAATAGAACCCAGGTTTCCTAAGCTCCAGTCCAGAGTTCTTTCCACTAATCTCTCTGGGCCTCAGTTTGCTCCTCTATGACATGAGGGGGTTAATTAGATTATCCTGAAGATCTTTACCAGATCTTTCCATGATTGTCATTGAATTTCACTTTGGGATCCTAAATGGAAATCATCTGTAAACACTCTTTCAAGAGTTGGTGAGTGAAAAGGCCTTTTAGTTTTTGTTAAGATCAGGTTATTCCCCATCCGCTATGGATTTCCTCCATTTGTGTCTTCTTGAAGCCCCAAGGAGACCCTGAGCACCAAGAATATAAGCTCTGATAATTCCTGGAAAGTTGGAAGGTCTCTGGGGCCCCCAGATGCATCTGTTGTTCAACCTTGCTAAACTCAGAGAATTTCACTATCTGAGGAACGGCCACCAGAGAATTGTTCTTTGGACCACAACAAGTCCTGAACCCAGATTCAAAGGTCTGGAAGAATTGGGATCTGTATCAGGGGAAAGAACACCTACATTGATGAAATAATGGATCCTTTAAAGTTCTATAGGTTTTTCCATAGTTCATCTTCCTTTTGGGAGGTTGTTCTGGGCCCTATTCAGTCTGGCTGGACCCAAGGGGTATTTAATGTTCCCTCTAGTAGTTCCTTGCTTGTTCTTGTCCAGTCTGCCAAGACAGGGTACCATCCCTCTCTTCCAACTGCCCTCTTGGAGCACCAAAGCTAATGCAAGCTGGAAACTAAAAGAGTTTGCTTAAGGAGTCCTCCCTCCAACCCCATCCCCTCCCCCCCACCAAAGAGACAGTATTGGGCTGGGTTGTGAGAACCCACGTGAAGTAGGTCCTCTAAAAACACAAGAGTCACCAAGGACCAGAGCCATAACCCTGCTGCTGGCAGAACCTAGTACTGCAGAGGCACTGTAGTCCCAAACTGGGAAAGGGCTGGGTAGGTGACCAGCTTGCCATCCCCAGGGCAGGGGCCAGCCACAATGTTCTTGCTCCCTCGTCACGGCTAGATTCATAAGTCCCCTGGGGGCATTTGCCTCTTCTACTCTCTCTGAAATTCGTCCCAGATTTCTTTGATTGAGGTCCCCATTCCCCCACTAACTGCCCCCAGCCCTCACTTCAAGTTCTGGAAACATATTTAAATGCTTTCAGTTGAGCTTCTGCCTTCTCTGAGTATATGGATCACAATGTTTAGAACTGAATAGGACCTTACAGACCATCTATCACAGAGACTCAACCATTTTGGGTTTGTAGGACTGCTTTGGTGGTGAAACCCATAGACCCCTTTCCTTATTAGTGTTTTTAAATGCATAAAACAAAATCTATGAGATAACAAAGGAAACTAAAGGTTAACAAAAACAAAGATAAAATTTCTTTTCCCATCCAAGTTCATGTATCCCTCTGAAATTTATTCATGGATCCTGTTCATGCACCCCAGGTTAAGAACCCTTGATCTAGTCCAAGTCCCCCATTTCACAGATGGGAGGAATGAGTCCCAGAGGGGTTAGATTATTTGCCGAAGGTTACTATGTAGTAAATTCAAATCAAGGGCCTCTGTCTCCAAATTTAATTGTTTTTACCTTATACCACACCAAACCTGACCTAGCGAAAATCTCCCAGGGCTCTTTACCACACATCCCAGACATAAACACTTTCATCACAGCCATACCATTCCATGCCCTCTATACGGCCCCCAATATGTGTGGTTGGGGGTGGGCTTCTCACAAGTAGTTGTCCTCTCCTTCCTCAGCTCTCCCAGGACCCTCCTCTTCATCTCCGCTGCCCTCCTCCTCTCCCTCCTGTGCCAGGGCCTCAATGTCATGGGTGATGCCAGTGAGAATGCGATTGAAAGCCTCGGCCTCCGGGCGAGGAGCTCGACTGTCATAGCTGCGCACAGCAGAGGCTGACGTGGAGCTCATACTTCGCTTGATCCGGCCAAAGCTGTCAGTGAGGATGCCACCCTCTCGAATGCCCACACCCTCCAGGAAGCCTTCAAAGTAGCCGATGTCCTGGTCCGGGATAAAAGGCCGCATCCCTGCAGGGGCCAAGAGGTGGGCAGCCACTTTGTTATCCCCACTGTCTTCTGTCCCATACTTCCCAGTCAAAGGGGGAAGGGGCCCCAGGAGCCCCAGTCTGAGCCTCTGAATCAGCAGGAGTGGTATTTTCAGCCCCATGTAGCTCCTTAATAGAGGGAGTGACTGGGAATTATAGGGTCATAGATTTAGAGCTAGAAGGGACGTCAGGCATCTGGTCCAGCTCCCTCATTTTTTTTCTTTTTGGAGGGGGGAAGGCAGGGTGATTGGGGTTAAGTGACTTGCCCAAGGCCACACGGCTAGTAAGTGCCAAGTATCTGAGGCCAGATCTGAACTCAGGTACTCCTGACTCCAGGGCCTACTCACTGTGCCACCTAATTGCCCCTTAGCTCCCTCATTTTATAAATAAGGAAGCTGACACCCAAAGGATATCACTAGTAAATGAGAGGGGTCACTAGTAAATGGCAGAGTCCAAGTTTGAACCCAGGTCCTCAGGTGCTTTTCTCACTTCTGCCTCTCTCAGAGGCCATGTCAGAGTCTGAACTGAAATGGACTTAACTGGATACGCTGCCAAGCCTTCTCATGTACTACTTTCTGGGCATTGCCTAGCAAGGTCCCCCAGGTAAATACTCATAACATATTTATTAAGTCACTAGAGGAAGCTCTAAAAGGGCAGGTACCGAATCCTCAGTCCTACTTCTCTCAGTGCTCTGCACAGGGTTCTTACACATGCCACAGATGCTCATTAAAGGCTTGTTGAATGAAACATCGGAATGCCTTTCTTACGATGGTGACGCTAGTGATAATTAGGATGGTTGTGAAGGGTGTATGTTGGTAATGGTGTTCATGTCTAGAGCATTCAATCAATTTTTGATGAACTGGATGGTGAGGGGAAGGGACTGGGGATAGAGACTGGGGTGATGGTGGTATCGATGATGCTGCTGTAGCGGAGGTGAAAATGACAGGTGGTGATAGCGCTGACGATGGCGATCGTGACAATGGGGGAGATAATGGTGGCAGTGGTGATAATAGTCATAGTGACAACTGAGTAAGATCCCATAGGGTCTTTATGGATCATCATCACTTTAAAGAGAAGGAAACTAAGTTCCAGAATGAAGTGACTTGTCTAACATTACACAGGTAGTACAAGGCAGAACCGGGATTGGAATCCAGTTCTTTGTGGCCCAAATCCAGCATTCTTTCCACTGTGCTACATGATGGTGACAGTGTTAATGGGGATGGGGACAGTAAAGACAGGGACAGGGTTCAGGGCTGATTCTTGAAATGGGAGGAGGGATATCTGATTGCATGCCGCCATTGTTGGGGGGGTAAGAGATGGAGGGAGAGAAATTTTGGATCTCAAGGAACTGTGAAACTGAATGTTGTAATCTGAAAGTAAATGAGTAAATTAAAATAAAAAGTAAAAGAAATAAAGATCACAAAGAGATAATTTTTTAAAAAAGAGAAATGGGAAGAGGGGTTAGAGCATGCTCACCCAGGAGAAGGAACTTCCTCTTGTCTCCATAGAGCCGGAGAAGATGCCCACAGTACTCCTGCACAGGCAGCCCCAGCCTATATTCTCGAAGCAGCAGAGCAAACTGCTGGATCTCGGGTGGTGACAGCTTGTTTCGCAACTGTGGGGAAGAGCCAGGAGGTGAGACCAAGCAAAAGACAGAGGATAGGTGCACTGGGACATATTCCACAGGGTGTGGGAAAGTATGGTGAGTTTGACTGCTGGGGGTGAGGCTGTAGGCAATTCAGGGGGCAGAGGGAACCATGGAAAGGGGGATGGCCCAAGATGTCACTGCTCTATTAGCTAGAAATGTTTTGGGGAACATGGCCCTATATATCCCCCCTCTCTCAAATATTCTCTCTCAAAGCAAGCATTGCTTCCTAGAGAACAGGGAGAGGATGGAGGCCCAGGACAGGACCCAACTACAGGGACATATACCTTTGTCCTCTGTCCCATCAGAGGACTCCACTGAGGTACCTGGCCATGGGAGTACAGGTAGCAGGTAAGCAGAGGTCCCGAGAGACAGGAGAAGATGTAAACTTCCAGAGAAGAAAAGGGGCAGGTGGGAGCTCCCATGGGGCACATGGGGGAAAGAGGCAGAGGTTTCACTGGGCACCACAGGATGGGGGTATGTGGGAGGTGGAGAGAGACAGGTAAAGTGGACAGGGACATGAACAGGTATGAGAGCATGGGAGTGGGGGTGGGGAATGCTGCGAACGAGCAGAGGCTTCCACAGAGTGTGAAAAGACATAGAGGCTCAGGAAAGAGGACAGGTGAGCCGGAATCATCCCCAGAGCTTGGGCAAGTGACCTTGCCTAGGCCTTACCGTCACCATGTAGTCTTGTAGCTGTTCCAGGCCCAGGCTGCTGCCATCACTCTCACTGCAGTGAGATCCCTGGAAGGAGGGTGTGGATGTCCCACTGTAATAGGCTTCGAAGGTGTCATGGGAGCCATTACTGGAAGGCACAGACAGAGACAGGTGCCCCGACTCACTCCACTGGGCCCTCCCTGCCTGCTTGACCACCCCCCTCTCCAATTCTCCCCTCTGCTGGACTCTCTTCAGCCCAGTGCGTGTTGTCCTAGGGTCGGCCACATTAGTCAATCTGTCAATGAACATTTAATAAGCACCTCTATGTGCCAAGCACTGTGCTAAGTGCTGGGAGTACAAAGAGAGACAAAAGACAAACCATGTTGTCAAGGAGCTCGTGGTCTGTTGGGGGAGACACCGTGTAAACAACTGGGTCCGAACATGTTATATACAAGATAAATTTGGAAGTAGTCGACAAAGGGAAGGCACTAGAATTCTAGGGGATTGTCCTAAAACAGAAGCATCAGATCCCCCACATGGACTATGAGCTCCCCTGGGGCAGGAATAAATGGCCTGCATCTTACCCAACTTTGCCTCTTCACCCAGGGCCCTTCACATAGCGGGTACTGAATAAACTTGGAATGTTTAATAAATGAAATCCCAGTTACACGAGGAGACGGCTCAACTTTGTGACTCCATCCCAGGTTTCGGCTTGCAACACACCTACCCCTCCCCTCCTCCTCCTCCTCCCTCATCTAAGCACTGGACACACACACACACACACACACACACACACACACACGTGCACACACACACACACACGTGCACACACACACGCACTCATACACACACGCACGCACATACACACACGGGGATGGCTGTGAAGGGCTGATGACAGGTGTATGCTGCAGCCCAGAGCCAGGGCTAAATTTTCAGTGTAAGTATTTACGCCTCAGAAATCTGCAAATGCTACAAATCAAGGCTTGATTTATTGTCTTATTGATTGTCTAAACTTAAGAAAGTGTTAAAAATGCAGATTAAACTCATAAGTGTGTGTGCATATAATTTTTTTTCCTTTGAGAGACCATTTGTTAAACACCGACCAGCACAGCTCTGACTGAGGGTGACAGTGACATTGTGGATGGGAGAGAAGTCAACACATCTTCCACAAGCCTAACTGAATGGTGCTGGGATGCGGGGAAGATTTACTCAATGGGGTGATCATAGGATCACAGAATGGGAGCCGGGAGGAATTGTGGACCATAACATACACTGCTGATCAGGGGCTGTTCCCCAAGTGCAATCTCGTCTTTAACTAGGATCAGCAGACCAGTTTTAGATACACAGAGAAATCATAAGCATGTTACATACACCAAAGGCACTCAAAATAATTTCTCAATTATACAAGAGTATCCCTAAAGTCTGGACACATATGAAAGCTCATTAATTATGCATATTTTCAAGAAATGAAATGATTGGAATTTTCAACATTTTATTTAATTAGCATAAATGACATTTCATAGGAAGACATAGGAGACCTCATTAATTAAATTAATCTCATTAATATGGAAAATAGTCCCTAATAGCCAATGAAAACTTTTATTCCACATGGAATCATCATGGCTAAAATTTATGCTAATTAAATAAAATGTTGAAAATTTCATTCATTTCATTTCTTGAAAATATGCATAATTAATGAGATTTCCTATGTGTCCAGACTTTAGGGACATCCTGTATATAGGGTTTAAAAAAATCCACTGATGGAAGGAAGCTCAAATGTAACAGAAAGGACCCTGCTCTTGAGGGCAAAAGAACTGTGTGTCCCAGGACCGACGCTTTCTATTAATATGATGTGATGCTTGTTGATTGGTGTGGCTAATTTGTGAGATGACCTTGTGTTACCTTGTGCTTGCTTTTCAGTGTAGTGAAAAGTGCTGGATTTGGAGTCAGAGACATTTGGATCCAAATGCCAGCTCTTCTATCTGTTACAAGATGACTGATAAAGTTCCTGTCAGCTCTTTTATTTATTACAATTATTAGCATCTCTCCTAGTTCATCTATTTACTGCAATTGATAAGGTCCCTTCAAGCTCTCAGGTCTGTGATCCTGTGACATGTGCAGCTTTGGGTAAGCTCCTTCCCCTCCCTGTGCCTCAGTTTCCTTATTGATCAACTGAGGGCACTGGACAAAATGACCTCTAAAGTGCCTTCTAGCCCTGACTTTCTATGATCTGTATTCTAAGGTCCCTCCCAGCACTTGTGCTCCATATGTCTTTTTTGTGGCTCGGTGAGTTTCAAGCCCGCTAGGTAATGACCAGGCATCTTTAATTTCCTCAGCAGACCCCACAGCGCCTAGAGCCAGGCTAGCACACAGCAGGGACTCAGTCAGGGACACCCTTCTTGCCACACACTGATGAATAATTTCCCCAGGGAACAACCAGAAGTATATGGGGTAACTACTGAGGTGCATGAAGAGAGGAATGGGAATTAGGTGTGGGGGACGGAGGGAAGAAGGATAGCAGCAGCTCTCTGGGGGAAGTTGGTACCTACAAAGAACTACAGCAACTGAAGTCAGCATCATAGCCATAGGTCCCGTCTGTGCGGCAGCTCTCACCTGCAGCAGGACAGAGATCAGTTAGAAGACAAAGCAGGATTCCATCATTTCCCAGGGCCATCTTCTTTCCCTCTATTGGCCCGATCCCCAGACAGTATCCTAGGAACCAATCCCTAATTCCTATCCTCATGAAATTCCCTAGCCTTTAATAATAGGTCATATTTCCCTGTCCATTTAAGGCTTACAAAGCACTTTCCAGAGAATATTTTTTTAAAAAAAGACAGTGGGTTAGGCAGTTAAAATATTATTATCTCCATTATACAAAGAAGGAGACTAGGAATCAGAGACAGGGAATGATTTGTCCAGGGTCATGTAATTAGCAAATGTCAGAGCCAGGATTTGAACTCAGACCTCTTGCCTACAAAACCATCCTCTTTCTACTGTACTATAGTCTCCTTTTCTAAGCCATGAAATATAAAGGATAATTGAAGGATCTAGGTGTTTTTAGGATGGAGAAGAAAAGATTTAGGGGCAAGACAGAGACAGAATGGGGCAGGATGGGGGCAGGATCCCTCCCTATCTTCAAAAATCTTGAAAGCTATCACTGGGTTTAGACTTGTTCTTTATGGTCCCAGAGGGCAGAATCAGGAACAATCAGTGGAAATTATAATGAGGAAGATTTAGGGTTGAGGTAATGGAAACTTTCTTAAAAATGGGTTGCCTTAATCAGTAGGATCCTATCTAGAGCCATCTAATTCAACCCCCCCCCCATTTAGAGGTGAAGAAATAGAGGTTCAGAGAGGTTTGGGACTCTAAGGTCACCTAGCAGACATGGGATTTGAACCCAGGTTCTCTGTGTGATCTCCCTGTAATGGGAAGTGCTCAAACTGGGTGGATCCTTAATCAAGGATACTGTAGAGGAGCTTCTTTCAAAGGATGACAAGCTGCACTGGAGACCTCCCAGATCTCTTTTAGCTCTAGAAGACTATAATTCTAGTCTTAGTTCCTGCTCCAAAATTAAACCTCGGGTCCTGTCAAAGCAGGAAGCAGGCGTATCCTTTCTTCTCTTGGCTGTCTCCCAGTGTAGAGCACAGGGCTGGACACACAGGAGGGAAGTGTAATAATAAATTAATAAAAATGTTATTAATAACAATTAAAATAATTATTAAGAGTTAATGATTATTAATAATAATTAAGACCTATTATTTATAAAGACTTCTTGATTAGTTGATTAAGTCTGGAGTCCCTCAGAACCAGGTCCTCTGGCTCCTCAGCTTCTAGTTCCATTCTCCTTTATCCAGATCTGCCTTTCTCTTGCTCCTCCAATCTTTGCATGTACAATCAAACTTCTGTCTGAGTTGCGTGGGAAAAGGTTGGAAAGACACATGGAGTCTAACCAAATTGCATGGCACTCGTTTGTCCAGTTCTGTATCAGCTCCCCCACAGTGCCTAGGGCAGGGCTAGCACACCATGGCAGCTCATCAAAAGATACCTCCTCCTTTGCCTAATATTGGCCCAGAATTTTCACAAGGAACAGAAAAGAGGAGTCTGGAGTGACAGCTAGCTGTGGGGAACAGAAGACAGGATCTTTGCCTAGTCCTGGAATGCCCTTTCTCTGCTCCTTCCCACCATCTCTACCTGCCTGAAATCCTTTCTTTACCTCAAGGCCCAGCTCAAACGCTTTGACCTCCATGAAGCCTTCCTTGACTTTCTCCCCACTTTCTAAAGATGGAAGTGATCTCTTTCATCTAATCTTACAGTACCTTGTTCATACCTCTCTTGGGTACTTATTATTGGAGAGACATTCTAGCATAATAGAAAGTCATTGGACTTGGAGTTAGAAGTCCAGAGTTTGAGTCATAGAAATCATAGCAACTCAGAAATAAAAGGGACTGGCCCAGCCAGTACCAGAACAGATATTGTCTCTAGCATGTAGCCAACAAAGAGCCATCCAGCCTCCACTTTAAAGACCTTCAGTGATGGGGAATGTATGACCTTTCAAAGCAGTCCCTTATACTTTCAGACTGCTCTAATTATGGTCATGGGGACAGCTAGCAGTGGATAGAGCTCCACACCCTGCATGAGGAAAACGCATCTTCCTGACTTTAAGTCTGGCCTCACATACCTACTAGCTGTGTGACCCTGGGCAAGTCACTTAACCCTGTTTGCCTCAGTTTCCTCATTTGTAAAATGAGTTGGAGAAGGAAATGGCGAACCACTCCAGTATCTATGCCAAGAAAACCCCAAATAGGGTCACCAAGAGTTGAACATGAAAAACAACTGAACAGCAAGTTATTGACAAGTTTTTTCCTTGTATGGTCCTGAAGTATATAGTATGGTATAGTGGGAAGAAAACTGGATTTGGAGTCAGAAGACCTGGGTCCCAATACTGGCTTAATTACCTGTGTGACTTTCAGTAAATCCCTTAACCCAGTGGTTCTCAACCTTCCTAATGCCATGACCCTTTAATACTCATATGTGGGCGTATCTGAATGTGGGCAGACCCGCCTGGAGACGGATAGAGGAGCAGCGTCTTGATTCCTAAGACCATCGGAAATATGTGTTTTTCACCCCTGTGACCCCTGTGAAAGGGTCATTCGACCCCCAAAGGGGTTAACCTCTCTGTGCTGTTTCCTAATCTGTAAAATGAAGGGGTTGGATTGAAGGAAGGAAACAAGAATTTATTAGGAGCCTACAATGTGCTAGGCACTGTGCTAAGCGCTTTATAATTATTCTCTTATCTGATCCCCATGAGGAAGGTCCCTATTTTACAGATGAGGAAACTGAGGCAAATAGGGATTAGATGACTTACCCAGCTACCAAGTGTCTGAGGCCACATTCAAAGTCAGGAAGGTGAGTTTTCCTGACTCCAACAGCTCTGTGCCACCTAGCTGCCCCTCTATACATAGCAGGTGCTAGATAAGTGTTTGGAGGTGCTTGGTGGATGAGGAACAGCTTTCTAGCCCTTGGATCCTCTCATAGGCAGCTGGTCTGCACTCCCTGCCTAGTTAGATCCTGATTCTCTGACCTGGGGTTAAATCTTTTCTTTGGATCTTATTGCCTGTGTGCGACCCTGAGCAAATCACTGAACCTCTCTAGGCCTTATTTTCTTCATCTGTAAAAAAAAAACTGAAGGGGTTATACCAGCTGAGACGCATTATGGAGTAAGGACTAGTGTGCTGGACCTGGTTTCCGGTCCCACCCGGAGCTTACTAGCTGTATGATGCCTCCCCTCCCCAGGCAGTCACTTAACCTCTCTAAGCTTCAGTTTTTCCTCATCTGTAAATATCAGGGGGCTGGGCTACCCCATCTCTTGAGGGCCCTTCCAACTCTAACTTCTCTGATTGTTTGGTTCATTTCATTTTGGTTTGGGGACAAGTGTGAGGAGGGTGGCCCTGAGGGGAAGCTGCCCCTGACCCAGGACTCACTGCGGCTGATAAGCCAGGGCCGTTCCGGGGTGGAGGTGTAGTGGTATCCAGCCCGATCCACACACTCGATGGTCTGATCTCCATAAATGATCTGGAAGACCTGGCAGATGAGAGCACAAGATTCTTCTGCTGCATCCTGACCACAAAAGAGAGGAGACGTTAGTAATTGGGAACAGCTTTCTGGGGTGTGGGGGTAGTGGGTGAGGCAGCTTGGCAGCCTGGAAAGTGAGAAACAGGGTGATGCTGAGAAAAGCGTCCTAGAGCAGAGAGTCAGGAGACCTGGGTTCTAGACATAGCTCTGCTTCCAATTTGCTGTGTACTTTTGGACAAATTATTTCCCCTCTCTGAGCCTTACTTTCCCTATTTGTGAAATGAGTGGGTTGGCCTGTGTGGTTTCTCTAAGGCCCCTTATAGCTCTAATAGTCTAGGCTCTTTGAAAAGGTCCCTTCCAGCTTTAACATTCTAATTGGTTATAATATTCTTCTCTCTCCCTCTCTTTGAGCCATTGTGAATATTCCCTACAAAGGGGCATTGGAGGGAGGCTAGGAGTCCTACGGGCTCCAGAGGGGAAAAAAAAGATTGTTTCTCATACTGGGTCTTGACCATCCAGTTGGGGACATATTTAAAACAGGTCTGGCTTTGAGGGAACCCCCTTTAATTACAGGTATCCCTTTCACATTGCAGGAGCTAGGGATGTGGCACCACTGATCCAGAAAATCTGTATAAAATTTTTGGCCTTCCCTTTGTACCACAGAAGAAGTCTGAATTTTTTCTCTTTGTTTTATGGGATGTTTACAGTATCTTATTGTAAGATTTGGGTTGATATTATACAACACTATACATGTATTTTATGTATTCTGAGTTTCTTAATTTTTTCTGTGTCATCTTCTGGCCTTCACATGTCATCTGAGGCTTATGCAAAATTCCCCCAAAATTCCCATTTAATTTCTTAGGCCAACCTGCAATATATCAAAGCCATGATAAGGAAAGTCGCAATGTGTCATGATACAGGATGGAGCTTCAGGGCCCCTCAGCCATAATGGTATAACATCCCTCACCTCCATCTTTTCTCTCTTCTTGTGGCCACCACCCTAGTTCTGCCTGGTCTATCAAAGTAACTGCTTAGCTGGTCTTCCTGCCTCCAAATCTCTCCTCTGTCTAATCTGTCCTTTGTGTGATGCTAGAATTATCTTCCTTATACATGGATCTCTTCATGTTCCTCTTCTGTTCAAAAACATTTAATGGCTCCCTATTGCTTCCCAAGTAAAATTCAGACTCTTCTACCTGACATTCAAAACCCTCCATAATTGGACACAACCTTACCTTTCCAGTCACTGAATACTGCTCATCTTGCATTCTACCTTCTAGTCAAACCAAGCAACTTTGTCCTTATCATGTACCCTGAATGTTCCCAACTCTGAGCCTTTGTTTATGTTGTGCTTAGAATGTGCCCATTCTCCATTTGAACTACTGAATCCTTACCTAACTTTCCAAGACTACCACTTCCATGAAATCTTCCCTAATTCTCCCAATTCTTGGTTATAACCTTGACCCTCAGACTTCAAATAGCATCCTGCACTGCACCTCTCTCATGGACTTAACATATATTACTGTATATTAGAATTTTCTGGGTTGGTATCTTATGCCCTTATTAGACTTTGAGTTCCATGAAAGTAAGAACTAGACAGAACACTGAATTTGGAATCAGAAAGACTAATTTGGGCCCTGAGCAAGTCATTTAACTTCCTTGAGACAAAAATTCCTTGTCTGTAAAATGGGGATCATACCAATTACTTCATGGGTTATTGTAAGAATCAAATGTATATAAAGTGCTTTGTGAACCCCAAATTGCTATAGAAATGTGAGTCAGTTTCTAAATTTTGTATTTTCCTCAGTTTCCAGTAAAGTGTTCTGCAAACAGTAGGTGATTAATAAATATCAGTGGAGCTCTTTTTATAGTAGCGAAGGACTAGGAACAAAGTAGATACTTCCAGGTTGGGAAATAAACAAATTGTGATAACATGAATATGCTGGAATATTGAGTATTGTAAGAAACAATATGATGAATACAGAAAGTATGGAGAGACCTAGGTGAACCAATGCAAAGTGAAAGCTTGCAGAACCAGGAAAACAATTACACAGTAACCATACACTGGAAAAGGAAATAGTAGCAACAAAATAATCAACACTGAATGCTGTGAAATTACAATGACCAAGCTGGGTCCTCAAGAAGGGATATGGAAATGTACCTTCATTCCTTCTTCACGGAGGTAGAGGGCTATAGGTATGGAACCGTGAATATAATGCTGGATTTGGTTGTTATGTGGGTTAATTTTGCTTAATTGTTTATTTTTCTCTCATTAATTCTTTGTTATAAGACATGCCTCTTTGGGAAGGGGAAAGGATATACTGGGAAACCTAAGTGATATAAAAATAAGAGACATCAATGAATTTTTTTTTGTTTGTTTTTTTGCTTTTTAGAGGGGGGAGGCAGGGCAATTGGGGTTAAGTGACTTGCCCAAGGTCACACAGCTAGTAAGTGTTAAGTGTCTGAGGTCAGATTTGAACTCAGGTCCTCCTGACTTCAGGGCTGGTGCTCTATTCATTTCGCCACCTACCTGCCCCCTACATCAATGAATTTTTTTAAAAAATGTCTCGAGTTGAAATTGGATGAATGTAGTGGTCGGGATTGGGGTTCTAGGGCCCCTCAAGTCAGATGACCCCCCAGGCCATAGCCCTTTAGTTCACTTTGGTTGAGGGGACAACTCACCCTGTTGGCAACTGCCAGGATGATAAGGTTGCAGTAAGCATCAGGACTGGGATCTTGAGGGTCCAGGGGGTTGAGACCAGGTTGTCGACGCTCCCAGCTGCCACCACTGAAGGTCTGGCGACGCTCCCAGCTGCCCCCAGGCTTGCCCCCTTGCCGTAGTTCCCAGCTTCCTCCAGGTTTGCTCCCCTGCCTTCGCTCCCAGCTGCCCCCAGGTTTGCCCCCCTGCCGTCGCTCCCAGCTGCCACTGAATGTCTGGCGCCGTTCCCAACTCCCAAAAGCCCGGCCCATGGCTTTCTTCTCACCAGCACCTTGCTTTCGTTCCAAGCTGCCACCGCCACCACCAGTGGCCCGGCCCTCAGTGCCCCCCCATGCCATCCTCCAGTCCAGGCTACAGATGGTGTGGCGTCGCTCTACACCACTTGAAGGTGGTCTAGGTTCAGGACCGCTGCCTGTTGACCTCTTCTCAGGGGTCATGCCAGCTACCCCAGGCTCTCGCCTGCCACCAGGGCACACATCCAGGCCGGCGGGCACTGGATCCACACCCAGGCCTAAGAGAGGAGGAAAGAATGACCACATGCCCAAGACTAAAGGTTAAGGCATGAGAGGGAAAGGACATGTTGCCACTTGGGACCTGTCAGCACCTAATGCCAACAATATCATTGTTGCTTTCTCCTCCCTTAACGTAGAAAGGAAGTATGGGATAGTGGAAAGGCTTTTGGGTAAGGAGTCATGACACGTGGATTATGGTCCATATTATCTTTTAGGTACCTTCCAGCTTTAACAACACATACAACTAAATTTTAGCTTGGTCATTCGCCACTTGCTAAAAGTATGGACCCGGGACAAGTCACTTGATTCCTAAGCCTTAGCAGCTTATCTGTAAAACAGGGATAATCATTCCTCAATTACAGACCTCACAGTAAGGATCACGGTATCGAAGATTTAGAGATGGAAGGGATCTATCTGAGAAGTCACCCAGTGAGGAGATGGGTCCCAAGACGAAAAGTGATTTCCCCAATGTTGCACAAGTAATAAGTGGCCAGCAAGATCCTGTGGTTCCTGATGCTGTCCCCTTTCCCTTACACCTCGCTGCTTCTCAGTACTACCCAATGAATAATGAAAGCTGACCTGGCCCTAATCAGTTGGGTGACTGGTGGGGTGGAAGGAACACCAGATTTTGAATCAGTTCTCCTGGGTTAAAATCAGTTTTGTTACTTACCATCTAAGCCTCACTTTTCCTTAAGTATAAGGACCAGATCACATCTAAAGTCTGGAGAAGGAAATGACAGACACTCCAGTACCTTTTCCCAAGAAAACCCCAGATGGGGCCACAGAGAGTTGGACTGAAAACAAATGAACAACAAGGTCCCTTACAGTTCTAAATCCCCTGGGACTGCAAACTTCTCTCATCCTCACTTTCTGTATCTGCAAAAATGGGGATAGTTGCTCCACTCTCTGCCTCAAAAGAAGAGCCGTAGTGAATAAAGTGCTTTGTAGAAATGAGAACTCTTATATTATTCCTGGACAAGGCACCCCACTGCTCTTCTGTCTTTGATGAGTGTGAAAGTCAGGGCAGAGCCATGCAGAGAGAAAAAGCAATCAGAAAGCTAGGGTCAGATCCTGGCTCACAACCACTGATGATGATGTTTCATTTTTCAGCTGTGTCTGACTCCTCCTGACCCCATTTGGGGTTTTCTTGGCAGAGATACTGGAGTGGTTTGTCATTCCCTTTGCCAGCTCATTTTGCAGATGAGGAAACTGGGGCAAACAGGGTTAAGTGACTTGCCCAGGGTCACACAGCTAGTAAGTGCCTGAGGCTGGATTTGAACTTTAGGAAATGATGCTTCCTCACTGCTGGGCCTGGCCCTCTATCCACTGCACCTCTTAGCTGTCCCACAATCACTACCTGTGTGAGCCTGGACAGGTGATATCCCTTGTCAGTCTCAATTTCCTAATGGGAAGAAGGGAATAAGCATTTATATAGTTCCTACTGTGCGCCAGGCACTGTCCTTTTCACAAATATTAACCCATTTGATTCTTATAACAGCCCCGTGAGGTGTTATCCCCACTTTACAGTTGAGCAAATAGAGATTTAAGTGACTTGCCCAAAGTTATGGTCAGTAACTGTCTGAGACCAGAGAAGGCCAGAGTCTTTCTGATTCCGGGCTTGGTGCTCTTGCCACTGTGTCACCAGCTGTCTCTACCCATCTCTATCATCTACAAAATAAGAGAGTAGCATCCTTTGTAGGCTCCTCTTAGAATCTAAGCACCCTGAGAGCAGGGACCTTCTTACGTTTGTATTTCTATCATCCCCAGCTCCTCAACTGTGGCTGGTGCAAAGAGGAGCTTAATAAATGCTTGTTGATTGACTAATTTTTGGTCCTAGGAGGTACTTTGGGTGAGAGACTAGGATGAGGTCAGGAGGAGACGACCTCAAAGACAGAATCCTTTGGAATGACTTTGGTCTGGCCTCTAAAGGCGTTATCAGTTGGCCCTACCCCTGCGCAGCTTCATCCAAGCTCATTCCTCTGCTCATCCCCATCCCCGAACACCAGCAGTATAGACTCCGCTCGCCCCTCCCCCCCGGCCCGCCCCTGGTCCCGCCCCACTCGGCATCTCACCAGTCTTGAGCACCAGGAGGTGCAGCGCATCGTCCTGCAGGTAGGAAGCAGCCGCGATCTCGTGCGTGGGTATGCGCAGGATCAGCTCCTCGTTGTCCCGCCACGTGAGGAGCAGGCATCTGGCGGACAGGCTGAGGATGCTGTCTTGCTCCGGGGTGCTCTTCAGGGGCAGCTCTTTCAGCTGCTGCGGGGCCAGAGCCAAGGAGGAGTGTCGAGGGAGTAGCCTCCGGGGCCTTAGCCAAGTCCATCCCCCTTTCCTGCCACAGTCACTGCCGGCCCTTGTCCCTCTCCAGTCTCAACCTGCCCAGAAGCTCCACTGGAGAAAACTGGCAATGGGAAGGAATGGGTACAGTGCCCTGCCCGCCCTCCCCACTCCTACCTTCCTCTCTCCTCACCCGTGCGGTGTCCAGCAGCTGCAGGAGCTCATCCCGGCTGGAGGGGTTCAGGGAGGAGGTGACCCAGGTTAAGTGGCCTAGAAACTTAAGAGGAGGCCCAGAACAGTCACTAGAGAGCTTTGGCTCTCTCCCTTTGGATTGAGACATTCCCCTAAAGGGAAGGATCACAGATTTAGAGCTGGGAGGGACCTTTTAGAAGGGAAGAGAACAAACATGGGTATAGTACCCACCAGGCACTGGGCTAAACGCCTTTACAAACATCTCATCTGATCCTCACAGGAATCCTTTGAGGCAGCTGCTACTATTATTTTACAACTAGGTGAATTCCATAATCAGGAAGACCTGAGTTTAAATCGGTCTCAGACATTAGCTGTGTGACCCTGGCCAAGTTACTAAAAAAAAACAAAAAACAAACAAACAAACAAACAAACAAACAAAAACCTCTCTTTGCCTCAGTTTCCTCATTTGTAAAATTAGGATAATAATAGTACCTACCTTCGAGGTTGTTGTGAGGATCAAATGAGATGATCAGTGTAAATGCTTAGCACAGAGTAGGTACTATATAAATAATAGCTATGATTATCCCCATTTTACAGTTGAAGAAATACAGAGGTCAAATGACTTGCCCAGGGTCACACAGTTTATATGTGTCTAAGGTCAGATTTGAACATGTGTCTTCCTGATTCCAAACCCAGTGCTCTACCCACTGGGCTACTAGATGCCTCTAGAGATCTTTATTTTAAGCATATATAAATACATTATATTATAAGGGGTAATCATACCTCCTTACTGTACAGATGAGAAAATGGAGGCTTAGAGCAGTTAAGTGACATAGCCAGGATCACATGGCTAGTAATGTCAGAGGTGGGCTTTGGATTCCAATCTTCCTGACTCCAGATCCAGCAGCCTCTACACTATATTTCTCTATGCTCCTCAGGGAATGGGGTAGGGGACATGGTGGAGAAGGGGGACCTTGCCCCTTTTGGGTGCTGATAATAAGGAATAATGCCTCCTATTATGTAGCCCTTTAACTATATAAAGTGATCACAGCAACCCTATGTAGTATAAATATCATCTCTATTTTACAAAAAAAGAAAGTGAACTGGAGTTCAGAAAGAAGTGACTATGGCCAAGGTAACAAAACTAATGAGCAGAACCAGGGTCTGAACCAAGGTCCTTTCACCTCAAATCCAGTGCACTTTTTGCCATGTCATTGCTGCAGTTTTGGGGGTTGGGACAGGGAGGCAAGGCCAAGGCAGGCTGCTGGTCACTCACCCTCTGCCCCCCTTCCGCCCCCCGGCCAATCAACACAGACCCACTAACTGCCATCAGAGCCCCCCTGATAAGATCGTCCCAAGTGAGACCTTCAGCATCATGGTTCTGCTCTTAGAGGACTCGGGTTCAAATCTCATCTCTGACGTTAGCTGTACCATCTTAGACTGTCTTAGACATTGACTCTCTGGGTTTTATTTTCCCCTTCTGTGAAATTAGTGGGTGGAATTAGGAGACTCCTGAGGTTCCTCCCAGTTCTAGGTCAAGTCTTATGCACACTGGATAAAAGACATACCTTTTAGTCTGGAAGAACAGGGTTCAGATCATCCCTCTTACACATTCTAGCTCTATTGCTGTTGGATCTCACAGCCTCTCAGTGCCTTAGACAGTTCTTTAAGACTATCTACACTAAAGAAAGGTCTGCTTAAGAGAGGCAGTATGGTAGAGTGGACAGAGTGCTGGGTGACCTGGGTTCTAATCCTAGCTCTGCTGCAGGACCTATTCTGTGGGTCCTCTACAAAGACCTATGTGACCTTGGGCAACTCATTTCATTTCTCTGTGCCTTGGTTTCATCATCTGTAAAGTGATAGGGTTGGGCTATATGACTGTTAAGGTTCCTTCCAATTCTTTATCTATGATCCACATCAGAAGTTTCCCCCACACTGAAGAAGTCTCAGGTCCAAATCCCCTCCTCCCAAGTTTTATGGCACTTCATAAGCTTTGTGAAGTACTTTCCTCACAACTCTGTAATGTAACAAGGACAATAATCATTATATAATTAACCTAATGTTACAGATAAAGAGAACAGGATCAGGGAGGGCCAGTGACTTGCCCAGGGTCACACAGGATATGTTTCTTTGTCTGGATCTTCATTCAGGTGAAACCTATTGATGGTGGACATCCCCCCCAAGGCTCTATCTTGGTCCTTCTTCACTTCTCCTTCTATTCATTTCAATTGGTGATCTCATCACCTGCCATGGATTCCATTATCATCTCTATACAGATTATTCTCAGATCAACTTATTCAGCCCTAACCTCTTTACTGCTCCACTAGTCTCATATCTGTAACTGCCTATTGAACACCTCAAATTGGATGTGCCATAGACATCTGAAACCCAGTGTCCAAAATAGAACTCATTGTTTTCTCCCACAAACCCTTTCCTCTTCTGAACTTCCATATTGCTATAGAGGGTACCACCATCCTCCCAGTCACCCAAACTCATGCCCTAGGTGTCATCATCATCAATTGTCTGTCTGTCCTCTCTCTCTCTCTCTCTCTCTCTCTCTCTCTCTCTCTCTCATCTCCTCCATATCCAATCTGTTCCCAAGTCCTGTCAATTCTAGGTTTATAATATCTCTTCTATATGCCCCCTTCTCTGCTCTTATCACCTCATACCTGGATTATTGCAACAGTTTTTTAGCTGTTCTCCCTGCTTTAAGGCTTCTCCTACTTTAGTCCATCCTCTACTCAGCTGTCAAATTAATCTTCCTAAATCCCAGGTCTCTGATCATATCTCTCTCTCTCTCTCTCTCTCTCTCTCTCTCTCTCACACACACACACACACACACACACAGACACACACAGACACACACATACACACACACATTAATAATTTGCTCATTTATATAGTGCTGTAAAGTTTGCAAAGTGCTTTACAAATATGTCATTTTATTCTCACAACAAGTAGGTACTATTATTATCCCCATTTTACAGATAAGGAAACTGAGATAGACATTTGGTGAAGTGACTTGCCCAAGGTCACACAGCTAGTATTTGAGGTTGGATTTAAACTCGGGTCTTCTTGACTTTCGGTCCAGAGCTTTATCCACTGTGATAACTAGCTGCCTCAATAAACTATTTAATTCTATTCAACAAATTCTAGTGGTTCCCTATTACCTCCAGGATCAACATAAAATCCTCTGTTTGGATTTTAAAGTCCTTTATAATCTAGCCACTTCTTACCTTTCCAGTCTTCTTACATCCTACTCGCCTCTACATGACACTGGCCTTCTTGCTGTTCCTGCCACAGGGTTTTCTTTCTCTGTACTCTGGGCATTTTCCCTGGCTCTCTGTCTCCCCTGCCTGGAATGCTCTCGCTCCTAATCTCTACCGCCTGGCTTCCTGGGCTTCCTTCAGGCCCTAACTAAAATTCTACTTTCTGCAACACAAGTTTTTCCCTATCCCCTTAATGCTAATACCTCTCCTCTAAAATTAGTTTCATGTACATGTATGTGTGTGTATCTATATATCTATAGCTATATATCTCATTTGTATGTGATTGTTTGCATGTTGTTTTCCCTGTTAGCTGGAGACGCCTAGATGGAGGGGAAGAGAAGGAAAAGTATGTGCATTTATTAAGCACCTACTGTGTGCCCAGTACTGTTCTAAGAGCTTTACAAATATTATCTCATTTGATCCTCACAACAACTCTGGGAGAGAGGGGCTCTAGCACTGGACCTGGAATAGGCAACCTGAGTTCAAATCTGGCCTAGACACTTACTAACTGTGTGACCTTGCAGAAGTCATTTCACCTCTGTCTGTCTTAGTTTTCTTGACTATAAAATGGGGATCATGATAGTGCCTACCTCCCAGAGCTGTGGTGAGGATTGTTTAGCACAGTGCCCAGGCACACAGTAGGCGCTAATAAATGCTTGTTTCCTTTCCTTCCTTCCCCATTAGATTCTGCACTCTTTGAGGCCTGGGACTGTCTTTTATCTTTCTTTATATCCCCAGTGCTTAGCACGGTGCCTGGCATGCAGTAGGTGTTTAATGAATGCTTATTGACTTGTTGACACAGCAAGTCAGTGCCAAAGCTGGGACTCAAATCCAGTGCCCTTTTCCCTGTACCATACTGACTTATCCTTCTTCTCCTATCCTTTACATTCTGAAAGCATTTTCACTCTCTTATTTAATCCTTAACAAAATCCCTGTGACATAGGAAGGACCATTCATTCACAAAATTGGATTTCATTGTGGAAAGAACCTTGAATTTGGACTCAGAGAACCAGACTGGAACCCTAGCTCTGGTAAGTACCTGACCTTGAACAAATCATTTGACTTTGTGGTGCTCAGTCCCATCTATAAAATAAGGAGTTTGGAAGAGATAGCTCCCTCTAGGATCCCTCCAGCTCAAAATCCTACAAATGTGCAGAACACTGAGCTAGGAAGTGAGAGAACATCAAAATTTAGATAAGATTTGGTTCCTGCCCTCCTAGAGTTTAAAGTCTAAAAGGAGAGTGGAATATGAGCTGGTGCGTGAGTGCAGACACACACACACACACACACACACACACACACACACTATTGTTCTCATTTTTTTAGATGAGGAAACAGAGGTCCAGGGGTCAAGGTCATACCTTAAACTAGTGGTGAGCCAGGATTAAAAAAACTCTCTAGACCAGTTTAGTAATCTCAGGAGTATTGCCCAGTAGCCAGTTAAGGGGAATTTGCCTAACCAACCAGCTAGAGGTTGTCTAATCCCTTCTCTGAGCCAAACCTAAAGGGGAGAGAAGGAGGAGATTCAGGGTGTGGAGGAAGACCCTTACGTCAGTCAGTCCATAAATGTGCTACCAACTGTGCTAAGTGCTGGAGATACAAAGATAGGCAAAAAGTCCTCACAGAACTCAGTCTGATGAAGGAGAAAGCATTTAAACAGCTGTGTACAAACAGGATATATACAGGTGCCATCTGTAATGTTAAGATACAAAGAACTGGGGCGGCTAGGTGGTGCAATGAATAGAGCACCAATCCTGGAGTCACGAGGACCTTAGTCAAAATCTAGCCTCAGACACTTAACACTTGCTAGCCATGTGACCTTGGGCAAGTCACTTAACCCCAATTGCCTTGCCTTCCCTTTCCAAAAAAAAAAAAAGCAAAAAAAAAAAGCAACAAAGAACTTCATTTGTAAGTTCTATCCACCTTAGACAGCAATTTACTCTCTCCCAATCTGTTCTCGGGGTCCCTAAGCATCTCTGGCCCCAGGTCCTAGGATTCTAGGACATCATCACACACAGAGACCCAACTCTCCTAATCCTGTAAATTTTAAAGCACTAAATAAATGTGAATTATTATCAGTAGTAAACCTATGGACTCGAGAATGAGACTGATTAGTCGTAGCCTATGTCCACTGCCTGGAGCTAGGTAGCAAAGTGGATACTTCATAAGGAACTTCCTAAATTCAAATCCAGCCCTAGACACTTACTAGCTGTGTGACCCTGGACAAGTCACTTAACCCTGTTTGCCTCAATTTCTTCATCTCTAAAATGAGCTGGAGAAAGAAATGGCAAACCAGCCTAGTATCTCTGCCAAGAAAACCCAAAATGGAGTCACAGAGACTAGACACAAGTGAAACGACTCAACGACAAAATGTTCACTGCATTCCATTAGACTATAAGCTCCTTGAGGGCAGGGGCTGTCTTTATTTCTATTTCTGTTTGTATTCCTAGTACTTAGCAAAGTGCCAGGCACATAGCAGGTACTAAATGAATGTTTATTCACTAAGGAAAATAATCTGAAAAATTCATAGTTGTGTCTCACTCATTGTATGTCAGGAGTGAGTCTGGATGGGTCTCTGTGAGTGTGGATATATGTATCTTCTGTGTTTGCATGTGATTTATAGAATCACACCACTTGGAGCCAGAAAGAATCTCTAAGGTTATCCAGTCAACCTCCTAATGTCAGATCAGGATGAAACCTTTGGAACCTCCAGTTCAGTATCTCCATATTACAAAGGAAATAACCAAGTCCATATCTATCCATCTATCCATCCATCTATCTCTCTATCCATCATTTATCTATCCAGCTATCTCTCTGTCTATCCAGCCATTTATCTCTCTATCTATCCATCCATCCATCTATCCATCCATCCATCCATCCATCCATCCATCCATCCATCCATCCATCTTTTTATCTATCCATCCATCTATCTATCCATCTATCTATCCATCCATCTATCTATCTATCCAGCTATCTCTCTGTCTATCCAGCCATTTATCTCTCTATCTATCCATCCATCCATCCATCCATCCATCCATCCATCCATCTTTTTATCTACCCATCCATCTATCTATCCATCTATCCATCTATCTATCTATC
>CM053581.1:268058341-268133780 GCA_028627135.1 Pseudochirops cupreus | reverse complement strand
ATCTACCTATCTATCTATCTATCTATCTATCTATCTATCTATCCATCCATCCATCCATCCATCCATCCATCCATCTTTTTATCTATCCATCCATCTATCTATCCATCTATCTATCCATCCATCTATCTATCTATCTATCTATCTATCCATCCATCCATCCATCCATCCATCCATCTATCCATCTATCCATCCATCCATCCATCTAGCTATCTATCTACCCATCTATCTATCCATCCATCCCTTCATCCATCCATCTTTCTATCCATCATCTATCTATCTATCTATCTATCTATCTATCTATCTATCTATCTAACTATTTACCTATCTTCGTATCTATCTATCTTCTTCCTTGCTGGGAGGGACAGCTGGGCTCCTTTGTAGAAGGGCTGACAAAGGAAATGAGGTGGGGGGAAGGAAAGAATTAGCATCTGGAGTCAGAGGCCTGAGTTCAATAACCAAGTCTACCACTTACTACCTCAGTACTTTGGGCAAATTATTTACCCTTTATAAGCTTCAGTTTCCTCCTCTATAAAATGAGGGGGTTGAGCTAGATCATATCTAAGGATCCTTCCAGCTCTAGGTCCATGCCCCTCAATTGCCCCTGCCCCCAATTTCCTGCCCTTGTCTCCTCCCAGGTGATTTTCTTTCTCACTCCTTACCTTTACTTCCTTTTCCAGGTAGTCACACAGAAGAATCTGGGGGTCAATGAGGTAGTCTGGGGGATACAGCAGCACAGAGTGGAGGGGCCTGCGGTTTGCAGGACTTCTCCCAGCCGACCGACGCCCAGTCTTAGGGAATACCAGCCGGCGGATAGGAGACACAAAGCCCTAAGGAGGCAAGGTAGGGGTGGGGTAAGAAGCCTGAGGAGGGTCCTCAAAGCCCAGGGGCTCAACCAGACTTTCAGTGGACCTCCGCTGTTCTGTGGGTGTGTACTTAAACCTAGATGACTTCAGGATTCCCAATAAGGACAGAATTAGGGCAGGGTCAGGGGGTGCTGGAGGCATCTCATGCCTCTGAGCTTACTGTTAAATTTTCAGTGTGACGATTTACACCTCGAATACTGGTAAATCAGGGCTCAATTTATTATTTTGTTGATCATCTAGACTGAAGAAAGTGACAGAAAATAGTAATGCAGATTAAACTTAAAAGTGTGTCATGTGTACATTTTTTTTTAGAGAATTTTGCCAGCATATTCCTAGACAGGACTGTACTATTGGGGACATTAAGTGTAACCAGAGGCTATGTGAATGCATGAGTTGTGTGTATTCGAGAGTGTGGTTATACTTTACAGGGAGTGTGAATGTGGATAGGTGTCTGTGAATGAGTGTGGATATATGTATCTTCTATGTTTGCATATGGTTCATAGGATCACAGATTTAGAGCTAGAAAGAAACTTAGAGGTCACCTAGCCAACCCCCTGATTTTACAGGTGAAAAGACTTGAGGCCCAGAGGAATCAAGTGACTTATCCATAGTCATGCAGGTAGGAAATGGAAGAGCTGGGACTGGGCCTTCAACTCTAGCCCTCTTTTCATTATACCACACTGCTGACTGTGTGTGTGTGTGTGTGTGTGTGTGTGTGTGTGTGTGTGTGTGTGTGTGAGAGAGAGAGAGAGAGAGAGGGAGAGAGAGAAAGAGAGAGAGTTCTTATGTCCTTGTGAATGTTTTAGTTCACGTGCATTCAAGTAAGTGTGTGAGCACACGTATGTATGTTTGTGAGCCTGTGTTTGGCTAAGGAAGTGTGCATAAACTAAAACCCTCCTGTGACTATTGTCTTGTCTAGGTGGAAGGTATCTAAGCATCGCTTGGCCTCCTGGGGGAGAGCATAAGTCTCTGACCAGAGGAGATAGGCCTATTCTGAAATCAGAGACACAAGGACTTTCAGAGATGGATGGACAGACAGATAATATGAGCTGTCATTTACATAGTTCTTAACATGTATTATCTCATCTGAGCCTCAAATATATCATGCAAATTAGGGTCTATGGGTATTATGATCCTCATTATACAGATGAGGAAACTGAGGCCCAGAGATATTAAGTGATCTACCTCTGGTTATGTGGCTAGTGAATGTTGGAAGTGGAATTTGAACCCGGGTGTTCCTGACTCTGAGCCTAGCACTATATTCACGATACCTCACTGCCTATGGGCCTAGATAGATTCAAAGTAACAGAAAGGGATCTCTGAGGGCCAGAATTCCTCAGAGGGGCTGAGTGACCTGGAACCCACCTTTCTTGCAATCCAAAAAAGATAGTTACTAGGAGAGAACTTTAAAAAGAGATTCGGGAAGGGGGTTCTGAGGATGGATTACCAGGAAGGTCCAGAAAGCAGGGTCTACTAAAAATATTGGGGGAACAAGTTTGGGGTGGCAGCCTGGATCAATCTGCCTCTCTAATTTATCTGGTTCTGGGGCATCTAGAGTCTAGAGCCATTGAAAGCAAGAGGACGGAAGAAAGTTTGGAAGTCTGCTTGCCTATCTTTTCTCTGGAAAAGATCCAGGGAACAGGAACCACTGAGAGCAACTGGAGAATAAGTTTCAGATGTTGCACCATTAAGTATTAGCAAAAATCAGAAAGGCAGGGCAATTGATCTGTGAGCCAATAACTCCTGACAAGAGCCCCAGCCTCTCTACCTCTGAGTTGCCCATAATCAGTTTACAAAAATAAATTAATCTACAGAGATTTCTAGGCCAGTGTCCCTAAAACAAACCACTTACTGAAAAGCTCATGGTTAACAAGAAAGCAGAAAGTGGTCCACGAGAGACAGATGTAAGAAGACTCCAATATTGTGTTCTCTGTCCAGCTCACCTGTCCTACAAGCTCTTCCCAGGGACATATGCGCAGCTCAGGGGAACAGAGACAAACAGAAAGTTTACCCCCAAAATTCAAACCCCAAGGTAACTCTTCTGTGCCACCCAATGATGTGACACCTGGCTCTCCCTCTTATTAATACAATCAGCTCTGAGCAAGGGCCAGTTTGGGAAGCTGCTTTTATTAAGCCAGCTATGGGCAGCCTTAGAGAGGGAGAAAAGCTGGTGCCTTTGTTAGAACTGTCTTTAGAACTCTCCAGGCTTCTAACTGTGCTAATACTAGGGTCTAGTCCACTTTGCTCTCAGGGCTTCATTTCTTCATCTGTAAAATGAGGGAATTGGATTAGAACCGAGGTTCTTAGTTCTCTCCATAGGTAAATTAGTTCACCCCATCAGCAAATTTGGATAAGGAAAAAAATTATATCTTTATTTCAATGTAATGGGTTTCCTTCGTAATCCTATGTATTTTGCTTTGTGCATTTAAAGACAGTATTTTAAGGAGTCTATAAGCTTCACCAGACTGTCTGTAATATACAAAAATGTTAAGAAACTCTGGACTTAAAAAAAAAGTTGACCTCTGAGTTCCCTCCAGCTCTAAGTCCTATGATCAGTCTATCTATCTCAGGGAGCAGGGAGAGCTAACAGGAGCCCATCCATTAATAAGAGAGGCCCTAACATTGACTTCACCCCTCCAGAGACATCTTTTCCTCCTCTCACTCCTCCCCCCTCCAGGATCCCCCATTTTCTGGGTTCTGAAGCCCATTCCCAAGCCACAGCTCCAAACATACCTTTCTCCCTTTCTTCCCTTCGAACTCCATGGTGTGTCCCCCCAACCCCCACCTCTTTACTGGCTGGAGATTTTCTTTGTTGTATTTCCTGCCTCGGAAACTCCACCAAGCAGGCCAGGAATTCCTGCCCCTCCTGGCCTGATAAGAAGCACTGAACTAGAGCGAGTGGAGGTGCCAGAGACCCCAGACCAGGGGAAGGAGTTCTGAGCAGAGTGGCAGCCCTTCTTGGGGAGAGCTCAGTAAGGACAAGAGAATAAGGGGGAAGATATGGGAACCTCTGTCCCAGAGAGCTGATAGGAGATAATTAGGGCTGGTAAGGCACACCTGCTGGGCCCTATGTGGCTACACTTTATTCCTATATACAGACTTTGTGATTAGGGATAAAGTTTAACCTCCCTTTCAGACTCCTTAAAACCACAAAGTTGCCCACTGTCCTCATACTGCCCTTAGTTACCTAGGGTCCAACACTAGGCCCTACCCCTTCCGGATCCCTTCCTAAGCCTTCACTCCTCTCCATTCCAAACTATCTCAGATCTGATGAACACTCAAAGGATCACAGGACCCCAAGATTTCGGAGGGCACCTAGTCCAGCCCCCAGAAAGGCGCCTCATCTAAGGTTATATAGGTGGCAAGCATGGCTTTGAACTCAGTTCTACTGACTCCAAACCTGGAACTGTTTATATTACACCATGGGTGGGGAGGTGATGTTAAATGTTTAACAACTGTCTCCCCTTCCTCACCAAATCTGTTTTTAGGATATACTTTTAAATTTAATCTGCATTATTAACACCTTTCTAAATCTACTCAGCAATCAACAAAAACAATCAAGTCCTAATTTGTAGTGTTGGCAGATTTCCGAAGATGCTCACACCTAACTGATCAGCCCCCCACAAGCTGGTAAGAGGGGTTCAAGCACAGCCCCAATCCATGAGTCAGCCTTAGGTTGTGAATGTCTAAAACTTGGTGGAATGAGCCCAGAACTGGCCTCAGGAGACTGGGGTCCTAGTTCCAGGTCAGACTTTGACTTTTTTTCATTTTCTGTGTGACCCTGTATAAGTTGCTTAACTTTCCTGGGCCTCTGTTTCCTCATCTGTTCAAAAGGGGATAATTATTTACCTCAAAGCAGGGTTGTGAAAGTCAGCTGAGAAGGAATGGAAAAAGTATCAAGGACTGACCAAAATAAGAGATTATTCGAGGGAAGCAGCCATGGGCATATCAGTGATTTAAATGTTGCAATCCCAGTTCCGCCAACATTGCTGTGTGACCTCAGGCCCATTATTCATGGTCCTTCTCTGGGCTTCAGTTGCCACATCTTTCAGATGAGTTAGACCTAACAGTGTCTGAGGTCCTTTCAAGCTAGCTCTGACATTTTGTGATCTGTTTTTGGAAAATATAGGTGCCTCCTTAGGTTTAAGGCTTATGGAGGCGTTCCCAGGCCCTTGCTCCTTCTCTCCCCCTTCCCACCCCCAGAGGCCAGATGGCCTGGGCTGGGAAGGGCTAGATCCTGTAATTGCTTCCTCCTTCCTCTCTGTATATCCTGCACTTGTAGCCACGGCGGCAGGAAGCTGGTCTGGACCCCGCTGCAATTCCAGGCAGGAAGAGAGCAGATTTACTTCCTGTCCTCTCTGACGAATTCTCCTGGTCCGTTCAGACCTCCTCAGCAGTGCAGATACCCTCTAAGATCTTGGGTGCTGTCTGCAAATTCACTGGGCTGCTTGTGGAAGGAAAACTAGGTTTTCTTTGTATGTGTAGTGGAAAGCATTACAGGAAAATGGAAAGGACACTGGGTTTGAGTTCAAATCCTGCCTCAAGCACTTACTAGATGTGTTACTAAAGGGCCTTACCTTAAACCTTAGTTTTCTTATCTGTAAAATATGGAGAGTAATATTTATATTGCTTAACTTGCTGAGTTGTGAGAAAAGTGCTTCGTAAACTTCTTTTTTGGAGGGTGGGGCGGCAATCCAGATTAAGTGACTTGCTTAGAGTCACACAGCTAGGAAGTGTTTAAGACTGGATTTGGACTCAGGTCCTCCTGACTCTAGGGCCAATGCCCTATCCATTGTGCCACCTAGCTGCCCCTCTTTGTAAACTCTTAAGTGCTATAGGAATGGGAGAAATGATTATTTTTGTGCTCTCCAAGCATATTTCATCTGGGAGGACCTAGAAGGCCACATGTGGCCTCGAGGCCGGGGGTTCCCCACCCCTACTCTAGGGATTAATCTAACCCCCTTAGTTTAGGCCTCCACCCCCTCCCCTGGAATATTTCTTTAATCTCCTAACCAGTCTCTAGTTCTTCTATTCCTCCTATACTCATTTTCCTAATGGACCATTTTGGTGATGTCCTTCCCCTTGCTCAAGACCCTTCAGAGGCTTCCATCTATTCACAGGGAAAAGTCCAAAATAGTTAATCTGTTGCGATCCTTCTTTAAGGCTCAGCTCAGATGCTCCCTTCTCCATAAAGCCTCCTTGCCCCCCCTACCACCCCACTTCCCCTAGCCAAAAATGACCTCTTGGTCATTATCATTTGATGGCATCTTTGTTTCTACTTCTCTTATGTCACTTACCATATACCCAGAGCCCTGGATTTGAAGTCAGAAGAACTCAGTTCAGGTTCCAGCTCTGCCTACTCACTAGCTTTAGGACTTTGGATAAGTCACTTAATTTCATTAGGCTTCACTTTTCCCATCTGTAGAAGGAAGGGTTTGGATGATCTCTAGCTGTATGGTATAATTGGGAAGTAGGGGCTCAAGGCAGTCTAAGTGATTGGTTTATCCCTTTCTCCAATCAGCAGAGGAAATCAAACACAAATTGCACCTCCTCCCAGCCCCATCCCTATGCTCCACAACCACAGCAGGAGGTAGGCAAGGGAACTCACTTCTTATGCCCTAGGATGTTGAGATTTGAGAGGAAGGCCTAGCTCACTGCCCATTAATCTCAACTTTCTCCTAAAAGCACCCCATCTCTTGGCATATTTTCCAAGGGTAGCTGTTCCTTCTCACACACCCCCTGATGTGTAATACCAAGAAAAGGACTTAGCATCCTTCTGGCTCCCTGTGCCCCCTTTTACACACTCTCTCTGATACTATCACTCAGCGATCACCTTTAAAGTTTTCTTGATCTGTCCAGATCCCTGTTGCAATGATCTCTATATCTCTGGGTCATTGTCTCTCCTCTCCAGTAAGTTCAGTACCTAGCTCATGTTTTCTCCTCCCCAATCTCTGTCCACTTCCAAATACCCTAGTCTCCCAGTTTCTCAGCCTACTCAGCTCCCATGACTTCTGTTTTCAGACTACATCAACCTCTCACAGCATTAGATGTCAGGTTTCCATCCCCACCCCCAACTCCCATTGATTTTTTCCCCTAGGGGTCAGAATTCCTGGTGGCTGCTCTGAGGCAGCCTCCTGAAGAAGGGAGGCCAAGCTGTGGCCTCCCATTTATCTCTCCTTCTCTAATTCAGGAAACATCCACAAGAGCCAGGGGGGTTTGTACTGAAATGACTTTAATATCTCATGTTGCAGCAAAATTAAAAATATACAAAAAGTTTGTGGCATACAAAAAAGTCTCAGTACAGAAAGCCCGGCCTGGGGATTCCCCAGCTTCCCCCTGCCTGGGCCCAAGAGAGGAAGGCAGAGGAAGAAGAGGGTGGCACCAACAATATTGAAGTACATGGAGGGAGACATAAGGGTTGAAGACAGAGGGAGGGTGCAACGGAATTGAAAAGGGGAAAGAGGAGAGGGTAAGGGTTGGCAAGGCCAGTACCCAGCAGGGCAAATGAGCTGACAGAGAGCCCACTGAGCAGAAGCTTCTGGGGCTTAAGCTGAGGGAAGGAGTCCATAATTAGGGATTCCTGTCAGTCAATAGCCAGGCAAGGAGTAGGGGATGGGGAGGAAGGAGGAAGAAGAGGGAGGAGTTCAAACTTGAACCATGTCTGAATTTGGAATCCCATCTCAAGTTGGGGCTGCATCTGGAATCGGATCTTTATATGGCCCCTGGAGCCAAGCCCCATGAGCTCTGCAAAGGGCAAGAGCTTTGTAAGTGCTTGTTGAATTAAATTCAATGTAGGATTGGACAAGTTCGTGGTTTTGAGGAGACTTCAAAGCACTGAAGTCATTTGGGAGCTTTAGCCCTATGGGAACTCAAGAGGCAGCTTGTGGCTGATTGGGATTCCAGCCTGAGTAGGCAGAGGCTCTCTTAGCTGGTCTGGATGCTCTCTCATACATTTGGTCTGAGGCATTCACAGAGTAGGTAGAGCCAAGAGTCTCCTCCCAGCCCGAAGTGTAGCTGTGCCCCCCCTCCTCTCAATTATTGCAGGTACCTCCAGCCCCTGTGATTATGCATAGAAATGTGCCTTCTCAGGATGCCTCCCCAAGTAAGGAGGATCCCATCTGTTCAGGCCCTTCCTGGAGAAAGGGAGCTGAGGCGCCATGACACTGTCAAGGAGGATCCGGCAAGGCCTGTGATATCTCAGGCTCCTCATTCCACCCCACTTCCTGGCAGTCATATTCCCAGGGACAGTTCTGGGCTTGGGAGATTAGGTTCTTCCATTTACCTCCAATTTCGATTCCCAGCTTCTTCTTTTCTTGGGTAACCCCCTTAGCAGAACCAGACAACCAATACTCTACTCTTCTCTCTCTCTCTCTCTCTCTCTCTCACACACACACACACACACACACACACACACACCTATGGCATCTTCCAAGCCTTTCCCTCCCACCCACACCTATATGCACGCCCACCCATTAGAGCCCTCCCAAAGTCAGAGCAGACCCACTAGGGAACAGTGTACATCCCAAACCAAAGCTTGCAGTCCAAAGAACCTTCCCACACTAACCCTCCCTCCCTAACTTGGCATATTCTGGGATACTACCCACATGGCTTGGTGCTATCTGGGCCCATTCCTGCAATGTATTTTAAAGCACTTTAGCATCAGGTTGGTGCTCTCACCCTTAAGGGAGAGGGGAGGAAGGACAGAAAGGACAAAAGAAGGGGCTGAGTCCTTGGAACCCATTCCTGCTTGTCACCTACACTGTCTTCCTCAGTGTCCTTTGAGGTGGGGAGAATTTGACTTAGTCTCTTCCTTTACTAAATGGCCCCTGAACCCTGGCAGATAGTCTGAATTTAGTGTGGCAGTCCCTGGGTAGGGATAGTATCCTGGGATCTGCCCTCATTGGGCACGGAATGTGACCCTAGCCCTTTATCAATGGTTGTCCCTGAAGAGCCAGGGGACCTTGGTGGTATGTGTTGGGAGGGATGGTGACCATCAGTGGTGTCTAAGTGGCAAACAGCTCCCGTGACCCACAAATAGCCAGGTTGAAGATGGAGTTAGGACTATTATTGGCAGGGATGGGTGGGGTGGGAGTCCAAAAGGAAGGTTGCTAAGCCCCATCAAACCCAGCATGCTGGCAGAGAGGAGAAACAGAAGTAGAACCTCAATTAGAAGATGACAAACTCAATCACCATCCTAAGCTCAAGTTCCCTCCTCCCAACTACAAGTTTCTGGGCTCTGATGATTTCTGCATTGTTCTCACCTTCCAGCCCCAAGGTTAGAAACTAGTAATTAGGCTAATCCAGAACAGGCATAACTCTAGAGCTCTAGACCTGGCCTGGTGCTAAAGTCAAATCAGGAATGGTTTCTGACTCCAGGTAGGTTCTAAAGCCATGATTATATTCCAGGCAGATTCTGGCTCAAGCCCTACATTTGCTGTATGCACCCTGGAAGCTAAATCCTTTCGAAGTCTCGCTAGTTTGAGAGAACACAAGAAGCAGATTCTAAAAGTCCTTCCCAATTCTGAGATCACAGGGAGGCAGCCTTACCTCCCTTCCTGGTCACTGGACCTTCTGGACCTTCTCTCTAGGCACCTGATGGAGGTACCACCCCAGGGGAGGAGGAACTAAGTTTTCAGCCCTCCTTAGCCCTGCTTGTAAGGGGAAGGACCTAGGAAGAGTGACAGCAGCAAGCTTATCCTGTACATCTATAGTTAAGAAGACTTGTCATCAATCCCAAGATGCTGCCATGAGATCTCAAGCTTCCCCAGTGAGCTTGGAGGAGTACAAGTTTCCTCAGAGCCCCATGGGTTTAGGAGAGAGAAGAGAAGAGGGGTCTTAGCTGACCTCTGAGAGTTCCTCTAATTCTTAAGATTTTGAGAATGATGAAGAAATCAGAGGGGCAGAAAGACAAGAGCTCTGAAGGAATGTCCGCAGTACAGGAAGAGGATAGAAGATTCCCAGGTCAGCTATGTTTTCCCTCCAATTGCAGACCCCTTCCCTCTTCCCCCTTGGACAGACTCCTTGTCTTTTCACCTCTAAGTTAGAGACCTCCTGTTCACAGCCCAGGAATAGATCTGCCTACTCCAATGGGACCTCCCTGGTCTGGGGCTGCCTCAAGTTTCCTGCTTGGATCTGGCTCTTCTAGTTGACCTAGTACTAGCCACAAAGCAGTGAATAGAAAAAGGCCTCCGCTGACCCCCAGAAAGGCAGCCCACCCAGCCAGCGCATTAGGGTATCTGGCAGCAGGATGTGGGTATGAAAGAGGTATTGGAAAGTGTGGCATTTGGGGGGTGAAGAGTAAGGACAAGAGACTCGAGTAGGTAGGGAGAGGAATTGTCTGTACCCAGGAGGCAGCTGATTGATACCCAGGGTATCAATAACAACCTGGGACTATTTGATGAGGGTGGGTTCTGTGCTGTACTGGGAGGAAAGGGGGGAGGATGTGGTAACAAGGCACATGGTACAGTCAGTGCATTGGGTGTATGATGGGTGTGGTTGGTGTGGATCAGCCTGGGAACCTAAAGGGGCACCGAAGCTGGTGCATGTGGTGGGGTGGTGGGTGTGTGTGTGTGAGTGTGATTGTGTATGAGAGAGTGAGAGAGAGAGAGAGAGAGAGAGAGAGAGAGAGAGAGAGAGAGAGAGAGAGAGTTCTTATGTCCTGGGGGGCCAGTGGGGGGAGACAAGAGTTTAAGTAACCTGCACAGTGTGAGAACAGCTGACCCCAGAGGGTAGGCAGTGTCAGGGGGTACAACATGGAATTCACTCACATGGAACCAGGCACTTTTCATGCTCACTGTTGATGACCTGGTAGCAAGCTGGAGAATTTAGAGGAACCTTGGGCTCAACCTGACCCTCTCACAGAATCACAGAGCTGGATGGGACCTTCAAGATGATCTCATTCAGTTCCTTCATTTTACAGGGGAAACCGAGGCCCAGAGAGGGGAATATGATGAATCAGTAGCCTGACCAGTTATCTAATAATACCCATGATAGCTAGGGCCTTTATGGTTTGTAAAGCATTTTATGTTCCCTACCCAAACCCCAGAGGGTAGGAACCTGATGGTCTCCAGGGCTGAGGGACCACACAGAAGCAACAGGAAAGAAAAGGGTGGAGGTAAGATGTCAGGGTTGGAAAAACCTCCTATCTCCACTCCATTGACAAATCTCCTTGGTGGTCTGACTGTATGGTGGTGGAAAGAGCAGGAGACCTGGCTCTTAATCTTGGCTCTGCCACTAATTCTGTTTATGACTTTGGTTAAGTCTCTTCCCATCTCTAGGCCTTCGTTTCTTCACCTGTAAAATGAGAGGGTTGGGCTAAATAATGTCCTAGTTCCCTTCTGGCTTTTTCTGTGAATCAGGGGACCTGGGCTCTGCCCTTCTGTAGCTGTGTGCCTTTGGGCAAATCACTTCCTTCTGTAAGTCTTAGTTTCCTGACTTGTAAGGAGAACGGTCTCTAAGGTCTCTCCTAGCTATAACATTCTGTGATTCTATAAACTTATACTCACTTAAGAGATCAAAGAGGGTCCTAGGAAGGTCCCAAGAAGGAAGAATGTGAGAGGGAGGGACAAACATCCAAGGGCCAGGCAGGGAACAGAAAGACCAGCTGAGGTAGATCATGTCACAGGAAGGAAGACAAAAGGACACCATAGATACCCCTGGGGGAGGCCTGGGTGGTCAGAGCTAGAGCTTGGTCAAGGTCAAAAGCTCACATCACTGAAGACCAAGCCCTGTCGCCTCTCAGACCCAAGTTTCTATCTCTACCCCCAGGAATGGGCTAATGCCCAAGTTTGGAGATAATCACATAAAGTGGCCCAGGCTGTGAGTCGGGAGATCCGGATTCTGCCATTCACCAGCTGTTTGAGTATCAGCCTCAGTTTCTTTGGTCCTCAAATGAGAACTTGGATCAGATGACCTTCAAGATCCCCCCCCAACTCTGAATCCTGGCAACCTGGTTTTGAATTTAGGTCCTGCTGCTTACTGATTGTCTAACCTTAGACAAGTTATTCCTCTGGGCCTCAGTTTCTTTTTTCTGTAAACTAAGGGGTGAGGACTACATGAGCTCCAAAGTCCCTTCAAGTCCTGAATTGTATGAGCCTGGAATGCTGAGACTTCCAAACTGGTTTGAAAGCATTTCGGATTTGGGCACAAAGGAAGGAAAGACCTACAGCCTGATCGCTTAGATGTTTCAGAGACCCAAATCTCTTTTTTTCCCCTCAGAACTGCCCCCAAACCTTGGGGTTCTTGAACTCTTTTCCATAATCTGGTAGTAGCAAGAAGCCATCATTGGAGATGGAGTCTTTGGGAGCTGAGTCTTATAGGGAATGGAAGGAAAAGACTTCTTCCTCATTTTTTTGCTAAGACCCCCAGGGAGTCTCAGACTCTGATAATCTTTCAGGCTAGTGCCTGGTCTCTGGCATAGATCTTTAGGAAAAAGGAGGCCTATATTCCAACCCTGTCTCTGACACTCACTAGCTATGTGAGCTTGGACAAACCCCAATCTCTCTTTGAATCTTAAATTTCCTCCTCTATAAAATAGAGATCCAAGCCAGAGGAACCAGAAAGCCATTCTTGGCTGAGAAATGGAAATACCTATCTTTGGGGCAGGTCTGGCCAGATTCAGGTCCCACCTCAACCTGGTCTTAGCCTCCTCCTTCAGCCACATGCTATTTAGTCCACCATCCGGGGACTCTCCTAGGGGTGGATGTGGAAGGTGGGGAGAGATGGAGAAGCAGCTCTGAGTGTTGGTATAATGGGGTCTACGATTTCACTGTATGGGGATATTTGTGAAAAAAATGCCACGTGTGCTCAATGGGGTATGTGTATGTGTATATAGATGCATGATATCTGTGTGTACACTTGTGTGCACATCGGGAGTTACTTTGCACTCTAAGTCCTGCCCTTTTTTCAACCCCCCACCCTCCCTTTAGTAGAGACAGTGTCCACCTGGGTGCAGGCTCATGGTTTAGGGAAAAGAACTGGAGGCTGGGTTGTCGGTAAACCTGGCTTCTATTCCTCCTCTGGAGCTACCTTACTGTGTAAGCTTCGGAAAATCACTCCCCATTCCAGGGCCTCCATTTCCTCATCTGTAAAATAAAATAGTTGCACTAGGTGATCTCTAACCCCACCCTATCCCCAACCCCAACTCAATTTGGGGCCCTGAGGCAACAACTTGGCCTTTAAGAGGGGCCTTATTCTCAATCCTCACTCCCACCATGCTCGATTCATATTTTAGTCATCTGGTCTGGTCTTATCTCTCCCTTTAGTCTCATTTTGGAGGCTGGACCAACAATATACCATCCTGACTCTGGGCTTTCTTTGGGAGAACAGGATATCTCAATCTTGACTCCAGGGCCTGAGCATTTCTTTTTCTCTCCCAAAGAATACCCTAAGGCTGGCCCAGGTCTGACTCCCTCAGTCTGAAAGTCCTGGGAGACATCAACGGGACCCTAGGCTCTGTCTGTCCTAAAGCCAAAGGAGTCATTTCCCAGGCCCCCCAGGGCATGGACTACGGTTGTGAGCCTGGCTAAGAACCAGAAATTCCTGTCATTCCCCCAAAGTTCGAGTTTCCCAGCTGGGAAACAAGTGACAGAATTTATATCCTTAATAATTTGTTTTTTTAAGTCCTCAATAATTTCAAAATCATATTTCTCCCTTTGGATGGCAGTTGTATCACAAAGAGGTCAGGAACCTAGAGCCTTCTGTAAGCCTTAGACCCTAGAATCCTCAGGAGGTCCTCATACATGGGTTCCTTATCCCAAAACCTCCTAATAAGGACAGGGTCCAGACCTCCACAGCAGATCCTAGAAGAAAAAATTGCAATGCTAAGAAGGTCCCATAGACACACTGCCCCCCAGAGCTCTACTACAGACAGGCATCTAGAACCTGCATAACAGAATCTAGAACAAAAACCTGTATAGACTGAGAACATTTCCCAGACAGTATTCTAGAAACTCCCTTATACCCTGGCATATGGAGGGTATTATAGTGGATGCTGGAGCCAGGGGACCTAGATTCAAATTCCAAGCCAGCTATTTCATTCTGGGAGGACCCTGGGCAGGTAACCTCCCTTCCCTGGCCTTCATTTCCTTTTTCTGTAAAATGAGAGGGTTTACTAGATGATTCCTCTAAATCCTATGATACCAAAGCCTTAACTTCTCCATATCTAGGAGTTTGGCCTAGTTAGGCTCTAGAACAACTCTAAACCTAGACCCTTCATCCTGGCCAGCACCCTTAACCTCAAGAGTTCAGCTCAGCCCAGACACCCTCTGGTGTCTGAGAGTTCATATGTTACCACATCCAGATCTCAGGTCCCATAAACACTCAAAGGTTGTCACAGCTGGAAAGGACCTTAAGGATCATCTGGCCCACACTTCTCATTTTACAGTAGAGAAAACTGGGACCCAGAGAGGAAACATAACTTGTCCAAAAACTCAGCAGAGTCAAGATTTGACCCCAGATTCTTTCACTTCAAAGTCAGTCCTCTTTCATCTAGACCGTGCAGCCCCAGTCCTTTAGGTACCCTCCAGAGAGTTGTGATTCAGCTAATGGAACCCACAGCCCCTCTGCCTTTGTTCATCAGAGGAGATGGCATTAGGGGTGGGCAGGAAATGCCAGATGGAAGAGAAGACTATGGGCCTGGTGGGGAAATTTAGCACCAGTTAATTCCCTGGATCCCAGGGAGTTTGATGGACTGCGTATGGGAGCTGCATGGGCCAGGGCATCAGTGCCAATGAACTTACCCATAAAAATTGCAAAGAAGAGGGGAGGAAGATTTCCATTGGCTGGGGTCATCATGTTCCCCTTCTTGCCACCCCTGGCCCAAGAGACCTAGCCACCCTTAGACCAATGGCCCTTGAAAACTCTAAAGCTCAACACTGACTGGTTTAAGGGAGTAGAGCTGCCATACCCCTTATCCCCCAACCCTGATGGTTGTAGAGCAGCCTACACTGTGGTCTCATATTCCAGTAGCTCCCGGGAGGCCCCCATGCTTCGGTATTGCAAGCGAGGGGTAGCTGGGGATGAATACTCAAGTGCCAGAATGGTCTTACGGAGCCGGCGGTCTATAAAGTGGGCATCCCATGCTGGATACTTTTTTCGAGGCAGGTCTATTCGGATCACAGGCCCCTCTGTCCGGGGGGTACGGGCCACTGGTGTGGCTGGGAGGCTGGGCCGGACCTGGAACACAGCTGGTGCTCCACTGTCCCGGTCTCCAGGAACCCCATCTCTCTCTCCCCCTGTAGTCCGGGGCAGAGACCGTGGGGGGCTGGTAACTGCATCAGCAGAGGGACCAGGAGGTCCAGCACCCACAGCCTCAGGAAAGATGCCCCCAGGAGCCTGGGGCCCAAACATGGGCCCATTGGGGTGCAGGAGGCAGTAGTAGACAAGCATGAAAAAGATGCCCAGGGCAAAGCTAGCAGCCACCACACACACCATGATTAAGGCGCTGAAGTCAGTGGGGAAATTGTGGTTGTAGTACCAGAAGCCCGTCAGGGCTGCATTCTCCACCAGGACAATACAGTAGTAGATGGCCATCCGGCCGCGGCTGCGTCCCTCCTTGACGTTGAACCAGCAAAAGATGTAGATGATGCCCACCACCATGTTGTAGATGATCTCCTCCCACTTGGACATGCAGAAGTCTGTCTCCCCCTGGATGACCCAGAAGGTCATTACGCACCAGTGGGCGACAATGAAGATACCAAAGTAGAGCTGGAAGACACTGGCGAAGAGCGCGAAGGCCATGGCGCGAGCGGCTATGGTGAAGAAGTGCCAGAGGATCTGGACAATGGCCCCCTTGTAGGACATGGCGCGCTTGTCGTCCCTTGAGTCCCGGAGCACCTTCTGATAAGAGGCGATTATCCAGGCCAGGGACACCAGGGAAGCCGAGGCTGAGAGACCTGTGGAGACAGGGGCCAGAGGTGGGGGTAGGGGGAGGGGGCAGGGTTAAGGATAAGGCAAGGTCTCCAAAGGGAGGGAGAAGGGAGGTGGTGAGAGGTAGGCAGGAGGGCTCAGTGTTAGGGGCAGGGTCTCTGAAAGGAGAGAGAAGGACAAGAGGTAGGTGGTAGGGGTTGGGGTAGGGATAAGGGTCAGGGTTAGGGTCTCTGAGAGCAGATAGGGCAAGAGGTCATAGAACCATAGATTTGGAGCTAAAAGGGAGCTCAGAGGTCATTAGCCCAACCTACTCATTTTACAGATGTGAAAACTAAGGCCCAGAATATTGAAGGGAATAGCAAAACTGGGATTCAAACCCAGGCCCTCTGACTCAAAGACCAATACTCTTTCTATCATACCTCCTCCTCACCTTACTTCAGGACATCTACATCCTGAGGGTGGTCAAATTCCTGTAGGGAAACTCCTATGGAGACGATGATATTCTTTTTTTTTTTCTTTTTGGATGGGGGAGGGCAGGGCAATTGGGGTTAAGTGACTTGCCCAAGGTCACACGGCTAGTAAGTGTTAAGTCTCTGAGGCTGGATTTGAACTCAGGTCCTCCTGACTCCAGGGTTGGTGCTCTATTCACTGCGCCACCTAGCGGCCCTGAGATGATGATATTCTTGAGGACTGAGGAACAGAGGGATAGATGGAATGGGCTGCTGCAGGAGAGGGGGATTTTTGAGAGTGAAGAGAGGGGCAGGAGGCAGGAGGCAGGACCTGAGGTAGCTGGGATCAGGGCTAGGTATGAGTGTGGATCAGAATCTCTGAGATTAGAAGCATATGGGAATCTAGAAGAGGGCATTGGTGGCTGTGGATAGAAGGGGGGTGGGAAGGGAGAGTAAGAAAGTAAGAGAATGAAGAAAAGCAGAAGATAAAGAGAGAATGAGAGAAGAATGAAGGGGAGGGAAGGAGAGATAGGTGGGAGCCAGCCAAAGGTTGGGCAGAAAATAGAAGCACAGAGTAGACAGTGGGCTGGATGATCCAGTGAACCGAAGGATAGAAGGGCCACGCCAAACTCTTCAGTTCAGCCTGGGGCCACTTAAGCTGAACCCAACTGGGTGATTTTGCTGACTGGGCCAGAGGGCTTTGGGAGGATTAGGATAGGAGCCAAGCAGTCCTTTCAGCCAGAGGATCCCAAGGACACCCCTGGCAGGCCTAGGGCATGGGTAGGGGAGAAAGAGAATGAGACAAGGTGTGAACATCAAGGAGTAGGGAGAAGGCCCTTAGCCAGATCTCGGAGGAATGAGGATATGCCAGGGGCCAAGCACCCTGACCTACCTAGGAGTGTTCAGCAACAAATCACTGTCACCATTAATGCTAAGGAATCTCCCAAGCCAAGGGATCATGCCAAGGGGTCTCCCAGAGAAGGACTGGGAAGAATGAAGGAGCTTTGGATGAGGGGCTAGGAGGGAAGAGGAGTCAGGAGCCAGAAAGGTGAGGGTGTGATAAGGGACAAGGGGGAAGGATCCCTCAGGTGAGGGATGGGTAGTCAAGGGGCTGAGGGAAACCCAGGGTGAGAGTGGCTGGGAGAGGAAACCTGAAGGGGGTGTGGTGGGACAAGACTCCTTCTCAGGGAGGGGCTGGGAACACCCTAGGGGATGTCAGTGGTAAGAGGGGTCCTAGGGTGAGGAGCTGGGGGACCCAGGTGAGGGTGTGAAGGAGGAAGATGGGGGGAGGGAGGCGTTAGGCCCTCACCCTGCAGGGCCTCGATGTGTTTCTGGAGGACCATGATGCTGAGCTGTAGCACAAGTTGTGGGGCGCTCTTCAGGAAGGCCTCCAGCAGGCGCAGCATACTGATGTCAGCGCTCTCGAACATCATGAGCCAGTAAAAGTGGCGCCTCAGCTGCTCCCCATGCCAGCGGCTCTGCAGACCCAGGTACATGGCCCGGAGGTACCTGGGGAAGATGGGACAGTGGGCAGATGTGTGTGTAAGGGGTGGGGAAAGGAGGGGACAGGAGCTTGCTGGGGCTACCAGCTCCCAACCATGCTCAAGGCTAAGGGATTTCCCCCCAGCCAGGTGGACAGGCAGGGAGTAGGAGATGAGTCCTGACAGACACTGCCCTGGAGGGACGGATGGGGACCTTAGGAAGAACAGCTCCCTTTTTAGTGCTTTTTGGTTTAAAAGCACTGTCCTCAATACTCCTGGGGGGTCATGGAAGACTATTCCCATTTTACAGGAGAGGAAACTGAGTCTCAGAGAGATTAAGAACCTTGCCTTAAATCACTGCCAGCATCAGAGTTAGGATTCAAACCCAAGCCTCCTGACTCCAAATCCAGTGTTCTTGCTTCTTAACCATTTTTGTGTCATGTGTCTTCAGAAGCTTATGAGCACCTTCTCAGGATAATGCTTATTGACTACATTCATCATGGGATGTTAAATTTCAGCTAGAAGTTAATGAAAATAAACATGCAATTTTTTCCCATCCAAGTTCATGGACCACCTGATATCAATCCACAGACCCCTTAGTACCCGGGTTAAGAGAAAAAGGAAAAAACCATGTGTTAAGCCCCTCCTACATGCCAAACACTGTGTCAAGCACTTTTTACAAATAATATTTCATTTGATCCTCACAACAAACCTGAGAAGTAGGTACTATTATTATCACCCCCATTTCATAGGTGAAGAAAGTGAGGCAGACAGAGGCTAAGTGACTTGCCCAGGGTCACACAGCTAGTAAGCATTTGAAGCCAGCTTTGAACTCAGGATTTCCCAACTCCAAACTCTTGACTTCCTAACTTGCCCTCTATCCACTGTCCTGCTTATTCTAGTCCAATCCCCTCATTTTACAGATAAGAAAACTGAGGCCTAGTGACTTGTTTGAGGTCACACATTGAGCTACTAGAAGAACCAGAACTAGAACTCATTTATGAATAATTTCTAGAGCACTTTAAGGTCTACAAAGTATTTTTTTCTTCATTCACACTCCTCTCTATCTTCCTCTCCCCTTTCTTCTGTCCCCTTCCTTTCTCCTTAGCTGCCAATACTCTCTTCTGGACTTATGGCAAGTACTGTCAACCTATTTCATAGACCAAGAAACTGAGGCCCAAAGAAGTGAGCTTCTTCGCCCATGGTCCCAGGGCTAGTAAGGTCAAAACTTCCTCTGGGATCTAGTTCAGGTCTCCTGAAGCCAAGCCTATGCTCTTTCCATCACAGCGGCCTCCACTCTTTGGCTGAGATCCGTGGCCACAGCTCAATGCTGACTCAGAAGAGCATCAGGTTGGGGGATCAGAAGTAGCAGTATAAGCAGGAGCTACTGAGGAAACTGGGATCAGACCAGTGTCCTTTGGAGGGGATCCAGACTCCCTCCTCCAAATCCTTCCTCTCTACTCCCACCCCCACCAAGGGTCCCTCAGACCTCACCTTCTTCAGCCTTGGGGGCTTCCAGGCCTGCCACCAGGGCCCCTGAGACAAGCAGTCATTATTTACAAGAAGCTGACCCAGCCTGGCAGTCTTTGTCACCCTCCCCTCTTCCCTATTCCCTGCAGCTCCAGGTTCCTACAGGAAGAAGAGAGCAGCTGGTCCTACTGTGAACAAGGCCTGGGGAGGAGGGAGGAGGGGCTGGAGAAGAAGGGAAGGGGGTCCCAATGGAAGGCCCGGAGTGCCATCTGTCTGCCTGGCTTCAGTCAGGGTGAGGATCGAAGGAGGGCCTGGGACCAGCTCCCAGACCCACCAGCATTGATCACCACATGACAAGCAGCCTCTGCCCCTCACCCACCTGCTCTGCCTCCTGTTGTCATTCAAGCCCGTTCTAGACACAGCAAAATTATAATGATATTAAAAATGAGTTCCCTTTCTAGAGCATATTAAGGTTTATAAACCACTCTTCATAACACCCCAGTGAGCTAGGACAGTGCAAGCATTATCACCCCCATTTTACTGAAGAAGAAACTGAGGCCCAGAGAAGGGTCCAAGGTCATGTAGCAAGTGTGTGGCAAAGCAGATCTGAATCGGAACTAATGACAAAGATTTCTCCTCCCCCCGCCCTCCCTCCCTCTCTCTTTCTCCCTCTCCCTTCCTCTCTCTTCCTTTCTTTCTTCTCCCCTTTTCCCTCTCTCTTTTTCTCTCTCTCTCTTCCTCCCTCTCCCTTTCTTCCTTCTCTCTCTTTCCCTCTCCCTCCCTCCCTCTCTCTCTCTCTCTCTCTCTCTGTCTCTCCAGCAGGAGGCAAGCTACTGTTGCTCAAATCAGAGCCACTAATCCTTGACTCCCAACTGGACTCCTTCTTCAACACCCCACCCTCTACAAAAGGAAGCCCCTTCCTTAGGATTAGAAGGGAGGAGAAAGATGACTCTCCCCCTCCTCCCTTGCCTCTGCACTGACCAACTAATTCCACTCAAGCAAGAGACTGAGATGTCTGCCAACCGAGAAAATCAAAGGATGGAGGAGCTCAGCGTTTTGGGTTTGCACTCCATGTGTGGGGCTTTGTGGGGGAGTGTGCCATCTGTCTGAACTGGCATTCTGTATCCACAGGGTCCTCTTGGAATGCAGGGCCTGAGGTTTCTGTAACTAACTGTATAGAGCCAGGATACCTTGGACTTTCAAGAGAGGATAGATAGTTCACATTTTTTTGGGGTAGAGCTTTTGGGTTTACAACACTCCCCATGGCATCCCCATGTAGGGATAGTGGGGGCTGTGGTGGGGCTCAGGGAGGTAATACAAGTGGTATTTGTGCCCATTTAACAAGTGAGGAGACTGAGACTCAGAGAGAGAGATGCCAGTCTTGCCCAAAGTCACCCACTGTGAATTAGAGGCAGAAGGAGCCTGTGGATTATAAATAATAACCCCTGTTTTCTGATTTACAAAGAGCTTCTCTTAAAACAAGCCTGTGAGAGGGGCAGGAAGAGAATTATTACCCCCTTTTTACAACAGAGTAAATAGGCCCAGAGTTAGATGTTCAAAGCTAAACAGAGCTTAGACTAAAAGCCAGTCCTCCATCCTCCAGTTCCTAGGCTCTTCCAAATGTCCCACTACATTACATTACTATGCTCAGCTTCCCACTTCCTGCATTTCTCCCCTAGGGGGCAGAGATCTATTAATCATGGCCTTGAGTCCCAGGGAGAAAGGGAATTAAAGCTTTTTAGGATCTCTCTGCATCACGTAATCATAATAGAAAATATCCGTAGTCGCTGTAAGACAGATTTGTCTGGGGCTGTACCAGAGGATGAATTCTCCAATTCAGAGCAGAGCAAGTTTCCCTGGGATTGAATCTAGAACTCTGGAGGAGAAGGAATACTCTGGCTAACCTTAGTTGCTCTGGGAGCGCTAATTAAAAAAAAAAGTTGAAGGAGTATGATCAGACTTGGCACAGTGGATAGAGCACTGGGCCTGGGGTCAGGAAAACCCGAGTTCAAATCCAGCCTCAGACCCTTACCAGCTGTGTGACCCTGGGCAAGTCACTTAACCCTGTTTGCCTCAGTTTCCACAATTATAAAAATGAGGATAATAACAGCACCTATCTCATAGGATTGTTGTGAGGATCAAATGAGATAATAATTGCAAAGCACTCAGCACAGTGCCTGGTATATAAGTGCTATATAAATGTTTACCATCATTATTATTAATATTATTATGTCTGACTCCCAGCTCCAGTAGTTACTCCCTGTGTGACCTTAGACCAGTGGCTCTCAACCTTCCTGATGCTGCGACCCTTTAATACAGTTCCTCATGTTGTGGTGACCCCCAACCATAAAATTATTTTTGTTGCTACTTCATAACTGTAATTTTGCTACTGTTGTGAATCGCAATGTAAATATCTGATATGCAGGATGTATTTAAATTGAATATAACCCACAGGTTGAGAACTGCTGCCTTAGACAAATCACTGCAACTCTCTGAAGCTCAGTGTCCTCCTCCTGAAATGGGGATGTGAATACTTGTATTACCCAGTCCACAGGGATGCTGTGAAGAAAGATGTTTAAAAACTGAAAAGTGCAATGACGATGTGAATTTTGGTGGTGATGCTGGTGTCTCTAAAGAAATGAGGAGGAAAGGCATGGGCCCCTGAAGCAGGGGCTCAAACTCAGGGCCTTTGAGTCCAAGACAGGACTTATTTCCACTTTACTCCGTGTCCTATTATGACAGACACCTCAATATTATGGAGAGAAAAGGGCAGGATTCTGGTTAGGGTACTATAGAGGGCTCAGTGAAGGAGAGGGGGATTCAGTGAGCAGATGGGGTCTCAGTGAGAAGCCCTGACTCTACAATCCTAGGTCAGTCTGCCTACCTATCTATCTTTCTGATCCTGTCTCAACCATTTGTCTGACCCTGGGTGAATCTGTCCCCTCCAAACATCCCCACCCCTATTCAAAGTCAGGTCAGTCTGTATGCCTGTGCTCAGCTGTTCTTACCTCCACCCCCTTCCAACTGTGGGTCCCTCTGTCTGTTTGGGTGTCTCTCACTTCCTTGGTTTCTCCATCTGTCAGTCTCTTGGAGATTCTGCATTTGTCCTTCTCCATGAGTTTTTTTTCCCCCTTCCTAACTCATCTTAACAGATTCAGACTAAAAATTCTTCTCCTAGAAGGTCCTAATTCTCTCTCCAGAAAACACCCTAGCTACTCCCAAACTGTGCAAACATGAGAAAATGACTGTCACGAGCCCGTTTTCTGAAGTCTGTTCCTGTTGAATAGATAGGAGTGGGACCCAATCTTGTGGGAAGTAAAGAATTTAAAACCAGTGGTCAAGTGAACACCTGCCCCTCAGATCCTGGGTCAGAAATCAGAGGCTGTAGGAGTAAGCTGGAAGGAATCTTGGAGATAATCCAGATTGTTGCTGTTATTTTCAGTCATTTTCAGTCGTATCTGACTCTTCATGACCCTATTTGGGATTTTCTTGGCAAAGACACTGCAATGTTTGCCATTTCCTTCTCCAGTTCATTTTAAAGATGAGGAAACTGAGGCAAACAAGGTTAAGTGACTTGCCCAGGGTCACACAGCTAGTAATGTGTCTGAGGTCAGATTTGAACTCAGGGAGATGAGACTTCCTGACTCCAGGCCTGGAACTCTTTCTGCGGCACCACCTAGCTGTGCCTGAATCATTGTGTACTCTTAGGCAGACCACCTCTTTTCTCTGGGCCTCAATTTTTTGCTCTATAAAATGAAGGGGCTAGACTAAATGATCATTAGGTCCCTTCTAGCTGTAACCCAAGTTCTAAATTTCCTGCAACTTCACTTCTTCTTCCCTCTGCCTGGGGAAAATCTCCTGGCTTCCTCTTACCACTGGTTCTAATCATATTACATTCTAACTAAACCACGTTCTATTTTTCCGTACTTTAATGATTCTTGATCAGGCTCGGCTATGAAACTTCCTCTCAATATCTCCAAAAAGGATAGGCTAGTTCTCTCTTCTCGAGTTTACCACAAGGCCTGTCTCCAGAAGGGTGGGTCAGAAAGTCAATGTCTAAAGCCCACTGCTTTCTTACTAGAGAAATGGCCCGTAGAGTAAGTTCATTTTCCACATCATAATTGTCCTTCAGGGATTCTACCTCAAACCTTCCCTTTTCTGCTCTCTCCCTCACACACACACACACACACACACACACACAGCACCCCCTGCCTATCTTTACAAAAATGCTTTTTTTGAGTCCTAAGGAGTCAATAAGGATGAGGTTATTTTTGAGTTGAAAGTGAGGTGAATAAGAGACCCTCTCTGGCATATCTGTCCCTCACAACTGTTGCTACAGGCTCTAGGATTTATCTCCTTGCAGTGTGAGGACTACAGGCTTCTTTCTACTCAAGGCCTATGAAAAATGAGGACTCTTCCAATCCTGGCTGTGGGGTACTGCATCTCATTCCCCCTCCCCTTTTAATAGCCTAGATTACTTATTTATATCACTAGATGGCCAGTAGGGTGAGCCTTTCTTGGAGGAGATCATATTCCTGATATTGGCAGTAGAACAAGACATCAGTGTTAGCAAATAACTTGATTGTAATCACTTACCTCTTGATTCACTAGATACCCATCTTGATAGGTGGGTAGGAAACAGAACTGTAGCTAGTAACTTTTGTGCCAGTAGCAATCAGTATGAAATATGTTATCAAATCAACTTTTTAAAACCAATTCTCTTTTTTAATTGTATTGTGAAAGGAACAGGATGAGACTGTGGAGGAGCTCACTTAAGTATAGCATCTAAAAACTTCTTATTTTAACTACTTATTCTTACTAATGAGTTACTAAACTCAGTTGCTTCTAAATGGCTGAAAGACTGGAAATCCTGTCAGTTTCCTCTAAAACTTGAGTATTCTAGGGGAAAAAGTCCTGGTTATCCCACTCTACTGACCACTCTAGTGAGGATACTGGACTGGTCTCCCAGCTCTGAAGACCACAATTCTCTGTGTTAGAGGGAAACCAGAATTTCAGCTGGGAGAGGTAGTGTACTGTGTAATAATATAAAAGCATTGGAGTTGTCACCAGGAGACTTAGATTTGAGAGTCTGCTCAGCTGTTTTACTAGCTCTGTGACATTAGGTAAGTCACAAACCTTATCTGAGCCATAACTTCCTTTTCTGTAAAATGGTGGTGGTGGTAGTAGTAAGGACAGGAAGGAGACTAGATAATAAAAGTCAGTAGTTATATTGCAAAAGACTTTAAATACATCATCTCACTTGATTCTCATGAAAATCCTATGAGTTCCATACCTCAGACATTATTATTTCCATTTTACAGATAAGAAAACTGAGCCTCTTTCTTTCACATTATGTGACTTGCCCATTATAGTATAGTTGCCGCCATAGCTGCACGACCACAATTCTAAGCTCCCGCTCCCAGACTTGCTGCACACTCTCAGCCAAGTCTCTCTCCCTGTCTGGGTCTTCATTTCCATCTGTTAACTTCAATTCTACTAGACTAAGCTCAATAAAGTCAGCACTATGTGTATTATTTAAATATCATACACACCCCCTCCTCCCAGAGTAATCAGCACAGTACTTGGACACAGCAGGCACTTAATAATATTTTGTTGGATAAAATCAATTTCATAAACATTTACTAAGTGCCTACTATATGCAGGCCTAGTGTTTGGCATTGAGAATGCAAAGACCTGACTCTCAAGGAGTTTATAGTCTAATAAGATGGAAAGAATTACACATACAAACTCCAAAGTAGTAGAGTTTAGAGGAGGCCACCCATGTTTAGATGCTTTGATCCAACCCCTTGGAGCTCAGGAGAAAAATCACTGGTGTGTCGCAGTGAAAATATCCTTGATCTGGGATTCTGGAGACCTCGGTCCTAGTCCCAACCTGTCCCTGATTTGATGTGTGATTCTGAGCCACTTTTCCTTTATCAGAAAATAAAAGAACAAATCAATCAAGAAGCATTTGCTTAAGCTCCTACTCTATGCTAGGTGGTATACTACGCACTGGGAATACAAAGAGAAACGAGAAGTCCTAGATGGCTCTGAGATCCCTTCCAACATTGGCATTCTTTGATTCTATGATCTCAGCAAACCCCAGCATATTTTAAAAGGCTACATCCCCGAGCCTTATCTTTCCATCCCCCAACCCCCAAACTCCACTCCTCATTTACCTCACTCCCAGGCCTCAGGCAACCCTGGACTGAAAAGTCAGGAAACCCAGGTTCTGGTGCTAGCTCTGCTGTTGATTGTGTGGCCTCTGCCAATTCATTCTCCCTCTCTTGAACCTCGGTTTCACCGCATGCAAAATGAGGGGACTTGGAGTGTCAGATTTCTGACTTGGAGTGTCAGATTTCTTCTAGCAATAATCTTTTACCTTGTTATGTTACAAGTTCCCTTCCAAATAGAAAGAGAATTGGACTTGAAGTCCAAAGACTAAGGTTTTAGCCCTGGCCCTTTCACTCACTGGTTCTGTAATCATGGTACAACTATTATTATTATACTGGACTATTGGTGCCTGACCTGTGGTAGAGCCTTCTGATCTCCTATTGGTCTGATCAGCCACAATCTGACACACTGTACCTTGACCCCAATATAGTGATGTTATTTTGGTCCTCTTTGAGAATGAAGAACAACAACTACCTAGTCGTGGTAAAATGAAAAGATCAATGAATTTGGAGTTAGGGGACCTGGATTCAAACCCCACCTCTGTTACTTACTGCTCTGTCCTTATGCAAATCACTTGCTTTCTCTAGGTCCAGGTTTTCTCAACTATAAAATGAATGATCTAAAAGGTTCCTTCCAGTTTTAAATCTGTGATCCATTGCTGGACCTCGTTTTCTTCTGGTGTAAAAGGGAAATCAATCATGCTTATACTTCCTGCCTCTCAGAGTCATGGGGGAAATACTATAAAGCTTTCTCTGAAGGTAGGCTTTGTTCTTTTCTGATCCGTCCTTTTCTCCCTTCATTTCTTCTAGTCTTCTCTTTCTCCCCATATCCCGCCAGAAGAGTCACAGTGTAAGGCAGGGTGGTGATGTGTGGAGGGAGGTATCAAGAGGGGTGAATGTAAGAGTTTGGAGGCTCAACAGAAAGAAGAGCTTCCCAACAGTTATTAAGAAGATCTCAACAATGGATTCAGATGCTTTGATAAGTAGCAATTCTAAATGCTCTTGATTAGAAATGAACTTTTGTTTGAACATCAGTGTTCAAATTGAAGCTGGATAGACAACCCTTAGGGAAACTGTATAGGGATCCCTATAGTGGGTGGGAGTTTGGACTAGGGACTTTTTAGGTCCCTTATGACTGGTGAGAACTCTGTGCCAGGATTCTAAGAATCTATCTGACCAATATACATTGACCTTAGCTTCTTTCCCAGACCAGAAACTGTCCTAGTAGAAATTCTTCACTCCCTAGTCCCATTCTCTTTCCTTTAGCAATCTTACTATCCAACCCAGCACTTAGGCTATTCATACTCCCCGTTCCCACTCTGCCACTGAGAACCTGATATTTTGTCCTTCATATGATCAAGGGCTAGGTGGTGACATGGATAGAGTGCTTGGCTTGGAGTCAGGAAGAATCATCTATCTTCCCAAATTCAAATCTGTCCTCAGACACTTGTTTAGTTGTGTGACCCTGTCATACCCTGTGACAGATCACTTAACCCTGTTTGCCTCAGTTTCCTCATCTATAAAATAAGCTGGAGAAGAAAATAGCAAATCACTCCAGTATTTTTGCCAAGAAAACCCCAAATGGGGTCATGAAGAGTGGGATGTGAATGAAAAACAACATGACAACAACAAAAGTTGTCAAAATAACCACTCTTCCACCCTACCACCATCTACCCAGGATTCCAATCCTCCTGTGTAACTTGCCCATGGTCATACATCCAGTTAATGGCAGAGTTGGGACTAGAATCCAGTTCTCCTAAGCTGGCCAGAGTTTTTTTTCATTGTACTTTAGGACCATCGGATTTGGAGCTAGAAGGGTGCTTAGAGATTATAAACCTTAGAGTCTAATACTCTCCTTTTTAGAGAAAAGGAAACTGATGTCCAGAGAGGTAAAGATTCTTGCCTAGGGTCCCATAGGTATTGGGAGGCAGATCTGGGGTTGGAATCCAGATTTGATCATTCAAAATCTAGTCTTTCCTCCTTTAACAAAATTCCTTTCCATGATCCTGGGAGGTCTCAGAAATTATTAAAAAGAATCCAAGGATCTAGTGGTCCTTGATAGAATTTATTGCCAAATCCCTTCTTGCTAATGGGCTTAGTAAATTATACTTATCAGGTTAACAGTCCATTCAGGAAAAAGCTGAAGATTAGCAAAAGATAAATCCTGAGCAAGAAGCCCTTCTGTCCTAAAGGTCAGGTATAGTGTTACAGGCTTAATTGGCTTTACAATTCCCCGGAGTGGAGGCAGAAGAGAGACTCATAGCCTGAACATATAGACCCCTGGGTCCACTTCCCAGCTCCAGATTCATGCTACCCTGTCAGCCAGAGAAACAAGGGAGCCCAGGAAACTCTGAGTGAAGGGATGCGGCTTCTACTTAGGAAGAATACTTTGAGATGTCCAAAGGATGATTCCTGAAGGGCACAAAATATCTTCCTCCAATTAGAGATCATTTTGTTTAACAATTTCATTATCAAGACAAGGAAACTGATACCTGATAAAGGGAAGGTGCTTGCCCAAAATCATACAGCAATGAATCATGAATTTGGACTTAGGAGACTTGAGTTCAAATATTGCTTTGCCACTTGCTGTCACTGTGACCTTGGTAAGTAAGTCTCGTTCTCTCTTCTGGTCTTAACTTATTCCTCTGTAAAACAATGTGGTCACACCCAATGATCTCCCAGATCCTTCCCAGCTTTGAGCTTCATGATTTTAACATCCTAAATCAGTGGTAAGACAGTGTGACTTTTAATTGTATAAAAGGTATGGCCAGGAGATCTTCCTGGGCCTCCACTGCACCCCTCACCAAGTCATTTGGAGAATTTTCCAGCCAGAAAATCCTGATAACAGCAACAATAATAACTTAAATTTCTATAGGCTTAAAAAACATTGTCCCAACAATAATCCTGTAAGTGTACTTAGTATAGTCAGTTTGGGGCAATGGAAAGAGCACAGAATTTAAAGTCAGAAAATGTGGTTTCCATTTCCATCTTTGCTAATTACTGCCTGATTGGCCTTCTTACTTAACTTTGCTAAATCTCAGTTTCCTCATCTGAAAAAAAAAAACTACAAGTTGAATTAGATTATCTCTAAGATACCTTCCAGCTCTAAATTCTATGATTCCATTTTACAGATGAAGGAACTAAGGTTCAGAGAGGTAAAAATGACTTGATTAAAGTAAGAAAAGAAACCATTTAGTTCAGTATAATTCCACATATTGCTCAATTGTCTTGTCCTGGAACTAGTATAAACTATCTGAATTTAGAATTCCAGAACTGAAAGGAGACCTCAGATTAGTACTGGGGAAAGAGTGCTGGAGGACACTGACTTTGTAGTCAGAGGTAAGGGCTTGAATCCTGGTTCCTCCACTTATTACCTGTGTGACCTTTACCAAGTCACTTCAAGTCTAAGGTCCTCGGGGCCTTCATCTGTGAAATGAGGAATATAAAGTAGATGTCTTGTAAGATGCCAACTCTAAAGCTATATTTATCAAGCCTAGTCTCCTCATTTTTTTAGAGAAAGAAGCTGAGTTTCATAGAGAAGGGAGGTGAATTAACCAAAGTCCAGTTAGTTAGTGGAAATGCTAAGGATAGAACTCAAGCCTCCTGACTTCTAGTTCCCATTCAGGAGCAGGAACTTCTAGGTCATATTGTTCAGTCCCTGTACTACCTTACCTCCCCTCTCAACTCCTTCCCACAAAACAACCCACTCCCTGCCTTCTATCAGCATGTTAGAGCTGAAGGGCCCTTAGAAGATATGACACAGAATGTGAAAACTGGAAGATAGCTTAGAACATACAAGTCTGAGCTGAATATGAACTATAGACGGTCAGATCTAGAAGATACCTAAGAGATCCAGTCCCATTTCTTCATTTTATCAAGGACAGTAAGGCCCAGAGAAAGAAATACCTGATTGTCACTGCTGGTTCTCCTGGAAGTCATCCCAATTCTGCTCTCAGAGTGGCTATCTCCAGTCCCAGCCTTCCAACCAGTGCTGGAGGTGGCACTATTCTGGTGCTACCTTCTATACAAAATCTTTCCCAATCTCACAAATTCTTAGTGTTCTCTCCCTCTTGAAATTATTTGTATTCTATATTCTCGCCTGTACATGTGTTATATGCTCTCCACCCCCCAAGGAGAAGGTAAATTCATTGAGGGGAGGGGATTTTTTCCCTTTGTATTCCCATTGGCTGGCATAGAGTAGGTGCTTAATAATAGCTGGATTGAAGCTACCACCTCTGTTCATTTATTCCTGCCCTTTTTGAGGATAGTTCTTTGCTGGTCAAAGAAAGCCGAGAGGTGGCTTATTATATGGAGAAAGGGGAGGAAGGGATGTGGTTTGAGGCTGCTAGTGAGTAAAGGCCAGTTATCTAGGACTTAGGCTGATGGACAGAGGGAACCAAGCTTTGGCTACCAAGAATAGGAAGTTACCATTTCAGTATCTAAAAATATCTCTCTCCATCTGTCCTCTTAGTCAAGGGAAAGATAAATGTAGATTAGTTCCTGGATATAGACTTGATTATTTTTATGTGTCAGGCTAATAATGATGACGACGATGATGATGATGCTTTGAATGGGTAGTGATTTTCCCCAGGGCAATCTGAGGGAGATCAAGTTCACCATCCTGCTTCTGACTGTCCCTGTCAAATGGGGGAAACTGAGGCTTAGAGAGGCATGGTTACACAGCCAGAATGATACAAGGAGTAGGCAATTGGTATAAAAATCAGAAGCCCTGACCCCAAAGTCTGGTGGTCTATCTTCCAAGCTAAGCATAGAGTGATGAGGATAATGATGATTACATACTAGAACTTTGCTTTTGTGTGGTGCTTTATACTTTTCAAAGCACTTTTACATCCATTATCTCATTCGATCACCACAAGAGCTCTCTGAAGTATGAAGGTTAAATATTAGGTCTGTTCCACAGATTAGGAAGCTAAGTCAAAGAAAGGGGAAGGGACTAGTCCATAACCATAGTTATTAATGGAGATAGCACTAATAGAGAACATAGGCTTCCTGACTTATTTAGTGCTTCCTTCAGTACTTCTACATTTCCTATGTCAGTACAGGGGCACTTAGAATGGCCTGACTCATCCCAACAAGGGAAGAGCTTACTCTTCTGAGAGGTCTATATGGATTAACTAAGGAATGGGAGAGATACAGTCATCATTAGAGATTCCTTCTCTTGAATGAAGATATCTTCTTAAAGGATTCTCCAGCTCTTGGTCCTACTAAAGTAAGGTTCTATCTCAGTGTGGCTTCCCATTGCTTTTGTTGGAGGAACATTCTTCTAGATCCAACTCAGCTCAAAGGGTTCCCAATTGCAGGGAAAGAAGGGAATTGGAATAAATTGAAATGGATTGGAACAAATCTGTAGAAAAACTTCAAGGGCTTGCCACCCATGGAAGCTAAACCAAACTTTTTCTTTTGTCCTTATGGGGCTTTGAGAAATGGCAAGGCTGGTTCCCAAATTTCCATTGAGGTAGGGAAGAAGAATCATTACCCCAACTTTACTCCTAATCACAGAATATAAAAGCTACTCAGAATGCAGAATGCCAGAGCTGGAAAGGACCTTAGAACTTAAAGTATTAGATTTGGAAAAGACCTTAGAGATGATCTAGTTCAGCCTCTTTGCTTTGCAAGTGGGAAAAGTAAGGCACAGAATGGGGAAGGGATTTGCAAAAGACCTCACAGCTTGAAAATGACAAAGTCAAGATTCAAACCAGTCTTCTGACCCTTTAGTTCTATGCTCTCAGCACTATACTACACCAAGAGCTGTGAACCCTGAAAAAGCAGCTCACTACAGAGGGAAAGGAATATAGTTGGAGAGGAGGAAGCCTGCAAAGCCTTCCTGAAACAGTGGGCCTAATTTCTCGGGCCTACTTTCCTCTCCTAAGATCCCCTTTCCTGGGGTTTAGGGTAGGGACAAAAAGGGAGGGAAAGACCTAGGGTACTAAAAAGAGACAACAGAAGGGAGATGTAAATTGATTAATAAATGCTAGTTGATTATTGATTGCTGATTGTAGACCCACAGACCTTTTCAACTAGAAGGACTCAATCCCAATGCTCTCCAGACCAGGAAGGGGTGGTGGCTGCAGAAGGGGTGAAGGAACTAAAGATATAGCAAGTTCTGCTGCCTCCCACCACCTTCCCTTTCAAAGGTTCCCCTTTCCAAGTGCTTCTTCATCACCTCTGAGTCCTCCTTATTTCCCTCTTCACGTCATAAGGACAAACATTTCCAGATAGCATGACACTGCTTTAAAAAAAAAAAAAGCAATGACCTTAGAATCAAAAGATTTGGGTTAGAGTCCTGACTGTCATTTGCTATTTATTTGACCTTTAGACCATTCACTTAAACCCTATAAGACTCAATTTCTCTATCTATAAAATGAGGGGGTTATATTAGATTATCTTTGTAAAAAGTATTTTCTAGCGCTGACATTCAATGAGGCTATGAAAGAGCCTCATTGATTCTAGTCCTGGTTCTGTCGCACTTGCTGTGTGACTTTGGGCAAGTCACTTATCCTTTCTGAGCCTTAATTTCCTCTTTATTACAAGGTTTGACTGGATGGCCTCTAAGCTCTGCGTTGGTCCTTCCAGCTTTGACATTCTGTGATTCTCTCACACCCCTCCCCCAATCTTGTACTACCCCACGAAGGCGGGGCCGGAGGGGAGACCCCCTGGGAGGTGAGGGAGAAAAGGAGAGAGGACAGGGTGGGGCTGGGAAATATGGGGAAGGAAATTAATCAGTCCAGTCCCTCCCTGCCCTCCCCCCACCATTTTCCCTGTCTCCAGCCTCCCCTCCCAGACCTCTTCTTCCCTCCCCCCATCTCATCCCATCCCATCCCATCCCATCCCATCCCATCCCATCCTATCCCATCCCATCCTATCCTATCCCATCCCATCCAGCGAAATCTCCTTATTTTCCTACCTCCAGACCTGACCGAGCTGCAGGACATGAACTAGCGACTGCAGGAGCCAGACGCAGAGGCGGCAGCAGCGGCGGTGCGGACGCCGGGCGCCAGATAGAGCGGGAGGGGCGGGCACGCCGGGACCGGGGCCGGGACCGCTGTCCTTCGTGCTGAAGGCGGCGCTGGCGCTGACGCTAGCGCTGGTGCTGTCCTTGGTGCTGAAGGCGGTAGCGGCTGCACCTGGCCCAGCTCCTGCAGATGAGTAGTCATAGACAAACCATCGGAAGCTGAGCAGCTGCACCACGAGGGAGGGCAGCAACGCGAAAAGCAGCGTGAGGCCGAACCAGATGTGCTTGCCCTGGAGGTAATAGTCAGCCGCCAGCCACAGGTCGGTGGCCCCGTCGGAGAAGAAGACTAGCAGCGCGCACAGCGCCCAGCAACAGTCCCACAGGCTGTAGCGGGGCCGCCGTCCCCCCACCGAGAGCAGCCCCGCCCCAACCCCAGCACCAGTCCCCAGAGCCCCCGGAGGCCCGGAGCCGGCCCGGGCCCCGCCGGCCGCCCCCTCCGGGCCCGGGCCGGCCGCGGCAGCGCCTCCATCCGACTTCGCGGCCATGTTGGCGGAGGAGGAGGCGGGGAGAGACTTCCGGGCGGCCGCGTGGTGGGGGGAGAGGAGGAGGAGGAGGGGGCAGGGGGCGGTGGTGGTTGAGAGGAGGTTCTTGCTGGTGGCTCCTCTCTTCTTCCTCCTCCTCTTCCTCCTCTTGCTATCCTGCTCCTCCTCTCCTCCCCAAACGCTTTCCTCCTCCTTCCTCCGCTTCCTTCTCTCTTATTCTGCCTCCCCTTCCTCCTCCTTTCTCCTCCCCCCTTTAATTATTCACTGGCCCTACTCTGCTCCCTCTTCCCTTAGTTGATAGTGGGACATGATGGGGCAGCCGGGAGAGCGGAAAGATCAGGGAGGAGTTGGGCAGGGGTTGCATCCCTGGTTATTCCTCCTTCCCTCCCTCTGCCGCGCCTCTTTCCCTGTTCCAAGCAGAACTCCAGTCCCCCATTTCATCTTCTTTCATCTCTTCTTCATGGACCCCCTTCCCTCCAGTACTACATCCATTCATCTTTTCTGTCTCCCCTCTCTCCACCCCGCCTCTCTATTTACCTCAGGGGGCCTGATCCTACCCTAGCTTTGTAGGGTGTGGCTGAGACCAGAAGAAGGGAGTCGAAGGGGTGTCCCGTTGGCCGGGGCCTTAATACTTCCAAAATTGGAAAGCTTAAGAAAGAAAAGAGTACAGTCATAGAATATCAGCGCTGGCAGGGACCTTAGAAAACAGGAACACAGAATGTGAGAACTAGAAGGGACTTTACAACAGAGAAAGGAGATAAGAGCTGTGACAGAACTGCCTGGTGTAGTTGAAAGGCAACTGGATTTGTAGTCAGAGGACCTGTGTTTAAATTCTGGCTCTTCTCTCAGAGAACTTGGTCAAGTAATTTCATTTCCCTGGGTCACAGTTTTCTCTACTGTAAAGTGAAGAGATTAAACTAAATGATTCCTAAGGTTTCTTACTGCTCTGAATCTATGATCCTATGACTTTAGAATTCTCTAATACTAGTTGCTGTTTTACAATGGTAAAGAGAGTTTCCTTACTAGAAGCTCCCTACACAAATGAAATCACAAATCAGCAATATTCCTTCCCAAAATAACTTTAGACTACATTAGAGTTGAAAGGACTTAAAAACCACCTAAATTTCTGTAGCATTGAGGTTTACAAAGTGTTTTCCTCAAAACAACTCTGGTGGTTAGTACAAATACTATTATCTACATTTTATAAATGAGGAAACTGAAGTAGAGAGAAGTTAACTAAATTCCCCATTTATCTGAGGAGTGATTTGAGCCAGATCCCCTGACTCTAAGTCTAGAACTTTTCCCATTATCCTATAGAATGTCAAAGCTGGAAGGGACCTTAGAAATTCTCTAGTCTAAGGATTCTTAACTTTTTGTGTCATGAATCACCCCTTTGACAGTCTGGTGAAGACTATAGACCACTTTTCAGAATAATGTTTTAGAATGCATTAAAAAAAATACATAAGATTACAAAGGAAATACAATTATCAAAATATGAAAAAAAACCAAACTCAGAGTTTCTGAAATCTAACCACAGATCTGTTGGTAGTTCATGAACCCCAAGTTAAGAACCCTTGATCTAGTCCAACTCCTTCATTTTATAGCTGAGAAAATTGAGTCTTAGAGAGGAGAGTAACTTCCCTGGGGTCACCTTACCTGGGAAAAACCAGGACGAGAATTCAAGTTTCAATTCAAGTTTTGCAATCCTTAAGCCAATGGACTTTTAATGACTCCACACTGCCACTCCTGAGCAGAGGCAGAACCATTGCTGTTTCCACCAGAGTTAGGGGTTAGAAATGCCAATTCACACCCCCCCCCAGTACTTTGCATCTAATTCTGTGTGGCAAATCAGTAGGTATTGGGGGGAACACCCACTTCTCGTTCAGTACAGATGTGTAAGTCTTATAACATCTCTGGATAAAAGAAACTCCTCCTTGAGTCCATACCCATACCCCTGACTGGAAGACAAGTTCAATGCTCTCCCTCTCCAAACCCCTAACCCTACCCACATCTCTGATACCTCAGTGTCGTTTCTGAGCCTAATGATAGAAAGGAAGGTTTCCCTATAGATATAGAGAAGTTCCTAGAGTCTTGAGCTGCTGAGTGAGGGAGATGGCAGTTTCCAGAGTTCTGTAGCAGTCTCACAGTCAGCAGAAAGCCTCTGCCTGCCTGCCTGACTTCCTCCCAGCTGATGCTCCCCCAGTGTGGGCCTATCTTGGCTTAGTGCCATGCCTGGGGGCTGTGCCAGACCCAGCTGTTGCTGACAATCTCTAGAGATGGAGGAAGGGAAGGTAGGGAACTGGGAGAGCTTTTCCCTGCTGAATCAGTGTTGGTGGTCTCCACCTAAGGGACAGGGTGCCCATCAACTGATTGTTGTATATTGCTGTGGACTCTTGCTGACAGTCTCTAGAGATGGAGAAGGGAAGGGAACTGGGAGAACCTTGCAGATTCAATGTTGGTGGTACTCACCCAAGGGAGCTGTGAGGTGCCAACTGTGTGGGTCATATGAACATGTTTGCAGGGGATTGTGTCTAGGTCTGGGGTGGGGATTGGAAATAAAATATAGGCTAGCTCCTGACCTCTTTGAGTCATCCATTGGTCACATAGCCTCAGAAAGTCTAACTCTTCTTCAGACTCTTCTTTTAAGTCTCCATGGGGCCTTTGGAGGTCACCCCAGAAATAACTGCCACCAACTCTCTCTTTTTTTTTTGCTTTTTTTTTTGGAGGGGGAAGGCAGGGCAATTGGGGTTAAGTGACTTGCCCAGGGTCACACAGCTAGGAAGGGTTAAGTGAGCCTGAATTTGAACTCAGGTCCTCCTGATTCCAGGGCTGGTGCTCTATTCATTGCACCACCTAGCTGCCCCCCAACTTTCTTATGGGGACAGGTTTGAGGGGAGTGCTGTAGTTGTATCAAAGGTACAACAGAAAAGGGAGACGGGGGTTGGGTGCCAAAGTGTCAGAAGTTCTGAATGGAATCACAGAATGTTAGAGCAGGAAAGGACCCTTAGAGCATAGAATGTGAGAAATGGAATCAATCAACAAGCATTTATTAAGTATTTACTATGTGCTAGGCACTGTACTAGGTGTTGGGTATATAAAGACAAAAAGGAAATAGTTTCTGTCCCCAAGAAGCTTTCATTATAATAGGAGGCAGTAGTTACATATATAGGTGTATATACAAGACATACACAAATCAAATTCCAAGTTATCTTGGAAGGAAAGGCTCAGGGGACCAGGAAAGATATCCCAAGGCAGGTGGCCCCTGAGCTGAATCTTGAAAGCAATGAGAGGTTCCAGGAGGTGGAGGTGATGAAGGAGTGGGTTCCTGGCAAGAAGGACAGCCACTGAGATATAAAGTATCATATGTGAGGAACAGCAAGTAGGACAATATGACTGAACCATAAAGAGCATGGGTGGGAGTGATGTGTAAGTAGACTGTAAAGATAGGAAGGAACTAGGTTGTGAAGAGTTTCAAATGCCAAGCAGAGGAGTTTAGATTTCATTTGAGAGATACTAAGAAGTCACTGGAATTTATTGCATAAGGGGTGGAGGAAGGGAGGGACAAGTGGTTTGATATGATCAAACCTATGCTTAGCTGCTTTGTACAAGATATGAAGAGAGAGTTGGGGCAGGGAGACCAGTTGGAAGTTTTTGCAATAGTTCAGGCAAGAGGCAATTTGAGGCTCTGCTGGTGGCCATGTGAGTGGAGAGAGAAGTGCATCAAGGAGAGATCAAAATGATGAGATTTGGCACCTCCTGGGATTTGTAGGCTAAGTGAGAGTAAGGAGTTGAGGATGACACCAAGGTTTCATTCTGGGTGATTGAAAGAATGCTGGTGCTGTCAATGAGAATAGGAAAATTCAGAAGGGTGAGTTTGGAGAGAAAGATAATGAACTCTGTTTTGGATATATTGAGTTTGAGGTGACTACTGGATATTCTGACCCAACTCTATCATTTTCCATGAATTGTCTATGCGAACAGGAACTATTTGTGTGTCTGTGTAGGTACGAAGATGTAGCATCCCATGAAGAAAATAGAATTATGTGTAAGTGGCTAGGAGGTACAATATTGTCTCATAAATAACATAACTTTCTATTGGGAAAAAAGATTCAAATACCTGTACCCAGCAACCAATAAAACCACAACAGCTTGGACTGGTAGCCAGAAGGTCTAGGTTAAAGTTCCAGTTCAGTAGAACTGATGCCTAGTAAGGCATTGGCTGTATGATCTTGGGCAAATTACTGCTTTGGACTTCCATTCCTTACCTGTGAAACTGAAGTAATAATATATGTGCTAAATATTTCACAGAGTTGTTATGTGAAAAGCACTTTATAGACCATGAAATGCAATACAAATATGAATTGTTATTTGCTCTGCATTCAGTAAGCACTTAGTATATGCTGTTTGAATTGAACTGAATCTCTAAAAAAGAGGATAATAATCCCTGTCTTACTGTTTTTATGGGATTGGTGGGGGAAGGAGCAGAAGGGATTGGTAAGGAAAGCCCTGCATACATGTAAGCTGTTAGTATTCTTATCAAGTATTTAAGAACTTTGGAAGAGGCACAAAGATGGAATTTGAATTGAGTTTGGAAGTATGGGTAGGATTTAAGCCAGAAATAGAGCATACGGAAGTAAAAAGGTGAATAAGGCATTTAAAGGCCAGTCTAGAAGGAGTGGGTACATGAAGGGATTGGAATAGGGGCAAGAGAAGATTAGAGAGGTATTCTGACACCGTTGTGGACAATACAGTAGAAAGAATTTGGGTTTGGAGTAAGATGACCTGGGTCCTAGTTCCAGCTATGTCAATTAATTGCTATGTAATTTTGTCAAGTCACTTGAGCCTTCTGAGCCTCGGTGTCCTTATCTATCAAATGGAAATAATAATTATTTCATTACCTCACAGGAGTGTTGTGAGGATAAAAAAACAGAGCTACAGTGCCATAATATGTGTCAACTTTGTAACCATAATGTGATATTTATACATAACATTTCAAAATGTTGGGCTAGATGGTTCTTAAGGTCCCTTCAAGTTCTGACATTCATGATTCTCTATCCCTTCCATGGCTGGTTCTTTATGCTTTAATTCAAACTGAGCTTCTCCACCTCCACTAGTTTGACCTATAAATATACCTAAGGGGAAGAGGAAACATTGGGCACCAGTCCCTCCCCTTCTCTGACCTCTAACCCCAGCCCCTTGAAGCCTCAGTGTCTTGGGATTTTTAATGAGGATTCTAGAAGCTAAGGAGGTGATAATGACCTCTCCTGATAATTCTCTTCCTCAAAAGTCCAACAGCTTTGGCAGTCCAGTCCAGATGCCTATCTGCAGCTCACCCATCTGTCTGTGGCTCCATCAAGGGCTACTGGGAGGGGATGGAACAGAGGGGAAGTAGGAACTGGGAACAGGGGATAAAGCTGCTTACTCCTAAGCTCTTCTAAGTCCTTTATAGGCTAGGATCCATCAGAGAGAGAGATCAGGTTGGTCAAGAGAGTTGTACTGATATAAGTCATTACCAAGGCAGAAATTAGTCATGGTAAATCATAGCATTTTAGAGCCAGAAGGAACCTTAGAGATAATTTAGTCCAATCCCCTTGTTTTACAGAGGAGGGACCAAAGATGTGCTTTCAGTACAGTGCCAGTCAGAGATAGATCTAAAAGCATTTGTCACCTCATCTTTATCAAGGTTGGAAGTATTTACTGAGTGGAAATATCACTGAGCTAAGAGTCCTAGGTTTGAACTAAAAGTTGTAATGCTTTCAAAACCATCATAACACCTTCTTTTAATATCCCTATGGGGTAGAATTGACTAGGATTATTTCCATTTTCCAGATGATGAAACTAAGCCCAAGAGTGGTCAAGTGACTTCCTGAAAGTTTCCCAGCAATATTAATTGAGAAGCAGAATGGTGTGGTGGAAAGCATTCTGGCTTTGAAATCAGAGGATCTGTCCTTAACTTCCTGTGTGACCTTGGGAAAATCACCTAACCTCATCTATTAAATAAGGGGCTTAGACTAGCTGATTTCTAAGGTGCTTTCAGGCTACAGCTGCATGACTCAGATTCAGAAGACCTGTGAGCTTACAATCCACATGACCTGGTCTGGCAGTAAAATCTTGGATTTCAAGAAACAGACTCATAACCTCATACTCAGTTGATATAAAATATAGGTTTTATTTGTTATATATAAACAGATAGACTAGATGGAACATACTATGGATGTGTGCATCCTATCTGACTCATCACTACTTGGGTCTCATTATTGGTTTTGATTTAGAAAGATGAAGAAGTAACCAGCCTTTTCCAGCCTGTTAATTCTGGATGACTGAAGGAGGTTAGGGTCTGGGGAGTTTACACTAAACTAGACAAAGTCCAGGGGGTCAGATATGACTGAACAACAATAATGAGACAGAGAACTGTAGCCCTTTATAAACTCATCAGTCCTAGATAAGCACACTCCAGCCACCTCTGTATACATTGATTGTCCGGTAGGTTAGATCAGGATAAACTTAGGTACTGATAGAATTCCTTTGGTGTCAGAGGCTATGTTTACTGGACTCATCAGTCATTCTAGCTGTCTCTGCCTTATCTGGGGTCTAGTCTTACCAGATTATATCACCTGAGGCAAGTCGTGGCCCCTGTTTCTTCATTTGTAAAATAAGGTCGACAATCCCTTTGTAGTGGAAAGAGTTAGAAAACCCAGGTTCAAGTCCTGATCCTGTCACATGCTAGCTGTGTGACCTTAGACAAATCATTTTCCCTTTCCTGTCTTTTCTATCTCATAGAAGAACGTGGTTAAAGAAAGCACTTTTAAAACTACTATATAGCTAGGATCTATTATTGTTGTTAGAAAGTAGAAATAAGGGGGACTCAGGGCATAGCAGGAGGGCTGAGACCCCAGCAGCAGCTGGTGGAGCAGGGACTGTGCCAGATGTAACCCTCCTGTTTTCTTCCCTCCCCCCAACTGCAGTGACCTGGTGGCTGAGATAAGGCCCAAGCGCCTGAGGAAGCTGATCTCATCTGCCTGAGCAGGGAGAATAAAGGAGTGAGAGGCGACCCTGGTGCAGCTAATGAGCCCATCTGCCTGACATGGACACATCGTTAGCATCCCCCAGGGAACAGCTGGAAGAGGGAAGGGGGGAGAAAGAGAAGGATCGGTGCCTGAATGTGAATTATTTACGTACCCAGAGATGCAGTGGACCAAGGCTTTCTCTAAAGGGAGTACCCAGCAGGAGTGAGGCCCTGGAGGGGAAAGAGCAGGAAGGGTCTGAAGTTCCAACCCGGTGGAGGGAAGGGGGAAAGTGCAGGTGGTGTGGGGGAGCCTCTGCTTGAACAGCAGTGGTATTAATAATAACACCTCATGTTCATATAGTTTACAAAACATTTCCTTCCCATCTCAGGTGCCACCTCCCACCTTCGTACTCTCTTTCCCTCCCTCCTTTTCCCTTTCCATCTTCCTTTCCCTATTTCTCTGTTTGCCTCTGTTTGTCTCTCTCTGTTTCTCTCCCTCTCTCCTATCCTCTCTCTTCCTCCCGCTCTCCTTTCTTCTTCTCTCTCGCTTTCTCTTTCTCTCTCCTTTTCTCTTTTCTTCTCTCTGTCTCTCTCCCCCTCCCCTCTCCTTCCGTCGTCTCCCTTTCTCTCCTCCCCCCCACAGCATTTACTTCTCTATGTACATGTTGTGTCTCCACAGTAGAATGTAGGCTCCTTACAAGGACTGCTTCATTTTTCTCTTATTCTCCAGGCCTAATAAAGTACCTTGAACACAGCACATCCTTAATAAATGTTTAGTTAAAAACTTTGTGAGGCAGGTAATCCACATATTGTTGCCTTCCATTTTGCAGACAAGGAAAATGAGACTCAGAAAGGGAAAATGACTTACTCCAGGGTGACACAGGGAATATTAGAGTCAAGATTCAAACCTAGGAGCCCCTACCATAAGCCTGGGGCTTTTCCTACTCCAATCAAGCAACCAAGCCATCAACATTTATTAAGTTCCTACTACATGCCAGACACTGTGCTAAGCACTGGGGATACAAAAAGAGACAAAAGATAATTTCTGCCCTCAAGGAGCTTACAATCTAATAGGGTAGCCAAGGTGCAAATATATACAAAGTAAGCTATCTGCAGGATAAATAGGAAATGATTAAAACAGGGAAAGCACTGGGATTGTTTGGTTGGGGAAGGCTTCTTGCAGAAGGTGGGATTTTAGTTGGGACTTGAAGGAAAGCAGGAAGGTCAGAGTCAGAGCAGAGGAGGGAGAGCACTCCAGGCAGCCAGGACAGCCAGACAGAATACCTGGAGCAGAAAGGTAGAATGTCTTGTTTGTGGAACATCCGGGAGGCCAGTGTCACTGGACTGAGAGGTGCATGTCAGTGAGAAGACTGGAAAGTTAGAAGGGGGCTTGATTATGAAGAGCTTTGAGTGCCTTCATCCTGAAGGCAACAGGAAGCCATTGGAGTTTATTGAGTAAGGCAGTGGCATGATCAGACTGGGGCTTTAGGAAAATCCCTTTAATGAACCAGGGTGGTAGTGGTGTCAGAGGAGAGAAGGAGGAATACTCAAGAGATGTTGCAAAGATGAAACCAACGGGTCTTGGGAACAAATTGGATATGGGGGGGGGGGTTGAGTGATTGTGAGGGGTGAGGATGATTCCTAGGTTGTGAATCTGAAGGACTGAGAAGATGGCATTGCCCTCTACAGTATTAGGGAAGATAGAAAGGGGAGAGGGTTTAAGGGGAAAGAGAATAAGTTCTGGTTTGGACAGGCTGAATTTTAAAAAATCTACTGGACATCCAATTCAGAATGTTTGAAAGGCAGTTAGAGATGCAAATTTGGAAGTCTTTTTTTTTCTTCCAGAAATTGAGACATTATTTATTGGAGTTAGTCTCAAAAATGAGCAGGATAGGTAGATTTGAGAATTATTAGCATAGAAATGGTAATTAAATCCATGGGACCTGATGAAATCACCAAATGAAGCAGTATAGAGGGAGAAGAGAAGAGGGCCCAGGAGAGAGAACCACCAAAGAACACTTATAATGAGATTTGGGAGAAGATCTGGGAAAGGAGACAGAGGAGGAGCAGTCAGATAGGTAGAAGGAGAACCAGGAGAGAGATGTCCTGAAAATCTAGAGAGAAGAGAGTATCAATGAGAGAGTGATCAGCAATGTCAAAGAATGCAGAGAAGTCAAGGAGAATGAACATTGAGAAAATGCCTTTGGATTTAGCAATTAAGATCATTAGTAACTTTTGAGAGAACAGTTTTGATGAAATGATAAGGTAGGAAGCTAGATTATAAGGGATTAGGAAGAGAGTGAAAGGAAAGTAGTGGCAACTATAATAGACGGCCTTTTTGAGGAGTTTAGCTGCAAAGGGCAGCCCAGATGTAGGACAATAAGCAGGGACAGAAAGATCCAGTAAGGGTTTTTTCAGGATAGGAAAGACATGGGCATAAGACAGTAGACAGGAAAAGAGTGAAAAAAAAAGTGAAAGCATGAGGATGACAGAGGGAACAATGTGTTGGAGGAGGTGAGATGGAAGGGGACAGGTACAGAACAGGTAGAGGGGCCACTTCATCCTGTGAGGCAGCGTAAAGAAGCGGCAGAAGGCATCTGAGTGAAAGAGATGAGAAGAGGGAGTTCACAATCTCATTTTTTTCTGTAAAATATGAGACAAGGTTTTCAGCTGAGAGAATGAGGGTAGAGGGAGCCAACTTAAGACAAAATTAATGTTCCATTACAGTTATATATGCCAACTTAGGAGGGATGAAAAGATCTGGAATAACCTCCTTGGAGAATGGGAGAGTGAGTTGATAAGGAAGATATAGTGGGATTGCCTAGCAACAGTGAGGGCCCAGTTGAGGTCATGTAACAAATTTGCAGTGGACCCAATCAGAACAGATAAATGATTTTCTCCATCATCATTCATCAGCATGCATAGGAATTAAGGTGATGAATGGTAGGAGTGATCCAAGGTTATGCTCAGGAATAGGTAAAGGGGCTTTTGAGGAAGATATCTAGGACCAGCTGAAAAGAGCTCTGACATAGGAGTCAGAGACCTGAATTCTAGTCTCAGTTTTGTCCCTAACTTTTGGTGTGACCTTGGGATAAGTTACTTTTCCCTCTCAAGGTCTCAGTTTCCTTCTTTTTAAAATGAAGAGACTGGACTAAAAAATCTTTAAGTTCCCTTCCAACTCTGAAAGTCTATGCTCTAGAGTATCTTTCAACTTTAAAATTCTACTATTCTTGGTGAATTGTACCTTCTTTTCCCTCTAAGAAATTAGCCCCTATCAGTACAAGACCTTAAATTGAATAATATTAGAACCCAAACCCTGACCCACTGTGTTCAGCCTTTCCCAACATGCCTTGGTATGGTGTCACAGGATTGGGGTCATACTGAACATAACTTTTACCTTTAACTTAGAGGAACTGGGGCTGTGGTCACATCTATGGTCCCTCGGCCTTTACTTGGTCTGGTTCTTTTCTAGCAAATGTCACCTTTTCCTTGCCTATGCTTGAATTCCTCCATTCAAAAATCACAAGTTGTTTACACAAAATAGTCTTGGTTTGGACACAAATTCACCTCAAGTGAGGAATTATTTATTAAATCTAACAGCCCATTTTTTGGCAAGGGGAATCCCTCTGCTTCTTTATCCAGTGGTTACTTTATGGAATCAAAGTTTTCAGCATTTAGCGTGGGAAAGGCTTTTCCAAAGGTGCCAACAGCCTCTAGGTGCTTGTGTTTTGTTTTTAATTAAATATTTTATTAAGACTTTTTTTTAAACATTGCTGTCTCTTCCCCAGGACTCCCTCACCCCTCAAAGAGTCTTCCTACACAACAAAGAAGTGTAGCCAAGCAAACAAATCATCACACTGGAAATATGTTCATCTGACAAGATAGGTTTTGTTTTGCGCTTCTAGTCAGTCTATCACATCTGCTGAGAAAAGGGGAAAGTAGTTCACCAGCACTTCACTGGAGTCACAATAGTCAGTGCACTGACCAGAATTCTTATCTTTCGAAAACAACAATTGATATCTTTCCCTTTTAAGTAATAATAGCTAACATTTATGTAGTACTTGAAAATTTGTGAAGTGCTACAAATATTATCTCATTTGATCCTCGAGGTGCTATTATTATCCCCATTTTACAGACGAGAAAACAGAGGCAGACCCAGGTTAAAGACTTATTCAAGGTTGAATAGATCAGCAGTGTCTGAGACTGGGTTTGAATTCCTGTGTCTCAGTCCAGTGCTCTTTGCATTGCGCCACCTAGCGGTCTTCATTTCCCAATATGACTCACTCCACTCCTCAACTCATAAAACTACTTCTTATGACAAAAAAGAGAAAGAAAAAACTAGCCAGCACATCAACCATGTTCTATATTGTGTGCAATTTTCCATGTTGTTAGTTTATCACCTCTTCAAATAAGGGAGATAGGGTTGTATCTTCATCTCTCTTTTTGGAAATATGTTTGGTCATTATTATTATGCTGTTTTGATTTTTTAAAATTGTTGTTCTTTCCACTTACCTTATTGTAGTCACTTGTTTCCTGGTTCTGCTTACTTCCTTTTGCATCAGTTCATCTCATATATAACATTATATTCATTGCATAAATTCTTCTGCTGCTTCTGCAAACTTTGATCTGTATCAGTTCATACAAGTTTTCCTAAGTTTCCTTGACTCCTTCAGATTCATCATTTCTTAAGACAAAGTTAATGTTCCATTACAGTTATATATGCCAATTAGTTCAGCCAATCCCCACTTGATGGGCACCCACTTTGTTTTTAGTTCTTTACTCTCACAAAAAGTGCTGCTACAAATATTTTTTCTTTTTTTAAAAATTTATTTATTTATTTACTTTTAGTTTACAAAATTCAGTTCCACAGTCCCTTGAGTTTCAAATTTTCTCCCCTCCCTCTTCCCCCGCCCCCATGGTGGCGTGCAATCAAGTATAGGATCTGCAGATACTTTCTCATTGGACATTAGTCTGGTTGTATAGAAGGGTTGTAACCAATGGAGTGAACAATGGGAAAGAAGAAAGAGAACCAAACATGAAAAAGAGCGATAGCATGTAGATTGCTTCAGTCCCCATTTAAACTCTGTTCTTTCTAGATCTTTCCCTGAATATAGGTATCTCCTTCCATCCTAAGACTTGTAGAGTTGTCTTATAACTGTGCGGTGCTGAGAAGAGTCCAGTTTTTCAAAGTTGGTCGTCACACATATGATGTGTCTGTGATTGTACAAATTTTTCCTGGTTCTGCTCTTCTGCCTTAGCATCAATTTGTATAAGCCTCTCCAGGTGATTATGAAGTCCATCTCCTTCCCATTTCTTATAGCACAATAGCATTCCATTACATTCATATACCACAACTTGTTTAGCCATTCCCCAATTGCTGGGCATCCCCTTAATTTCCAGTTTTTTGCCACCACAAAGAGAGCTGCAATAAATATTTTCGTACATATTGCTACAAATATTTTTGTATATATTGGATCTTTCCTTTTGTCTTTGACCTCTTTGGAGTATATAACTAGTAGTGCTATCACATGGTATCTTCAATTTAATGATGATTCTAATATAAAGCTCAATTGTTTCCCAGAACAATTGAACAAATTCACAGCTCTACCAAACAGTGCATTAATCTGGCCATTCCCTCCCCCCCCCCCCCCCACTGTCCCTCCAACATTTTCCATTTGTATATTTTGTCATCTTTGTCAAACTGATGGATATGAGAATTGTTTTGATTTCCATCTCTCTTTTAAGTGATTTAGAGTATTTTTATGTGGTGGCTGACATTTTGCATTTCCTCTTATGAAAATTGCCCAACCAAACTTTTGAATACACCAATCATGATAAAGCTGAACACAGTGGATATAGAATTCCTTTGGGATGTGTGGAGGGAGGAGGGGAGAAGAGTGGCACTATACTCACACATCTATCAGTAATTCTAGCTGTTTCTGTTTCCTCTTCTTTGTGGGGAGAACGGCACAATCTGACCAGACTGCATCATTCCCTTACAAGTGCATAGATTCACAAGGCTGGAAGTAGGAACAAGTTATTCATTGCATCCCATTATTGGTTCCCTTACCTGTTGCTCATCAGTCCAGTTTCCAACAAACAGCTTTGATTTCCTTTTTCAGAAGACCATCTCTCTTTTCTACCAGCATTACAGCTGAAAAACACAGCTTCATTTTTTTCAGAAGTCTTCTTTTGCACTGTTTAGTTCCTGAGACCACTGGCCCAATAACCTATACTGGCTGCTTTTCTTCTCATCTTTACTGCTAAACCAGGTTGAGGGTAACTGACAGGCCTCAACTCATCAGTGAGTGAGGGGGATGTTTACTCCAAGCATGTGAAGACTTCCCTGGTGGAATGGGCAGATGAGAAAAATTTATTCCAATAGCCATGAAGGCCACTGAAGCAGGTGCTATGGAGCACTTAGAGTTTGGTCAAACATTAAATATGTCAAGGTCATCCTTTGCATCCCAGGAGAGTGCCATTCATCTTACATTTTGTCATGCACTGGACTTCAGTGACTCTGGAAGAGAGAGTAGGGCTGATGACTGATTTACAAGCAAGTCAAGATATTACCCCATAATGTCAATGATCTTCTTTGAAAATGAAAGAGGAACAACAACAACGGCATCTTCACTAGTACTTCTCATAGTTCTAGAATCTCAGAAGAAGAGTACTCTGGTATGTGCTGGTAAATGTTTAACAACTAGCTCTCCAAAAAAAAATTTTTTTTGCTAGTTGCACTTTTTAGTTTAGTCCGCATTATTAATATTTCCCCCACCACTTTCTTAAGATTAGAAAATCAACAAAATAATAAATCTGACTTGTAGGATTTGTCAATTTCTAAAGTATAAATGCTCATACCAAAAATTTAATAACCAGCCATTTGAGCTAGCTCTAGCATACCACTGAGCATTTCAGCCCTTGTCCCAAAAGTCTTTCAGGTTACTGTGTCAATTCTCCCTAAAGCAGCTGGTCAGAGTTACTAAAATTTCCTAATGCTAATTCCTGAAACATCTAGGGAAAGCTGGGATTTGAGACACACACTTCTCTCAAACACTTCAATGTATTAGGAAGAGAAAATTTTGTTCTCACTGCTATATAAACAAGCTTTTTTATTTAAAAACTTTCCATTTTATTTTATTTTTATTTTCAGCTTTTCAGATTCCTTCCCTTCCCTCACTCACTGAAAACGCAAGAAATAAAAAACCCATTACAAATATGAAGTCATCATGTGAAACAAATTTCCACATTAGCCATGTTCTAAAACACAGAAGAAGAAAGAGAAAAATATGCTTCAATCTGCGCTCTGAGTCCATCAGTTCTCTATCTGGAAGTGGATAGACGTTTTCATCATGAGTCCTTTGAAACTGTTTGGTTACTGTGTTGATCAGAGTTACTAAGGCTTTCAGAGTTGATTATCTTTATAAGATTGCTATTATTGTGCAAGTTCTCCTGGTTCTGCTTACTTCACTTTGTATCAGTTCATACAAGTCTTCCCAGATTTCTCTGAAACTGTTCCTTTAATCATTTTTTACAGCACAATAGTATGCCATCACATTCCTATACCATAATTTGTTTAGCCATTCTCCAGTTGATGGACACCCCCTCAGCTTCCAATTCTTTGACATCACAAAAAGAGCTGCTACAAATATTTTTTTTTACATATGAGTTAAACAAACTTTTTTAAAAAAAGAACAACACAGTCTACAAAGAATTAAAGTTGAAGGTCACCCAAAAGACAATGGAGAGGCATATGATTAACCTGAGTAGACTGAAAAACCAGCAAGGAGTTGTTCAGGATAAGAGGTATAAATCATGTCATTAGAGAGATTCTTTTCTAGGGATGGAAAAAAAGAATTAGACTGATCACATTTAGAGAGGGAAAGATAATGAATGCATAGCTTGTGTACTTCATTGGTACCCATGCAGTGTCAGGAGATATGGAAGAATGCCCCCAGCATGTTGGGTGGATCTCCTTTGGAAGATTTATAGATGGACCAGAGTCACGCAGAATGGGCAGGGATGAATGGGTTGTAATCTGCATTATTGAAAGAATAATCACTTTGGTGCCATCATAAATCCATGAAGTTATTGAGGTAAGGATGGAAAGTAATTTGGAGCTAGATAAATGCCAGGCTAAGGAATTTGTGTTTCATGGTAGAAACAATAGAAAAACACTGAAGATTTTTTTTTTGAGCAAAAGAGTGACATGTTCAGATTTGTGTCTTAGGAAAATTATTTTGGCAGCTGTTTTGGTGTAATAATTGAAGAGGGGAAACACAGGTGACAGGAAAATTAATTTAGGAGGTTTTTATAATAGTCCAGGTGAGAGATTACGTGTGCCTGAACAAGAAGGGTAGCAGTGTGAGTGAAAGATATACAGTGTAAATAGAAGGCAATCTCAGAGGCAAGGCACTAAAGGGATGAAGGGGAGGAGGAGATGAACAGGGAAAGTCCTTCTGAAGAAGGTGGGATATGAGCTGAGTCTTGAAGGAGGCCAGATAATCTAGGAGGAGAAGTAAGGAGGGAAGAGTACTTCAGTCATGGGGAAAAACCTCAGAGTCAGAAAATGGACTATCACATTACCAAAATCAGCAAATAGGTTATCATAGCTGGATTGTAGAGTGAAGAAAGGGGAATAAAGTGTAAGAAGATTAAAAAGTAAGGAGGGAGGCCATGAAGGGCTTTCAGTGCCAAATGGGGCATTTTATATTTGATCCTAAAGGTAATAGCTAAGATCAGCATGTGCTTTAGGAAAATGATTTGGCCACTGAACGGAAGAAAGATCTGAAGCAGGGAGAACAATGAAAAGTCTATTTTATAATAGTCCATCAAGGTGATGAGGGTCTGCATCTGGCTGGTGGTTTCATGAGTGGAGAAAAAGGGTCATTGACAAGGCTTGACAACAGATGGGATATGTGTGATAAGTATGAGCAGGTTGTTCAGTAGAAAGAATTTTGGATTTACAAATGGGGGAGAGTTGGGAGTAAGAATTGGTTGCTGACCACCACACCTCCAAGATATAATATAAGAAAGTAAGAAACAAACAAAAAGTAGAAGGCACTTTTATAAAGTGTGAACAATGTCCTTGATTGAATTAGAAGGAGAACTTGGTCATTGTGTGGGCAAGAGATTGATCCTGTCCTGGGTCACCCTTAAAAAGAGTTCCAGAGTTAATTTAAGAGTTCAAGACATAGTTGAAATGCATCCAACAAGGACACACATGCAAGAGACACACAGTCTCCAAAAAGACACAGACTCAGCAAAGGAGTCTAGTTGAGGAATTAGTGTCAGAAGCAACTTGTGAGCAGAACTTTGGAGAGCAAAGAAAGAAGCCAGGCACCCTCCCCCAACCCCCATGGACTGGAATGAACTGGCCTGGCAATCAAGAGTCATACTGGTGAGAAAAGCAGACCCTGGCAGCACATCTACGTGACCTGCCCAGCAGAGACACTGCTAAGAGGAACAGTGTGGGGAGAGAAAGGGCATCAAGGCCCTATAGTAATAGCACTGGGAGTTGCCTTGTTTTCATGTTTCCTATGTGTGGAACTCATTACCATTGTACTGGTAAATTTGTACTCACTCTTCCCACTGTGTATATTTGTAGGAATGCATATTCCAGGCTTATGGAGAGAATGTTTTGAAGCTACTGTTAATAAGTGTTTTTGCTTTGAGATAATTTTTAAGAAGATGCTCACCAGTGAAGGCTTGTGAGCTAAAGTTTTAGGATTGTAGATCCATAGGGTATCCCTGAAACCTGGGAACACTCAGTTCCTCTCCTATTCTAGAAGCCTAATCTGCAACCTTCAGGGTGAAGATTAGCTCCCAGAGAAGGGGTTACACAGAATTTAAGAATCTTGGTGTTGGACAGAACTACAAAGGTCATCTAAGCCAACTAATACCTGAAAATGTTAAAAAAAAGTTTTTGCTTAAATGTGCAGAAGGGTTTATAAAGGCAATCCTGGTTGAGGACCAGCATGAAACTTCACCAGTTATCAGAAAGCAGGGTAAAGTGGGGGTGGGGGTGGGGGGAGTGCTCAGCCCTACCCCCTTACCCTTTTTTTTTGCATTAACAAAAGAACTAAGACAGATCCTAAAGACCTATGGTGATCATGGCAAAGATGTGAAGGTAGTAACCTTTACATAAAGTTGTTTTAATAAATCAAATAGTCACTATAAAGTTAATCATCTAAGTTTTATAAATGAAGACAATTGGTAGACAGTAAAATTTTCAAATGTGGGCTGAGGGTTTTAAAGGAGAGATGACTGATTTTCTAGTTTAGTAATGTTGGAATATATTCTATATCATACACCTAGAGTTACATGGAGTCCAATGACAAATCCCAGGTATCACTAGATGGTATAGCTCCATGAACCTCAGTGGTATAGAGGAATAGTATGAGTTTATAGGCTGAATGGCCTCTGTTGAGCAGGGGGAGATACTTCAGCCTTTTGGGAAGTTAATGCATGCGTATAGAGTAACTTGGCTGGTAGAAGCAGAGTTGAGCCACCTCATGGCCATATTCCCTTGTAGATTAATTAATTTTGTTGTTATTCAGTTGTTTTTCAGTCATGTCTAACTCTTCATGACCCCATTTGGGGCCTTCTTGGTAGAGCTACTGGAGTGGTTTGCCATTTCCTTCTCAAACTCATTTTACAGATGAGGAAACTGAGGTAAACAGGGTCTGAGGCCAGATTTGAACTGATGAAGATGAGTCTTCCTAACTCCAGACACAGTACTCCATCCATTGTATCACCTGGCTGTCAGGACTAATTAATGAACAAATTAATTCATCAACAGCCTGCTTTTCTAAAGGTTTTCAGAGAGTAGGAAAAGGAGCTGTGAAATGATATTCCTTCTGCAGCACCAACCAGTGTACACCAAGCCCATACCACCACTAGTAATGAAGCCTACATCTGTCTCTTTCAGACTTGTGTGTACTTATTGGTCCTGGTTAGGGCCAGAAAACCCAAGTTCTGGAGAAGACTTCTTGTTACATCTGCTGAGGATAAGAACAATATATGTTGAGGTTCAAAGACTGTAATTTTGCCTTGCAGATAAAAGCATTATCGTTCTTACGGCAATCCTTTTCTTTCTACATACCAAACTATTCACGCCAGAAAATTGCTAAAGCAATGAAAGTTAAGAGACTTTTAATAACATATGAAACTGTATCTGATTAAGATTTTTGAATCTGAATCACCTCATTTTACAGAGGAGAAAACTAGAGAAGTGACTTGTCTAAAATCATATAGCTCCCATGATGAGCATCTGGCTTCTTCCTGAAAACATCCTCTTGACTACTCTAGTCCACAAGTAGCTCTTCCCTTCTAGGGCAAGGCCATGCAGGGTTTGAAGGACTGTAGACTTAGGCAGAGAGCGCCTGAACCAGAGGCTTCTGGGAAAGTCCAGCCACCACCTGCACCTGCCCAAAGCTCCATTGAGCACTAGGTATTCAGGAAGCCCTTTTTAATGTTTCAGATGGTGATAAAGAGGAAGAGGAGGAAGACAATAACAGCTAACGTTTAATATGTGGCTTTGATATCACTTGACCTTCACAACAGCCCCGTGAGGTAGGTGCTGTTATCCTACCCGGTTTACATTCTATCCAATGAGTTAGGAAGACTCATCTTCATGAATCAAGGTAGGATTCAAACTCATCCCTTCCTGAGCCTAAATCTAACGTGCCACCTAGTTGTTGAATCGAATTGGAAATTATTCTTTGCTCCCAATGAATTCTGTCGCTGACTTTATTTTCTACCCATTTTACAGAGAGAAAAAATGAGAAACTAAGGTAAAGATGAGGGTTAAAGGAGGAGGTCAGAGGGAGACCATGCTCTTTGCTGCCATCCTTCCCCAATCTTCCCATGCTGCCCTGGGAACTAGAGATGGCTGGGTTCCTCTTATTTTCACTCCACTCTCCCCAATTTAGGCGACCAGGACTCATTCAGAGTCCTGGGCGTCTGGGAGGAGGTGACCCTTAAGACAACCATTTTCGGACTTGAGGACTTCAAGAGCAAAGACTGAATTCAGCCTGACGGGGGCGCCAAAGTACCTGTCTTTCCCCTGCACACATGCGTCCCCGCCCCAATTCCATCTAGCTTAGAAAGCATCATCACGTGGCCCCAAAGGCCGTCCACTTTCGTTTTTTCCCCGCCCCGCCCCTAGGCGTGCGTCCTGACCTACGTGCACTGCGCACGCCGGCGGCCACTAGCGCCTCGTAGCGTGCCTGCGGTGGTAGCGCTTGCGCACAGGGAGACTGCCGGCCTGCACCGTTGTCGAAGTCATGTTGGGGTCGGAAGCCGAGCGTGTGCTGCTCTACCTGAGCGAGGTAGAAGAGCTGGCCGAGGAGGTGCTGGCCGACAAGCAGCAGGTCCGTGAAGGGCCCGGGAACGAGGAGAAGGCGCCTCCAAATTCTTGCCCTCCTTATTCCTACACTTTCCCCCTGCACCCTTCCCTTACCCGGACTTTGAGCCTGGTCCTTCTACCAAAAAGGAAACTGAGGCCCCGGGGCGAGTAATGGGGGGCTAGGGAGGATGATTGGGCCAAGGTTGCCCCTCTGACCCCTTCCCCTCTCTCGGGCCCACCGTGATATCTGACTTTCTCCTAGATAGTGGATCTGGACTTGAAAAGGAACCAGAACCGGGAAGCCCTGAGGGCCCTTCAGAGAGACCCCGGCCAGTCGGGTAGGTTGTGGGGGAGTGGGGCCTTCCACGGGTGAGCCTGGAGTCCACGTAGAGCCGCCCACCACCCCTGTGCCAGGGTGCTTGCTCCTCTGGGTGGAGGAAAGGAGACCCTGCTCCTCTCGTACCTTACAGATGCTCTCCACTGTGACCCCCGCCTTGGCCGGGCTCTGTGCTTAGAAACTGCTTGCATGGAACTGATGAGGTGTGGGCTCTGGGACCCCCTTTGAGTTCTCCTTGAATCTTTGAGGTACAGGCTCTGGGAAACCTCTTGAAGTCTGATTGAATCTTTCCGCTTGATGAGGCATTTGCAGAAGCCATAAGTATTTCATTGTGGCTGGACCTAAACCTCTGTTACTAACCTGGCCCTCCATTGTCCATCTGCTTCCCACCCTATCAAAATATCAATCCACTCTTGCATTGACCTCATTAACTCCTCCTGAAGACCCTCCCCAAACTCCTCCTCTAGACCACCCCTAGATTCCTCTGTATATAAGAATCCCATCTCCCTTCCATGTGGTGTGAGAGCGCCACAGAAGGCCCTAGCACAGACTTGCTCTGTGTCCAGTACAGGCGAACTTTTACTAAACTTTACTTTTCTTTGGCTGAGAAGACTCGAGTGGAATTCTTTCCATAGGACCCAGCATGTTGGTATTTTGGGATCTCAGGCACCCCTGCCCTTCTTTGGGTAAACCTCTTCAGAACTGTATTCTATGACTTGTAGGATGAGTACTAGCAAGACTAGATTTACTGGGACTTTTTTCTTTTAGGAGCAGTATCAGGTAAGCATCTTTAATTCCACATCGAAGCAGTAGAGTGAAGAGGGGAGGGGGGAAAAGGCAAATGAAATGGGATATTTACATCCAGAATTCACATCACCTATATTTTGGGTCCAGAACACACTATCACAATATATGCAGTAAACACCTTTGAGGACATGGATACAAATTCTTTTTTTTTAACATTGTTTTCCTGTATAGTAAAATAGGGTTGTTGTTTTTCTTTTTTTGGTAGTTTTTTTTAACATGACTACACAGAAGTGCTTAGAGAGCTCCATTTCCTTTTCTTTTTTTTTTTTTTGCCAAATTAGGTCTTAAATTCTGTCACTTTCCTTAGAGAATTATGGATACCAGAAGCCTTAGAGAAGAATGCTAATAATAGCTGACATACAGCATTTGAAGATTTGTGATGTGCCTTACATGTTATCTCATTCACTCCGTATAATAACCCTGTCACATAAATACTAATGTCCCTGTTTTATAGATGAGGAAACTTGGGTCTGAGAACTTTCAGGGTCAAACAGCCAGTAAGTATGAGGAAGGATGTGAGGCCGTGTCTTCCAGACTCCCAAGTCCACTAAAAACTGCCTCAAGAATCCTTGAGTATTACTAGCTAAATTTGGCATTAGCCCCGAAGATGTTGGCCTCAGTGAGGATTGTGACTAGTGCTCTTATTCTGGCTGGGCTCCCAATCTTCTTAAGAACCTTTCCTGATCCTCCACATCCCCCACCAACTTCTAGTGTCCTCCCTCCCAAACTATTTTAAATATATTTGTTTCTGTTGATATGCCATATATGTACTTGTGGTCTCTTCCATTAGAATGGAAGCTCCTCAGGAGTAGGATTTGTTTCATTCTTAATGTTTGTGTCCCACAGTGTCTGGCGCCTAGTAGGTGCTTAATGAATACTTGTTGGTTTATCAAGCTGACCATGGACTATTTACTGTTTCAGAAAAAGTGATGGTTTGCTTTGGAAACATGTTCATCAAGCTTCCCCGACCTCAGACAAAGGATATGATTCAGAAAGGTAAAGGGCCCCAGAACTGTGCTGTGAACACTGGCTTTACCTCCAAGTCAGGTTTTGCATATCATGTAGGCTTGGGTCTTAATTCAGATTCATCAAAGAGTCTTAGTCCCAAAAGTTTAATAGCCTTTAACCTAGAGATTTCACTTTTGGAAATATACCTCAAAGAAGTCAGACAGAAAATTTATATATTTATCTATATATGTGTGTAAAAATACATACATATGTACATACACATATATATGTGTGTGTGTACAAAAATGTTCATAGCTACACTTTTTTTGGGAGGGCAGTTGGGGTTAAGTGACTTGCCCAAGGTCACACAGCTAGAAAGTGTTAAATGTCTGAGACTCGATTTGAACTCAGGTCCTCCTGACTCCAGGGCCAGTGCTCTATTCACTGTGCCACCTAACCGCCCCTATACTTTTTACAGTAGCAAAAAACTTGAAACAAAGTGGGTATGTGTTGATCAGGGAATGGTTATAAGAAACAACAAGTATGAGGAATTCAGAGAAAGGTAAGAGTTGTTTGAATTGATGCAGAGTGGAGTAAGCAGAACCAGTAAAATGATAAAACAATGATTACAATTCAGAAAAAAGTAACCCTCCAAAACCTTCTTCTTGGGGCCAGTTTTTTTGGGGGCAAAGGGGTTGTGGGTAATCAGTGCAGAAAGATGAGACCAAGATCTGTATTCTTCACTGGGGAAGAAGGAATTGTATATACCACCATCCTGGTACAATGGAAAGAGCACTGGCAGCCAGAATCTGGGTTCAAGTCCTACTTCTGCTGAATCTGTAAAAAGATATTGCTGTATCTGTGATCTTGGGCAAGACACAACTTTGCTGGGCCTCAATTTCCTCATTTGCAAAATGGATTTGATGACGTCTGATATCTCTGATCCCCTACATAAAATCTTTTGGAGTCAAAATTAACCAACCAGGGTAGAATAGTGTGATTTGAAAACAAGATAATTGACAGTTCGTGGTATCCAGCCCCAGAAAAGAAATTTCACAGTCTAACCCAGCCACTCTTATCTTCTCACTTGTATACTACCCCCTTTATTCTAACCAGGCCCATCTCTTCACTTTCTGTCTTGCACACCACTACTCATACTTCCCTCACCTCTGTGTGTTTAGTCTTGCTGTTACCTTTGCTTGCAAACACCTTCCTTGTCTCATTGGTCTTTGTAAATTGTACACATTCTTAAACATTGAACTTGAGTCCTGACTCCTGCATCCTCTCACTTTCTGAGCCATTAATCAGTGCAACTCATTAGACAATTAAACATTTCCAGCCAGGCAGTCTCTTTGGACAGTCATCTCTTTGGCTCCAGTATGTAGTACCTAGACAATGTTCTATAATTCTTTGTTAATGGGGAAGCTCTTGACATAAGGTTATAAGAGCCACAGAACTGTCAAATTGCAAGGAATTTTAGAAACCATCTAGTCCAACTTACTTGTTTTTCAAAGGTGGAGTCAAGGAAGGTCACTTGCCTTTGGTCACCTAGCAGTTTGTGTGCAGGCTTTGTTTAATTAAAGTCCATGGCTTCCTCCATGTTTGAACCGAGTTTGCATTATGGTTCACACATTCTCAGCCTCAGCTAGCTCCTTCTTTTCTCAGACAACAGTAAGCTTCATAAGCCTGGTTCCAGCAACATTGGGCTGCCTCTCCCACTCCAAACACAACTGCCTTTTTTCTGCTATTCTTTGGGGTCTTGGTAGAGCATGATAGGCCTCTCATCCCACTCCTCCACATCCTTCTGTTGACAGATAGTGTGGAGAGAACACATGACATGTTAGGATACCTGGGGTTGAGTCTTGACACTGTCAGTAGCTCTGTGACTGGAGAAGTCATTTGGCCCCAGCTTCAGTTTCTTCTATGAAATGAGAATGCTATTTGCACTACCCACTTCACAAGGATTGGGGAAAAAAGTGCTTTTAAAACTGCAAAATGTTGTGAAAATGTTAACTGCTATTTTTTTTTTTCAGATCAGGAGCACCTGGATGAGGAGATAGAGAAACTCCGGAAACAGCTGAAAGGGAAGGTCAACCGTCTCTTGGAAGCCCAGGGTAGGTAGTTCATTCATTAGTGGAGACTGAAAAATGGGAAAAGCCAAAACATAAACCAGGTTAGCATGAATCTCAGAGGTTAGGGTAACACAAGTGAACGTAGGCATCTGGTAAGTGAAGAAGAGGGGCATGTGCCAAGGTTCTGGGCAGTCTGAACTCTTTACCTACAACAATAATTTGTAGTCCCATTAAAGTTTCCTCGTAGAGTTGTGCTCTCATTTTGGTCACTTTGAATTAGGTTATGATAAAAATGTGAGTCTAGGAGAGAGGGAAGGCAGATATTATGACCCAGGAGAGATCTTTATGAGCTTGGGTGAAACCAAAACTGGCTCCTCTTCCATGGCAGTGATTGAAATATAAAATTGGGCAGGAAAGCCCCTGAGATAAATGGGTAAATAAGAGTCTATGAACCTTCAAGAGTCTTTCCAAACCCAGGAGAAGTGAGGGAATCATTGTTGCTTAGTTAGCATGAAACTGTTTTTGCTTAGCTTTTCTTTTTAGACTGTTAGTCCCTCACACAACAGTGTGTAGAAGCCATGTAAACTCTCTCTTGCCCAGCTAGAGTGTGGTGGGACCAGCTGGCACCTCCTCCACATCACTCTTACATCTCTCTGACTCATTGACTTGATTCTCCCCCTAGGTAAACCAGAGTTGAAAGGATTTAACCTGAAGCCCCTGAGCCAGGAGGAGATGAGAGCCCTTAATGTCATCTTGAAAGGATGAGGTTCAAAAACCAAGGATCAGCATGGGATCTTAAACTTTTGACCCCCAGATGCCCACAGAAGAACTGCTTCACAACTATGGTGATGGAGTATAGTAGGGACTAGCTTCACAAATTTATCAAATAGCAGTTTGCTACTGAAGACTTTTGTTTATAGGATTTGGCTGCTCTATTAAAGCCAGGAACCTACAGCCTGTTATTATCCACCCAGGACACCACCAGGGTGGGCCGAAACACCAGGCCTATTGATAGTCCTTGGAAAAGATCCAAGATGAGAGGCTGGGGCAGCAGCAGTGGGAGCATTAGAATGACTGCCACAGGCACTTCCAACAATGTCCTGCTGTCTGGGAGGGTGCGTTTTTCCTTAGCCTCAGACCCACAGTTTGACTATTGTTCTAGGTCTGAGGAACGGAGTGGGAGAGAGTGAGCACTTCATTCCAGTATAATCCCTCCCTTCCCTACCCTGTCCGTGGGGAAAGGATAGAGAAGACAGACTTGGTAGAACGGTGGAGAGTTTGTAACAGGTAGAAATAGAACAACAAAGCTCAGTGGTGGTTTGTGATAGACAGGAAACCTTCACTGTTTGTGGTTTACCACATGGCTCGTGCAACTAGTGCTGAAGACAGAGCTCACATTTCCCAACACAGCTCCCCCTTCAGTCCTGAGTTCTGATTACATAAGAGCTTTTAATAGACTCCTGTTAATATCTTGTACATCAGACTGAGACTTTGTCTTCTAAACCTTCCTTAGGCAAAGGGGAATTGCCCAGGCAGTTGTTCTTTCAGTAATTGCAGACCTTAGGGACAACTTATTGAACATTCCCTGAGGATAATGTCCCTGTCTGCACTCCCATAGTTTCACAGAATTTCCCAGAGCCCATTCCTCAAGGTGGACACACCGTAGGACTATACCAAATGAACTTCCAGAGCACCATAAAAAAACTGAGCAGAATAAAGACCCTGGATGGAATCTCCAGTATCTGTGTTTGTTAATGCCTGAGATAGCTCCCAGTGTTTGCAAATGCTGTGCTCTTATTCTTTAGTCTCCGTGGCTAGTGAGATCATTGGTAACCCACTACTAGAGATTGTGTTATTTACCTTGCATATAAACTCCTGCACCTCGAATATGAGATCACTTTGAAAGGAAAACACATGCTGTACATAATCGTGCAGGAATGTGCAGTTGTAGATTGGACTGCAGTTTTCTGTTAAGCCAGACTGGGAGTGGAGGGAGGAAGGGTGAGGCCTGAAATGCAGTCAGTGGCTCCTGACACTGATTAAATGATGCCCATAGCTGCCCTGATCTCTTATGGACTCCTAGTTGAGACCTCACACCTCTCACTTCTCCCCACTCCAGCATGTTCATTATTGGCTTTGCTAGAGAACACCACCTAGTCAGCAGAGGCTTGGCCTTCCACTGACACGTGTGCCTCTGAGCCCATGACTTCCCTTCAGCTTCCTTTTTCTATGAAATAGTAATGACAATTGAAGGTCTACCTCAGGGTTGTGGGGAAAGTGCTTTGCAAACTTTAAATGCGATACAAATGTGAGTAGTTGTGCCAGTCTATAAATTATAAAGTATATTCTGAAAAGCTGATGCTGTGTCCATGCAGAAGGGAGATCATAACTGGCCTTTCAAGTTGGCAAAGTACTTTAAATGCATTAGCTCATCTAAGCCACTCAGGCTTTTTTCATGAGGTAGATACACTGGATGACATGCCTGTTTTACAGAGAAGAAAACAAGGGTTTGCGGATACTTTGCCTTCAGATCTTAAGCGTGACTTCCGTGAAACCATTCCTGATCTTCTGATGTTTCTTTCATGGGCCTTACTTAGCATTTTCTCAGCCCCTCTCACAGCACTTGAGTTCATGTAGTTCTCTACATTCTTGGGTCTCCCTATGGACTATAAAGGGCTTGAGATGAGAGACTGTCTAATTTATGTCACCCCTAACCTTTTGCTACGATGCTTTGCATGGTTTTTTTCCTTTGTCTGGATCTGTGATTCTGCTGAAACAACTTCTCCAGAACGGAGCAATCCCCATTTAGTTACTTAGATCCTTGTCAGGGGGGATTGTTTCACTGATTATACTTAGGTCCTCAGCACTGGTCACAGTGCTTCACATAGGGTAAGGGCATAAGAAAGTGGTGATTAAATAAATGACATGCTCAGGGTCACACAGCCCGTATGTATTAGAATTAGAACTGCCCTGCCCTAAAGAAGTGCATAGTAAATGGCAGGTTGCTTTGTCAGTCCCATTGGATAGATGTGAAGAGACGTGGAAGTCAGGAAAACCTGGCTTCCTGCCCCACCTCTAACCCATGCTGGCTGTGACTCTAGGCAAGTCACTCTCTCAGGATCCCAGACAAGCCTCTCAGACCATAAAGGAATTGTAAAGCAGTTAACACTGCTTTAGGAGAGGGGCTTTCTTCAACAGATCGCAATTCTTGATACCAGTGAAGCCACATGTGGTCCACATGGATGAGGAAACAGGCCCCAGAGGTTAAGTAATTTGTCTGAATTCCTATAACTAATAAATGGAGCTAGTCTTGTAACTGAGATCTTCTAACTTTGAATTCACACTGGCAATTACTCCCCTGCCCTCCCTGAGCTTTTTCCCTATCTCCAAAAAGGGAGGTGACCTCGCCTGTCTGCCTGGAAGCGGGGGAAGTGTCCCATGAGCATACATATATAGATGATGTCCAGTGCTTCAACCAGCAGGATCCTAGCCAAATCAGAAAGAGAAGTCAAATGATGATTTGCTTTTATTAAGAAAGTTTTCTCTAGGACTGCAAGGCTTGCTGCATTTCTCATTGTATAAGTCAAATCCTTAGTTCCAGATCATAGAACCAATGCACATTAACCCCTTTCAAGGTCACAAATCCATCCAGCTTCCCAGCACACTGAGCACGCTTCACCCATAGCGCATCCTGGAGCCAGCAAGTCCAGGCGGCTGATGGTTGGTGACATGCTGAGCCAGCAAAACTGTTGGCAGGCCTGAGAGAAACTGGAGGCACTGCTCCAAAATTGGGAGGGGTCACTGGGCACCTGCTTGGGCTCAATTTCCCCCTGGCCCACCATGATTAACTGGCAACTTTCTTCTGTTTGTGAAGTGAACGGAAGAGCTGCCTCAGCTGTTTTTTTCGATCGTTGTTGCAGCCTGAAATAAAGCAAGAGGAGGGGTGCTAGCAGGATCCCTTTATACTGACTGACTGGGTGACCTGGAGCTGCTAGGGAGAAGAGCATGGCTGTGGGCAAGCCTCAGTTTCCTCATCTGTCAAATAGGAATATGAACAGCCCATATAGTACTTAAAGGTTTACAAATACACCTCATGAGCTCTTCAGGGTAGAGTGCAATGAGTATTATCCACATCCGATAGATGAGGAAACGGGCCTGGAAAGAAACAGTTTGCCCATGGAATGTGTCGGGTCCAAGATCAGCACTCTCCCTTGCTCCACCTCATACTATCCTCCGTCCAGGCAATTTCCAGGGAAGTGCCTTAAAAAGTAAAGCACTAAAGAAATGTGAGCTGTTAACACCAAATCAAGTTCAGGCTCTCTGACCTGCTTTTTAAGGTCCTTTATAGTATGATCACTGCCTTCCGGGCCCTCTTTCACACTCCTCCCATCCACTGTGCTCTACCTGTCACATCCCACACTTGCCTGAGCACGTGCCTCTGCGCACATAGAGAAACACGACCCAGACTTCATGACCCAATCTAAACACCATCCTGCAAGAAACCTTCCCTTAGTGTCCTAATGATCTTTCCCCCTCGAGAGTTCATCTGTCTGGAAATCCATGGAGCCATCCCTGCTCACTCACAGAGTTTAGAACGGAGAAGAAAACAGGCAGTTTGACGTGAACCTTAGGTCTGAGGAGAGCTGATACAAAGGGCTTCAAAAGAGAAGGGAGACATAGGTTCCCATGGACTGAAAGTCTAAAAGATGGCAGTCTCCCTAACACTGCTGACAGGTAGTGGTTTTTCCACTAGACCACCCCCAGCCCCTCCACTGCTTGTGTTTCCCCCTGGCCCCCAGGTCGTGCGAGGCTGGGAATATGACTCTGAGAACCCGCTGAGAAGCCCCACCTACCCAGGTGGGTGTTGGCCACAAAGTTCCCAGTCCCTGATGTGTCGATACCTTCTTCTCTGCTGACTGGTCCATCGTTCCACATGAGGTCAAAGCCACCAACTCGCTTTTCCTTTCCTGTGAGCCTAAGGGGCAGGCAGAGTGGTGATGGGTAGCAAATCCCAGGTTGGATGTAGACCTCTGACAAGGGAAGCCTTGTGGAGGGGGCACCAGCCATAGATCTAAGAAACTAGCACTTGTATAAATGATAGACCCTGGGAGGTCAATGGCGTAAGGGTTTTTATCCCCATTTTGCAGAGAAGCCAGCCTAAGCTTAGAGGCCAAACAATTTGCTCATAGTTACAAGGCAATAATATGGCAGAGCCAGAACCTGGGCCCAGGTTTTCTGACTCAGTTGTACCATACATACTCTCTTTCTCTAAGAGGTAAAAGCTATAGAAAAGCTGAGGTGGGGCAAAGTTTGAGGGGAAGACACTGGGCTCATAATTAATAGTCCAACAACTGACATCCCTACAGCATTTTAAGATTTCAAAGACACTTCATATCTATGGTCTTATTTGATCCTTGCAATAATCATATGTGATAGGGAGTAAAAACATTTTTTTTTCCTTTCTGATGGCCTTGCAGGTAGGGGGCAAGGGGACCCTCACCTATGATTCCATTGCTACTTGATGTGGGGAACTTTGGCAATTCCCTCCTGCAGTGCTGATCATACATAACCCTCATCTGTAACAAACAGCCTTAGAGAGCTATCTGGGGGCCAGATCACATAGCTAGTAGGTGTCTGAAGCAGCATCTGAAGCCAGATCTTCCAGACCCACTGAGATACACCTGCCTCTTAGTCTAAGCATTATTACCCCCATTTTACAGATGAAAAACAGAGGCTAAGCAAGGAACTGACTTGCCTAGGGTTACACAACTAACTAGTAAATGACAAAGTCTGGACTCAAACCCAAATCTTCTGTCTCCAGATGCTGTCTTCTTTCACATGCCACACTGCACTCACTGCTGGCTTGGGAGTTCCACCTTCACCATTTGCCAGGCTTCACCTCTATAGGCCTGTTTTTTCCTGTAGAGCCCTCCCCAACTCCCATGGCTGCCATATGTACGTGTGTGAGAGAAAGTGCTTTGTAAATTGCATGAAAGGGATTATCATCATTCTGATCACTTATATTGCAGAGATCTCCACAATAATCTCAGCCACTTTGTGTTTCTAGCTTTGACACAAGAAGGAAAGAAGCCCTGGCTGGGTAAATGATCACTGACATGTTTCTGTCTTGGCCAAGGACAGATCTGAGGACCTTGTCTATGTCTGTGCTACTCCTCCTTTGTTCAGGGGAGTCTATTTAGCCTGAGGCCTTCAAAGGAATGGATCTGGAGTCAGTGGCTCTGCGTTCATATTCCAGCTCGTCCCCCTTAGACCTCAGGCAAGCAACTTCCCTTTTCTGCCCCTCAGATACCCCATTTGGGAAATGAAGGGGCTGGACTAGATGATCTCTAAGGTGCCTTCCAACTCCAAGACCTCATGATCCTTCTTTAAGCTCTGGATTTCTCCATCATGCCCGGAGTTAGGTAACTTCCACCCCCAGCTCACCAGCTTCTTTTTGTGTGTTGTCTTCCCTGGTAGATTAAAAGCTCCCTGAGAGCAGCAGCTGCCTTTTTAATATCCCCAGTGCTTGCTTAGAACAGTGCCTGGCACATGTCTTCCCCAAACTTCTCTACTAAGCTATTCTTCACCAACAATTACTCTTTTCCCAGTAGGAAAAAAAAAAGTGTTGGTTAGGTCTGCCTCAGGAGACTGGGGGCAAGGGTTTCTATCAACCTAGTTTTCTGCATAGTTTAGCTTCTGTTAAGAGGCAGTGAGACATAATGGACAGAGAGCTTCCCTCAGAGTCAGAAGACCCTGGTTTGAGTCCTGACTCCATCAAATGCTTGCTGTGTTGATGTTAGGCCAGTCATTTAACCTTCCCTTCATCCTCCTCTCCTAACTCTCTAAGACCATACATTACAGAGAAGGTGCTGATATGCATTAGAGAGCTCACCAAGAGATCTCTACAATGAAGTCACAGCTAGGTCTGGTAAAAAAAAAAAATAGCTCCAGTTGGCACCTGTAGGTCAGGAATACCTTGACTTATAAGACAACTATGTTCCTGAAAAGCTGAATAAATCCCACTTTAAAAATAAAGAATTATAATAATTAGAAAAAATGCAAATCAAAACAAATGCAGTACCACCTTACACCCATAAAATTGGCTAAGATGACAGAAAAAGAAGATGACAAATGCTGGAGGAGCTGTGGGAGGACAGTTATACCCAAGGCACTGTTGGTGGAACTATGAGCTAACTAGTCCAATCATTCTGGAAGACAATTTGAAACCATGCCCAAAACGCTATTAAACTGTATATACCTTTTCAATACCACTACTAGGTCTATACTTCAAACAGATCAAAGAAAGAGGAAAAGGACCCATATGTACAAAAATATTTATAGCAGCTCCTTTTGTAGTGGTAAAGAACTGGAAACTGAAGAGACGTCTATCAATTGGGAAATGGCTGAACAAGTTGTGGTGCATGAATGTAATGGATTACTACTGTGCTATAAGGGATGATGAAGGAGAGAGTTTCAGAGGACCTGGGAAGACTTGTATGAACAGACATAAAGTGAAGTGAGAAGAAGCAGGAAAACAATGTACTTAGTAACAGCAATATTGAAAAGATAATCACCCGTGAAAGCCTTAGCAATTCTGATCAACATAATGACCAAACAATTCCAAAGGGCTAATGATGAAACAGGCTGTCCACCTCTAGATTAAAGACCTGATGGACTCAGAGGGCAGATACAAGCATATTTGGGGGTTGGGGGTAGAGACATGGCTAATGTGGGATTTTTTTTTGCATGATTTTACATATTTTTAAGAGTTTTGTTTTTCTTTCCTTAACGGGTGGGGGGAAGGAGGAGTGAGAGGATTCAGAACTGGAAATAAAATAAAATTGAATTTTAAAAAATCATATGTCAGATGCATTGGGGGAAAAATAATCAGCCACAAATTTGTGGGTGTTGTAAGTGTAGTAGAAAGGGCATTGGCTAGGGTGGGAGTCAGGAGAGCCAGATAATTATCCCATCACCAAGAATTGAGAAATTATTTTGTGTAAATCAAGGTTTTCATATACTTAAAGTAAGGGCCCCCTGGGTTCTTTAGGCTGGCATCAGTGTCCCCACCTGGCCTCCATGTCTACAATGTGCAGTGTGTCTTCCAGAAGGCAAGCCTTGAGCTCATAGTCCTCCTGGCTGCTGGCAGCAAGGGATGGGGAGGCGTTGACCTCAAGAAGCCACCTGAAGGTTAGGAAAAAGGAGGGTTGGTAATCTCTCATCCCTGCAGTAAAATGCCAGATAACCCCAGATGGAACTCCCAGTTTATTCTCAACCTGGCCCACAGGGAAGAAAATGAATGCCCACCAACTTCAGGGAGAAATCAACACCATTTGTCTCTAGGATATATGGCTCCTTAAGCATTTTCAATGTCTGTGAACATTTAATCCTCAGAAGTCTTTGAAGCCTTGTGCTCCCCATTTTAGTAAGGATTAAACTGAGGTACACAGAAGGAAAAGTACTTGTCCAGGATTATACAGGAAATCAATGGCAGTCCAAGGCTAGAACCCAGGCCAAGGCCCATTCCACACTGTGTTGTTGCCTCAGTGACTGTCCCAAGGTGCTCTGAGTCTCTAGACCTAAATTTTCATATTTGGAATGTGGAATGCTGGTTGCCTTATCTGGAAATTCTTTGCACCCCTTGCTTAGCTTGTGACGTAAGCCAGGTGTTTGCTCACCCTCTCTTGAATCTGAATGGAGAAAGCTGTGTTGTAGTTGGGAATTGCTGGGCACTAGTGTTTGGTGTTCTTTGGGTATGTGGACGATTGGAACACCTTGAGGTCTTCCTCCAAGCTGCATGACACGTAGCCTACTAAGGGAGAGGCTCTGTGGACACAGGCTTGGTTGGAGCCAGACAACTCTCATCTTTGGACTGGTAGCAGTTAGAAATGGACCATCCTGTAACCTATAGAATGGCCTACCCTAAGGTCCTTCTGTAGGGTGGATCACTCTGTGAAATAGGCCACTTAGCTCAAATGAACCTGAACTGTGGAACAAGCCACCCTCAGGAATGGATAGAGCACCCTAAGCAAGGGGCTAGCCCACAGAACGGGCCCTTCCAAAGAATGGACTGTCCCTGTCCACAAGAAGCCCCTTACGGTTTGAGATCCTGGTCAATGAGGATGTCATAGCCGTACAGCTCAAAGCAGTGCTTATCACTGATGATGATCTTCTGCACGCTTTGCAGGCTTCTGATGAAGATGTTGTCCATGTCCTGGAAGAGTGTCTCCACGGCCTCAGGACCATGCTTGGAGGTCAGGTACTGGCGAAATCGTTGGATCATCCATTTGCAACCCTGCCATGGAATCATGCATTCAATGGAAGAAACCTCAGGCCTCAATAACCTGTGACTAGCTTGCAGGGATCAGGGGAGATAGAAAAGATTTAGAGCTTGTCCAACCCCATCCCACCCCCATCATTTTATAGAGGAGATACCCGGAGGCCCAGAGAGGTGAAATGTCTGCCTCAGTCACAGGGGCAGCAATTAGCAGAGTCTAGATTTGAACCTGCGTCCTCACTCTAGAGCTCTTTTCTCTGCACTGTACTATCCTTGGATACCTGGGATTATTTGGGCGTCCAGAACTGTCAGCCACAAAAGCCAAATGACTGGTAAGTGAGCATATTAGGGCTTAACATAAAACCAACTTTTAAGAGGTATTCTCAGTTCAAATCATGATTCATCCCACCTCCATCTCTATGGAAGAGCTGGTTCACAGCAACAAGGTAATCTCAGGCATAGAGCTTCTGCTTACCAGAAAATTCCATTTCAATTCTGTGGTGCTGATAAGTCATTGTCTGGCTGTTCCCAGACACAGGCCTTACCCTCGGGGAGCTTATGGTCAGAGACACTGGAACCTTCCTTTTTGGTTCCATGGCAGACTGAGTCTCTTGTGTCCTCATTTATTGGTTGAACTAGTGATCTCTGGGGTCCCGGCAGACAGACTCTTCCTCATTCTTTTTCTCCTCTTATGGTTTGAATGTGAAAAAAGTCCGTCACCTAGGCTCAGCATCTTAATACCCTTGCCCAGCATCTTAATACCCTTGCCTGTCCATCACTGGTCAAAATATAAAGCTCAGAAGTAATACCTGTTTATAGGGTCTGTACAGACTCTGTGAAAAAATAACCCACAGATCACAGAATCTTGAGGCTGAAGACTTTGAAAATCATCCAGTTTGTTCTACAGATGAGGAGAAGCAAGCCAGGGGAATGATGTACCTTGTTTAAGCTCACACAGAAAGTTAGGAGTAGAACTGAGTGCTGAGCCCACGTCTTCTGAGACTCTTAACCCCTTCCTTTACTGTGGTAGGGAATTATATGAGCAAAGAAATTCATATGAGAATGGCTGGACATCAGTGTGGGTATATGGCACTGCAGGCCTATTGACGCTTATCTGGTTGGGAGAGGCAGGCTAGGATGGATCAGTCTTAAAGCCTTCTAAAGGGAAGTCCTGGTGCTTGAAACTGGTCAAGAGGCCAGGAGGGGCCCCATACAACTCTGAACGGAAGAGCCCAAGAGCTTAGGCTGGGGAGTAGCTTTGTGTCTGGGTGTTTCTTCTGTAAGGTGACTAGGCCTTCCTGGGCCCATTTGCTAGGAAGCTGGACTGGTCTGGAGGACCACATGACAAGGGCCTATATAAGACTCACTGGCTCAGCCCCTCAGCAGCTGGAGGGACCTGTAGCAGATCTATAGGTACTGGGGCTTTATTTTACTTCTTTTAAGTGTTAGTAAAGCCCTTTTGCAAAGAAAAACACAAACCTCTCTTCTTTCTCTCTCTCAAAAGGAACTAAGGAGAAGGAGAAGGATGGCAGAATGTTGAGAGAGAGAGAGAGAGCAAGCAGGTGCTGGAGTTGGGAGTCAGAGGACCTGGGTTCAAATGACACCTCTGTCACTGTGACCTTGGACAAGTCATAACTTCACTGGGTCTCAGTTTCTTCATGTATAAAATGGGAAGATTGGACTAGACAACCTTAGAGGTGTTTTAAATCTTGAAATCTATGATCCTATGAAGGATGTCTCCAAACCAAACTAAAGACCATTCAGAGGCAGCAGGAGACATAGAAGGGCAGAAAATAAGTGGGCCAAAACCCCTGAGTGGGTCAGGAGTCTAGTCTGGAACCTTTCCTGCCTTTGGGCTCAGTTCCTCTCAGAATCCACCCCAACAGAGTCATCCAGTAGAATGGACTGCTTGGTTGAACATGTTATTTAATTATCTGGGTTTAAGGCTAAGCCTAGTAGAGTATCTAATCCCATGTTTTCTTTCTTGAAGGGAATAGACCCTCACCCCAAGTCCCCCCCTAGGTTTCAGATGTTGTTAGCAAGGACATAATGGCCTGAGAACCCTTGCTTCCAGGACCCTGGTCCCCAGGATGCTTGTCTTTGGTCTGTGCCCCTGGGCAGGGGTGGCAGTTACTGCTGCTCACTCACCTTTTCTGGGTCATAGTCAGGGGATGTCTTCTGCACAGCCACATTGGTGAGGTGAACATCTGATAGAAGTCAACAGTCAAGGACTAGGACTAGAAGCTAAGAAATCCTTCCCTTGGGGGCAGCTAGGTGGTGCAGTGAATAGATCACCGGCCCTGCAGTCAGGAGGACCTGAGTTCAAATCTGGCCTCAGACACCTAACACTTAATAGCTGTGTGACCTTGGGCAAGTCACTCAACCCCAATTGCCCTGCATTCCCCCCCCCCCCAAAAAAAAAGCAAAAATAAAAATAAAAAAAGAAATCCTTCCCTCTACAACTGGGCAGGGAGCTACCATGTCCCCAAGCCCCCCACACTTGTCTTAGTGGCAAGTTTTTCCACCTTCCATCCCAGGATGAAGATAGGAAAGAAGTTGCATTGAATCTTAGAATCTTATAAAGCCAGGGAAGTAGTGGGCTCCCTCTCATTCACTTCTATCCTACAAACATTAAATGTCATAGGCATTGTGTTAGGAGCTGGAAGTCTCTAGGCAGAGGCTGGACATCTTCAGAGATGTTGTAGAAGGGATTCTTGGTCAGGTACATGCTGAATTAGATGGCTCCTGAGGCCCCTCACAGTTAACTCTGAGATTCTCTGATTCTGCGATCCCAGGCGCAGAGCTCTTTCCAGATGGGAAGCCCACTAAAAGCCCATGGACTAGAATTTAGATTAGAAAAAGGAAAGAGCATAGGCCAAGGGGCACAGGGGATGGCAGAGAGTTGTTTGGGAGGAAATTCACCCAGTCTGCCGTACCTAATCCTAATCTCTCTCCTGAACACCAACGCTGTATCTCCAAAGGCCTGCTCTACACAGCCCTACCTTTTGAGGGTCCTTTGGCACCCCAAACTCAACACGGCTAAAATAGAATGGATGATCTCTCCTTCTAATTCCTCTTCCAAACTTCCCTGTTTCTGTTAAGGGCACTTCATCTTCCCAATCACTGAGGTTTCATAACCTCAGGATCATCCTCGACTTCCATCTCCAGTACAGTATCTCCTATACACAACCCGCTGTTAGGCGCTTCCTGTCCTACATCTTCACAATATCTCTGGCATCCATCCCCTCCTCTCTACTCACAGTCCCCACCTCAGCTCAGGCCCTTGTCTGGCCTCACATTGAACTGCTGTGATGCAGCCTTCATATAGTCCCTTCTCTTTCTAGTCTTCCCTCTCTAATCTATTCTCCACATACATGACCAGATGAACTTCCCATGATACAGGTCTGGCCACATCACTCCCCTATTCAAAAAACTCTCTGTGGCTCCCTATTGCTCCTCTGATACAGACTTTTCAAGCCTGGTGTTTAAGGGCCTCCAGACTCTGGTTGTAACTTACCTTTCTAGCCTTATTTCATATTATTCTCCATACTGCTATATCCCAGCAAATTAGCCTATTAGGAATGTTGAGTTCTCTAAACTAAGCTTTTCACATCCATTCTCTGTGTAATTGTGTAAGCCACCCCAGACGTGTGGATTCATTTGCACCAGGCAGTCCTTTCCTACCTATCCCCATGACCAGAACATACTCCCTCATAGCCACTTTTCAGAATTTCTGAAGGCTCAGTCCACACGTCATCTTCTCTATGGAGCTCCTCTGCATCCCCTCTCCTCCCACTTGTTAATATTCTCTCTTCAAACTTTGAATTGACTCTGGTGTATACATATTTCCATAGTAGAGCATAAGCTTCTTAAGGACACAGCCTCTGTCTTGGTCTTAGTATTACTGATACTCAGTCTTCCAAACAGGTACTTAACCAGTGTTTGTTGAGGATACAGTGATCATCAATACTGCTCAGTGTGAAGCGGGTATTAGAGAACCGAACAAAGCCATCTCGGTATAACCAGGCCCGAAGGGGAATATACTGTTGAAGAGGAGAGAGGGAGGAAGACACAGCGAGGAAGGAGGAGGGTTGGGAGGGGGGGAAGGAGGAGTGCAGAGACACAGAAGAGATGAAGACAAGAGACAGTAAGGAGAGATGGGAGAGGAAGGAGGAGGGAGAGGAAAACAAGTGGGTTGGGAAGAAGGGGAGAGACAAGATAGTGGGAGAGAAACAGTGTAGGAAAGAGTGTTGGAGAAAGATGGAAAATAGAAGGAGGGAAGAGAGTAGGTGGCAAAAAATGAGGGAAAGCAGAGATACCAGAGAAAGGAAAGAAATCATCGAGGAAGAGGGAGTGGAAACATAGGGCAAACAGAGAGGCAAAGGGGAAGGGAACAAAGAAGGCAGCAGACCCAGGTGTCAGGTCAGAGAAAGGTCTGCTCCCCTCCCCTGGAGAACGCGAGAGTGGGCCTCCCTCCAACATTTCAATTTACTTCCTTAGTTTACAATAAAACTGGACAGGAAAGTTCACGCTGGTCACCAGGGCTGATCCCCAGACTCAAACCACCTCCCTCCAGCAGCCAATGAACTTAGTTACTTACAGACATCACCAGGACATACACTCGCAGGTCAAATTTGCGCCCTATGGAGCAGAGAATTACTGTTAGGCATAAGTCACCTTTTTGATTCCATCCCCAACCCAAGCCAATTAATGTCACACAGAGCTGTACCCCTAATCCAAGTCAGCTGGCTCACAGATATGATGACCTTCTCAATGACAATAATAGCAGAGTATGGATGGTTCAATGTCCCTATCCCCACTGCCGAAGCCACAACTCAAAGCACAGTACTACTTACACATGATTTCTCATTTCTATTTTTTAAAAATGATAGTTTCAAGTATTGGTGCCACACTTTATCTCCCACTCACTATTCCCTCTCCTGGTGGATAAGGATGGGGTTTCAGAACAAGGAACCTCAGGAATAAGTCAGGTCACCAACCAGGGTGTGCCTTGTGCTCCTATCATATATGGTTGCACCACTGATTGGTTTGGCTTAAATCTTTTTTTGTTAGAAGGGAAGGCTCACTGGGGGTGGGGGTGGTTATATCTGGAAAGGACTGCAATGCAAAAACAAAAGGCCTTTTTAAAATCAGACTTTTAAAAACATTTTTTTTAATTTTAATTTTTAAAAATCGGATACAAACTATGTCTAGGGGAAAAAAGGAAATCAGGCTACCTACTTACTCCTGAAGCAATCAACCCAGAAGAGTACACAGACTACTGAAGCAACAGGAGAAAGTAATCGTACCCTCCAACAAGACAAAATAATTGATTCTCCAGAAGGAGAGGTTTGTTCCACAGTAAGACCTTAATAAAGTTTACTGTTGTTACCAGCAGCAGCTGCCTCACTTTAAGAGCAATACACACAGAACTCACACCTCCAATCAATTCAACAAACAATCCATCTGTATGGAAGGCACTGTGCTCCATGCTGGCAAGACAAAGGGACAAAGACAAGATGACCCCATCTCTTTCCTCAAAGAGCTTATGTTCTATGAGGACAAGACTGACAGACACTGGGGAGGGGGAGGGGGGGTAGTTCCTTGGGGTCCTGAAAACAGCAAAGTTTTATTCTCCCAATAAGCAATCAGATTGAAGCAACTACTGAAAATAACTTTGAGGATGGATTAGTGGAAGCAGCCCTTTAGGGGTTCTTATCTTGGGGACCATGGATAGCTCTCAGGGAATTTGAGAACTTGAATGAGGGAGAAAAAATCACATCTTTATTTTCTCTAACCTCTAACAGAACTTTGGCATTTTTTCCAATTATAAACTGTTATTTTTATTTTTTAAAACCACTATTCTGAGAAGGGGGTTGTGACACACAAAAACATCCCTGCTCTCCATCAAGTGCTGTCTTTGTAGTTGGAGGCTTTGGGTTTGACTCTTGGCTGTGTGTTATTTCTCTCTCTCTCTCTCTCTCTCTCTCTCTCTCTTTCCATACACACACACACACACACACACACACACACACACACACACACACACACACTCTGGTACTTGGGTCTGCTTCCTTCTTTGCTCCCTTCATCTTTGTCTCTCTATTTGCCCAATGAAGCCTTCAATAATAAAAGCTGTGTCTTGGATAGTGGTAGTGATGATGGGGGAAGGTGGTGTGTCTACCTGAAGGGCCATGGTGCTGAGTGAAGGATGTGAGGTGATTATGATGACGGGAAGTCCATGTATATGGATAGTTTATGTCAGCAGGGTCTTTAAGGTTGGCAAAGTGTTCTCTTCCCAACAACCAGATGAGGTAGGTAGTATAAGCATTCTTCCCATTTTACTGACACAGAACTAAGAATCAGAAAAGTGACTTTTTCAGGGTCATACAGGGAGTAAGTGTCAGGGCTAAGACTCATCTCAGTTCTTTGAAGATGACTAGTGCTCTTGCTAAAATACTGTACCCTAAATGATACAACTGATGGGACCAGAGATAGTCTCCAGCAACAGGATTGGGGTGCACCTAACCACAAATGCAGGCATCTCCCCACAAACTCCTTGTGAACCACAACACCTAGACACAAGTCCACTGGGATCAGGTTTGTGGTCAGGAACTGAAATGTCATTAACAGGCCACTGAAGGACAAATATGTTATTCTGACCTAACTAGCACCTGATTCTAACCACTGAGCCAAACCAGCCAAGAGGCTTTTCAACTTTTCAGGCACAACTGAATGACTGATGAGACACAAGGATTTGACTCTGGCCTCCTATTTCCTTTTAAAAAAAAAAGTTTTATTGGTGTCATTTGTTGTAACATCATGGTCATTCCTGGAAATACCCCCTGAACCCCCAACCTCCCCCTCCACACCGTGGAATCAAACCTTCCTTGTAACAAAGAACAAAGGAAAACCCTTGACCTAATTGGCCCCCCAGGCAGCTAATTAAGGGATGGCCCATTTCATGACCTGCTTTTCTAAACCTCTGCTGGGTTTCTGATCACTCAGTTACTCATCCTTTAAAGTACTCTTTTCATTTACATCATTGTTACTGTGTATACTGATCCTCTGGTTCTATTGATTTCACTCTGTATCAGTTCATATACATCTTCCCAGGTTTCTCTGAATCCCTCCTATTCAGTACATCTTATTTTGCAAAGTAATATTCCATGATATTCATAATATCACAATTGATTTAGCCACTGCATAAAATAGTGCTATGAATATTTAGGAATATACTTCTTTTTCTTTGACCTTCTTGAGTTATATGTCCAGTAGTGGAACAGGTAAGTCAAAGTGCATGAACTGTTTGATCACTTTTCTTGCATAATTCCAAACTGACGTGCAGAGCATTTGTATCTAGTCATCACTCTACCAACAGCAAATTAGCATGCCTGTCTTCTCACAGCTCCTCCAACATTGGCTTCCATTTTTTTTGCTTTTTGGAGAGCAACTGCAGTTAAGTGACTTGCCCAAAGTCACACAGCTAGTAAGTGTGTCAAGTGTCCGAAGTCACATTTGAACTCGGGTCCTCCTGACTCCAGGGCTGGTGCTCTATTCACTGAGCCACCTAGCCACCCCCTAATTTGAATATCTTTTGTTAACGATTTGAATTGTCCTCATTTGGCTACAGTTTGCATTTCTTTTTTTGAAAACTATTCATATCTTTGGGCCACTTATCTATTGGGGAAAGGTTCTTGGGTTTATACATGTATCAATTCCCAAGGTAGCTTAGATATCAGACTTGTATCAATGATATTTGTTACAAGGATTTTTCTCCAATCTACTGCACTGCTTTTATTTGTATAAAAGCTAAACTTTTGTGATCAAAATTTTCTATTGTGTCTTTTTTCTAATTATCAATTCTAACCTTTCTTTTGGTTAAGAATTCTCCTTCTAACCATATTTATGAAAGGTACCTCCTTCTGTTATCTAATTTTAAAAACTGTGACCTTTTATACTCAGGTCTCATCTATTAGGAGTTTATTATGGTATATGCTATAAAATACTAGTGGCCTCTTATTTTCGAGGAAAGTATTGGTTTACGATCAAACTACATCTGGTTCTCATCTGTGCCCCTATAACTTTTCACTATCATTCTCATCACTGGGTGAAGCTCCTGCACCAATATGATAAGATTTAGAGGTTTTCAAAGCTGAGAAGAAGTTGAAATGCTTATTCACTCAAACAGAAATTGCCTTATTTGAGATTTCCCCCTATGTCTGTGCAGGAATGGGTCATATCCCTAACTTAAAAACCACTCCACTGCCTAGAAGATCTAGGTAAAACTCTCCTGCCTGGTATTCAAGGCCTTCCAAAAGTTCCCTGTGTAGCCTTATCTCCTATCACAACTGACCAACTACCTGCTCAAGCCAGGCCTCTCTCCGCACCATCATTTGTCTTGACCCCTGTGCTTTTGCTAACACTGGGCCAGCCAGGAATGCTGGCTGTCTTCTCACCTTCTCCCTACCAATCTGATACCCACTAGCTTAAACCATGGGAACCAAACTCATGTGGAAAAGACCCAGGAGATTTGTGGACTACAAGCTCCAGATTAGCCAAACCCTGTGACATGGAGGCCAGTGCATCTAGCCTTAGGCTGCACTCACAGGGGCACAGTCCCCAGAACGAGGAGAGTGAGAGTCCTTTTGTCTGTCCTCCCATCTAGAGCATTATGTTCAGTTCTAGCTGTCACATTATAGGAAGACTATTGACAACCTGAAGTGAATTTAGAGAGTGACTGGGGTAGGGAAGAAAGCATTGACTCTGGGTCACATGACCAACATTTGAAGGAACTGAGGATATTTAGCCTGGAGGAGAGAAGACTCAGTCTTCAATTGGCTGATATTCCACCATAGGGTAGGACACATGAAATTCATCCGGCTTGACTCCAAAGGGCAGAAATAGGAACAGAGGGTAAAAGGCCAATTCTGGCTCCAACTAAGAAAGAGACTAGCAACTCTCAGAGCTGCACAATAATGGAAGTGGTTAGATGGTGAGTTCCCTGTCACTCGTCATGATAAAGCAAAGGCTGGATGATATCTTGGGGATATTCTAGAAGGAATTCATGTATCACATAGGGAGTTGGACTATATAAAGTCTGAGGTCTCTTCCAACTGCGAGATTTAGATGCCAAGATTCTACCCATCACACTTCCTCCTCCATCTTTCCCTGAGTATTATCCCACACAGTGATTTCTCCCTTCTCTGAGGTTCTATAGATTTACTGTACATCTACTTGTTTTGCGTGGAATTCTTGGGAATCTTTGCATGTCTGTCTATATTTTCTCTTCCTAAGAGAGGAGAGAAATACTGTAAGCCCTTTGGGGGCAGGAGCTGGGCTTTAAACCACTCTGTCTCTCAGAAGGCCTGGTACCAGGCTGGACATAGAAAGGGTCCCCAATAAATGTCTAGTGCTTGACTAGTCAAAGAGGACTGGGTGGGGCACAGGGAAGCCACTCTACCTCCTATCAAATAAGGATTCTCGATGTAACGTTGAGCTACATAGTTCTCCACCGGGATGTCATCTTTCTGGTCATCGGAGCGGCCCACATCCTGACAGACACAAAGCCCCAACTTCTGTTTCCTTCATGACTGGCACAAGCTAGAAGAGATATGACGGGGAGCTCCCTGTCCCACCCCAGGCTTCCCCCTCCAGTCCACCTGCTCCCTGCCAGACTCCACAAACACATGGTTGGCATTCTAGGATGGCTACAGCTCGTGGCTCCCTATTGCCAAGCTGGGAGTCAGGGGCACTCCTACACATATGGTAGCCTTTCTCTTCCTCCCTGCCTCTGGCTAGAGAGCAAGGCAAAGGCAATTGCC
>CM053581.1:268039252-268057841 GCA_028627135.1 Pseudochirops cupreus | reverse complement strand
TAAAACAGGTGGTTGGACTTCTTATCTCTATGATTGCTTTCATTTCTAAATCTATGCCCCTGTGAACCAGTCAGTATGTTATGGCCCAGGATACCCAGGATTTCTTCACTGTACTTGATCGGGGTGGAGGGATGGTTGCATGTGTCTGCTTATGAATGTGTCTGGACAATTCTGTATGTCCATGCTTCCATGTGTGTAAATGTATGTGCCTTTGTGTATGTGTGCATACTTTGCAATAAAGTGAAAAGAACCTTTGTCTTGGACCCAGAAAGATCAGGGTTCAAGTTCTAGATGTCCCACTTAATCAACCATATGACCCTGGGAAAGTTGCATCTCTGGGACTAAGTTTTCTAATTGAGAATAGTAATATTTGCTTCCTACCTCACAGGGCTGTTATAAATGAAGCATTTCATGAACATATAAGTGCTATAGAAATGGGAATTGCTATCTGTATTTGTATGTATTTGTGCCTATAAGACTATGGGTGGACAAGATTCTGAAGTAGATGGCAGGAGAGGAGCTGTCTTGTCTTAGTAGGTTCATGAGTTGAATGTAAAAGATTTGGAAACAAGACTCAGCTTGACTATATAGTCTACATACAATCCTCCTTTGTGACAAAGAAACAAAGTGAAGCAAAATTCATTGACACAGTAACCTTGTCTGATACCATATGCAACATTCCATGGCCAAAGTCCAAGTTGTTTTTCATCCAGTTGACTGGTTTATTGTTGGAGTTAAAGTGGGAGAGAGTTTCCATTGTTGCCCTTTGCACCAAGATAACCTCCTTGCCTCTCACTGCCCTGAGAGTGGCTGAGAAGGGGAACACTCAGTTGCATTTTGACGACGGCTATCTAGAGCATGCTGGAAGCTACGTAGCCAGGGGTAAGGATGGGGGTCAGAAGCTAGCCCGAGAGCAGAGGGTGGCAGAGCATTGTAGAAGGGCCAGTGGTCGTGATAACTGTTTCAAGTGAGAGCAGAGTATGCATGTGGGAGAGTTTAGCCGATGGGAGCACATGGTGCTGTGGGACTTGACTTGACTTGTCTTCTCTAGCATGGTTATCCTGATTTTCAGGGGATATGTGCTAGTAGAGGGTTTGAAGGTTTATTGTTTCTATCCATCATGTAGCTTATAGCAGTACAGAGCAAGCAACCATGTGAGGTATGAGATTCTGTCTTGTACAACTTGTTTGGGTTGTACAAGGGTATGGTCACCTCTAAGTCATTGCTCCCAAAGGAGCTTGCCTGGATGGAGAGGTTGCGGGGAAAAGGGACACAGGGAAGCTTGACACCAACAATCTCATTTATGACCAAACTTGGGCATTATTAAATTGGCATTGGCAGTTCCTTCATTCAGCTGTAGCCCACTGGCTAGGGCAGTTCCCCAGGGCTATGTTCCCTAGGAAAGGCTGAGGAATTAAAGTGAGTGGTAGTAGGACTCCCTACCCGGGAGAGGAGTGATTAAGGAAGGGAGGGTTAAAGAAGGATGGTGGGGTTCTTGGATCCCATAACAAGAGATCTTTCCTCTCCTGCTCACTCAGGCAGCTATTCCTTATCGGTACGGGACTATGATGTCCAGCACCAGCATGCAGTAAAACATTATAAGATCCGGACCCTGGACAGTGGTGGTTTCTATATCTCCCCACGGAGCACTTTTGGCACTCTGCAGGATCTAGTGGCCCACTACAAGAGTGAGTATCCCCCAACTCCAGGACCAAGAGCTGTGTCCTCCTCAGGGAATCTCAGGGGCCATGGGTGTATCGATAAAAACATTGAATTTGGAGTCAGAAGATATTGATTCTACTGGTTCAGAATCCTAGTTCAGAATTAACTGTGCAATTCTGAGCAAGTAATTTTCCTTTCTGGGCCTCAGAAGGAAGTGGAGAAATTATTTCCCCAGTCCTTTCTAGCTGTGAATGTATATTAAGTTTCAAGGGTGGGATGGGTTTAGCAGCACCAACCAGTTTAGAAGTCAACCAAATTAAAATTTAAAATTGATTAGTAGGTTGGGCTTGCCTGGTTGGGGTTCCCTGCCCTAAAAAGAATTAGGTACTCTCTCCAGCTGGTGGGTGGCACCTAGAGCTGATGCCAGGGCTCTGTTGCAGAAGGAAGTGATGGCTTGTGCCAGAAGCTAACAGTGCCCTGTGTGGTCCCCAAACCCCAGAAACCCTGGGAGAAGGATGCCTGGGAGATCCCCAGGGAATCCCTGAAGTTGGAGAAGCAACTGGGAGCTGGGCAATTTGGAGAAGTCTGGATGGGTAAGAGTCCTGCACTGAATTGAATAGGAGATTTTGGGAAGGACCTAGGAGTGGGAGAGGGAAGGGCAGATTTGAATACAGACTTTTAAAAAGCAGTTTTTCTGATAAGAAACCAAATCCTCTAGCTTATCCAAAAGTCAATTTGCCTTTAAAGTTGTATCCCTAAAAGTCTATGTTACTTTCTTCCCTTCTGAGAAAGGAAGTCCAGAAATGGGTGATTTCCTCCTTGGGAAAAGTTTTTTTTTTTAAGTAGGGAGAGGGAGTATAGGTGGCAAGTCCCATTAGGATCCCCACTCTGACACCGCTTCTTACCTCTATTTCTGTCCCCCCTCAGCTACCTACAACAAGCACACCAAGGTGGCTGTGAAGACCATGAAGCCAGGGAGCATGTCTGTGGAAGCCTTCTTGGCTGAAGCCAATTTGATGAAGTCTCTGCAACATGACAAGCTTGTAAAACTGCATGCTGTGGTCACTAAGGAAGAGCCTATCTACATCATCACTGAGTTCATGGCAAAAGGTGGGGGGGCCATCAGGGCCCAGATCAAATGCCTCCTTCCAGGAAGCCTTCATTACTTCTCTGCCCCAGTAAATTCCACTCCCTGTTCCTACCCTAGTCACAGAAAGATGGAAATGGTCATTTCTTCCTTCCCTCTAACATAGCACTTAGGCACCTCTTTTATGAAATTCCCTAACTCTGGACACTGTGTTTCTATTAATGCCCTTCCAACTCTTGAGACTCTATGTTTCCATGATCAAAGTACTTAGGGGAATAAAAAGAGATCAGATGAAGTAGAAGTCATTTGCAGCTGAGGAAGGAGGAATTAGGAGAGGAATTCATTGAACACCGCCTAGAAAAGAGAGAGAAGTCTCCAATGCACCACCTGAGGAAGATTTGGAAGGGTAATTACCTTTGCCCTTGGTAGAAGAGGGGAAGGCAAGAAACTGGGATCATCCCCCTAATTCATTGTGCTGGAGGAAGGGTTCTGTGCCCTGCCCTGTGCTGGAAATTTCAGGAACTCCAGAGAAGGGAAGCTAGTAGCCTAGTTAGGAAGAAATGGTTAAGGCACTGTGAGGTATGGGACATGGAGAACTGCCTTGGATTCAGGAGACCTGGACTCAAGATCCACCTCTGACATAGCCTGGGAAGAGATACATCGTAGGGCTGGGGAGCCAGGGTTGATTAGTAGGTCTGGATGGCCCCTGGATCCTGCTCAGCTCTCTCTCCTACTGCTCCCCCCAACTAGGAAGCCTGCTGGACTTTCTGAAAACTGATGAAGGCCGAAAACAGCCCCTGCCAAAGCTCATCGATTTCTCAGCCCAGGTGAGAGGGGAACCTCCTTGGGAAATTCCTTGCCCCCCTCCCCCATTACCAGTGATATCATGGGAAGGATCCTTTTTTCTATCCCAGCTACCCTCTTGCTGTTTTCCTTTGGGGTCTCTCACTGAGTGAGAGAAGCCCTGGCTTTGGATTGAGACCCTGTGTCTGCTACTTAATCCTCCTCTTTAGTAAAGTGTCCTTCCTGCTATGTGTAGACAGTCTTGACTCTTAAGGCCAATTTTGGCCCTGGTGATACTGGGTGTGACATGTGGTGAGATACTTCATCTGTCCGGGTCTCAATATTCTCTCTGCAAAATGAGGAGATCGAGCTAGGTGATCTCTGAGGTTCCTCCCAGCTCTGACATTATATGGTCTATGTTTTAAGATACCTTCTAGCTCTTAATTCCATGATATTATACCAATAATCTTGACCAAAAAAGTTGACCTTCCTAAAGCAGTTCTTTCAGTGTATCTCCCCTTCTCAAAAACCTTCAATGGTTCCCTACTGTCTATAAGACACAACAACAACAACAATAATAATAATGTGGACATTTCTGTAGCGCTTTAAGGTTTGCACAGTCCCATTCAATCCTCATACAGCCTAAACTATTCAGCTGGGGTTGCAAGGCCCCTCCATCATATATCCCAGAATGTGTCCCCAGCTTTATTTTCTACTGGTTCCCTATGTAAAGCCTCTGTTCCAGGAAGTCTGGCCTCCTCACTGCTCCATCCCACCTTCAGCACTCTCTTATGCCGTACAGCCTCTACGTCTAGGTTCATGCTGTTTCTTCTGCCTGAAGTTTCTTCCTTCTGTTCTCTGCTTGTCTGGATTCTTTATTCATTTAAACATTTATTAAGTGCCTCCATGGAGAAGATATAAAGATGAATAAGACACAGTCCCTAGTCTTATTAATCATACAGTTGCAGGGGAGATAAGGCATGGATGAACAAAAAATAGCATTTACTGGACACTTACTGTGTGTCAAGCACAGTGCTAAATGCTGAGCATGAGTAGTAAGACAGTCCCTAATCTCAAGAAGGTCACACTGTAATTGGGAGAGATATCACAGCAAAGAGAGTTCAGCTGAAGTCCTAAGGGTGCAGTAATAGGGTGGAGAGCAAGGCTTAGGGGTCTGTAGTTTATATAAGTAGGTCAGATAATAATGCCAGGGGATTACAGGACATACAGACAGGTCAGATCATAAAGCAATAAAGGCCAAGGCTTGGGGTAGGAAGGGGTGTGACAAAAGAGAGTGGCAAGGGGAAAGGATGTCCCTAGTGGTGACAGGTATGAAAATAACCATGATCCAAATAGAGTATGATCAATCAGTTCAATCAAATCTTTAATTTGCCAGGTACCATGCTAGGTTCCAGGGATATAAATGTTGTTCTTGTTCAGTTGTTTCTTATTCTTCTTGGCCCCATTTGGAATGATTTGCCAATTCCTTCTCCAACTCATTTTATAGATAAGTAAATCAAGGCAAATAGGGCTAAGTGACTTGCCTAGAGTTACACAGTTAGTAAGTGTCTGAGGTCAGATTTGAACTAAGATCTTCCTGATTCCAGGTCTGGAGCTCTATTCACTGTGCCACCCAGCTGCCACAAGGAAATAAATACAAAGAATTAAACAATCCCTGCTATCAGGGAGCTTACATTCCACAAGGTATAGTGAGGAAAGGATCATACTTGGACTCAAGAGCATTCATTCAGTCACATATATTAATGGGACACCTACTATGTGCAAGGCCCATTGAGGATAAGAATGTGGGAGCATACAGTCCCTCTCCTCAAGAACTTACATTCTGATAAGGAGATAGAACAGGAATAGAGATACCAGGTAGGATGTAAAATGGACCCCAAGTGAGGTCCAAAAAAGTGCTATGAGCATTTAAAGGAGGAAGAGGCACTTCTATTTGAGGTCATCAAAGAAGGTCTTGAAGGGAGGAGGAAAAGTCATGGATGAGAAGCACCACTTGAGCATGGGAAGGTTTTCTATCCCAGAGACACTACAGTGAACACAGGGAAGGGCTGGCTCCCTGAGAACACCTAAGAACAATGCAGGGAGGCTTTGACTATGTAAACCTAAGGTTGGCAAACTATATACAATAAGTGGACCTGCCTTCCGGGGGACTCTCAGGAGAACAATATGGAAATGAGGCTCTGAAATTTCCAGTGCAGTGTCCGAGAGAGACAATAAACTGGTCTGTTCCCTACTTCAAAATACAGAATATCAGAGGCAGAAAGGTCCTTACAATATAGAATACTATTGCAGATCCTATACATGATTGCACGCCACCATGGGGGGGGGGAAGGGAGGGGAGAAAATCTGAAACTCAAGTGATTGTGTAACTGAATCTTGTAAACTAAAAGTAAATAAACAAGTCATTCAAAAAAAAAACAATATAGAATACTAGGATAGAAAACCTAATAATAACAATCACTGGAAAATCCTGTAGCCCTCCTGTACAGTGCTGGTGTTATCACTAACTCACTGTTAGGAAAAGGAAGGAATTAAAGTATATACAGGTCAGCCATCTCACTTGAGAGAAGAAAAAAAGGAGGCCCTGAGTGATAAAAGAGATTTGTCCAAGGTCACACAACAAGTCTAAGCCAGGTCCAGAAACCAGATCTCCTGTTCCTTAGCTGAGAACCTTCCTACTACATGGAGACAATATGACTTAAGGTCAATCCTGCCCCTGGTGAATGTTCACCAGTAATGGTGATAGCTTACCTCAGAGGATCCTGAGGATTCAGGCCTTAACAACTGAGCCCTTAATAAATGAACACATATTTATTAAATTGAATTGCGCCCCTAGAGGCCAGCAGCACCTAGTAGCCTGTAAAAGGATCATAGATTTGGAGCTAGATTTGAAGGTTATCTAGACCAACCTCCTTCATTTTACAGATGAAGAAACTGAAACCCAGACAGGTTGAATGACTTTTTCTAATTAAACAGGTAGTAAGTGATATCGCCAAAAGTCCAACCCCAAACCTCTGACTACAAAGTCAGTACCCAGTGCAAAGCTAGGGTTCTTAACCTTTTTTGTGTTGTGGGTCCCTTTGGCAATCTAGTAAAGCCTATGGACCTCTTCTCAGAATAATGGTTCTAAATCATTGAAAGAAATGCTAAATTTCACCTAGTAGTTACTGAAAATAAAGATATAATTTTTCCCCATCCAGGCTTGAGAGCCCCCTGAAATCTATCCATGTACCCTTTGTTTATGAGCCTAAAGACCCCCAGGTTAAGAATAGGGTGTTAAAGAAAAAACATCCGTTTTTGGAGTTCAGAAATCTGGGCTTAAAACCTAACTCTGCCATTTACTAACTCTGTAACTTTAACTCTCTGGACCTCAGTTTCCTCGTCAGTAAAATGAGGGAATTAAAACAGATGGCCTCTAAGGCCCCTTCTATTTCTAAGTCCTTTGAGCCTAAAAGATTCTCAGAAAATCCAAAGCCACAGGAATTAGATTCTGATCCACTGTTTGGCTTTGGGACAATGGTGTTCATTTGCTGCCATCTGCTGGTGCAGCCTGCCTAGGACACCATCATCTTGGAGGTCCTCAAGTCCTCAGATGCCTAGGCCACTCTCTCTGCCCTCTCTATGCTGATCAAATAGAGCAAAACTCAGGTTATAAGTACTTCCGGGAATGGAGTTCCAGTTAATTGAGTACCCCAGTTAGATATGGCCAGAAACCTTTTAATAATAATTGACCTAGTAGACTTTAGAGTTGCCTCAGAGCCAAGAAGACAGGTTCCAGTGTCACCTTTAATATATACTGGCTATGTAGACTTAGCCACATCATTTAACTCTCTAAAACTCTTAAATTGCAAAGGCACCATCTTGCATTGATAAATGAAGTTTTCTCACCCAGGAATTTCCTATACTAATGAAATCACAGTCCCAATCCTAGTAAGAATAATAGTTATCATTCACAGTATTTACAAAGTTTACTAAGGGTTTTACGTGTATTACCCCCTTAAATCCACGACAGCCCTGTGAGGTAGGTGTTGTTATTTTTAAATTAAATTTTATTTTATTTTCATGAAGATTTACCTTTTTTCCCTCCTATCTTTCTCCCCCTCTCTCTCCCCCACCCCACTGAGAAATCAAGAAAAACAAAACCCCTGTGGCAAATACATATAGTCAAACAAAACAAAGCCCTGCCCTGGACGGGTTAAAGAAAGTGTCTCCATTGGCTTTCTGAGTTATCACCCCCCTATCAGGAGGTGGCTAGGCTGTTTCATTTTAAGTCCTCTGACATTCGGGTCTGTCAATGTATTGATCAGAGTTCCCAAGTCTTTCAGAGGGGTTTGTTTTTATATTATTACTGTTGTTGAATTAACTGTTGTCCTGGTTCCTTTTATTTTACTCTGTATGAATTCATTCAAGTCTCCCCAGGTTTGTCTAAAACTATCATCTTGCTCATGTCTTTCAGCATAATAGTATTCCATCACATTCACATGCCATAACTTGTTAAGACATTCCCCAATTGAGGGGCACCCCCTCAGTTTCCGATTATTTGCCACCACAAAAGAGCTGCTATAAATATTTCTAGACATATAGTTCATTTTCCTCTTTCTTTTACTTCTTTGAGATATAGGTCAAATAGTGGTATTTCTGGGTCAAAGGGTATACAGTTTTTTTTGAGGGGAGAGGGCAGAGCAATTGGGGTTAAGTGACTTGCCCAAGGTCACACGACTAGCACGTGTTAAGTGTCTGAGGCTGGATTTGAACTCAGGTCCTTCTGACTCCAGGGCCAGTGCTCTATTCACTGTACCATCTAGCTGCCCTGAGTATACACATCTTAATATCTTTTTGGATATAATTCTAACTTGCTTTCCAGATTGGCTAGAACAGTTCACAGCTCCATCAATAGTACGTTCATATACCTGTTTTCCAATAGCCCCTCCAGCATTTGTCATTTTCTTTTGTCAATTTTGCTACTCTAGAGGGTATGAGGCAGAATCTCATAATTATATTAATTTGCTTTTTTCAAAACAATAGTGATTTGGAACATTTTTTTTCATATTGATAACTTGGATTTCTTCCTCTGAAAAAGTGCCTGTTCGTATCATTTGACCATTTATCAAATGGGGAGTGTACTTTGAATCAGTTCCCTATATATCTTAGAAATGAGACCTTTATCAGAGAAACCTGCTGCAAAGATTTTTCCTCTATTTATCTGTTTCTCTTCTAATTTTAACTGCACTGATTTTGTTTGTGCAAAAACTTTTTCATTCTACTTAATGTCTCTCTCTTGTTTGGTCATTAACTCTTCTTCTATTCATAGATCTTGCTGTTAATTTCTTTCTTGCTCCTCTAATTCCTTTATGATATCACTAGTAGATGTTATTATTATCCTCATTTTAAAGATGAGGAAACTTAATCTGAGAGAAATTAAGTGATTTTCATAGGATCACACAGATAAGTGAAGCAAGATTCAAACTCACGTCTTTGTGACACAAATCCAGTGCTGCCGCCACTGTACCACCCAGATCTCTAGTCTACAACCCAGCCTGTGTCCTAGAGATTGGTTTTTTTCCTGATAAGAGCTGATTTCCTTGTCATTTGCTTCCATCCCCTCAAAGTGGACTAGAAAAACATTCCCAGTTATGAGGCTTCTGGTTACCTGGGTTCCTCTTGAATAAGATAGCATAGGGTAGTTGAACTTAGAAGATTTGAGTCTGAAAGCCAAGCCTGCCTCTTAGTCCTCTGTGAAGTGAAGGAGTTGGATCAGAAGAGTTATGTTTTCTTTTAGTTCTATGTTACAAGTTCTCTTCAAGTTTTGACATTTTGTATTCATATTCTAAGGTGGTATCATGCAATAGAAAGAACACTGTATTTGGAGTCAGGGCTTGGATTTGAAACCCTAGTTCCCTGGGCTTTTCCTCCGGTTTTAATACTCTGTGTTTGAAAGCCTCTTCACTCAGACCATTTGAAGTTTCACCATTACTACATTTGTCCCTAGGTCAAAAATGAACTATCTGTCAGTGTGTCTGCCCTCCCTACCCCACAAAAAAAGGTATTAAAAAGTGTTTGGTCAACCACTTGTCCAATTGACTTAAGTTAAAACTGACAGAGTCAATTATCCCAACAATGTTTAGGTTGGAAAAGAACAGATGATGGGGGCAGGGAAGGAATTGATAGGTTGCTATTTGTCCTTTGCTCTCGAAGAGGACCATAATAACATCAGGGAGGTGATGCCATGACATGCAAGTAAATTGGATTTAAGTGAGAGAGGGCTGGGCAAAGTCACCAGCCTCACTTTCTCCTCTGGAACCATCTGAGGCCAGCGGCCAGAAATGGGTCAGGACAACTGGAGATTGCCCAGGATGCAGTGGGGAACTGTGGCCTTTTCAAGCTAAGGTCTTTAATAGGTCTCAGTTTGACTGAGGCAGCATCCATTCAGTGATTAAGACTTAATAAAGAAAAATGAGGTAAGGAATGGCCTCTTTTAAAAAAAATAGATCTGGGAGGGTAAGACTCTCAGGATTTCTGGCCAAAACAGAAACAATTGTTACTTACATACAGGGCTGTTATAGGGAAGAAGGAACATCTTTATTCTATGTGATCTCAGAGTGTCATTCAATTCAACTCAGCAAGCATTTAAATGCCCTTACAATCCAGGCACTGTTTTAGGTTATGAGGATAAGGCAAAAGAAAAAGAAAAAAACTCCTACCCTCAAGCAGCTTACATTCTACCTAGAGAAACATGTATGCAGGTAAATATAGAATATGCACAAAGTGGTACGGCTAGGTGGCGCAGTAAATAGAGCACTGGCCCGGAGTCAGAAGGACCTGAGTTCAAATACTGCCTCAGACACTTAACACTTACTAGTGGTGTGACCTTGGGCAAGTCACTTAACCCCAATTGCCCTGCCCTCCCCCCTCAAAAAAAAAAAAAGAATATGGAAAGTGAATATCCAGTCATTTCAAGGATGGAATAAAATGAACACAGAATCTCAAACCTGGAAAGAGTTGTGGAGGGGATACAGTCTCACCTTTATCAGAACAGAGATCAAGCCCCTTACAACATTTCTGAAAAGTGGTCAACCAGCCTCCACTAGAAGACCTCCAGGGATAGGAAACCTGCTGTTGGCAACTCTAGGTTCAAAGTTAGAAGGAGATAGATTTCAGTTCAGTGAGGGAAAGAGTTTAAACTAAAGTTGCCCAAAAATTGACATAGTCACCTCATGGCTGGATGGTCATTTGTCCAAGGTGCAAGAATAATAATCTAGAAGAAGTCCAATAGCTGATCCAAGGCCAGATGGTCTTAGTGGACCCAGGCTTATCTTGCTCTGGACCCAGTAAGGTTCTAGGATGGGAGGAAGACAATGGGTAACACTTTGTTAACTCCTTCTCTGCTGCTTGGAATTTGGCTTAAATTTGACAACGGTTGTCTCTGTTTCTGGCATTGTAGATTGCCGAGGGAATGGCCTTCATTGAGCTGAGGAACTATATCCACCGAGATCTAAGAGCAGCCAACATCCTCGTCTCCTCATCCCTGGTGTGTAAGATTGCTGACTTTGGCCTGGCACGGCTCATCGAAGACAACCTATACAATGCTCGAGAGGGTAGGCACTGTCATGACCTTTTTTCTTTCTCCCTGAATTACCCCTTAGTTATCCTGCTACAACATTCTTCATGCTCAGTCTGACGTCTCCTTTTGCTCAGACCTCAACCTTGTGGATCAGCCAGGGACAAAGAGGCCGAGCCTTAGGAGACCTCAGTCCTTGCCCCTCCCTAACACTAACTGCTTGTGTGACTTTAAGAAAGTCATTTAATGTCTTTGAGCCTTTTTCCACATCTGCCAAAGAGGTTGGAGGCAGTGTGGTGCATTTGAAAGAGTTCTGGACTGAAGTCAGAGAGGGTCTGGGTTTGAATACCAAATCTGCTGCTTACCATCTGTGTGGCATTGGGCAGATACTCTCCCTCTCTGTAAAATGGACAGGTAGACGGTCCTTTTTTTTAGATATGTGAGCTTATAACTCTCCTCTTCAAAACCGACCTGTTTCTTCCAGAACTAGGTTCAAAAATTTGATTGTTCTAACGGGAGTTTATATGTGGCCGCCTGGGCCATTAGTGACTAATGGGGGAGATTTCAGGCCAAATCTTACACGTACGGAGCCCACTGAGGTATAAATGAGAATGGAGGTCCAACTGTTTTGAGTGTAGAATCCTCAGCAGGCAGGAGATCTGGGTCAACCCATGAGGAGCAGATAGGAGAGCATCTAGCCTTACCTTTTAAAGTTGTAGGATCGGTTTTTATCTTAGATAGGGACTGATTTCACTGCATGTATACATTGTGAAATGACAGAGAAAAAGACTGAAATTCAGAGACCAGGATAGGAAGGTTACAGAACAAGAAGATGGAGAGGAGAGAGAAGAAAAAAAGAGAGACCAAAAAGAAAAAGGAAATATTCAGTAGGCTTGCTATTTTGGGGTGGGGAGTAGGGGAAAGATGGAGATAAAAAATTGTAACTCAAAATCTTGTGGAAATGAATGTTGAAAACTAAAAATAAATAAATCTAAAAAAAGAAAAAGGAAAGAAAAGAAAGGGATGTGGGAAAGGGGAGGAAGGGGATAGAGACAGGAAAGGGAGGAAGAAGATAGGAGAGGGAAGGAAAAGGAGGAGAGGGGAGGAAGTGGAAGGAGAGAAGAAAGGGAAAGAAAGAAGAGAGAAAAAGAAGAGCAGAAATTTTAAAAGGAGAAAGAGGAGATGAAAGAAAAGAACAAAATAAATAATTTACAACCATCAATCTTAAGCATAGAAGTTTGAAAAGCAAAAAAGTCGGAGGAGAAAGAGAACCCATGAAAAATGAAAGAGGAATTTTCTAGTTGTCTTCATGATTGTAAGAACCCAGTTCAATGGATCAAGCACAAAGCAGACTGCTAGTGAACTGTATGTAAAATGAATGACAAAAAGGCACCATCAAAGGCAGTGACTGAAACACTAGTTTCTTTGCAGAAGTGCACGGCCGTGGGCCTGGATAAGATTCATAATTATTGACTTCAACATTTCCCAGTGGCTTATCAGTCATAGCAAATCATTTCATTGCCTTCCTTTCGGAGGAAAGCCTTATCACATACATAGCTTTCCTAAGCATCACATACCTCTTATCAAAAAATGAGAACACCAATAATCCCTCCAAAACACATAGCATGATTCTGTGCTTATGTTCTCCATGGTAAGCATTACATCTTGTATCACCCCCCAAAATATTTATAAACACTTAGGAAAAAACATCAATGGGCCCAAAAGCAAAAAGGGGGTGTCAGAAGTTCCAAGGGTTGAAAGAACAACTCATTATTGATCCTCCTAAACTGGAAAAGCTTCAGAGGGAGGACCATTCATTGACTGTGTGCCTATTGTGTGAGGACCAACCTAGCTAAGAGCTGAAAGGCTCATCATCAGAAGGTTAGACACTAGGGAATTTTTTTTTTTGCTATAGCAATTCATGAAACCATTTATTAAAGGTGAAGAGGGACTTCAGTGTATGCTAGTGGTGGAAGAACTCCCACTGATTTAATAATAATAACTGAGTAGGAGCATTGTATAATGGATGAAGAATTGGCCTCAGACTCAGGAAGGCCTGAGTTTAAGGCCTGCCTCTGGTATATACTGACTGTGAGACCCTGGGAAAATCATTTAACCTCTTAGAGAAAAGGGAAGAGAATGGGTAGATTATATGTAATACATTTATATAATATATATAGCATTATATAAATGTGGGTTTTATATATAATATATAGTTATATAATGTATCATTATATACATATATCTATCTAGACATATTATATGCATTTAATATACATATGTATTATATAATAGAGTATATGTGCATGTGTTATATATTTTATAATATATTATGTAATATATGTATGATATATAGATATAGTATATGTGTATATACATGCATGTGTCTGTTGTACACATCTATTATGTGTATCATGTGTTATACATGCACATACCATGTATGTGTGTGCATGTTATTACTTTCCCTTTCCTGAGGTTAAGTAACTTGCCCAAGATTATTTTTATAGATATACATATATATGCATACGTATATGTATGTACATATGTGTATATGCATATACATAGTTTGTATATGTGTGTATGCATACATATATTTATATATATACATATGTGTGTATACATACACACACACCAAGCACTGCTTAGCACTTTACAAATATTACTTCATTTGATTCTGTTATTATCCACATTTTAAAGTTGAGGAAACAGAAACTAACAGAGCTTAAATGACTTGCCCAGGGTCACATTGTCAGTACATAGCTGAAATTGGATTTGAACTTAAGTCTCCCTGTCTCCAGGCCCAACACTCTATCCACTGAACTACCTACTTGCCTCTTGCTACTTCCAGCAACCCTTTAAGACAGGGGTTCTTAACCTGGGGTCTGTGAATTTGTTTTAAAAAAATTTTTGATAAATGTATTTCAATAATACCAGTGGATTGTATTTTATACATTAAAAAGCACTCTTCTGAGAAGAAGACTATAAATTTTACCAGAATGCTAGCGGAGTTCATGACTCTTATTAAAAAAAAAAGTATAGGGGGGCAGCTAGGTGGTGCAGTGAATAGAGCACCAGCCCTGGAGTCAGGAGGACCTGAGTTCAAACCTGGCCTCAGACACTTAACACACACACAAAAACTAGCTATGTGACCTTGGGCAAGTCACTTAACCCCAATTGCCCTTCAAAAAGCAAAAACAAAAAATAAAACCAAAAAATATAGGAATACCTTCTTTACAACTATCAACTACAAAGCAGAAGCCGATCTGTACTGGCTGAGAAAGTCTCCTCATTGAGAATTCCCTATATCTCAGTGAAATCACAGGTCTAGTCCAAAAACAATACTAATTCACATTCGTATGATGCTTTCAAGTTATCAAAATACTTCCTCAGAACTTTGAAGTATTGATTCATGTAAATGTAAACTCTCCTTTTTATAGAGTCTTACTTTTACAAAGCGTGTGTGTGTATTTACCTACATTATCTTATTTGATTCTGTTAATGCCTCCTGAAGCTAGCTATTACTAAGTGAAAGGATTGAGATCAAATTCAGTGTAGGAAGCACCCACACCAAAATTCTTGACGTGTTCAAGAAAACCAACACATGGAATTGGACTTCATTCCCTAACTGCACTCCAAGACCTCTACCTGAAAGTGCCTGGGTATGTATGAGGGTAGGGCTGACACTGGATCTTCAGGGTGGTACAACTGCTAGACCAGGGTATAGATGCTGGCCATTTGGTATCCCATTCACACTATAACTCCCCCTCTCCTCCCCTTGTACCTACAGTTGACTCTTTTGACTTAACTCTATCCTCCATCAGGAGCCAAGTTTCCCATCAAGTGGACAGCTCCAGAGGCCATCAACTTCGGTTCCTTTACTATCAAGTCAGATGTGTGGTCCTTTGGCATCCTCCTGATGGAGATTGTCACTTATGGCCGGATTCCCTATCCAGGTAAGGAAGATGATGCCTTCAGGAGCAAAGGAACTGTTTTATGGAATGAGGGAAACGTGAGGAGAGGGCAAAGATTATGAAATTAGAATAATGAGGGCCTTAAAGGCATGTCAGAGGTACTTGGACTCAATGAAATAGGATTAGAGAACCATTAGAAATTGTTGAGCAGAAAGTAATATGTGTATTCAGTGCTCTAAGAACATCAGTTTGCCAGACATACAATAATATTATGTTATCTCAAATTATAAGGTGTATCCCTAACATAAAATCTCTTTGAAAATACGTAACTATCATATAAATACACTCTGAAAATAACACCTATTCTAGGCCAATCTCATATTTTAAGTAAACTAAATTTGGAGAACAAATCTAGCCTGTATGCAAAACTGATTAAAGTTTCATACTGCTTTACAGTTGTAAAGTGCCTTACTCATGATCTCACTCAAGCTTTTCAATAGTCCTGTGAGGCTGGCAGTACAGGGGACAGCTTTTAATGATAATATTGAAAAATTAAAGGTGGGGAGTAGGAATTTGTCGTTGTCTCCCTAACACTGAGTAGAGAAGAATGCTCTGGTCACTTCAAAAGGATTTTTATAAAGAAAATGCTTTATACTACATAGTTGTGAGTCATTATTACATAGGAATGAGAACTAAGGGAGCCTTAAAGATTATCACCTGGTTCATCATTCTCATTTTATTTATCTTTATTTTAGTTTTTAGCATTTCCAAATATGTTGTAGAACAGGAGGGGATTGTGCATGAAAACATGAACTTCTAATATGTAGAGCTTACTTTTCTTTTTAATAATACAATAAACTTAACAGGTAACTTTCTGTTCTCTTCTCATTTTTTCATGGGCAAAGAACTCTATTGCTTTTCATTTTCCCTCCAACTTAAAAAAAAAAAGAAAGAAAAATGAGACCCTTGTAACAAACATGTATAGTCAGGCAAAAAAAATTACCACGTTGTCCATGTCCAAAAATAGATAGTTTATTCTGAATTTTGAGTCTATTATTTTTCTGTCAAGAGGTGAGTGGCAAACTTCATTGATCCTCTGGGATCATGGTCGTTTATTCTATTACTTAAGAGTTCTTATGTCTTTCAAAGTTGTTTGTGATGTTAGAAGGTTGTTATTATTGTATACACTGTCCTCATAATCCTTCCTACTTCCCTCTACATCTATTAATATGTATTCACAGGTTTCTCTGAAACCATCCCATTTGTTATTTCTTTTGGCACAATAATATTCCATTAAATTCATATGTCTTAATTTGTTCAGACCTTCCCCAATTGACGGTACTCCATCCTTTGTCAACACAAAAAGAGCTGCTATAAATATTTTTGTACATATATAAACTTTCCCTCTTCCTTTTGTCTCTTTGGGGTATAGGATTAGTAGTGATAGCCCTGGGTCAAAGGGTAGGTACATTTGGGCACAGTTCCTTTCTGCTTTTCAACTCACAGATTCAACAAAAGTACACTAGTATGCTTGTATTAGCCCCTCCAAAGTTTGTTATATTCTTTTTTTTTTTTGGTGGGGGTCATCTTTATCAGTCTTCTGGGTATAAGATAAAACCTCTTTAACTCGCATTTCTCTGGTTTTTAGTGATTTGAAGCATTTTTTTTTTATTGATTATTGATGGTTACTGATATCTTGAATTTATTTCTTTCTCAATTACCTGTTCATTTCTTTGGAAAATTTATTTATTGGGAAATAGCTCTTGTTCTTATCAATTTTAATTCATTTCTTATATATCTTTGAGATGAAACATTTATCAGGGAAACTTGCCACAAAGATTTTTTTCCTAATTAACTGTTTCCCTTCTAATTTTAACTTATTTTTATTTTAAATTAATTTTAACCTACATTTGTTTGTATAGAAACTTTTTAATTTTATGTAATCAAAATTGTTTATTTAATCTGCTGTGATCCTCTTCCTACCTTCTTTGGTCACAAACTCTTCCCCTGTCAGTCATAAAAGGTAATTTCTTTTTTGCTTCTTTAATTTTTATGATGTGACCTTTTATATCTAAGTCACATCTGAAGCTTATCTTGATATATGGTGTGAGGATCTGGCTTATATCTAATTTCTGCTGGATTGCTTTACAGTTTTCCAAGAGGTTTTTTTCTGAATAATGAGCTCATACTCCAGTAGCCAGAGTCTGTGTTTGCTGAACAGTACGAATGAATGAAAAACACTATACTGTCATGTTTATTTGCTCCTGTATGCTGTGTATTTAATTTTTTCCACTGACCAACCTCTCCATTTTCTTCCACCAGTGACAAATACTTTTGATGAGTACTTCTTTTTAGCACGCAGTCTGGGTCTGCTTAGACCTCTCTTCTTTCCCATTTTTTTTATTTCCCTTAAAATTCTTGACCTTTTGTTTTTTCAAATGATTTTCTTTTTTTTTCTAGCTCCATAAAGTAATCATTTAGTAATTATGCACCAAATAAGTAAACTAATTCAGAGAGTATTGTCATTTTCAATATATTAGCTTACCTATCCATGAGTGATTATTATTTCTCTGGTTATTTGGGTCCAATACCTTAATTCTACAAATAAAGAAAATGAGACCAGGTCACAATAAAAAAGAAACAGAGCCTCAGTTAATAATAAAAAAAAATAGTAATTTACTAGTAACACTCTTTATGTTAATGGATGATTTTTACATAGCACTTTATGGTTACCAAACATTTTCCGTACATTATCTCATTTGACTTTCATAGAAGCCCTGCCAGGTGGGAAATATGAGGCCCAAAGAAAGAAAGTGACATTTGGAGTCAGTCCACTAGTATCCAGTGGGGACAGGACCTGAACCCAAGCCTAGATGTTTTTCCACTGCACTCCCCTATTCCTCCACTGGAGGAAAGTTTCCGGATAACTAGCGCTTCAGAGCTTCCGACTCCCTTTGCCCTGTTCTGCTGCTGCCAAGCAACCTGCTCTTATAGATTGGCTTTTGCAAGTAGACTTTCTTGCTGGGAAGGATGAGCTATCTGACAGACAGGAGTATCCTTGCAGCCTTTGGTGTGGTAAAAAGAACCCTAGAGCTGGAATCAGAAGACCTGGGTCCCCGACCCGATTGTACCATGTTAGATGCAGCTAGGTGGATAGAGTGTTAGGCCTGAAGTCTAGAAGATCCGAGTTCAAATCCAGCTTCAGACATATACTAGCTTTGTGACTCTGGAACAGTCATTTAACCAGTACTGGTCTCAGTTTCCTCAACTGTAAAATGGGTAGTACCTATCTCCCAAGACTGTCGTGAGGCTCAAATGAAATCATATTTGTAAAGTGCTTAGCACAGTAGCTGGCATATAGTAAAGGTTACTTTAAAAAAGTTAATAAGCGGGGGCGGAGCCAAGATGGCGGCGTAGAAGCAGCAACATATCGCAGCTCTCACATAGCCACCCCAAAATACCCATAAAATAGGACTCTAAACCAATCCTGGAACTCCAAAACGCACACAAAGATACTTCCCACTAAAGTCAGCTCGGCTACGAGGAACCATATCAGCACTGCGAACC
>CM053581.1:267879212-268038752 GCA_028627135.1 Pseudochirops cupreus | reverse complement strand
AGAGAGAGAGAGAGAGAGAGAGGGAGGGAGGGAGAGAGAGAAAGAGAAAGAGAGAAAGAGAGAGAGAGAGGGAGAGAGAGGGAGGGAGGAGAGAGAGAGAGAGAGGGAGGGAGAGAGAAAAAGAGAGAGAGAGGGGGGGGAGGGAGGGAGAGAGAGAGAATATATACAAACTGGGTGTCCCAAAAGTCTTAGTAAGGCTGTAAACTTTAGTAGATTAAAAAATTGCATGTGTGTATGTATCACCAACTCTGCTTCCATCCTGGTCCCCATAGCCATCACCAGGAAAACAATCCCTGTAGAGAATGTCCCCACCATCCTCATCATCATCAACAATTGCTGACCAACTGCCATCACCTAGCAGGTAAGCTCAAGAATTCAAGGAACAGCAGCATCTCCCAGACCCCTGGATCTTTTTCCCTTCCAATATGAACAGCCATCAGCCAGGGGAGCAGCTCCTATAGGGAAGGTACCAACCAACCACACTCACCCACTGCTAACCAAGAAACAAGTAATCAGACCTAACTGATTTAACAAGTTAGGGAGGGATATACAACATATTTCTAGTAAGTTAAACTCTCACCACCACCATCTTGACCACTTTTGTTGTGGTTCAGTTGTTTTCAGTCACGTCTGACTCTTCATGACCCCATTTGGGGTTTTCTTGGCAGAGACTGGAGTGGTTTGCCATTTCCTTTTCCAGCTCATTTTTACAGATGAGGAAACTGAGATAAACAGGGTTAAGTGACTTGCCCAGGGTCACACAGTAAGTGTCTGAGGCTAGATTTGAACTCAGGAAGATGAATCTCCCTGACTCCAGGCCTGGTACTCTTTCCACTGTACCCTCTAGCTGCCCCTACATTCTAGATTTTGACCAATACATCCCCTTAAAGCTCAAGGAAGCCAGCTCAAGACTGAGTTCAAGAGTCCCAGGAACAATACCACCCCAAACCACTAGCTTTGCTTCCTGTAGCCATCATCCAGGGAAGTGACCCTTGTGTAGATGTGACCTGAAAACTGCTTCTGCAGCCCCTGAATCCTCAGCAGCCACAGCTACAGAAAACCAGGAAAAAAAAGTTCTTACCACCAAAGTCTTTGACATTGTCAAATCGTTCAGCATTGGAAATGGATAAGGTTTTATCAATGGAAATAACATTAAAGAAAAGATAAAGATACTATTTGTTATATGGGATGGCTCTCTGGGACTGGGGGAAACTATAATGATGTAAAAAACATAAGATATCAATAAAAACTTATTTAAAAAAAGAATATGGGACAGCTAGGTAGCACAGTGAATAGAGAACCAGCCCTGGAATCTGGAGGACCTAAATTCAAATGCGGCCTCAGACACTTAACACTTACTAGCTGTGTGACCTTGGGGAAGTCACTTAACCCCAATTGCCTTGCCTTTCCCCCTCCAAAAAGCAAAAAAATTTAAAAATTAAAATAAAATAAAATAAATGTTTAAAAAAGAATATATACTACCATCTGCTTTGCTGCCAAACCCTAAGGACTATGAGGCCTTTCAATCTACAGCTGAAACTTTGAACATGAACTCCTTGAGAGCCCATAAAATACACTTTAAAATGTCTTTTCATTCATATATTATGTACATGTCTCTCAGTGTGTATGTATATATATATATATACATATATATATACACATATACAGATACATATATACGTACACATAGCATATGTGTGTGTGTCATATATATATTATATATATATATATATATATATATATATATATATATATATATATATATATATAAAAATATACAGATAGATTAGACAGACAGGTAGGTAAATAACACTTCATTCCTGCCTAGCTGGGAAGAATCCCTCCTTTAGTGCCTTGTTCACTCCTCCCCTTCCTTCTCCTAACTGAAGCCCACCTGCCCTGCTGGCCAGAGGCACGAAGAAGCTGGGCCCTGGGCAAGCCTGGGTCTCCTGACTGAGCTGAACAGACCCTCCTGTCCCTGCTCACCCTCCCTCAATGCACTGTGAAAAGTGCCTCAGAAACGGAAAGTGTGGTTAGTAGTCAGTGCTCCGTTACCCAAACAGCATTCAATTCACTTTTTAATGTCTTTGAACTATATGACATGACTATTTTTAGCAAGAGATTTACTAAGTTAAGTTTGCTCTTAAAATGTGCTTGCAATCCCTGAACTCAAATCAATTGACTATGGTCAATGGCGAGTGGGATGAAGTCATTCAGGAAGACAGCTGGATTTAAACAGCTCTCCTGGAAAATCTGACATCTGTGTCATTAAGGGTAGCCAGGGCTGGGCCCTTCCAGGGCCCCTGATGTCACTTCATGCCCCCTTATTAATATGACATATAATAATATAATTATTATTAATAGTAATCACTTACACATATAGAGTACTTACTTTACTGTTACCCATTCCCATTCATTGTCTTATTTGATCCTCATGACCACTCTGGGAGATGGAATGCAATTATATTGGCCCTATTTTAGAAGAGCAGATTGAGGTTCTACATAGCTTGTTTGGGGAGAACACATTGCTTGTAAATGTCAGAGTCCACGCTAAAACCCAGAGCTTCTGACTCTAAGTCCAGTGCTGAAACCCAGGGCAGCCTTATAAAAGTGGATATTCCTGCCCTTTGGGGCAGGAAACCAGTACCATATAGTAGAATATGCCTGAGAAAACAGAATGATACCCTGGACCATTATAGCCTCATATCAATCCATTAACAAGCCATTTATTAAGCTCCGACAATATGCTATACATCATGCCCAGTGCAAAGGATACAAAGATAAATCATAAAACAGTCCCTGCTCTCAAGGACCTTTTCAAAGGCCTTGTATCCTAATTTGTACATATGTGATCATATACAAAATGAAGACTAGCAGGACAGAAAGTCAGGAAAGGCTTCATGTAGATGGCACACAAGTTGAGTCTGGAAGAGAACTCTGAATTCCAACAAATAGAAGCAAGGACAGAGCACACTTCATTCCAGGGGGTGAAGAGCCACTAAGGCAAAGGAATATGAAGTGTGTAAGAAACAGCAAGCAAGCTTCTATGAGCCTTATGCATCAGGACAGGTAGGACAGGGTCAGGTGGTGAAGCAATCTAAATGTACAAGAGATAAATTTATATGTGATCCTAGAGATAAGAGGGTTTTACTTAGTAGGGGAGTGACATGGTTAGATCTAATACTTCAGAAGAACTGCTTTGACAGCTGTATGGAGAGTGGATTTGAATGAAGGAAGACTTAAGGCTGGGCCACTTATGAGGATGCTATTGCAATAATGGTTCAGATATGAGGTCACGAGGGCCTAAAATGGGAGGGACTGTGTGTGGGTGTCTGCGTGGTTGGAGAGAAGAAGACATATGGGGGAAATGTGGTGGAGAAAGAATTGACAAGATCTGGTAAGTGATTTGATATGTGGGATGATGAGAGTGAGGAACTGAGAATGAATGATGCAGAAATTTCTGAACCTGGCTGACTGGGAGGATGGTGGTGTCTTCAACAGCAACAAAGAAGTTCAGAAGATGGATGAGTTTGGGGAGGGGGAGGGGGAAGACAGTAGTTCTATTTGGGGCGAGTTGAGTTTGAGATTCCTAACAAGAGATTCAATTTGAAATGTCCAACAGGCAGCTGGTGATGTGGGACTAGAGTTCAGGAGAATCAGGCCAAAGAACTGTGAGCCCATCAGCATGAGATGATGATGATAACTGAACCTGTGGAAACTCATGAGATCAATAACTGAGTCTGGAGAGAAAAGATAAGAGGGCTCAGGACATAGCCTAGGAAAACAACCACAGTAAGTGAACTTGGCATGGATGATGAGGCAGTAAAGGAGACCAAAAAGAAGTTATCAGACCAATAGGAAAAAAACCAGGTTAGAGCAGCAGGTCATAAACACTCCAGAGGAGGGGGCATCCTGGAAGAGAGGGTGGTCAACAGTCACTAGCAGTTTTAGTTGAATGATGAAATTAAAAGCCAGATTGCAGAGGAGTTAGAAAATAGCTAAAGGAGTAGAAGTGAAGGCATGGAGAATGGAACTTCAAAGAGTTTGACTCAGGAAAGGAGAGAAGATATAGAATGTTTCTTGGGAGAATGGAAGACTCTAGAAGGTGTTTTTAAGGATTAAGGAGATTTCAGTGTGTTTGTAGCCAGCAAGGAATAAGTAATAAGGAGAAATGGAAGATTTCTCCTACAAATAGAGAGAAATTGAAGATTAAAGAGAGGTGATCCTAGTAGGGAAAATCTGCTAGAGAAGATCAGAGAGGATGGGATCAAGGATACATGTCAAAGAGTTGTCCTTGTTGAGAATAGCCACCTCATCATTAGAGAATAAAGTAAGGAGAATATTGGGGTAGTGGCAGAATGATTTCAAGGCATGACGAGAGGTGAGAAGAGGGCAAATGATGTCAATTTTCTCAGTAAAATATGAGGTGAGGTCCTCAGCTGAGAGGATAGGTAGAGTTGTGCTGTGGGAGGACAAAGAGAGAAGAGAAGGTCTGGAACAGTGGTTGTGGAAAGTGGAAAAAAGAATCAATTATCAGAAAGGAATAAAAGGATGGCCTTGCTACGGTAAAGGACTCAGTCAGCATAGCTACATGGCTTCTGGCAGCTTTGTTTAATAGCTTATGAGTAGAAAAGAAGAGACAAGTCAGGCCAGGAATCTGGGTTTGGGGTTTAGCAAGGCATCTGCACTGATAAGACAAAGATACAAGGGATTCAAGAGTATAAAATGGCATAGAGTTAAGTTGGTTCATTAACAGGCCTGTTGAGGAAGGGAGGGGAATGTATCCAAAGTAGGAGTGATGATGGTACTGAGGGATGGAGGGATTGGTGGTCACCATAAAAAGGAAGAATGCTATAGGTTCACAAGGAGTAAGGCACAGGGAGACATGGAATCATAAATTATGACCCGACAAAGTAATTTCAGGATTCTTGATTGGGGGAGGGGCAGAATATTTATGGGTAATGACAAGGTGACCACCCTTGAATGTGGCTGAGGTGGAGTGAATGGAGAAGCCGATCATGGGAGTTGAATAGACTAAAGACCTGGAATGTCAGAGTACTGGAGGGAACATTGACATGTATGTAGATAGACTAGTATGAAGATAAGAGCTGAGATGGAGAGGGAAACAATGAGCCATACATCCAACTCATTAAGAAAGGGGTGGTGTGAGGGGTCATTCTGAGGATTATCAGTTGATAGTCACAAGGACCTGAATTGGGTGATAAATTTGGATAGAGTGAACTTGAAAGAAAAAGAAGTAGCTTAGTGATGGTGGTAGATGGAAAGTCTGGAACTGCCAATGGAGAGTAAGGAGCATTCAAACTTTCTCTCCAGGACCACTGAGTCAGTGGGGGTTTGGGAGAGGGTTCAGACAGCAATAGTAGGGACATCCAGTGTCTGTGAGTGGCAGAAGATGGAAGGCCCATAAGAAGAAGAGGTTGAAAATGAAGGGAAGTTTGTTCATTATAGATCAGGAAATCCAGGAGGAAGGGGCAGGCAGATATGGAGTGGGGTAGGGTGGGGAAGGGCTGAGGTGGGGTAGGGCAGGGTAGGGCTGAGGTGGACAGGTGTGAGACTGAGTAGCAAGGGGTTTGCTCTTGGGAAGCAGAAAATTCATATCAAGGGATGAGGTGAATAAGAGTGAGGGGAGAGTTTGCTAACCATACAGAGTGACATAGAGTGTCTGTGGATGGCAGCAGCTCTGCTGATAAAGGCAGATGAATGGAATGTTCCAGAGCTCTGATCATATTCCCTAATTTGATAATAATTTCATAAAAATTTAAAACATAGAATGTCAGAGCAACTTTAGAGATCTAGAACCAGCTCTCTATTTTATGGGGGTGAGGATGGGGGGGTGTGGATTAACACACTCCCCTCCCTCAACTGTACTTTCCCATGTTCATATACACTCCCTTCTTTGATCCTCACAACAACCTGTGAGGTCGGCAGGCCAGGAAAGAATTATCCCCTTTCTGAAGATAAGAAAATAAATACCCAGAGAAAGAAAAGTCTTGCCTAAGGTCACCTGGCTAACGGGTGGGGCTGGGATCAGAATGCAGTTCTGACTCCAAGGCCAGTATTCTTCCCACTATATGCCCTGACCAGTAGCTGGAGGGAGGGGAGCCAGCTGACCTCAGGGCCCAAGGTGTGTCATCAACAAAACATAGCCTTCTAGTTAAGAGGTAAAGGAAGCCTCTACTACAGTCTTCTCCTTACAGACTAACTCCTCTTAATGATATTCCCTTCACTGCTGCTAACTGAGGTTGTGAGAATCAGTCTAATATGGGGTTTCTAGTTACCAATTAGCACAAATTACCCTTTGTCAATGTGGATAATAGCTAGTTGGAATCATCCAGGCCTCCAATTCCAGTGCTTATTTGCATAATTACCTACTGAGTGTTCAGAATACAGAACCTCTCCTCTGCTTCACTCCCAGGAGTCCAGCTTGAGGTCAAGTGCTCCTCACCTCTCCTGACGAATGCGCTTGTCACACAGTTCCCAATCTCCCCCTTCCCCATCATTGTTCTTTCCCTCCAACACACCCAGAACAAGCTGTTTTTGTCACCTTCCTAACAGATATATTTGATCCTAACTTCTCAGGGCCTATAAATTAAAAGTCTAAACTCTTCACAATCTGACCCTACCCTACCTTCCAGCCAGGAGTATTATGAGGCTCAAATGAAATAATGAATGTAAAGCACTCTGCAAATCTGTATCACTGCCTATCATCATCACCATCACCATCATCATCATCATCACTGATTAGCCTCCAGGCTAGTGATGATTTCATTCTCTGAACCTTCTACTCTGTTTATTGAGCAATAAACGCAGGTGCTGGTAAATGTTTCACTGGGGGAGTAGAATGTATACAAACACATTTTTATGTTTAATCTGCATTATTAACACTTCCTTAAGTCTAGACAATAAATAATGCCCTGATTTATAGACTGTGGATTTCTGAGGTATAAATATCATACTGAAAATTTAACAATTCAGCTTCACAAAGCCAATTAGAGCTATCTTCATCATATCTCTGCTTCCAGTCTCCTCTCTCATTACAACATGTTCCATGTTCCTTCTAGCCAAACCAGATAACTTAAAGAGTTCTCTAAACATATACTGTGGGAGTTCCAAATTCTCTCCCTCCCTCTACTTCCCCATCCATTGAGAAGGCAAGCAATATCATATCCCTTATACATGTTAAGTCATATAAAACATATTTCCATATTAGATATGATGCAAAAAAAGCAAGAAAAATATGGAAAGTTTTTAAAAAATGTTTCAATCTGCCCTTAAACTTTATCAGTTCTCTCTCTGGAAGTGGTTTAACATTTTTCATCAGGAGTCTTTTGGAATTGTTGTGGATCACTGCATTGATCAGAGTAGCTAAGTCTTTCACTGAGCATCACTGTTACAATATTGCTGTTACAATGTTACTGCATATGATATTTTCCTGGTTCTGCTCACTTGACTTCACAGCAGTTCATATAAGTCTTCCCAGGTTTTCTGAAACCATCCCCCTTATCATTTCTTATCAACACAATGGTATTCCTTCACAGTCACATACCGTAACTTGTTCAACCATTCCACAACTGATAAGCATCCCCATAATTTCCAATTCTTTCTCACCACAAAAAGAGCTGCTATAAATCTTTGTACATATAAGTCCCTTCTCTTTTTCTTTGATCTCTTTGGGACACAGTATTGTAGTGGTATTGCCGTGTCAAAGGGTATGCACAGTTTTATAGCCCTTTGGGCATAGTTCCAAACTAGTTTTCTGAACAATTGGAGCAGTTCACAATTCTACCAAAAGTATATTAGTGTACCCATTTTTCCATATTCCCTCCAGCATTTGTCATTTTCCTTTTCCTTTTCAGCTCTGTGAGGAAATTTTCCTTACGTGAAGCCTAAATTTTCTTCTTTGTAACCCCCACCTATCCTGTTTCTGTCTTCTGGGGCCAAGCAGAACAAGTCTAATCCCCCTTCCATATGACAATCTTCCAAGTGATTAAAGAGAGATAAAATGTCCCAACTGAGATTTCTTTTCTACTGGCTAAGAATCCCCAGTTCCTTTAACAAACTCTCATATGGCATTGACTCCAAGCTCTTCATCATCCCAGGTGCCTTCCAATGGATGGCCTCCAGCTTATCAATACCCTTTCAGAAATGTTGTGCCCATAATGGAGTATATCACTTCCCTCCTCCTGTTGAGGACACCTCCATCTGTATAGCCATCTAGGTTTGTAATCTAAAAGTCATCTTTGACTTTCTCCTTTCTCCCACAAACCCCACATCCAATGAGTTGTCAAGTCTTGTTGATTTCACCTCCCCCACAGCTCTCACACCCATCTCCTTTCCACTCACACAGCTTCCACCATAGTTCAAACCCTCATCACATCTTGCCTGAACTATTGCAATACCTTCTCAATTAGTCTCCTGGCCTCTGGTATCTATTCCGTCTAATCCACCCATTACAGAGCTGCCAAACATGTTCCTAAAGCACAGGTCTAACCACATCACTCTATTCAAGAAATTTCAGTGCCTCCAAGATGTCTCTATGATCAAATACAGCTTCTTTTGTTTGGTATCAAAAGTTCATTACAATCTGGTTCCAGACTATCTTTCCAGGCTTACTGAATCATACTCTCTTTCATGTACTCTACGCCTCAGGCAAACTGGTCCAGTTATTGCTCCTCATGACACAACATTCCAACTGCCATCTCCAATGCCCTTGGAAAGGCTGTCCCCAATGCCTAGAATTCACTTCTTCAATGTTGCCTCACAGAAAACTTAGCTTCCTCCAGTGTTTTAGCTCAAGACCCAATTCTAACACAAGGCTTACCCTAATAGCACCAAATGCTAGTCTCCCAATTCATCCTCCCCCCCCCCCACCAATTACTTTGCATTTTGTAGAAGCAGCGTGTCATCATGGATGGAGACCGGAGGTCAAGTCCTATCTCTGACATATATTGGCTTTGTCACTCTGGTGCTGACCTGCATAGATACAGGATGTTTTTTCATCTGGGAATTTCTTCTACAAAAGAAATCACAAATCCAGTCCCTATGCCTAATTACTTTGCATAGATTTCACACTTACTCATCTGCTTTCATGTTATTTCCCCCAATAAAATGCAAGTTCCCCAAGGGCAGGGATGGTTTTGGGTTCTACAGCCCTAGTACCTCGCATACTGCCTGATATATTTATTGTTCAGTCATGTCTACCTCTTCATGACCCCATCTGGGGTTTTCTTAACAAAAATCCTAGAGTGCTTTGCCATTTCCTTCTCCAGCTCTTTTTACAGATGAGGAAACTGAGGCAAACAGGGTTATACTGACTTGCCCAGGGTCACATAGCTTCAGCTCTTCCTGACTCCAGGCTGAGGGTTCTATCTACTCTACCACCCAGCTTCCTGAGGAATTTAATGGATGCTCATAGAATGCATACTCCAGGTATGTTCTACACAGGGTAGACTCTAGGAAACCTCTCACCTCTTTCTTCCTGAAAGCTCAGCCTCTCAATGCAGTTCACATTACATTTCCTGGCTGACCTATCACTGTTGACTCCTATTGAGTTTGCAGTCACAAACCATTCTATGTGGCTTAGGCCTCCACCCAGGCTTTCCCATGAGAAAATTAGAATTTTACTCACTTTGCTCAGGGTCTCCCATGAGAACATCAGAATATATAGCTCCTGTCTAAGTCTCCACAAAAAGGAAAGGCAAGCACTTAGGCTAATATACTGCATACAAGCCAAACTTTATTTCAAATAAAAAAATACAAAACATAAAGAAAGTATTTTAATTCAGGCCCATAAACAGTCAAAACAATTCTTCTTTCCTCACTGGTGAGCTCCACCAATCTCAGAATCCCAGTACAGTTCTTCAGACTTATGAGTGCTGTCTTGCAGTTTCAGATCTACTGCAAAATCACACCTCCTTAGTTCAAAACTACATTTCATTGAGTGCTGGTAATGTCTCCTCTGCAAAATGGATTTACCTCCCAGCAAGAACAAACAAAACACAATGAACAGTATAACGTACATTACTCTTGGTATAGAACCAATAAAAGCCAAGAAACAATCTGTAATAAAACATCACCTCTTCAGCTGCGCCCATGTAGCAGCCTCTCCCACACTGGATCAAAGGCTATTCTAATGCCAGAAGTTCTAGTAAATGTACAATTTGCTTTGTTTGGCCTCCATGGATGCTCTTCCTGGAAGTAGGCAATAGGGAATACAGTTTACAGTTGAACGGATGTTCAACTCATCCATTCAATAGCGCCAGGCTTGATATGAAGACTTGGGAACTATGTACCCAGAATTAGGGTCTCAAACTTCTCCTCTGGTCTTTGCAGCTGCATACCCCTGATCAAAAATATATGTGAGAATGTGTTTGCTCTTTAGGAGTTTTGCAACTGCAAATGCCAACTTTCCATCATGAATGTAAAAGAGTTGCTATTTCTTGCCAGAGAACATGTACATGCGTGGGTAGTTACATTGGAAAACTGAAATCTTTTTCTCCTCGACATTAGACTCACTGTGAAAGTCCCCTTCTCCCATCCTATCTGGGTCAGAATTTATACCTAGAATTGAAAGGGAAAAGCTGCACTCTTTAAAGCAAAGGCGCTATTGTCCTCCTTTGAGGAGCAAATCCCAAGGGTCTTCCTGTTAGGCTTAGAAACAAAGAAAATTCCTTAGGATACTCTAATTGTTTATTTTCCACTTACCTCCTCAATTTCACTATTTTTTTACATTACTAAGTTTTTGGGAAGCTCTCTCCCATCTCCAAAAGTAAAATAATTCTCACTTCAGTCCAAATGAAGTTACTTTTTGTTGCACCCTACCTAGTTCTTGTAAATAACACATTTACTATCCTAAGCAAAGGTAAGACTTTAGATGAACCCTTGATCCCATTCTCACCAACCCATCCAACCAAACACTGTCCTAGGAATCTCTCGGAATTAGAAAATCTGAAATATCTCTATTTCAGAAATGGGACCCTTTTTATATAAAAAGAAGAAATCTGAAAGCCATCTTAGGAAGAGGTTTTTGAGTTTTAAAAAAATTTTTGAATTCAGTTTTGATTTTATTTTCATTTCAGAATTTTCTCCCCCAACAAGAAGAAATACAATTTTTTAAAATTATAAATATGTATAGTCAAGCAAAACAAATTTCCACATTATCCATATCAAAAAAGGAAGAAAGGGAGGGACTTTGAGTTTATGAAGGGCATTAAGCAGCTCTACCCCAATCCCACCCACTCCACCCCACCTCTCCTAATACCCAAATAGCTGGTGGTTCAACACCTGGAATTCCTGGGGGTTACAACATTCTCCTTCCCCATTAGCCTACTGCTGAGCCACTCCTCTTTCTCTTAAGCTACCCACTTTCCTCCACTGGCCAATATCTCAGAGAGCTGGTAGCAACCAACTCAAAACAGGACTGAGGAGCCTGTCACCTGAGATCCACCATCCTGAGACCACTACTGACTACAAGGAATACCCTTTCTGCAAGATTTAGGCATGTAATCTTCTCCTTTCTCCCTGGCCATTAGTTTATCACAAATCATTCATTTATTGGGCAATAGATAAATATATAATTTTTTTCCTATTCCTGGAATATCAAATAGGAGTATTTGATAAATATTTTTATTTTCTTTGAACCTTAAGAGTAACCTTGACTCTTGGAGAGTGGGGGGTGGGGTGGGAATAAGCATCCCACCCCAGACAAAGTCCCTCTGCTCTGTGCAGCAAAGGGATAAAGGGGGAGGATGGGGAAGGACCAAGAGAGGGAGGCTATGCTCTCCAGGCCAGCCAGAGTGTCCTTGCCGCTCCTTATACCTGACCTTTCACTGCTGTCTTTGTGCCACTATGATGACTGTCCCCTCCATGCCTGGAATGTAGTCCCTCCCCACCTCCATCCAGCTCTTGAAAATCCATAGTTTTCTTCAAGATCCAGTACAAACAACACCTCCTACATAAGTCCTTTCTTGCTCTCCCAGCTGCCAGTGCCTCCCCTTACCAAATTATCCTCATAGTTATGTTTATTCCTGTGCTAGATCCCCATTGCAAATATTTATGGTGTCTTCCCAATAGAATGGAAGTTCCTTGAGGGTAGGGACTGTTTTATTTTTTGTTTCCGTCTAGCATAGTGCCCAGCAAAAATGTAGCACTTAATGTAGTGTGCATTCTCTTTCTCTCTCTCTCTCTCTTTCTATCTCTCTCTCATACACACTCATACACATCTTCTCAACTACTTCCTTATCTACTGGTTCCTTCTCTACTGCCTTCAAACATGCCCTAGTCTCCTCCATACTTGCATCCCTCTCCCTGTTCATCCCCTCAACCTGCCATCCTCTTTCTCTACTCCATTTCGTGGCTGTACTCCCAGAGAAAGCTGCTTAAACTCCTCTTCAGAGCTCTAATTTAGTCCTCAAGAGACTTCCAACCTCACTACTCAGTTAAAACTGTTTACCAACCATCTCTTGCCTACAGTCCTTTCTCAGTCCTTATCCTTCCTGACCTGTCTGTTGCATCTGTACTGTTGATCCCCACCTCTCCCTAAATGCTCTCTCCTGTCTGGGTTTTTGTGACACTATTCTCTCCATACAGCTGCTCACAGATCTATATGTCCAACCTCAGCCTCTTTCTGGTGATATAGGATTAAGTCCTACATCACCTACTTGCTTACTGGACATTTTGAAAGGGATGCCCCAAAAAACCTCTTAAACTCAACATGTCCAAAAGAGAAGTGATCATCTCTTCCCCAAAACCTACACCTATTCAGAACTTCCTTACATCTGAAGCTCTTCTATTCTTCTGGTCTCTCAGCTTTATAACCTTGGTGTTACCCTCCACTCCTCACCCGTTCATGTATCAGCCTGCACAGCCAATCAATTGTTGAATTTTGCCATTTCTATGTTTACAACATTTCGTATATCTGACCCCTTCTACTCACACAATCGTCCCTGGCCTAGGCTCTTGTGATGTTCTCCTGCTTTATCTCTTCCCACTCTAATCCATTCTTTACACAACTGCCAAAGTGGTTTTGAGTGATTTTCCTTAAACACAGGTCTAGGTTATTGCCTTACACAATAAATTCCAGTAGATTCCTACTGCATCAAGGATAGAATATAAACTCTTCTACACCTTTCCAACAAAACCACTGGACTTTGCCCCTGAGACCCCGGGCCCTTCAGGTGAATGCTCACTTTGTATTGACCAAACCAAGACTCTGAGTACTTCCCATCCATTTTCAAGCCAAATGCCAAAGTTATTCCCCTGGCTTCTAGCTACTCTTTATGTGTTGCCTTCCCCAGTGTAAGTCTAAGATTCTTGAAGGCAGGGACTTTCTCGCTTGCCTGGATTTCTATCTCCACTGTTTAGCAAAGTATCTGACCACTAGTAAGCTCTTAGTCAATGCTTTATTATTCATTCATTCACTCATCACAGCAGCAAGGTACCCTGAGGGAGAGACAATAGGGAGCACGCGCCAGCTGAGGCAAACCAATGCACTACTTCACTCTCCTTTCTCCCTGCAGCCTGATGGAGACAGTCTAAGGCACTGCACCCAAGAACAGCAGTATCAAGCCCTCTCCTACCCCTAGGCCACAAGCCCTGCTTCCAGCCCAGCCTTCAATCACATCACAGGAAGCAAGCCCTCTAAAAATGTGGGGTGACAAATGCCTCTGCAGGTGCTAAAGCCCCCACCTCCTGAGACCCAGAAAAGAAAGTTTATCAACATGAAAGTCCTTGACTCTGTCACATGATTCAAAATAATAAACAGATAGGATTTTATTAGTAGAAACAAGATCAGAGAAGATGCATTACCACCTGTTTTACTGCTGCACCTAGGGACTATGGACCCTTCCCATCTGACTTGTAGCTGAAACCTCCTATGTGTTGTCTCTCCCTCTAAAAGAGAAGCTCTGTGTGAGCAAGGTCTGTCCATGATTTTCTATTTCTAACCCAAGCACTTAGCTTTTGCTTTGCATACAGTACACACCTAATAATTCCATCTCTCTGGTTTAATTATACTTTACTTTCCTTCCCACATTCTACAGTGCAGAGAAACTGGCCTCATCCTGACTCTCAAACACTACACTCCCCTCCCATCTCTTTCCCTGTTTGCGTACTGGCTATGCCCATATGCCCATGCCTGGGCCCCACACCTCTGTCTTAAAGAATCCTTCACTTGCCTTGAGTCTCTACTCAAGAGCCAACTTCTCTCTAGGATAGTTTTATTGATCCCCCTGATCTGATTGTGTCCTTTCTCCCTCGGTAACTATGTTGTATTTAACTACCTAGTATTTATTTTGTATTTGTAATATATATGCTTATAAATGTATACATAGACTGTCTCCCCCGACAGAACGTAAGCTTCTTGAGAATAGAAAGAACTTCATTTTATTGTTGTTTTTAGATCGTTGTCTCCTAGAACAGGCTGGCACATAAGGAGACACTTAAAAATTTGTTGATGACAAATGGCTTTTGATTAGGATGACCAAGATATTCATCTAGTGTAGTCTGCATTCTAATCAATCCTGTAATCACTTAAACTATTGGATTTAACATAAATTACAATTTCAAACATTGAATAGGGACCAAAACAATTAGCAAAAGAATAGGGAAAAGTCATCTTTGCAAATATACACTAGAAGGTGAGGGAGGATGGAGTAAGGTCTTATCCCCAACCTGGGAGGTAATCTCTGAAAGGACTCTATCTGGTGTGGGTATGGTTAAGGTCTCTGCTACAGGCTGATGGAGGCTGGCCAGCTTCAGCTATATAACACCTGGATCTCCATGCAGCATGTCTCTCAGTTTTGAAAGTCTAGATATTTCCTCCTCTTGCCTGTGAGGTCTCAGGAATTGCTCAGACTCCTGCTTCCTGGATGTCACTACTATAGCTTCTGGCTATGAAGTTTTCCCTCTTCCTCCCTCTAGCCCAAAAGTCTTCTCACCTTTAATCAGAGTCTGTACCTCTTGAGAGTTAGTTGATCTCAGGCCATATTTGAGAAAAGGTCTTAGAGCCACATGGGACCACCCTTTGTCACCTCCATTATCTTCTTGCCTGTTATTGTTTTCTCTGAACAAATTAGGAAGCTGCCTGTGATATACTTATAGCAACATAGGTGTGACAGGTGATTTTTATCATGATCACCAAGATCACATTGGCAAAAATGACTAAAGATGGAAAAAGTAAACACTGGAGACATTAGGGAAAGATATGCACACTAATACGCTATTGAGAGAGCTGTGAACCGATCCCAAAATTCTGGAAAACCATTTGGCATTCTGCTACAAATAAGAGACTAAAATGTCCATACCTTTTAACCCAGCGATTCCACTGCTAATCATGTACCCTAAAGAGGTCAGAACCAGAAAGGTTCCACAGACAACAAAATACTCATAGCAGTACATCTTTTGGGATCAAAAAACCAGAAACAAAGTGGATGCCTATTGATTTGGGAATGGTTAAACAAATTGTGATACATGAATGCAATGAAGTATTGCTACACCCTAAGAAACAGTGACTATGAAGAAATCAGAGAAGCATGGGAAGATTTATATGAATTGATACAAAGTGAAGTAAGCAGACCCAGAAAAATAATATGCACAATGACTACAATAATGTAAATAGAAAGAACAATAAAATGAAAATGAATGCTATTAAATCACACTGATCAAGCTTGGCCCCAGAGGACAGCTGAGAGAACGCAACCTCCTCCTTGCAGAGCTGGGTGTGCACTGGCTGTGGCACAAGGGTGTGCTGCAGCTCCAACCAGCTTGAGAGAGCGGCTTGTTAAATTTTCATTGTGAGGAATCACACCTCAAAAACTGGCAAAGGCCAGAAATCAGGCTTGAGTTGCTGTTTTGTTGATTCTCAGTCTTCAGAAAGTGATGGAGAAAACGTTAACTGCAGATTAAACTTAAAAGCGTTGTCGCGCGTACTTTTTCCCCTTAGATAATCACTTGTGAAATGTTTGCTGGCATGTTACTGGGTGTCAGATATTGTCGGATCGGGTTGTTATGGCTAGTTTTGCTGAACTTGCGTTTCCCCCTCTTTCTTTTTTCATTCTTTATTACAAGGCAAAGGGGGCAGAGGAGGCAGGAATGCCTGAGAACATAAAGGACAGAGGGAGAACAAAATATTTCAGTAAAAATGAAAAGGGAAAACAATCAATGAAGCCTAGATCCAAACAAGGCTCCCAAAGGTGCCTTTAATGCTTGGTCCGGTGCTCGATGAACATCCTGACGTAAGCGTTCCAGCCCACAGTCCGTCCCATGCCAGACTCCTCCTGTGTCCCATTCCCCAGCCAAGCGTAGCTGGGAGCCTCTAAAACTGGCTAAATCCCACTTGAACCAAGCTAGCAAACCAAAGAAGAGACATCCTTTTAAAAATCACAACACTGAATCAAGAACAAGCTATTAGAAAAGGAATAGGGAAGAGAATCTCTACAAGTATACACACTCTAGGGCAGCGGTGGGGAACCTGTGGCTCTTAATAAAAATATGAATTATACACAATATATAATTATATTAATTATGAATAATTATATTAATTATGATATAATTACTATTACTCTTTAATAAAAGGATTTGTTCTGTGAAGTTGGGATTCAGTCAAAGGGCCCCACTTGAGGACCTAGAGGGCCACATGTGGCCTCAAGGTCAAAAGTTCTCCACCCCTGCCTAGAGAATAGGATCTTACTTCTAAGCTGGAAAAATCTCATTTTCCAAGATGGGAAAGACTTGAGAAACAATCCCTGGACAGACTCACTTTCTGCTGTAAGAAGGGCATTGAAAAGTCTCTGGCACAGTTCAGCTAGGGTTGGCTAGCTTCATCCACTTGAAGCCTGAACCTCTGCTCAGACCATCCCCCAGTTCTGTCTCCTCTCCATAGTCTGGCTGTCACTTCTTGCTCTAAGGAAGTTTCATGAACATTACAAGACTCTAGGATCCCACTGCAGACTTTGCAGTCTCTCTCTACAGATTCCCTCTTTCTCTAGCCCAGAAATCTCCTTGTCCCTGATCAAAACCCACAACTGCCCTGTACAAGTAGCATGTCATCTCCCAGAAAGCGGAATCCTGGGAACTTCTCCAAACAAGAATTGTTTGATAACTGGGTTCAGTTATCAAGGGATGTAGTCAGGATATTCCTCACTACCCCAGTGTTGTGCATCTGTTTTTAGCTGTGTTTGGCTCACCGTGACCCTACTTGGGGTTTTGTTGGCAGAGATACTGGAGTGGCTTGCCATTTCCTTCTCCAGCTCATTTTTACAGATAAGGAAACTGAAGCAAACAGTGTTAAGTGACCTGCCCAGGGTCACACAGCTATTAAGTGTCTGAGGCTGGATTTGAACTCAGGAATATGAATCTTCCTGACTCCAGGCCCAGCTCTCTGTGTACCATGGAGCCACCTGGCTGCCCTGCTACCCTAGAAATGGCCATTCTTGTGCTGCATGAGGGAGGGCAGGAAGAATAAGCTATAACTTGAGTTGGCATGTGCCCTTCAAGAACTCTCCAAAAATGGAACTGCCTAAGGTAACAGCAAGCTCCCAAACACCAGAGGCTATGCAACAATAATGGTACTCAATGGTATACAAATGGTAGAGCTGGAAGGGACTTTGGAGACCATTTGGTCCAATGTCTTCATTTTACAGAATAGGAAACTAAAGCCTGGAGGAGGAAGTAACTTGCCAGATATCACACAGCAGCAGAAGTAGTCTTGTTCGCTTCTTAAAACATCCAGATCCAGCACTTCTCCCTGTTATCCCATATATTCTCCCTACTCATCCTGACATTTTATTTCATACTGTCTTGTACCACCACCCACCCTCAACCATCCACGGGGGGCTGGGAACTCCCAAAGAGAGACATCTTCTTTTTGCCTCCCTCACAGGGCTAAGAACAGGGCTTGGCAAATAGGAAGTATACACTAGGAATGCTAGAAAGGACCCTAGTGATCATGAATTCCTACACCTTCATTTTACACAGGAGCAAACTGAGGCCAGAAAAATGACGGGCCCAAGGTCACAGAGGTACTAAGCAGCAGAGCCTGCTTCAAGTCCAGGACTTCTGCCTCCAAACCTAGGGCACTCCCCAGTTCTCTTGTTGACCTCCAAAGAAAATCAACTGAGAAGGAACAGTGGGCATATTCATCATCTTTGAGTCCCACAGACTGATTTCTCTGATGCCCTAGAACTATGGCCTCCCTCTATATGTGTGTGTGTGTGGAGCGGGGGAGACTCTCTTGGACTCACCGGTTTCATGATCCAGGTGATGCCGGGAGTTTTTCGAAACTCCTCCACAAAGAGATGATAATCAGAAGGCAATTCAAAGGTCTTAGGGAAGAAGTCACACTTAGATGCTTCCAGTTTGCCCACTTCTCTCTCCAGCTGCTTCCGAAAGCGTTTCAGGTTCTTCACCATGTAGTTCTTCCTTGTTAGCTGAGGGACCATACAGAAATGGGGTCAGCCAGTCCCCTCTCCTACCTGGGGGCCTGGCATCCACCCCATGCCCCTCACCTCCAGCTTCCCATGTCCACCTGAATCCTTGTAGTCACAGAACAAGTCAAGGCCTGTGCTACTAGTCTCCATGCTCGGTTTATATTCTGCCTGGAGAAAGCAGTTCCCTTCAGCCTGGATATTCCAGAAACTCAAAGCAAGTTGGAAGAGGAGATTGCCCCAAACAAGGACAAGTCTCATCCTTCAAGAGGGACCTGGGTTCTCTCATGGGGTACCCATTAAGTGTCTCCAGGCCCTTCCCTCCCCGAAATGCTTCACCTCGTAGTGATTTCGGAAGTGGCTGATTCGGACGTGCTCATCCATATAGGTGTGGTCAAAGTTTTCCCGAAGCCAGCTGACGTCACACCAGTAGAAATCCCATTCCCCCTCACTGTAGGGTACATGAGTTTTGGTCACCAAGGGATTCTGAAGAACTCTAGTCACAATAATTAAGAGTGGGTAGGGAAAAGCCAAGACTCTACCCTCTAACTCTCTGATTACTGAGGGGGCAGGGTCTGAGGCCCAGAGAAGGCCCACCTGTAGGTCAAGGGCAGTAGAGAAAGACCCCTCTGGACAAGGAATCAGGGGAACTAGATTTAAGTCTTGACTTTTCCTGGATTCAAACACAGATCCTCTCACTCCAAGTCCAGTCCACCATCCGCTTCAGAACATTGCCTCCCTATTCATGCATTAGTACAGATGATGGAGAGTTAGCTGGAAATGGAAACCTTGACCCCCATTCCTCAAATATAAGAGAGAAAACAGGAAAAGAAAAATATTCTAGAATTCAGTGAAAAGGTCTCACAAATGAATGAGTTCTCAGATGAGTGAGTACCTAGAACTAAATTCAAAGGAATTAGTTCCACGGGGTAAAATTAGAAGCAACTTGGAGGATCCCTACTGCCTCTCTATGCAGGTAGGGCTAAGATTTCCTGTCCCAATTCCCTTTTGGCTTAGAAGGGGCAGCAGAAATAGGTGTTGGTAGAGAAGTAGGCTCCTGGCTTTTTCCTATCCAATTCTCTATAGGAAAACCACTGGTGACTTGGAAAAGAGGTTACAGTATCTCTAGGCTCCTCAAAACCCTGAGCAGTTCACCCACTGAACTGGGGGCTGTACCTGAGGTCATACAGGGGCCTGAGACAAAAAGACCCTTAAGCATAGTGCATTTCCAGCAGATTGCTTTCTTCATGGTGAGCCCCAACATATGAATGGTCAAGAGCTACTCCCTCCTTTCCTTAACCAAGAGAAAAACAGGAGCCCAAAGGACAGCAGGAAACACTCAGAGAAGAGAGGTGAGGGAAGAGCTGTCTTACTCCTTCACTTCCACCCATCCAGGCCTTCGGCGGAGGACGTCCGTAAGAGTATTCATGACTGTGCACTTGAATCGGATACATACTTTCTGGTCCCTAAGAGACAGACCCACATCAAAACTTTCAGAAAGTCAATGGCTTTCCACGGGAAGTTCTGGGGAGGCAGAAGAAGGATATGAAAAGAAGGCTCTAAAGTCTCTTTAAGTCTTAAAAGTCTCCTTCCTTCCCTTGCCTCCCCCCACAGCCTTTCCAACCTTTCTTCCAACTCCCTTCTAGCTTCAGAATTTGGAATCCCAGGACCAGGGTCTTAGGATCCTACAATTTTAAAAAGCTAGGAGTGAACAACTAGGCTTGGGGGGGAGGGGGTTGGCAGTATGAAAAGAGAAGATAAGGGAAGAAATGTTAGTGTTACCAATCAAATAAAATGCACAATAAAGTTTATTTCACACGCAATTAAGAATCTCAGACTGTTGGGGCTAAAAGGGAACTTCTGGCCCTGGTGTCAGGAGGACCTGAGTTCAAATTCAGCCTTAGACACTTAACACAAAACTAGCCACGTGACCTTGGGTAAGTCACTTAACCCCAATTGCCCTACCTTCCCCCCTCCAAAAGGCAAAAAAATAAAAATAAAATAAAAGGGAACTTCTATGCCACCCAGCCCAATTCCCGCATTTTACATATGGGGAAAAAAATGAGGCCCTGCTCAAGGAAACAGAATGTATTATAGATCACAAACTTATAGCTAGAAATGCCCTTCAAGGTCATCTGACTGTCTGACGCCTTCGTTTTACAAATTAGGAATCTGAGGCCCAGAGAGATCAAGCCACTTGCCTAGTCACAGAGATAAGGGCACAGTCAGGATCTGAACCCAGTCCTTTTACTCCACAGCCAATGTTCTTTCCACCACTGCTCAGCTGGAATGACTTTGGAACAATTACCAAATCAAACACTATTCTGCCCTTCTAGTCACCCCGTTCTCTGGCCAGGCAGAAGACTTCAGGGTGAACAACTCTGAGCCTCCCCTTCTCATTTATAAGATAAGGGCCACAAAGCCCCTGCTGATCCGCCCAGAGGTTGTGGGGAGGATCAAGTGAGATAACAGAAATGGAATTGCTTTACAGATGGGTCAAACCAGGTGTTGTATAATTGCTTCTGGCCTTGGAACTGGACAAGGCCTTTCCTTCTTGCCTTCCTCCAAAGCCAGGCCACTCACCGCTCTTTCGCCTTTGGTGCACCATGGCTCTTAGCACACTGATTCTGGAATTTGAAAAAAGGAGGCAGATAAGCAACAATTCCACCAGACAGGAGTACAAGGCAGCAGGAGGACCCTTTCCTTATAGGTCCTTACAGGTGTACTGAAGGGCAGGAAAGAGCCCCACATATCCTACCAAAGATGAGACTGTTACCAGATAAAGGGCAAGAGGACTTGTAAGGCTGGTCTCTGTGTCTGCAGAGATGTGGGACAATTTTGTTCTTGAATCATAAATCATCACCTAGTCACAAAACCTGAGGCAAGTCCCTTCCTCTCTCTGTGCCTCAGTTTCTCCCTCTTTAAAATGGAGAAGTTACAGAAACTCCAGGGTTAGACTGAACCAAACCAACAAATTAATAAGCATTGATTAATTATCTCCTGAGTGCCAGGAACAAAACAGGAACACCCCCCCCCAATCATCAAGGAGCTTATATTCTGTCAGTGAAACAACATGTACACAAATAAGCAGAGTACATACAAAAAAACCACAAAGTAATTGGAGCAGGTGCGGTGGGGGGAGGCCTCAGAAACAGAGGGGATCAGGAAAAGCCTTCAGTAGGAGGTGGCTCTTGAGCTAAACTTTAAAAGGAAGTTAGGAATTACACAAATTAGAAGTGAGAAAGAAATGCTTTCCAGACAAGGGGAAAGGCACTGAGAGAGAGAGGGAGCAGCCAAGAAGCCAGTTTGGATATAAACATAAATAATGTGTAGTGCTGGCGGCTGGAGACAGAGAGTGAGGAGACAACAGGGAGCCACAGGAGCTTTCTCAACAGGAGCAGTGAATGTGATAGACCTGTCCTTCTAGATAGACTAATACCTCAGCAGCTATGTAGAGAATCTCATGGAGAAGAGAATGATTTGAGGCCTGGAGTAGGAGAGAGGGTGGAAGTGATGTGAACAGACAAGGTCATGGGCTCAAAAGATATCGTAAGGACTGACAGGACTTGGCAAACTGTTCATGAGAGCTAAGAGTGAAGGGTAGACGCTGGCTCCTGAGTTACAAACTTAAGTGACCAGAAGAACTACGGATATCATCACTGGAAGTAGGGGACGTAGGAAGAAGGTTTTGGGGAAGAAGGTAGTGAGTTCTATTTTGGATGTGGTGATGTGGGTCTGGGGCTCAGGAGAGACTAAGGCTGTTTATATCATCTCCATGCCCATGATTGTTGTATCCATGGAAGGAAGAAAGATCACCAAAAGAGGAGATGTAGAAAGAGAAGAGAATTCAGGACAGGGCCTTGGGGGATTATATATGTATGCATGTATGCATGTGTGTGTATATATATATATATATATATGTATGTATGTATGTATATATGTATGTATGGGCATACACATATATGTACAATGAGTTTGTACATTATATATGTATATACATATGTGTTATATGTTGTATATATACATATATATGTATACACAGACCAGTTTTAGGGGGTGGGCTATGTGTAAGGATCCAGCAAAGAAAACTGAAAAGTAGTGGCCAGAGAGAGCCAAGAACATTTTAACTATGTGGGAAAAGACTCCCAATTTGACAAAAACTATTTTTGTTCTGTAAAACTTGGACTTAGTCAAAAGGCTGCACCCAAGGACCTAGATGGCCACATGTAGTCTCAAGGCTGCAGGTTTCCCACCGCCCCACCCACTCCCACCCCTCCCCTTCCCCTGTCCAGAGGGTGAAGATCCTAGTTCACCCAAATTAAGATGCCATGGTTTAAACTGGCAAAAAGGGGAACGGCCATCCTTACCTTGCTCCCTCTCGTTTGTCCCTCCAGCTCAGATGGGCCTGGTTTGAGCCTTGGTACCCTTGGAGCCAGCATTGCAGGTGGGGTGGTATACCAAGCCAGCCTGGAATGGAATCCTGGAAGCCAGGGTGCCTAAGACTGGAGCCCATGGTGGGCTTTGGACTTGGAAGTGGGACTGTGCACTATAGGAACTAAGTAAGTTGCCCAGTTCTAGTAATATTACTAATAATTTTAAAAAGTGCAAATTAATTATTGTGATATAAAAACAAAAGGCATGAATAAAATGTCATTTAAAAAAAATAACAGATTTTTAAAAACAAGTGAAGGAATTAGACTAAACAAATCTTTAGACTCTTCCAGGTCTGACACTTAAAGTCCACATTGTAAGACGTTGGACCTGCGCTGTCCACTGAAACTGAAATCATGAAGGGAGGAGGTAAGTTCAAGGACGATCTTGTAAGTCCCTCCCACCCCACGAGGAGGTGGAGCTGACTCTTTAGCCCTTAACTCCCATCTCCCCACGTGGCCTAGAACCCTGACTACACAGGCCGCATCCAAGGCACGCCTTTGACTTGGCAGCCCGGATGCAAAAGGGAAAGATGGCAAAAAGGTTCCTAGAAAGTGATGGAATCCTGGGAGTAAAGGTAACACTGTAAGCTCCGCCCCCTTTCGGTGAAGGACACTCCCACAGCCACTAGAATCGAGCCTGTTTCTCTCCCCACTGTCCCCAGGACAGTCTTAGAGGCCCAATGCATGCCGGGACTTGTAGTCTCTTGTCCTACGGTTCCCTTCCCTCACCAGGGCATTCAAAAACACGCGCAGATCAGGAGGAATTCTCTCCTCTGTCCCCTACCCCAGACTGATGCTGGCGTTCGTGGTCCTCTGGCAGTTTCGTCTTCCTCCTTGGGGAGGATGGCAGAGCTGCTGCTGGCTCGGCCTTTTCTTACCTTCGGTTTGGACATTGCATTGCCTCCCGGACTTCTGGGGTAATCTCCCGCCTGCCTTAAAACGACCGCTGCGTTCCTCTCACTCCGGTGCGTCGCGTTGCCGAAGCAACGCTTCGGCCCGCTTCCTCCCACCTCCCCGCCGCGTCCATCAGGGACTGAACTTGAACGTGATAGGCGGAGCCGAGGGCAGGGGCGGGGCAGACGCCCTATCGCAGTGCGCACCCTGGAGACCCGCCGGCCCTCTCCACGTGTTTGTACGCTGCGCCTTCCTGCCCACGGCTGAGCAGTCGTAGGTTTGTTGAACACTTCTCTTTACCTGGTGACGAAATTTATTTTCTGTAGGGTACGTGACTGATTAAGGAGACCGAGAGAGGAAAAGCGATCTACCCAAAGGCACACAGCAAGTGAGTGGTAGAGGCAGGATTCATTGCCTCCTAGGTCCTGGAAACCTCTCCCAAGCCTCCTTCCGCTTTATTAGCGTGCAGTACAACCATGTATGGATCCTTGTGTTTAACGATCCTGTGGATCCCCGCCTAAGGATGATGTAACTTCCAGCCGCCCCTCTTTTCTGGTGTGTGTGTCTGTCTGTGTGTATCTCCATCACTCAGCCTCCACACAAGAGCCCAGGGGGCGGCTCCTTTGCGGAGGTGTCACTGTCTGTGCTGAAAAACACAACTCAGAGAACATTTATTAAGCAACTACAGTGTGTGAGGCATTGTGCTAGACCCTGGTTATACCAAGTGAAACATTCCTGGGCTGTCTGCACCTATAAATAGACCATGAGCAGAATAGGGATTTCCTCTTCAACTAAAGAGTGCCCTTGTTTAGAAGTCAAGAGACCCGGCTTCTAGTTGAGGCTCTATTCCCAAGTGAATGTGTGCCTTTGAATAAATTACTTCTCTTTAGTGGGCCTTATTGTCCCCGTCTGTAAAATGGTCCCTTCCAGCTCCGACATTCTATGCGTCTATGAAACTTAAGACAAATACCCTCTCATTCCTATTTCTCTCCCCCTCAACTTAACATTTCCTTTCCCTCACCCCAGGTATAGAGAGGCTGTGTATCTTCAACCAAGCACAGCAACGACAGGGATCTCACCCCAGAATCAGTCCCTGGAAATAACTGTCTTTCTCTCCTCCCCTGCCACTCCAACACATCTAGCTTCCCACAGATCCATGCATGGTGCCTGCTTGTGACAGTCCTACCAGGGTTTGCCCTCCCCCCAAAGGTGCTCCCGTCCCCTGGGCATGGCCAGTGGGGCCCAGGCGAGAGCCAGCTTCCCACTGCAAGGTTGAAACAATCTCTCCTTGTCCCTAGTGGGGGTACAAAAGACAGCCCTTGGGGGTAAGGGACACTGAGGCTTTTGTTCATTTAGCTTAGCCTGGCCTCCAGTCAGCAGCCTAGCAGCCTGCACATGATTAGGGAATAGGTGGAGCCTTCCGGCTCTGCCATTGTCTCCCAGCCCTAGGCTGCCAGGGCTAGCTCACCGAGAAGTAGCACCTTTGAAAGCTGGTTGTATCATCGGAGCTGGACCAGGAGAAAGAGCCCCGCGCCTGCGCCTGGATCTGACCCCCCCAGGCAACCAGGGGCCCTGTAGGGCTGGAGCCTGATTGGGAGCTGGAGGCAGGGGCAGCCGGCTGGCCCACAAGGACCATGGGGAATGGCATGAACAAGGTAAGGACTCAGTGGGGATAGAGGGTGGGTTGAGCCTCAGTGCAGACCCCCTCCAACTAGCTAATCCCACCATTCCCCAGCCCCCAAAGGAATTTCTTCTGAGACCAAATTGACTCAAATCTGTTCAACCCACTGCGGAAGGGACTGGCTCTGTATATATTCTGTCTCTCCCCTTCCCTGCCATTTCAGTTTTGTCCTTCATCTCTGCCATTCTGTCTCCTCCTCACTGTGTTTCACCTCCCCTTTTGGGCCATCTACCTGTCTCTGTGTCTCTCTCCCTCCCTTCCTCCATCTCTTGGTCCCTCTCTACATTTCTGTCTTTGTCCTATCTGTCCCTTCTCCCTCCCTCTCTCCATCTCAGAGTCTCTGTATTTCTGCCTTTCTCTCCTATTCTCCCTCCCTCTCCATCACTCAAGGCCTTTTCAATACTTATTTCTCTATATTCTTTTTATTCCTCTCCATCTCTTTCTGTCCTTCTGTCCCCATCTCTTTCCATATATGCTTCCTTGCATCCTCTGTGTTTTCGTTTTTGTCTTATCTGTATCTCTCCCTCCATCTGTTTCTCTGTCTCCAAATTTCTCTTGCAACCGTCTGTCCGTTTTCCATCTGTCTCTCTATATACTTCTCCCTTTGTCCTCTGTCCTTTCCATTTCTTAGTCTGACTTTCTGTTTTTCTCAATGACTTTACATCTATATTTCTCTCTCTGTTCTCTTCCTGAAGATCTGACCCTGTTCCTGTCTCTACCTGACTTTCAGAGATCTAACTCAGGGCCAGAATTTTAGCGTTTCCTTGAGTGTAGCATATCTCTCATCAGTATCCTGGGTCCTGAACTCCCTGTCTCCAAACTTCTCTAGAACCACAGTATCCTATTAACCCAGGGAAGATCATAAAAATACCTACCCAGGCTAACAGGCTGCTGAACTCAGCTCTGACCATCAGGATTCTTGGATTCTCCTCCCGGATCTGGGCCAGCCCCTCAGTCCCTGGGTGCAGATTGGGTCATTCAGAAAGAAGAAAGGGTGGGTCAGATGTGGGAGAGGTGTCATGGGGACAGTTATAGGAGTGGGGATGAGGCATAGGGGTCAGGGGAAGATGGAGAGAAGCTGTGTATCTTCAGCCAAGCTCAAGTCACGCCTTACGGAATGTTTAGAGACCAGGCTGTTTCTGATGTCAGTATTGGTGTAATTAATGGAAAGAGGATTTGGTGGCAGAGGGAACAGGGTTTGCCTCCCAGTTTTGCCCCTTACTACCCCATCAGGCCTTAGACATATCACTTCCACTCTTTAGGTCTGTTTCCTTATCTGCCAAGTTGAGGGTATGTGGATTGCATGATCTCTAGCTCTAAACCCTATCATCCTGTAATAACCCAGCAGTATCAAGGGTTTGAGAAGCATGGGCAGCAAGGCCAGAAGACTTCTCTTTCATTCCAATTCATGTGGACAGCCCAGTGGTTGGGTGAGGGGAGAAGGTACCACCTCTACACCCCTACTGTGGCCCAAATCTGACCTTCCTCCTTTCCATGCTCCTACAGGTTCTTCCTGGACTCTATCTGGGCAACTTCATTGGTAAGCAGTGCCTGCTCTCAGGTCCCTAGGGTCCAAACACTGCTCAGCCCGACCCCAGCCCTTCCATCTACCATACAAGCCTATACCCGGCACCTGGATAGACAAAACATTCCAAACATCCCAAAGCTCTCCAGGGCTGGTTGGGAGAGTCTGAAACCAAGAGGCCTGGATTTGTACCCAAAGTCCTTGGCTACCAGCTCTGTGCCTCAGTTTCTTTCAGTGGAGCACAAGTTCCTCTGCCTCAGGGAAGGACCATAGCTCTGAAATTCACCCAGAGGCTTTAGTGGTAGCTTCTGTTCAGAAAGAACTGGGGATGAGGTGAGGAGAATAACTGAAGGATAATTAAGATTAGATAGTTCTTTCCTTGACTAAGGATACATTTTCTTATACAAAGAGAATCAAAAGACCTGGGTTCTGATCCTGGTTGAGCCACTGTTTGACTCAGTGTGTCACCTTGGGTAAGACACTTCCCCTCACTAGTCCTGTTTTCCCATCTATTAAATGAGGGTCAGTGGTGTATAATGGGGAAAGTACTGCATTTGGAGTCAGAGAACCTGGGTTTGAATCCCAGTTCTACCCTTTAGTTCTTGTGCAACCTTGGACAAGTTGCAGCCTTTCTGGGCTTCGGTTTCTTCCTTTGAAAAATGAGGGGGAGGGAGGTAAAGTCAATGATGTCCAGTGTCACTTCTAGTGCTGACATTCTGTGTTTCCATCGTCCTCAGTACAGACTGCTCAAGGTAGGGGAGGAAGGAAGAAGATACCAGGGGGAAGAAGTAAAGAGCAGGTCCCCAAGAGCAAGGCCATTAGCCGACAGATCTCCGCACCAGCTAGTCCAGGAAGGCATCCTGAACACCCATCACCCTAGGGGCTGGAAAGACACCATGTTTAGTTAGTCTTCTTCCTGGTGATGGAGGTGGTCTGGAAGGTCTCGGCAGGAGCCGGAGCCCCAGGACTCTGCCCAGGGGCAGTGTGGTTTCAGAAATTGGAGGAACCTGGGTTCTGCTTCTGCTGTTAATTGACTGCCTGACCTTGGGCAAATCTCTGCCTTTCCTTCGGAGAATAAAATAAGGTAACAGATGGGATCCTGTTTTAAAAACCTAAAGTGCTTGAGAGGAAAGGGAGGAAAGGGATCACGTTACTGCAACTGACTTGGCCTGCTGATGCTGCTCCTAACCTGTCCTACTCTGGACCTAGGCCAGGATATGTCCAGAGCCTGACCTAGGGATGGACAAAGGAGGCGGCCACAGGGAATGCAACGCCCAGGGGAGTACCATGAGCCACCTATTTTTTTAAAACTTACTGCATAACCTCTTGCAATCATTTCAAGAAGGATAATAATACTTATAAGACCTCCCTTTATCACAAGGTTGTTGGAGGGTCATACTGCATAAATCTTAAAACACTGTAGAGATATAAATTGTTATTGTTATCAGTGGGGAAGAGACAGTCCTATTCTTCAGGGCAAAAAGAGACCAATATTGACCAATGCCCAATTGCCCATGTTACAGTGAAAAGGGCAGTGTGGTATAGGAGAAATAATATAGCACCTGGGGTGGAGAAATCAAAGTTTACATCCTGGCTGGGCCAGCTGTCCCCAGTCCAGGCCCTTTCACTGGCCGCTGGCAGCTTTAAGGGCTTTTGTGCTGTCCCAAGCTGCTAAGTTTACCCGAATGCTGTACCTAGCACACACCTGGCTCCTTTGAGAGACAATGGGTTGTTCTAGTGTTGAACTATGAAACTTCCCACCTCCTCCTACCACCTTTCAGAAGCACGCGCGTGCACGCGCGCGCGCACACACACACACACACACACACACAGTCTCTCTCTCTCTCTCTCTCTCTCTCTCTCTCTCACTCATAAACCCACACATAATCACACACCCCAGGAAATGGAATTAATTTTCAGTGCTTATTGATGGGGAAAAGGGAGAGGTCCCTTATGTGGGTGAGGCAAAGCAGACTTTACAAAAAATGTTTTATTGATGCCTTTTTTTTTTCCATCACAATTATTCCTGTAAGCTTCTCTCCATCTTCATTGTTAGGAAGAAAAACAATTAAGCAAAAACACCCAGCAAATTGACAGCATCTGACCAGTGCCTACAACATAGTAGGAGAGACTTGCTGAGCTTTTGGCCATAAATTGCATGTCCTTTGCAACTACCTCTAGGCCATGCCCATTCTCCTTCCTCCACCATGAATTGCTTTCTCCAGGGTGATGAGGGTTAAGAAATCCATCCTCTCTCTTTCCGTTGCTTCCCCTCAGACAACCCACTTTTGCCCTGAGCTCCACCATCCCACTTATTATGACTTCTCAATCTTTTCCCAATGCCTTCCCTTTATCCTAACCCACCCTACCCCATAACCCCAAAGGCCTAGTACCCATCCCCTTCTTTTTTGCCTTTTCCTAAGTCCCTGTTCCTTCTCTGGAAGGCTCAGCTGTTCTAAAATAGCTCCCCACTGTAGAACCATGAGGAAAGTCATCTCAGAGCACACAGAACATTAGAGCTAATAAGGACCTTGCAACACCAGATAGAGATTGCCAAAGCTGGAAGAAACCAAAGAACACAGAATGGAAGAGCTAGAGAGGACTTTTAGATTCAAGACTATCAAAGTTGGAAGGGACCTTATTGACCATCTAGAACCAGGGGTTTGTCTGTGGATAGAGATTTTTAGAGGTCCATGAGCTTGATTGGGGGAAAAATTATATCTTTATTTTTTACTAACCATTGGTTTCCTTTGAAATCTTATATATTTAAAAGCATTCTTCTGAGAAGAGGTCCATAGGTTTCACCAGACTGCCTAAGGGGCCCATAAGACAAAAAAAGGCTAAGAAGCCCTGGTCTGGACCAACTTCCTTGACTTACCGAGGAGGAGGCTAGTTGGCTAAAGGCACATGGGAAGGTCTAGCAGAACAAGGCCTGGCATCTGTTCCTCCTGACTCCAAACTCAGTGCTTTTCCTACCGCTGCCTTTGGGTGCCTGAAATTCCCACATTAGCTTCCTCCTTCCTTTTTTGAGGCAAAGGATTGACATTCTTGGTTAAAATGCAAATGCATTCCAGGGAAAAGTGAACCTTAAAACCACAGTCAACTTTTAACACACTAGCAAGAATTAGTTTATCCAAAGCCTAGTAGATACAGCCCTGGACTGATGACCAAAAGCTGTGCTGGCCCTAGGTTTGACCTGTGGTGGAGGGAAGGGTGTAAGGGAATGGGGGGGGGCACCTCTTGGCCTGCTCAGCCAGGCTCTAAGGGCTATAAATAAACCCACCAGATCAGCACTGGCTTTTTCCTCCTTCTCAGATGCCAAAGACCCAGACCAGCTGAGCAGGAATAAAATCACGCACATCATCTCCATCCACGAGTCTCCCCAACCTTTGCTACAGGTACTGGCACTGCTCCCCTTAGAGCTCCACAACCCCAGGAACATGTCCTCTAGCCAGTGCCCTGCCTGAGAATGTGGCCAGAGTGGCCCCAAGCCCAGGATCATGCTCAGTGCCAGGGTCAAGGGAGCCTGTTGTTGCCCTACTGAGAAGTATTTCATGGAGTTTGGGGGCGGGGTGGGCTAAATCCTAAGATGGAAAGGTTGGGGACACTTAGAATGGGAGTCAGGAGACATGGGTTCTAGCCCCAGACTTGACTTATTTGGGGTGGGATAGAGTCAGGAGGGAAGTCCATGACCTGAGATTTTATCAGGGAGGGGAATTTCCTGCATGGGAATTCTATCCACAGATGCAGAGTCTACACAGAAAGGCTAAAAAACTTGACTGTGGTCACACAGCTATCCATCAGAGACAAGACTTACATCCTAACTTGTCCCATCACCACTCACCTTGAGGCTGAATAAGTCAATGCCTTTGTCTAAACCTTAGTTTCTTTTCTGTAAAACAAGGGGATTAGGAGTAAATGATCTCTAAGATACCTGCCAAATCTAACATTCTATGTTGTAAAGTCTCCTTACACTTCTGAAACTCTGCGTCCTATGTTCTAAGCTCCCTTTTAGGCTCTAATATCTTTGGTTCTGAGGTCCCTTCTAGCCAACTGACATTCAGCGTTCTATGTTCTAAGGTCCATTCCAGGTCTGACATTGTGGTCTTCAACTCCCCCATCTATGAACAGAAAGAAATGAACTAGATGGCCTCTTAGGTCCTTAGAACTCTAAGAATCGATTGTTGTATTGATGTAGTCTGTTTCCAACCTGATCCCCACCCCCCAAAAAAGCTAGGACTGGAGGTGGCCAAAGAAGGCAATGCTACCTAGGACACAGCTATTTTTTTTTTTTTTAGGCAAAAGGACATGTTTTAATATGACTCCTTATAAATGTGCATATTTTTAATGCCAGAAAGTCCTGTTGTCAGGGCACAGGGAGATTTATTTTGAGATAAATCAAGTCACCTTTGTTATTTTCGGTGCCAAAGACTTTGAGGCCCGCAAGAAGCCATACCTCTCCTAGCTTTGTCTGGTCATTAACTCCCATGTCTTTCCTTTTGTCCTCACAGTTGTTTCCTACACAGAACTCAGGACTGGAAGTCAAGAGATCTCAGGTTTAAGCCCTTGCTCTGTAACTAATTCACTGTGTGACTTCCCCCTCTCTGGGGCTCAGTTCCATTGACTCATAAAATATCAAAGCTGAGAACCAGAGACATCTAGTCTTAGGGTTTGCAAAACTAAGGCCTAGAGAGGGGAAATGAACGTGGGACTGGGCATTGGGGCTGGGAAGTGAGAAGCTGGCCCTTTGCCATTTTCTGGCTTCCTGAGCTTATATTCTTCTTTTTAGGACATCACGTATCTTCGGATCCCAGTGCCTGACACCCCTGAAGTCCCTATGTAAGTATTGTACTAAGGCTATTATTGCAGGCAGGAGCAGGGGGCTCGGAGGGGAAGGTTAGTGAGGACCTTCCACTACAGAGCAGTCTATAGACCTCCATTTAGATCAGGTACTGATACCCAATGTGAAATGTCATGGAGCACAAAGGGTAACCCCAAATATTTTAGAAGGCATAGGAATGATTGAATAATTTATTCAGTAAATTATATTTCATCATCAGATTTTTAGAGCTGGAAAAGGTCACTTAAACTAACTTCATTTTATTGATTTTTTAAGTTTTATTGATTCTTTTTGCTTTTACATTACATTTATTTCCTAATATCACACCCATACCCTACCAGTAAACTTTCCTTTGTAACAAAGAAAACTTGTTGTTCAGTTGCTTTTCAGTCCTGTCCAATTCTTTGTGACCTCATTTGTGGTTTTCTTGGCAAAGATACTCGAGTGGTTTGCCATTTCTTTCTTCAGCTCATTTTACAGATGAGGAAACTGAGGCAAACAGGGTGAAGTGACTTGCCCAGGGTCACACAGCTAGTAAGTGTCTGAGGCCAGATTTGATTTCAGTGAGTCTTCCTGACTCCTGTAGAGAAGAGTACAGTTCAGTAGAACCAACCAACACAGAAACCTTGATTGACAGCATACACACTATTCCACACCTCTCTAGACAGAGGAGTGAAGTTCTTCTCCTCGTCTTTTCTCTGTGGCGAAGCTCAGTCGTTACACTTATACACAGTTCAGTTTTATTGTTTTTTCCATTTCCTTCATATTTATTGTGAATATTGTTTTCTTGGTTTTGCTTTTCCATGTTTCTCTGAATTCTTCATAGTCATTGTTTCCTATGGTACACTGAAATTCTGTTATATGTGTATTGACCCTTCTGGGCTACCTTCAGGGAGAATTATTACTATCCTCAGGTTCAAAGGTATAATCTGTGCCCACACTCCTAAAACTATATTATAGGCCCCCATCAGTGAGCTTATCTTCAAAAATTAGCCAACAGACACAAATAAAACAAAGACATTTATTCAAATGGCATAGTAAGGACAGTAACTGTAAGACATTCCCCCACCCCACCCCAATAAGACTGAGATACATTTTCCTGAAAATACACACAAGAGCCCTTGGGGGAAATGGGCATAAACTTATAAGTACACTGATGGTGAGATACAGAAAGGTAATATGTGTGACCAAGGGGACTCCCACCTCTGGTATTATCACCCTCGTGTCCTTTCTTTTTCTTATGGAATCCTAATGCTGTTCCCCTTCAGGTTGCTCACTCACCTGGGTGCCCAGAGTTCACCTTGCTCAGAAACTCAACTCTTGGTTGCCAAGGCTAGTTCTTGCTTTTGTTTGTAGTCTGCTGTCTGTGTTGCTGCTGCCAGCACTCAAAGATTCTTCCTGCCTCAAGTTTTTCTACCTGATTCTCTGTCTGTGTCTGTCTGGACTGTGAGTGGTTGTGCTCCCCACCAGGAATGGTATCTCATCTTTAGGGAGTAGCTCTGTGGCCACAGCCTGTGTGGGTTAGAGGGAGGGAATGTTCTCCTTCCACCTATACCTGTTTCTGGCCTTTTACTGCACAACTCTTTGAACTGAGCAGGTCACTCCATTTCCAAGCATGTGGTTGATGGGAAGTCAGGTGTGAAAAAGAGAGGGATGACAAGGCACAAACATGTCTTTTTACTTAATTTAACATACCCCTTACTTTTTTTCCCATTACATCTTAAGCTAGACAGTGGGACATATTTGTATACCATGGTTTTTTGTAGCTGATCTTCAATCAGTAGACACCTACTTTGTTTCCAATTTTTTGCTACCACAAAAAGTGCTGCCAAAACCCTGGGTCCTAATCTCAACTGTACTACTGACTCTTTGTGTAACATCTCTTCTCCATTTTTCTTCCTGTGTAAAATGGGGAAGTTGTAATAAATCAGGCATCCTTAATGTTTTGGGTACCATGGAACCCTTTGTCAGGCTGATAAAACTGGGGACCCTGATTCTGAATAGTATTTTTAAATTCATAAAATAAAATGCATAGGATCATAAAGGAAATCAATTATGTTGTAATAGAATTGTCAAAATATATGTATTTTTTAAAAAAAATTCACAGGGTGAAGGAGCCCTGGTCTCAATGATCCCTACAATGTCTTCTAGGTCGAACATGCTATGTCTTCATAATCATAAGTCATATTTCCATTGTGACTTAATGTTTGTAGAGCACTTTCCCCACCAAGATAAAATGACTTTCTTATGTGATTAGTAAGTGTTAGAGCCAAGGCTTGAACTTGAAAAACCTAACTTAGTCCAGCTCCAGTCTGTGAAGTTTCCTTCCAAATCCAATGGTCTGTCTTCTATATCCTGAGGGCCCTTTCAGCGCTGATATTTTGTGTTCATAGGATCATAGGTTTTACAGATAGAGCAGACCTTAAAGGAATGTCTAGTCTCATTTTATAGATGGGGAAATTGACTGGCCCAAGATCACACAGATAATATATCAGAGGTAGGATTCAAACCCAGGTCCTATAGTTCTAGCTGCAGTACTTTTTAATTAAAAAAAATAAAAATAAATTATTGATCTCTTTTGTTTCTATATCACTTTTATTTCCAAATATATCCCTTCTCTGGGGAAGCTGTGTGGCACAATGAATAGAATACTAGCCCTGGAGTCAGGAGGACCTGAGTTCAAATCTCATATCTGGCCTCAGACACTTACTAGTTATATGACCCTGGGCAAGTCACTTAACCCCAATTTCCGCCAAACATCCACAACAAATATATCCCTTATCCTTCCCTTGCAAAGAGAGTCATCCTCCATGACAGAGAATTTTTTTTAAAAGGGGGGGGAAACATGTCAGTCTAACTAATGACCCCATCAGCTGAGTGTGACAAGGTAGGCAGTATGCAATGCCCTCTGCAAAGAGAGGAAGAAGGGAACTGCATTTTTTCATCTCTTTTGGGGAACTAAGCTTGGTCACTGTCATTAAGCAGAATTCAGTCTTGGGGCTGCTTGTTGTCATTAATTCCATTTATTACTGGGTTGTAGTCATTGTATGTATTTCCCTGGTGTGGCTGGTACTCTTTCCACTGCACCACAGTCCATCTCTTCCAGGGCTCTTCCCTGCTCTGACATTTTACATTCTAAGCTCCCTTACAGCTCTAGCTTGATTTGTCTTACCTGAGAATATCAAGGCACCTTATCCAGTGATGCCTTAGAGGAAGAAAAAGGGTGTGTGGCAAACCCAGACCCAAAATAGAGCCTCCCAGGCAGGTCAAGGCACACTGGAGCAGAGAACTCAGGACAACCATTCACCAGTGTCTCTTTCTCCTCTAGTAAGAAACACTTCAAAGAATGCATTAATTTTATCCACTACTGTCGCCTCAGTGGAGGGACCTGCCTCGTGCACTGGTGAGCCACCCACTAACCCAGAATCCTGGCCACTGCCTGGGACCCTATCTCTTTGGACTGCAGGATGAGGACCTAAGAAAGGGAGGGTCCAGAGTTCCAAATGGGATTTTTAGCTCAGTAAGATGCCCCTCCCCTTCCCCTGCCCCATCCTTCACCCCTTGTTCAGAAAACACTTTCCAAAAGGATCTGTTGAAGTGCCTGGAATTCCATTCTTCCTGACTCATCCCTTTGGGGACAGTAGAGCAGTATGGAAACAGCACTGGGCTGGAAATTAGGATCACTCCAGGTTCGACTCCTAGGTCCGATACTGATTCATTATGTGCCCTTGGGAAGTCACTTTTCCTTTCCAATTCCTGGCTCCCTTGTCTGTGAAATGAAAGGGTTAAAGTACATAGCTTCTGCTTGGAAAAGTCCTTTGTTAAAACCCCAGTTTTCTTTGCTGAGAATAACATTATGAATATACCTAAGGAGGGATTCATCTGACCCATAGACTTCCAGCCAGGCAGTTACCCCACCACCATCCAGGAGCTCCCTACTTGGAAGTTTCATTGGCAGATGGTAGGAGGGGGAGGGTGTACAGTTTTGGGTCCTGCCAGGAGAGTCAGCCTGCTTGAGGAAGCATGGTTAGCTAGGGAGCTGAGAGTCATGCAAGGTGCCCTTAAGGAGGAGAGAAATACTGCAAATATAGGCCAGAAACACAGAAGAGAAATGTTACCAACTTCACCACTGGACTAGGCTCTAGCCCTGCCATACCTCTAATTCCTCCTACCCCAACTGTGGGCCCTAGGGAGCTGACAAGATGGCTGTTCTGAGCACCAGCGGTGATGGGGCCCAGGAATCTGCCCTAATAGGGCAGTCATAGAATCATGCAATCATAGAACGTCAGAACTGGAAGGGGCCTTACTTAGCACAGAGGACATAGAAAGTCAGAGCTGAAAGGGGATTGTGTAGGTCTGGTCAAACTTCTGCTTTGTAGATGGAAAAACTGAGACTCGGAGGAAGGAGAAGTGGCCACAGTCACACAGAAAGTTATCAGCAGAACTCAGATTTCATGACTCCCATTCCTGTGTCCTTTCCACTAAGCCATAGTTCTGGATGAGAGGACCAGGGCCCAGGGAGCAAGAACAACTCAGCTTCTTTAGCTCCTGGGAACAAGGAGAAAATCGCCAGGCTGAAGTCCAGCCAGAAAGATTTCCTCTCCTATGGAGAGGGCAGGCTAGAATGCTGTAGAGGAGAGGCAGAGAACAGGAGAGAATGGATTCCCTGTGCTTTGTGATCACAAGTTCTGTCATTTGTGAACTGCAGAGACCCCTGTCCCTGCTATAGGATGCCAGGCTCACTGACCCCTCCCCTCCCCGGCTTCAGTGGCCACTAGGGGATCGAGCAAGGAGAGCAGCCCCAGTGGGGGTGGGCCTAGTTGCCCAGGCTGCAATGCCAGTAACAAAATGTTGGGCATCCTCAGCTTTGCAGGCATCTCCCGAAGTGCCACCATTGTGACAGCCTACGTGATGACAGTGACAGGACTGGGCTGGCGTGAGGTTCTGGAAGCAGTAAAAGCGGTCCGCCCCATCGCCAATCCCAACCCAGGTTTCAAGCAGCAGCTGGAGGAATATGGCTGGGGCAGCGCCCGGAAGGTAATGGGGGAGGCTGTGTGGCCCAGCTAGAGGGGTGGGAGGAGAGGAAGCTGCCCTCCTGAGAGCGGGCTTGGGGAGGGAAGGGGAGGGAGGTTCCAAGCACCAGGCACCACTCTGAGGCCCCTAGGGAGTGGGGAAGGTAGGGGGAAGAGAATGAGCATTTATAGCATCTACTGTGAGCCAGGAACAGGGCTAAGTGCTTTTACAAATATTCTGTCGTTTGATCACAATCTACCAACTTCATAACTTGGGTAAATAAAATCCAGTCATTAATCTTACCCTTTTTGGCCCTCCTAAGTCCCCCTACCCTTTATGCTATCCTGGAGCACAAAGTCAGGGGCTGGCCTCATGGGAGAGGGGCCTGTGCCTCGGCAAATGGAGTGCTATGTGGCCTGGTGTATCTACAAGGCTAAGGGCAGAGCAGGTGCCCTCTCGCCCAGGAGACTGGTGAGAAACCTCCTGCCTTACTTGCTATAGGGTCAGAGGTCTGCTAAGGGATGCTTCTGGGTGGGGCCCAGCAGGTGCTCCATCCCTGCCCTATTCAGAATATCTTCCAAGGGAAGGGAGGAGGGCAACACTTGGTATGAAACCAGGGTCCACAGAGCCCATCAGGAATAACTTCTCCTCTAACCCTAACTTCCAGACATTTTCTACAGTACCTTGGCCTAATATGGACTATGCCACTGTCAGAAGGGGGAATTGTCCCTATCAGGTGTGGGGGACACCGGGCCCCGTGAGTCCTTTCTAAGAGGGGAAGGAGCATCAAGGGCTTGAGAGACAAGTCTGTTGGCCTCCGGAAGAGAATTTAGAGGTCCTCTTATTTTACAGCTTGTCTCTCCCTCTTTAATATTGCCCTCCCTGACCCCAAGCTTCAGCCTAATGGCTAAGCCTCCTGGCTGAGACTACCCTGACCTTCACAGATGAGACTAGACGTGACTTCAGGGTTGGGGGAGGAAGGACTGGGCTGTCTTGGTTTTGTTCCTCTGTCTTTGATTTCTCAAATTCTTTCCCCATCTCCCATTTACACTCTTCTCTAACCCTCCCTTTCCCCCACCCCACCCCACCCCACCTTCCCCGCTCCGGGCCCACAGCTGCGCAGGCAACTAGAAGAGAAGTATGGAGAGAGTCCGTTCAATGATGAAGAGGAGATCCGGGCCTTGCTACCCCTATGCAAACGCTGCCGGGAGGCGTCCCCATCGGGCAGTGCTGAGGGTACCCTGCAGAGACTGGTCCCTAGACCCCCTCGAGAGGTCCGGAGGCCTCTCCCTCTTCTTGCCCGTGTCAAGCAGACTTTCTCCTGCATCCCCAGGTGTCTGTCCCGGAAAGGGGGAAAGTGATGGCTCTAAGTCATGTCCAGGCCCTTATTTACAAAGCTGAGTTGGGTGGGAGTCAGGCTTAGGACCCAAGAGCGTCAAGGCAGAGAACTGGAAGGATGCACAAGACCAGACTACAGCAGAGACACACAACTGGGAGCAGCCTTGTGGTTTGGGCTGGTGCAGATACCCTTGCCTGCCCTGAAGAAGACTATTCCTGGGGTTCAACTGGCTATGTCTATTCCTGCTGATGGTTTCTTCTTCCCACCTATTTGTGTCTCTCCCCTGTCTCTTGTCTCCCTCCTGTCTCCACATCTCTGTTGGTTGCCTCTGGCCCCTAAGTACCATAGGGTCCAAAGGAAGGTCCTAGTCTCCCTTACCCCATAAAAGATGGTCCCGCATCTGAGCTTCTGGGCCATGTCACCTGATTCCCTGGGTCCCACACGTCTGGGTCTGGTGTCTGTGAGTCTGTCTCCTGTCTGCGTCTGTCTCTTTGTCTGGTCTGATGAGGCCCTGCTGCAGTAACTGGTGCCTTAGGTTCTGGGGAGACCCAATCTGCCTGGATTGACTGAGCCCCTGCCTTACTGAGGAAAGGAGCTGCTAGGATTTGGAGCTGGATAAGACCCTGGAGATAAGAACATCCAGTCCTGCCTTCTCATTTTACAGATAGGGAACCTGCTGCCCAGAGAAGTAAAGAGTGGTGTCCAAGGTAGGCAGTGATGGAGGCCAATTCTAATGCAGCCCCTGACCCCAGATTCAGAGCTCAGAGGCAGCATCCCTGGGGGAGAGTGGACCGGGGTGGCTTTGGTCTGTGGGCCCAGGAGAACCAAGGAGAATGAGCAGAGCAAGAGAGACTGAAAATGAGGGGTGCAAGGAGGTGATGAGATTAAAAACAGACTGAGAATGTACTGGCAGCCAATGAGGAGCTTTCTCTTAGTACTGTAGGTATTGTTATTCCCATTTTACAGATGAGAAAATAGTCTGAGAGAGGTTAAGTGATTCACATATAACTAGTCAACATCAGAAGTGAGACTTGAACACTCGCCTTACCTGACTGCAAGTCTGACACTCTTACCATTATACTACACTGCCTCATTTCACAGAAGGGGAAACTGAGGCCAGAAAAAGTAAGAGGCTTACCCAAAGTTAGAACCAGAGCCAAGTTGAACCCTTTTTCTGACTTCAAATTTAGAGCCCTGAGAGACTCCTAGGAGCACCAGTCTGGTCTCCCAACTTCTTTTTAATCACCACCTCAGGTGGAGACCTGGGATCCTCGAGGAAAGAAAGGCAATGCATAAACAAATTAGATCTTTTGGGGAGAGGATTTCCTACAACCAAGAATGAGCTAGCAACTAGTGGGGCCCCAGGTCATGCCTCAGAGTTGCCCAGGATTCCCAAATACCACCCAAACCACTGAAACTAGTCCAGCCCCTGACAGTGAGCCCCCAATACCCTCACAGTTCTCATTCCCCTGAACAGTCACCCTCATTGAACCTCATCCTTTCACCCACTCGAAAACTTTTATCATTTCACTAAACACTTTAATCTATTTTTATTTTTTAAACAATAATCTTAGTTGATGCTTTTGACATCACAGTCATTTTGGGAGATCCTTCATTCCTTCCTACCTTGCCATCATTAAATGTGCTCTCTTTTATGAAAAAGTTCAACAGACCAATTCAGTGACCTTGTCTGGCAGTATGTGCAACATTCTTCCTTGATGGTCCCTTCTATCTCTGCAGAAAAGAGGGAGGTGCTTCCTTATCTGGTCTCAGGGCCAAGATTGGTCATTACAGTTACATAGAATTGGACTTTATTTTAATGGGGTTTTTGTTTGTTTACGTGGGTATAGTCATTGTATATATTATTTTTCTGTTTTTTCTGCATCAATTCATACAAGTCATCCCATGTTCTCTGAATTCCTCATTTTGGTTATTTCTTACCATGTAACTTCCATGTTATATTACACACGTACCACAATTTGTTTATCCCTTCCCCAAAGGGCACACATTTATTTCTGGTTTTTTTAATACCACAAAAAATATTGCTTTAAATTTTCTGGCATACATGGGGCCTTTCTTTCTTGAACTCCTTAGAGAATATGCCAAGTAATGGAATGTCTGGGTCAAAGGGTATGAAGAATTTAGGGACTTTTCTCACATTATTGTAAATCATTTTCCATAATGGTTGGACCAATGCACAATTCCATCAATAGTATGTTAATGTGTCTGACCTGCCATAGTTCCTCCAACATCAACTCTTTCTGTCTTTTGTCATCTTTGGCAATTTCCTGGGTGTGAGATAAAATCTTAGAGTTGTTTTGGTTAACATTTCTCTTATTGGTGAGTTGGAGTGATCTTTTGTATGGTGGTTATTAGTTCAAAATTCTTTTGAGAATTTCATATCCTTTGGCCAACTGTCTATTGGAAAATGGCTCTTTGAGTGCCTTTAGTTAGTTACTGTTACCCTCACTGAATCGCCCAGCCCCTCAAGAAGCCCATGTTCCTCTTGCAGAGCTTCCATTACTCTAAGAACTTAGGCCCCATTCCCACACTGAGCCTTCATCTACCTTCTCAAACCCTCAAGAGTCCTCACCCTCTAAGCTCACATCCCCACTCACTGAGCCTCTCATCCTCCATCACAGAATCACAGCATCTCAGTGGTCATATAGTCCAGTCCCCACCTAAACAAGAATCTCCTTTGCCCAGTAGGTTGTCATTCAGCCTTTGACTGATGACTTTCACTGGGGTAGAGAGAGAGAATCCACAACTTCCAGATGGCCCCTTCTACTTTTGCATCACTCTAATTTGTTAGGATTTTTTTTCTTATATCTGCTGTACCTCCCCTCCCTTTCACTAAACTTCCCATCTTTTTTCTCATCCCCTAAGCCCCTCTCCCCAATCCATTCACTTAGTTTCCATCTCTTCCCTCAAGCCCTGTTTTCTTCCCTGAGTTCCCTATGCCCTCAATGAATCATCTGTGTCCTTCTGTGAGCTCCCATCTTCTCAATGAACCACCATCCTCTCACCCAGTCCCCATCCTCTCAATGAGACTTTGTCTTCTCTTTGAGCCCGTGCATCAGTCACTGAGTCTCCATTCTCTCAATGAGCCTCTAAGTCTGTATACCACTGGATGATTTGCCATCTCCTTTGCTGTTTCCCCATCCCCACACTTAATCTATCATACTCCTCATCCTTGGCAACCCCTTTTCTATCCTTTTAAATCACCTTTGAAATACCTTTTAGCTGTCACAAGGAGGGCCTTTGTCAGAAATCCCCAGCCCCCATGTAGCTTGGGACCAAGGCCACATCTACCCCAGCTTCTTCACATCCCTACATATGGTAGCCTTTGGGTTCTCCTATAGTAGCCTTGGCATTGGGCCACTTCCCAAGAGGAAGGACCCATACTGCACCTGCCAGGATTCACTGGTTCACTCACCACACACATACACACTACATCAAACTCTTCCTGGGTTCTTAGGATGAGGCAAATGGGGAGGCTATACCCCCTCTGAGCCACTCTATCTCCCCCTCCCAACTGTCCTTAATATAGGGAAACCACTTCTCCCTCCGCCACCTGTGATTTTGGTGACTCAGAAAGGGGAGTTATGGACCCTCACAAAGGTGCAGCCAGGATGAACATCCCTAAGACTCAAAGGCAAGAGTGACTAACATCAATGGTCACAAAATCCATGAAATAAAGAAGTAGCCTTTCTAAAGCCACTGAAGAATAATAAGGGAGGTAACAATTCCTTCTCTGGGTATTCAGATTCATAATTTTTCAAAGAAACATTTTCCTATCTATTATAGGAGAGGTTGTCAAATGTTGTCCATGCCAACAAAGGAGATTGAGATGCCAGCAGTAGAAAAATGACTCACCCAGGGTCACAAAGAATGGTAGCTGGAACTAGAATTTTGGGTTCTGGACTCTCATTGAGGCCCTTTCCCCCACACCTGATCCTCTCCACTTTCTGGATTGGAAAGGATCATCAATTCAGAGCCGAAGGAGATTTGAGAGACCGTTAGTCCAAAGCTACTTTTTACTCTGCAAACCAAGGAGTCACTGACACAGGTGACACATTCTGGATCTGATGTCTTCACAACAAAGGGAGCCAGAAGACAAGAAGAAGGCATGGCTAAATTTGAGGCTCCTGGTTTCTCTCTGGAGAGACAAACACAGGAGGTGATTTGATTGTTTAGCTGCAGTGCGTTATGAAACATCCTTTCATGGGATGTTGGGTCATTTCACGTAATGCTCAGAGTGAACATCTGTATACTCAGTAAGCTGGGCAGCACGTAGCACAAGCAGGATTTGAAACCCGGTTATCTGACTCCAGAGCCAGCGCCTTTTCACTGTGCCAAGCAGTGGGCACTTCCTAGGCATCCACAATAAGCCTGACATTCATTCAACAAACATTTCCTGAGCATCTTCTGTGTGCAAGCTGGGCTTTGTGCTATGGCACTGAGGTAAATAGAGGAAATAAAACAGTCCCTAACCACATAAGAGCGTAAGCTCCCTAGGAGATCGGACCAACTTTAGTTAAAACTATCTTTGGTTGCCTCTCACCTAGTGAGTAATGTATAAAATGATCCTGGCATTTAAGGCCATCCGTAATCTGGCTCCAAATTACTCATCTGTCCTTATCTATCAGTATATTTTAGCCAAACTAGACTGTTCTCCTATTCCATTCTCTCTCATCTCCTATACCTAGAATACCCTCCCCTCCATACCAACACTTCCACCTCTGTCTGTTGGAGTCCCTCCCTTCAAGCCCCAGCTCATATGCCACCACTTCCATGAAGACTTCCCTGGTACCCCTCTTCCCCTGCTCCAGATGGAAGGGATCTCTCCCTCTCAAACTTCTTACAGCACTTTGCCTAGATCTCTCCATTGCATTTATCTATAGGAATTTGACATTGGAAAGGAAGCCAGAAGGCATCTCATTTAAACTTTGCCTGAACTACACAGGGGTACAGAGGTAGCCCTTGGTTCTTGAATGCCATGACACTGGAGTATAAGGCCTGGTGTATTCTACCAAACTAGAAAGCCTTCCAGTATGGTCCTGGCTACAGGCTCTTTTCAAAGAACTAACAGCAGCTTGGTAGAGGGAGACTCAGCAGCAGTAGCTGCTGCTTGGCCACTTGGAGATGAATTCTTTGACCACTGAAAATCCATAAAAAAGACTACAATGCAATGCAAAGTGACCTTCCATGTTGCATGGCCCCTCACCCCTTTCCAGATGGGCAGAAGGATGGAAAAGAAGGCAGAGGGTGCTGGGAATCCCACACATTTAGACTATCACACTTTCAAAGTGTGGGAACCAAGAAGTCAAGTGGGCCCCCCGGGGGAAGCGACACATTCTGGTTCTGACATCCTCACAATAAAGGGAGCCAGAAGACAAGAAGTCATAGCTAAATTTGAGGCTCCTGGTTTCTCTCTAGAGAGACAAATGCAGGAGGTGATTTGATTGTTCAGCTGCAGCTCATTAAGGGATCCTTTCTTGGGATGTTGTGTCATTTCACATAATGCTCATCTATATAGTTAGGCAATAAGCATTTATTAAGTACCTTCTGTGTACCAGGCTCTGTACTAAGTTCTGAGGATGCAGAGAAGGGAAAAAACTGGTCTCTGCTCTCAAGGAGTTTGAATTCTAAAGGGGAAGACAACATATAAATAACTGCGCATATGGGGGATGTGCAGTGTAAATCGTGAACGATCTCAGGAGGAAGAGGCTAGCAGAAGGGGAAACAGGGAAAGGCTTCCTGCAGAAGGTGGGCTTTGATCTGAGCCTTGAGGAAAGCCAGGAGATAGAGGTGAGAACCGAGAGCATTTCAGGCAGGGAGGACAGCCAGAGAAAGGCCACAGAGATAGAGATAGAGTGTGATGTTTGAGGAACAGCAAGGAGGCCATTCATTGCAGCTGGATTGTAGTGTGCTGGGATGGAGGAAGACTGGAAAAGTAGAAAGGGGCTAGGTTGTGAAGGGTTTTCGATGCCAAATAAAGAACTTTAATCATTGAGGTGGCAGCAAGCCACCCAAGTTTATCGGGTGACATGATCAGACATTCACTTTAGGAAAATTGGCAGTTTGGAGAATGGGTTGGAGTAGTGGGAGCCTTGAGGCCGAGAGACCTTCTAGTTAAAAGGCTATTGCAACTGTCCTGGCAAGGTGCGACAAGAACATTTGCAAAAGTAGTGACCGTGTGAGTGGAGAAAAGAAGAAGATGTGGTGGAGGTTAAAAAAAAAAAAGGCAAGCTCTGGCATCAGGTTTGCTATATAGGCTGAGTATGAGTCAAGGATGACACCAGAGCTGGGAGACTGGGGGACTGGTGGTGACCACAGTGGTAAGAGGGAAGTTGCAAAGTAGAGAAGGTTGAGGGGAAAGGAAAGGGATGAGGTATCCTCATCTACCACGAGGATAACTACAGTTTAAAATAACAACCGACAGTCATGTAATACCTGAAAGTCTACAAAGTTGTTTTATGTACATTTATTAAGCACTTTCAGTGTACCAAAAAGTGTGCCAAGCACTGGTGATATAAATTTGAGCAGAAAGGAAGACAATCCCTGCCCTCCAAAAGTTTGCATTCTAATAGGGTAAGACAACCCACCAAAGGGAGTGGTATGGAGTAGAAGATAGGAAAGGAGAAAGGGCTGAAAACTAAGGAACCCAGTGTAGGGGGCATGGTTTTTTTGAAATCCAGAAAGTCAGGAACAAGGCCCAAAGGATTCATTGGGCACCTCCACAAAATGGAGGCTTTAGGAAGAATTCACCTACAGGAGAAGAGAGACAGACTTTGCAGAGACATATATCAGGATGAACAGGCCACGGGAAAGAGGAGGCCCCAAATACTGAAGGAATTTCCAGCATGAGTCAGCATAAATGGAGCATGACTTTGAAGTCTAGAAAAAAGTTAGGAAGAAGGTTAAGAGGGTAATGAAAGGTAGATTGGGGGGGTTGTTTTTGTACAAATGTGTGATTTTTATCAGAGTAGAGAATACCACATGAGGGAGGTTCCCAATGCAAATCAGCAACTGTTCTGCAATCTAAAACAGAGAGGTGTTTGGGACACTCAGAAATTAAGTGACTTATCCAGGACCACCTAGTCAGTATGTGTCAGAAGCAACACTTTACTCCAATAATAAATGGGCATTATTTATTGCACCACAATACCTTCTGGTTTATGAGCCAACATCTGTTGCAGAGGATGAGAAGGTAGAAAAATTCTATAAAGAACGTGATTAAGAACCTCTAGATTAAATCAATATGAACTTTATTTTTAAATTTTTTTCTAATTACATGTAAAAATAATTTTTAACATTTGTTCTTTTAAATGTTGAGTTTCAAATTCTCTCTTTCTCACTCTCCCCTCATTGAGAAGACAAGCAATTTGATATATATACATATATATAGGTTATATATCAAAATATACTAAGTGCTTGGAGACTTCAGTGCAAAGGTAGGCATGGGAGGTATAGTGAAAAATATGTTGGCAGTGTGGTTCAGGAGTGAAAAATGAAAGAACCCAAAGACACAGAGACCACACAAGATGTATCATGAGTCTTAGGAAGAGAGGACATTCTTTTCATATTGAGCATCAAATGACATACAAAAAAAGTGAAATGAAAAGTCAGGAAATGACTGCTTACCAATTTCTGAATCAGCAGCCTGGGTACAATTAGATCATCAAATTATTAGAGCAACAATCTAAATCAATATCAGGTTTTTAAAAAAAGAACAAAAATGAGAAGGTATGGTTTGCAATTTTTAAAGTTCCAACCTATTCCATTTAAACAAGCTATTGATGCAAAATAAAAAGGGGGGGGATTAAAAAAAAGAAAAGTCACCATTTCCTAAAGGAGTTTCAGTAATATAAATCAGTCTCCAGATGAAAACAGTCTGAATACTGTTGCAGTCAACAAACACTTGATTTTCTTACCTACTAGGAAGGCATGGCAGTCAATGACAATAAGAGTTTAGTGATATAAGAGGTCATTTATAAAATCTTACATTGGAGAATAGTGGAAGATCATGAGCTATATTTCCTGATAAAAGAGTAAGAAGTATAGAGGGAAAAAATAAGTTTACAAAAAGCTAAGCAAGAAACCCCATTAAACCAGAGTCACCTGAGTGCGTGTAAGACTGAAGCCGGAAAGAGAACAAACAAGTGAAAACGGAAAAAGATCCGCCATGATGTTTCTATTTTCTTCATCAATTACAGTGGAAACACCATATTGAATTCTGATGTCACAAACTTCAATGTGCTTTAGGAAGACATAGAAAAGGCACTAAGCAAGATGAAGATGGGAATTCCAATTAACTGGTCCAGACTAGTATACACAGAGGTCTTTGCTGTAGGCAAAAATTCTGAGGCCACTGAAGGATTAAGTCTCAGGGAATAGGAAATAAGGAAGAGTACCAAAATGCTTGGGGGAAAAAACTTTGGAAAAATATTGCTACTACAAAAACCAGTCAAGAAAATATTAATAACTTCAACTACGGCTACTTTCTCATCTCTGCTAAATATTTTTTCCTACTAAATATTGATGCAAATAATATGTATATTTGAAGTTATGAGAAAGGAATGGGCAGATTTTTATAAATATTATTCTGCTGCAAACTACACCTTTACAGTCATACTGTTAACTGAACAATTCATACAATACCCCATTGTGCTTCTTCCTTTTGTTAACTACTAAAACACATTTGCTCCAGCAGACCAAGTTGCTACCTTAAAAACTTTCCTCCAACAAAGTGCTTCTCATACATGTAGCAAAAACCTTACAAGAGTACTTGAAAGATTCAACAGAATCAGATTCAACAGAAATAACTATAGAGGTAGATGCTGATTGGTACAAATAATTAATCCCATGAAGTGGTTATGTTATTCTAATTAGCACTGCATATTCTGTTGAGTTGAAACTAATGGCTATATTTTACGTAATTATAGCTCAAATAGCACAAATTTGCATACGTGTGACCAGTTCAGGGGATTCATTATTTGCACTAATGTAGACAGTGTAATGGGATCTAAGAATGCAAAAAGAGATAATTGGTAAACAATTTTTGATCTCCATTGGTATCTGCTCATTGTCAAGTGACATAGTTAAGTGAAGTGCCTTTAGCACACCAGATGAATGTCCTATGAGGATTTGCACAAGAGCATGGACAATATGAGAATTTGTGGACAGTTTGAAATCTGCACTACTGAGGGAAGTCCCCACATTGTTGAGATCATGATCCATTGAAGCATTAAAGCAGCAATAATAACAAAAATACATTTATAGAGTGGTTTACAAAGTACTTTATATACATCATGATATTTGATACCCTCTACACCACAGTCAGAGGTCATTGATTTACCTTAAAGTCCTCTAATGATGGAGAACCCATTCTCTTCTGAAGAAGTGAGTTCTGCCTTTGGAATTGGAAGCTGTTTGACCAACTCAAATTATTAGACAGTGCTTTCTTACATGAATCCAAAATGGTCCCCTCTGCAATTTTTACCCGCTGCTCCTAGTTCTGACCATTAGAACCAAGCAGAGCAAACTTATGTTCAAGGGTCCTGAAAAAACAGCCGCTGTCTATGGCATCTTAAAGACTGCAGAGAATAGGAGAGGTCCTTCAGGACTGAAGAAGGACATGATATGTTTTCCTTATATTGTTTAAAAGGGAAAAAAAGCAAAGTCTACAAACTATGGGCCAGGGAGTTAGATAAATGCTATAATGATATTACTTTAATAAAGTCTCTCATGTGTGTAATGTTAACGGAATCTGAAGATCTTCCATGCCTCTTTGTACTGGCAAGTAAGCAGGTACTTAGTGCCTTGTTTCAAGTTAACACCTTGTTTAAGCTATTTAACACAGAAGTAGTTAACACCTTGGGAGGAAGTTGCTGATGTAACAGGAAGGGGCAGAACAGGGAGGAGCTATACTGTATATAAGGAAGAGAACTAGCAGGACAGTCAGATTTTTCTCTCAGTGAGCACCTGGAGGCTGCAACTTTTGCCAAGACCCTCCTTCTGGGAACTTTTTGCTGAGATCTTCCTTCTGCAACTTTTGCCAAGACCCTCCTTCTGTAACTTTTGTGGAGAACTTCCAAGAACCAGGCTGAGGAGCTGCTGTGAGTGAGAGAAGAATCCCTGATTGAGGGAGACTCCTACTGTGAAGGCTTGGGAATGTGGGTGTTCACTGCATTAACTATGTGTATCAACTTCTGACTACTGTATAATAGCTTAATCAATGACTGGCTTTCTGGTTCTGGGACTTGTCTTTCTGGTTCTGGGACTTGGTTTTCTGGTATTTGAATAAAGGCTTTGGTTCTGCCCTTCATGTGGAGAGTTCGCTACATTTTGTGATTCACAACTATACCATCTTATTCATAACCACCATGGGTGTTGTGAATACTGCCTTATTGTTACAATGTGTTATTAAAGAGACAGTTTGTGAACAATGGAAAAAGCAAACAATGATCATCAAGAGCCCGTGTGGCTTCCCCAAGAACAGATTCATAGATTTGGAGTAAGAAGGGATCTTAGACATCTAGATATTTGCTCTAGACTTGAAGAAACTTAGCCTTGGAGAAGTTATGTGACTTGCCCATGGTCATCAGTTACTAAGTGGCAGAATCTGCACCCATGTAATCCTACTCTAAATCCATGTTCTTTCCACTATACCATACTAACATAATTTTCCTTTTGGATAGAGTTACAGGAAATGTTGAGTCTAGTACATGCTATATATTGGCCCAAGACTAAGTATTAGCAAAGCATTTGAAAAAAAGTTTGTCATGTTATTTTTTGTGGACAAAGTGGAAAGATGTAGGCTAGACAATAGTGCAGGTTTGTGCATTTGGAATAGGTTAAATGATTCAAAGCAAAAAGTGATTATTGATGGTCTGATGTCAGCTTGAAAGGTCTCCATTGGAGTGCCCAGCAGTTCTGGGTTGGCCCTGTGCTGTGTAATGTTTTTATCAACGTTCTTGATAAAGGCACAGATGGCATATCTCTAATTTTTAGGTAACAAAAAGCTAGGAAGCATTCCTAATACATTGAATGACAGAATCAAGATCCAAAAAGAGCTTTCTGTTCTAGTAATAATAATTATAATATGAACTTTAATGCAGATAAATATAAAGTTTTACACTTCAGAATATCAATTGCAGAAATTCAAAGTGGGGGGAGGTTTGTCTAGATGGTGGTTTATCTGAAAAAAAAATTTAAATTTCATTGTACTGCAAACTGAATATTGGTCAATAATATGCTATAGCAGACAAAAAGAAAGTGGCCCAGTGGATAGAGTGCTGGGATTGGAGTCAGGAAGATGAGTCTTTCTGGGTTCAACTCTGACCTCAGATACTTACTGGCTGTGTGACCCTAGGCAAGTCATTTAACCCTGTCTGCCTCAGTTTCCTCCTCTGTAAAATGAGCTGGAGAAGGAAATGGCAAACCCCTCCAGTATCTTTGACAAGAAAACCCCAAATGGGGTCGAAAAGAGTTGGACACAACTGAAAAAAATAATTGAATAACAAACCAATAGCAGAGTGCCTCGCACATAGTAGGCACTATATAAAAGCTAGCTATTATTGTCATCAGCATTGCAGTCATTATTTTAAAGGCCAATGGGCTTTTAAAGTGCATTAGAAGAGGTGCAGTGTCCAAATCTAAAGAGGGAGAGGACTGCTCTGGTCTGACCATGTCTGGACCCTTGTGTTCAGTTCTGGGTGACACATTTCAGGACAGACATTCCTAAGTTCGAAAACACTAAGAGCAGAGTGACCAGAATGGTGAAAAGCTTAGAGCTCATGCTCCATAAAGGTCAGTGGAATGGCTAAGATATTTAGCCTAGAGAAGAGAAGAGTCAAGGGAATGGTATAGTTGTAGTCAAACATTTGAAGGGATGTCATATGTAGGAGGAATCAGCCTTGTCTTGCTTAGCCCAGAGGGTAGAACCAGGAGCAGTGGGTAGAAGTTACAGAGAAACAGATTTAAATTTGTTCAGAAAAACTTTAGAACAGAGCAGTCCAGAAGTGCAGAGGGGGAGAGAGAGAGAGAGAGAGAGAGAGAGAGAGAGAGAGAGAGAGAGAGAGGGAGAGGGAGAGGGAGGGAGGGAGTACCTACTATGTGCCAAGCACTGGGCTAAGTGCGTTATAAATATTATCTCATTTGATCCTCACAATAACTCTGGGAGATAGGTGCTGTTATTATTTCCATCTTATACTTGAGGAAACTGAGGCAAACAGAAGTTGAGTGACTTGCCCAAGGACACACAGCTAGTAAGTATCTGAGGCTGGATTTGAACCCAGGTCTTTATGTCTCCAGCCTCAGTGCTTTGTCCATTTCACCAATGGGCTGCTTGGACTCTGAAATAATTTCCAACTCAGAGATTCTCTGATTCTGTTTTATTGGATCATAGATTTAGAACTGGACAGGGCATTGGTGGTCATCTAATCTAACCCCATTGCCATGTTTTATAGAGGAAGAAAATAAAGTAGGAGGTAGGGAGAGTGCAGGATGGGGATGGGGATGGGGGGGGGGTCACATATGTGACTGGCCCTGAGTCATATGGCTATTAGACATCTGAAGAAGGATTTCAACACAGACCTTCCTGACCCCGTGTCCAGCTCCTTCTTGATCCAAATCTATCCACCACACCATGTTCTTCTACAGCTATCATGTCCCTCCCTAAGACCTTCCCCCTCCAGTCTAAATAACACCAGTGTCTTCAACAAATTCTCATTTCGCCTGGCTTCCGGGTCTCTCACTCTCCTGCTTGTCCTCCTCTGAACACATTTCTGCTGCCGGATGTCCTTCCTAAACCGGTGCTCAGGACTGCAGGCAGTGCTGATGAGGCCTGGTGACAAGGCAGGTGACAGTGGGAGAGGTCATCAGCTCCCTTGTTGTGGCCCCTAGACATTGGCCTTCTGTATGGGCGTTTCCTTTTCTGGCTGCTGACTCATGCAGGTGTAAGACTGGGTGGTGGTGGCAGGGATGATGATGATTGTAATTATGATAAAATATATACACTACTTAAAGGCTTATATAGGGTGTACCAAAAGTCTTAGTTCAGTTTTATATCATTAAAAGTTTTCAGCCACACTAAGAACTTTGGGACACCCTGCATATATGATTTTATTAAAGCCCTGTGAGGTAGGTACCATAGGTATTATTATCCCCGTTTTACAGATGGGGAAAACCAAGACTATAAAAGATTAAATCATTTGCCTCTGCTGTTGAATGCAAACTCAGGTCTCTCAACTCCAAGTCCAGCATTCTATCCACTCTGCCCCACTGATTTTGTTTGTCCTGATTAAGTTTCATCTAATTAGATTCAACTTCTCATTCTAGCCTGTGGAGATTCTTTTGGATCCTGACTTAATGTATTAACTACCTCTTTCAGGACATCTATGCCTTTAACCAGCTCATGGATACAAACCAATCCACTAAAGACCTCTTTTTAATTCCCCAAACATTTTTTTTAATGCCAGATATACACAAGGCATATGAGATATAAATATAAAAGACAACTGGTCTCTACTTTCCAAGAGCTCACATATAAATGGTGGGCTGGAGAGGTGGTCCACAATCTATAAACAGATAATCAAGTAAATGTATATTTGAGGATCTGTTGAGGAAAGGGTGCAGGAAAGGCATCTATAGGAGCTGGCAGTAGCTGAGCCTTGAAGGAAGACAAAGATTTTAAAGAGGCAGAGGAGAGAGGGGGGATTCCAGATACAGGGGCATGTCACAGAGATAGGAAATGCAATTTCATTTTCAGGGAATAAAAAGTTGTCTAGTTTGGCTGGCCCATTGAGCTCATGAAAAAGAATAATGTAAAATAAATTTGGAAAGCTGTAAGGGGAGGGAGTCAGTCTGTACAAAGCTTTAAACACCAGAATGAGAAGATTGTAATTTTAATCACAAAATCTGCTGAAGATTTACAAAATGACAAGGATATATTAATGCCTGATCTTTGGGGCCAGTTATGTAAAAACCCATTGACTCAAATTTGTCTAACACTATTCTCCCTCCCTTGTAGCACAATTATTTGGGAATTTATCCTTCTTATTAGATTTTATCACTCCTTGAGGGCAGGAACTGGGTTATTTTTCATCTTTTATTCCTAGCACCTAACTAGCACAATGACCTATCTATGGTACTTTAATCTGTTTAATTTATTGAAAGAAAATTCTGAAAAATTAATTTGCAATGTGAGATTTTTATTACAGTTCAGTTCAGGAGAAGGAAAATGGATAGCATTTATAGATATATACCTGATCAATACTTTCATTTTGCAGATGGCAAAACTGAAGCTCAGAAAAGAGAACTTATTTGCCCAGAACTAAGATGGTGGTTGAATCTATTATTTCTTTCTACTGTAACAGGCAGGATGTTCCAAGGGCCCCATGAGTAGTGTTCAAAGTGAGTGGAGGGGAGAGATCCTTGTGGACGAAAATAGGGCTAGGAGTTAAGAGACTTGGATTCTAGTTGCTGAATGCCCTGTGTGGCCTGAATGTGTCCATTTCCTTCTCTGGGCTTCAGTTTCCTCATGTAGGAAATGAAAGGATTGAACTGGATGTTCTTCCAGCCCTAGGAAAAGGGAAGGAACTGAAGATGTGATTTACCCAGGGGAGCCACCCACCTTTGAGCCTCCAACCTCTTCTCTCCCAAATTCCCTTGGCAGTTGGGTTCAAGTGGAGGTAGGGGTCATGGGGGGGAATTTGAAGTTACCCCCAACAGGACTCCCTGGGGACCAGCCAGCCTCCCTTTAGGCTTCTGGAACCCCAAGGACAAGGCACCCCCAGGGAGGTGAGAGGAAAGAAAAAGGAAGCCGGAGGAAGGGAAAGAACAGGAAAGTAGGAGGGAAGGGAGGAAGAGGAGAGAAGAGAGAAAAGGAAGAAGGAAGAAAAGAAGGGTGACAGAAGCACAAACATTTAAGCTCCTACTGTGTACTGAGCAATGGCAAAGGCAGAATTTAGATAAAATATGATCCCAGCCCTCACCAAGTTCACTGTTCAGGAATGGATTAAGATGCAAAACCCGATAAACGATACTACATAAGCTCATGAAAGGGGAGCAATGAATCAATCAACTAATCTTCATTAAGTGCTTACTATGGGCCAGGCACTGTGCCAAGTCCTAAGGCTACTACACCAAAAATTAAATGATCGCTGCCTTTAGTGTATAGGGGCAAAACGAAGTACTACCTGACGGATAAGGAGGAAGACTGTTATTGACCTGGGGATCAGGGAAGAGAGGGGGGAAAGAGGGATAGAAAAAGAAAGAAACGGAGGGAAAGAGGTGGAGTAGAGAGGAAGAGAGGGAAGGGGAAAAGGGAAAGGGGGGAGATAATAAGGGGGGCCAAGCGATTGGAAGAGAGGGGAGGATAGAAAAGAGGGAAAGGTGATAAGGAGATGAAGAGAGGGAGGAAAGAGAAAGATGAGAGCAGAAGAGAGAGGGAAAGAGGAGGGACAGAGAATGAGGGAAGGAGGGTGGGGGGCAGGGTACAAACCCCGTGGCAGAAAAGGAAAGTGAAAGCTCCCTGGGACTTTCGCTTTCGTTACCTCTGCAGAACCTCCGAACCCCCCAGGCACTAGGCAGCCCTTCCTGTCCCGTCCAATTTCTGAATCCCGCTCAGTGCCTTGTTCCTTTCCCCCTAGACTGCTCGGCCTCTGAGAAAGTAGCGCAGGGGCGCCAGGGTCCTGCCGGGAGCTGTCCCGGGTGCCGCGCTCAGGCTCGCTCCCAGCGTGCTTTATCCTAAGGTGCCGTCTAGGAGAGTGCAAGTGCAAGGCCATGGCAGAGCCAGGCGGCCCCTTGCGTCTGCGGGACTGGCTGGTGGCTCAAATTGAAAGCGGCTGCTACCCCGGGCTCTGCTGGGAGAACCGAGAGAAGACAATGTTCCGCATCCCTTGGAAGCACGCGGCGAAGCAGGACTACAGGCAGCAGCAGGACGCCGCGCTCTTTCGGGTAAAGCGGCCACGCTAAGCAGCCGCGGAGGCGGGGGGGGGGCGGGGGAAGGGGGCCGTGGAATCGGGACAGCCTGGCCGGCAGTGGGGTCACCCACGTGGGGAGAAGTGGGGCGAGGGGCCTGGTGCGGAGGCACCATTCTAGTGTGGCTCGGATTCCATTCTAGTCAATCCAGGCCCCTAACTAGACATCAGACAAGATGGGACAGGGGCACGGAGAGAGAGACTCGAGTTCCAAGTCTTAATCTGACATTGTGAACTTCAGTCCTTGGTTTCAGTTTTGTCTTCTGTCAAATGACCAGATTAGACCGCATGATTTCTGGCCTCCGCTCTATCTCTCTGGTTCTTTGTCTATTGGAGGATCATAGGTTTATAATTTTAGAGGTGGAAGATACCTTAGAAGCCAATTTAGTCCAATTTGGTCGCCCATTTTACAGATGAGGAAATTGAGTCTTAGAGAGGTTACCAGGGATCACACAAATATTGAGTGTCAAAGGTGGGATTTTCCCAGTCTTACAGACAATAAGTCCAGACCTCTATCAGAGACCTAGCCCTGCTCCTAAGGGGCCTCAGTTTAGTTGGAGAGGCATCATTTACTCAGGAAAGTGGGTACAGATAGGATAGCATGGAAACAGGTCCTATGGTACAGACCCTGAGAGCATTAGGTCCTGCAGGGTGGAGGACAGATTAATATGGTTTGGACCAGATGTCCTCACTGGCAGCCAGGTGGTACAGTGGACTGGAATTCAAATCCAGACTCAGACACTGGCTGTGTGACCATGAGCAAGTCACTTATCCTCTTTCTTTTGCTAAAAAAATTTATTACTCATTTTAAACTTAAATACCTAAAGACAAAAAAAAGAACATTTCCATGTACACAACATAGAGGATTCAATATAAAACCATTAATTTCCAGTTCACACTGTTTTAAGAAAAAAAACCTATGTAATAAATTCTGTGTCATTTTCAAAGCTATCTTGCTTTTCTGCACTTCCTTCTAAGTTTTTTTTGTTCTGTCATGCATTTTTTTTTCTCTTCTCCTCACCCTGCCTCAGAGAAGGTTACCATTAAACACAAATGTGTGTGTGTGTATATATACAAATATATGCAAAATAACATGCAAATAACTCTTCATGCTTCTATTGATCAGTTCCTTCTCTGGAAGTGAATAACATCTTCCTTCATAGGTCTATGTTTATTTTTAGTTGATTTGGGTATTTATAATGGCTCAAAATGACTTAGACATATTTAGAATTGTTCTTAGAAGAATATTGGTCCAAGAACAGTGTTCTCTTGGTTCTGCTTATTTCACTCTTCATATTTCATACAAATCTTTCCATGTTTTTTCTAAAATCAACCAGTTCATCATTTCTTATAGCACAGAAGTATTCCATCACAATCATGTACCACAAGTTTGTTTAGCCATCCCCAATTGATGGGCATGCCTTCAACTTCCAGTTCTTTGTCACCACAAAGAGAGCTGCTAAAAGTATTTTAAAACATAGAAGTTATTTTCCTTTTGCCCTAATCATCTTGGTAAACAGGCCAAATAATGGTATTGCTGGGGCAAAGGGTATACACAGTTTTATAACTCTTTGGGCATAATTCCAGATTGCTCTCCAAAATGGTTAGGTAAGCTCACAGTTCCACCAACAGTAAATTAGTGTCCAGTTTTCCACATCTCCAACATTTGTTGCTTTCGTCTTCTATCATTTTATAATTTTTTTATTTTTTGCTTTTTTGAGGAGGAAATGCAGGGCAATTGGGGCTAAGTGACTTACCCAAGGTCACATGGCCAGTAAGTGTTAAGTGTCTGAGGGCAGATCTGAACTCACGTCCTCCTGACTCCAGGGTGTGTGTGCTCTATTCACTGCACCACTGAGCCACCCTTTTCTAATTTTCTTATGATATCTCTTTTTATATCTAAGCCATGTATCTATTCTGATCTTATCTTGGTAAATGTGTATAAGTGTGTATAAGATATTGATCTATGCCCAATTTCTGCCAGACTGCTTTCCAGCTTTCCCAACAATTTCTACCAAATAATGAATTCTTATCCCCAAAGCTGAAATCTTTACATTTGTCAAACACAAGGTTACTATAATCACTTACTACTGTGTATTGTATGTTTACTTAGCCTCTTTCAAGCCTCGGTTTCTTCAACTATAAAATGGGGGTCTTAATAGCACTGACCTCCCAGGGTTGTTGTAAGAGCCAAATAAAATAAGATTTGTAAATGTTTAGCACAGTGCCTGGCACATAGTAGGCGCTTAAATATTTCCTCCTTTCCTTCCTTCCTCAGTAATGGATCTTAAGATATAGAGTTGAGGGACGGGAGGAGACCTCAAAAAACATCTGTTCTAATGCAGCCCTCTCATTTGACAGATGAGGATGCTGAAATGCAGAGAAGTGAAATAACTTGCTCAAGTCAAAAAACTATTAAGCAGAAGAGCTGGAATTTGAATCCATATCTGACAACAAAGCCAGTGAGGTTTCTACTGCAGCAAGCTAGAAGGGGTTTTTGAGACCACCGAATCCCAACTCTTCATTTTACTAAGGAGAGAGGAAACTCTGAGATCAGAAATGACAGTCAAAGATTTCCTGGTAGAGAAGCTAAGATTTGAATTGGGCCTTGAAGGACTGGGAAGATTGGGTTAAGTATCACATTGTTCATAGAAGGAGAATCACAGAATTAGAATCAACCTCAAAGAGCATCTAGCCCAACCTCTGCAATAGCCCAGACAAGTGCTCATCCAACCTCTGCTGGAAGACTCTGAAAGGAAGTCTTCACAGGGACACTAGATAATCTCTCTCTCTCTCTCTCTCTCTCTCTCTCTCTCTCCCTCTCTCCCCCCCGTCTTTCCCTCCCTCTCTCTCTCCCTCCTTCCTTCTGTCTTTTACTTCCTTTTCCCCTCTTCTTTTCCTTCCCTCCTTCCTTTCTTCCTTCCCTTCCTCTTTCCCTCCTTCTTCTCTTCCTTCCCTCCCTCCCTCCTTCCTTCCCTCCTTCCTTCCTCTCTCCTTTTATTCCTTCTTTCCTTCTTTCCTCCTTTGCTCTTTTCTTTCTTCCTTCCCTCATTCCTTCCTTCCTTCCCTCCTCCCTTCTTTCCTTCCTCCCTCCTAGATTTAAATCTATGCCTTGCTACTTATTAGCTGTGTGACCCTGGACAATTCACTTAACCTCTCTGTGCTTCAGGTTCCTCATGTGTAAAATGAAGCAATTGTATAAGATGGTTCATAAGATCCCTTCCAACTCTACATCCTAAATACTTATGTGTATATATTGGATGATTAAGGCAGTATATACAAATGAATTGGAAAGGGAGAGACTGAAGATGAAGACACCAGACAGGAAGCTCTTCTAAAAGTCCAGAGAAAAGGGAAAAATACCCTGATGGTGAGAATGAAAAGGAGGGGATGAAAAAGAATCCTGAGCTGAAATTGACAGGACCTGGCAACTGACTGGTGGTGGGAAATGAGAAAAAGGAAAGAGTCAGGGATGAGTAGGTACCTCCTTTAGGTGCTTGAGTGGCCACTAGAAATGAGGCAGCCTGAAGGAAGAATTGGTTTCTCCAGGGAAGATCCTTCCCACTATCAGATTCCTTCCTCCCCCAACATCCTTCATTGGAACTTTCTGGCCAGGGTGCCCTAAATTTGCCTCCGCACACAGGCAGGACCCCCAGAACTAAGTCCCAGGAGGGCAGAGAGAATTCCCCAGGGCTCAGAGGTTTGAGACCGGAGCCTTGTTCTTCCCCCAGGCCTGGGCCGTTTACAAAGGTAAGTACCAAGAGGGCGCAGACAAAGCTGACCCTTCTGTGTGGAAGACCCGCCTCCGCTGCGCACTCAACAAGAGCACAGACTTCCAGGAAGTGACTGATCGGAGCCAGCTGGACATCTCTGAACCCTACAAGGTCTACCGGATCATCTCTGAGGGCGCCCGCAACCTGGGTATTCAACATTTAAGAGTGTGGGCTGGGGGAGCAAGAGATCCAAGTTCTGGTTTTTGGGTCATCGAAGATCCTGAGCCTTGCTCTAAGGGGCTTTAGAGGGCTTTGGGGGCCACTAGAGGCAGAGAAGAACAGGGCTTTTCCAGGGCCTTGAACTAGAACCTAATGCACTTGCTTCCCCTACAGAGGATGAGGGACAGAAGGGCCTTCTGAGAGTCCCCAAAGATCTATCAGCTGAGCCTCTCCAGAGGCCAGACCAGGTCAGTGTACTGACACCCAATCTTCTTCTATCCTTGCCCCATCATCCTGACACCCAAGTCTCTTTAACCTTCTTCATCTTCCCATACTTACCAGCCTTATCCCTTCCAGTCCCACATCCCCATCCCCCTCCTAACTTGGAGCACTGAGAGTTGGAAAGCTGCCCTCATAGCTTATGCACATCTGAATTCATTTCCTCTCCCTTTGGGTTGTGCTGCCCATGGTCCTGACCCCAAAGCACTTGAGTTGTATCTGCCAAGAACTAGATGGTGGTGTGTGATAATGTCATTGGCTGGTGAGCCCTTCTGCTTAGCAATGACTCCTCCCATCTTCTTTCCCCACTGAAACCCTGTTTCATCCCAGAAAGCCAGCTCACTCTAGTCTCAGTTGCCCCCCAAGCCCTCAGACTTCATAGGCCCTCTCTCCCACTGCCTAGGCTGGCTCAGACTCAGCTGCCAAAGAGACTAGCAAGGAAAGGATTTCTAAGGGCTGCCATCAGGTTTCCTCAGCCTCCTGCTTTACCAGCCCAAAGGCTGAATCTGGTAAGGAGGGGGCCTCTATGTTCCTGGGTCTTCCTATCCTCTTCTGCCCATCTTACCTTTTAACTCTTCCCTCTCTTTCCACACCCTGTTCTCTTGTTTCTCAGCAGTGTCCTGACCTCTGAGCCCTGAAGGGAGGGAGTTGGTAAGGAGGGAGCTGGTAAAGAAGTGTATCCACCATACTGGAGTATGCCAGTACCTTTTCTATCTCCCTCTCCCCTTATCCAGGGTACCAAGTAACAGGCACGTTTTACAGTTGGGACCCTTCACAGAGCCATCTTCCACTAAGCCTGATCCCCCGTGAGAATGTCAGCACCTCTGGTAAGGATCATCAGCCTGGAAAGTTCCTCTGCATAGTCCTTACCCCAGTCTCAAGGTTGATCCTGTGCTTTGCTTACCTGTGAGGCAGAGAAGTGTTATCCCTCTATTCATAGAGGAGGAAGCAGGTCAGAGAGATTAAATAAATGGCTCATCTACAGCCATCTGCTGGTAAAAAAGAAGAGTCAGGACTAGAACTCAGGTCTTCCAAGTTCAGGGTCCTCCATAGTCAAGAAAAGACATCCTCGATGCCTTTTCTTACTGTAAAAAGGGTGTAGAACCATGCTGGGAAGCGAGGAGGGCTCTTTCTTATACAGAAGGTCAGGTTTGGACTTCTGCTTATCACTCACATACTCAGTCCCTTCCCCTCTCAACAATTGTCAGTTCAGGGCCCAAGAAGGCTCAGGCAGAGGCTATCACTGGGTAGGGCTAAATTCCATTCACCCTACTGAATGACCCAGCCAGGATTTCTTAGCCTGAGGTCCATGACCTTTTTTAAAAAATATATTTTTATAACTGTATTTCAATGTGATTGGTTTCCTTTATAATCCTGTATTTTATTTTATTTCACATGCTTAAAAAACATTTTTCTAAGGAGTCAAATAGGCTTCACCAGATTGCCAAAGGGGCCACGCTACAACAAAGATTACGAACCCCTGCCCTAGACACAAACATCCATCCATTTCCACATGTGCCCGCAGAGACACACACAAGACTTATAAACACATGTACTTGTCTGGATACACCAATGCCACAATTAACACATGTACTCATGTGGGCATTGTACACTCAACAGGTCCATATATGTGTGTGCATGGACCCACATTCATACTCACTGAGCTGGGACCATACCTAGATTATTCTTCTCCTTTCTCAATGAGTTCAGCGCCTGGCTCACTTTCTCTCTACTCTAACTCCTCGCCTCACACTAGGGGATTTCAATGTACATATTGATGTTCTCTCAAATACTCAAACTTCACTTCCTCAATGTACTCAGTTCTCATAATCTATTCCTCCATTTGACCTCAGCTATACACAAAGATGGTCATATCCTTAATCTTGCCAGCACCCATAAATATTATGTTTTTATGCTACTAATAGCCAGCATCAATATAGTACTTTAAGATTTGCCAGGGGCAGCTAAGTGGTACAGTGAATAGAGAACACGTACCCTGGAGTCAGGAGGACCTAAGTTCAAATCTGGACTCAGACACTTGAGACTTATGAGCTATGTGACCTTGGGCAAGTCACTTAAGCCCAATTGCCCTGCCTTCCATCCTTCAAAAAAAAAAGAGATTTGCCAGGCAACTCTGCAAATATTTTATCATTTGATCCTTACAACAATGCTGGGAGGTAAGTGCTATTATTATTCCCGTTTTACAGATGAGGAAACTGAGGCAGGCAGTGGTAAAGTGACTTTCCCAGGATCACACAACCAATAAGTATTTGAGTTCAGATTTGAACTCAGGACTTCCTGACTCTGGGTCCATCACTCAATCCACTGTACCACCTAGCTGCCTATAGTACATGTTCATGAACTCAAAAATTATTTGATCATAATAGATAGAGTTGGCTTTGGAGCCAGAAAGACTTGGATTCTAGTCTCACCTCTCATATATACTGGTTTGTGACCTTGGGCATGTTATTTAATTTTTTTAGTGCTCTAGGTAACTCTTTAAGACTGTTAAGTTGCAGAGAAAGTGCACTGATAAAGGGAATTTCTTCATGTGGGAGTTTCCTATACTTATAAAATCCCAAGTCCGTTCACTATTCTTACCTCTGTCTTTCCCAGCGTCTTAAGACCCCTAACCCTATTCTTTGTCCCTGGGACCTCCAATCACTCCACCCCCTCAATACTTTCCCCAGGCTGTTACCCTTACACTTGTCTTTCCAATCCTTCGTGAACCAGCTCCACGCTGCCCTATCCTCTCCTCCCAAATTCCTTGCTTCCCTTGTCCTGCTACTTTGCCTTTTGTGTTCCCACTCAGATGCCAAAACAATTCTCCTAGAGCACAGATCTGACCAGTGACCCCTTATTACCTCCACAATCAAAGACAAATCCCTTTGGTTGGCATTTAAGGCTCTTCATAATCCGGCCTCCTCCTACTTTGCCAAACTTTTTATACTTTATTTCCACTTGAAAACTCTATGGTTTACTTATTTGTTGTTCTTTATCCCTCCGTCTCCTGTCCCCTCTTGGTATCCCTGCCTCTATTCTCAACTCAGATGTGACCTTTCTGTATCACTCCAGCCATAGGTTTCCTTCTATCTGCTCTGTATGTATCTTGTATGTACCTGTTTATTTACATGTTGTCTCATCATTAGAACATAAGCTCATTGAGGGAAGGAGCTGTTTTTGCTTTTCTTGTGTGCTCACTGCTTGGTATGGTGTCTGGAATACAGTGCACCCTTGAGAAGTGCTTGTTGACTGTCTTTCCACTTTTCTTTCATGCAGTAGGTATGTTTTGAGTATTTAATGTATGCCTAACCCTATGTTCAGCTATTTTGTGACAGAGCATACAGAAATGAAACACCCACTGCCCTCCTGGGCTCCCCATCTAGTCAGGGAGACAAACAACAGAGGAGGGGATGGGTCAAATGGCTCAGACTCTAATCCCACTCCCTTCAGGAGTGTACCCTGACCACTTTCAGCTCAAAGGGGAACATTTCCTCTCTACCCTGCAACCCTGATGGTCTGTTCTACTCACTGGGTCCTGACCACAATCTGCCTGTTACCTAGCCATTTTCTATGTGTAAGCTCCATTTTCTCAACTAAACTGCATTACCTGAGTGCTAGGACCTATCAGCTTCTTGCCCACCTTCTCCCCAGTACCCTGGACAGGGCTAGGAGTTTAATCAATGCTCAGAAAATGACTGTAGATGATATGATGTATTACCCACTTCAGACTGCTGGCTCCACGTCCGTCTGTACTACCAAGATGTCCTGGTGAAGGAGGCCATTGCTCACACTGCCGAGGGCTGCCGCTTGACGACTCGGCCCGTGCCCATGGACAGCCCACATCTGTATGGCCCTGCCAGGCTGGAGCAGATCCAGTTCCCATCACCTAAAGCTCTGCCAGGGGCCAGCCCACCTGTTACCCAGATTCTGGAGCGCCTCTTGCCTCACTTGGACAGGGGAGTCCTGCTCTGGGTGGCTCCTGAGGGGGTCTTTGCTAAGAGGCAGTGCCAGGGCCGGGTTTACTGGCGAGGCCCCCTAGAACCCCATTGTGACCAGCCCAACAAATTGGAAAGGGAGAAGACCTATAAGCTGTTGGACACCCAGCAGTTCCTGTATCGTAAGCTTCTGGTGGGGAGGGGAGACTGGCAAGGTCCAGTTTGGGGGGTAAAGGAGGGTTACTGGAGTGGAGAGGGGCCCAGGAAGATGAGGACACCCTTTTTGTGAAGTAAGATGAGTATTCAGTCAGGAGGCATGGTTTGAGTCTGAGTTTTACCATTTACTATTCGTATGCCCACTGGGTACTAATTTCCCCAAGCTTTAATTTCCTCATCTGTAAAAAGATCATATTTCCACTCCTGACCTTACAGAGCCATTGTGAAGGAAAAACTTAAAGTGATATAAAGGTGCAAGCTGCTGTTAATTTCACTTCACCCACAAAATTTCAGAGGCATGATGTCATATTAGAGAAAGTGAGAGAGGAAGGAGGGAGGAAGATAGAGTGGGAAGTGGAAGGAAGGGGAGAGGAAGGAAGGGATGGAAAGAGTAAGGGAGAAAGGAAGGGTGGGAAGGAGAGAGGGAGGAAGGAAGAGAAGAAGGAAGTGAGGGAGGGGAAGGAAGGGAGAGAGGAAGGAAGTGAGGGAGGAAGGGGAAGGAAGGAAGAGAGAGAGAAAGGAAGGAAGAGAGGGAAGAAAAGAGTAGAGGAGAAAGGAAGGGAGGGAGGAAGAAAAGGAAGAAAAAGAAAGAAAACTATTTTCAAAGGTTCTCAATTTAAGGGTTCATGAAAGTGTTTATTTTTTTTAATATTCTGATAACTATTTCATATAATTGGTTTCTTTGTAATCCTGTGCACAATATTTTATGCATTTATAAATATTCCTCTGAAAAGGGTCCCATAGGCTTCGCCAAACTGTCAAAGGGGACCATGAAAGTTAAAAACCTGAGATAGGTAGGTAGATAGATGGAGAGATGGAACATTAAGCTCTCTCTAACCATATGCCCGAAAGAAGCTTACATTCAAATGGGGAGAGATAATACGTAGAGGAGGTGAGAGAGAGAATGCTACAGGCAAAATAAGGTGAATGCTCACCTATTAGAGGTGGGGAACCCAGGGATAGGATTCTAGTGGGAGGAGGAAAAGGACAACAGGAAAAGGTATGATGTGGAGACTACCAGGAAATAGTGGGGAAACCTGGACCCCCGGAGAAAGCTTACCTACAGGGGAAGGGAAAGAACCGTGGGAGGGGATCTAAGATTCCAGTAGGGGGGACTGGCTGAGAGTCAGCCACGAAGCCAGAATGACCTGGGCTCAAGTCTTGCCTCTGACATCCACTCCCCATAAAGTCACTTAACCTCTCAGTACTTCATTAAGACCTGAAGTTGCAGAGAAGGGGCCTATCTGTATTAGTAGAGGGAGTTTCCATATGTGGGCATTCTATATATTGGTGTCCTGATCCCTAGCTTATGATTTAGTACACCATTTTATGAGTTGCTACAGAAAAAATAGAAAAGAAAAAAGAAAGAAAGGAAGAAAAAGAAAGAAAGAGAAGGAAAAGGGGGAAAAGTGTTGCCCTGGTGGCCAATCTTTTCTCAATGAGCCTCTTCGCACTTGGGCTAGTCAGTAGAAGAAACACAGAGTCTCTCTGGGCCCTGACATCTGAAGCCTTTTTAACATGACAGAACCTGCCAGCTGTTTGCTGCACCTTCGGTAACCCATGGCCCCTTCCTGTTCCTGCCACAACAAGGAACGGAAAGAGAAGGGAATAAGCATTTATTAAATGCCTACTCTATACCAGGCACTGCACAAATACCTCACCTGGTCCTCACCACAATCCTGGGAGGCAGGTACTATTATCCCATTTTACAATAAAGGAAACTAAGGCAGATAGAGGTAGAGTGACTTGCCCAGACTGGAAAGAGGAATTTAATGGAAGAAATAGAAGAATGCAGAGGGCTAGGTGGTGCAATGAATAGAGCACCAGCCCTGGAGTCAGGAGGACCTGGGTTCAAATCTGGCCTCAGATACTTAACACTTACTAGCTGTGTGACCTTGGGCAAGTCACTTAACCCCAACTGCCCTGCCTTCCCCCCTCAAAAAAAAAGCAAAAAATAAAAAATAAAAGAAGAATGTGCCTAAAGTCTCATCCTTAAGTGGTCAAGTCAGGACTCAAACCTGGGTCTTTTGAGGTTGAGGCTGAAGCTCTTTTTTCCATAGTCTTGGCCTGCCTCAGTGGCCATAATAGTGCCCCTTGGACCACCTGCCTCACTGAGCTGTTGTGAGGAAAGTGCTTTATAAACTATTAAACTCTATAGAAGTGTGAGCTGTAATTACTATCATCAAGAATGAAGTACAAGTGTCTGAGGGTAGCAGTCGGGGCCACGTGCAGGGCTGGGCACTGCTACTGGAGGCAGCTGTACGACAGGCAGGTCCAAGGCCACCTAAGCCCAGTTTCCCAAAAAAGCAGACGGGGAAAGTGTTAAAGACCTTCAATGAGTCAGGTTGGACCACCACTGGAACATAGGCATCATTCCCTCTTGCCAGGGTCTGGGATCCTGACACAGCCCCAGAGCTGGAGTTAGGCCTCACCAGGAACCACCCTTTTCCTTGTGCCTTACAGAGCTGCAGCGACACCTGTGTCTTGGGGAGCCCGCACCCCAGTACCAGATCCACCTGTGCTTTGGAGAGGAGTACCCAGGTCCAGGTTGCCAGTCCCAGGGGAGACTCATCATGGCTCGGGTGAGTTTGGGGAGGAGTGCTCTCCCTCGCCCTGCCCGAGGGGGTCCCATCCATGACACAACCACACCCCCTGATCATGGACAAGGGACTTTTCTTAGGGGTTCAGCTTTTTCCTCTCTAAGACCAGAAAATTGGACTAGATCATCTCTAAAGTTCCTCCCAGTTATAACATTGGTGTTCTATGTTCTCAGGAGATCCCCTCCAACTTCGTTTCTATGACTTACCAAACCCTCTTTGAGGCCTCTCTGGGGTCTTTCTTTTTCTTTCTGAATCTCTTCCAGTCTTTGGGAGCACCTGTGGGAGCCTCTGAGTTTGGGAATAAAGAAGGTAGAAAGGTTAGGGGATAACTGGGGGAGAGAGGAGGGCAGGTCACATCCTACACTTGGAGGGCCATCAGGATCCCCTCCTCCTGAAATATATAACTGGTATTTATATAGAGTTTTAAGCTTTGCAGAGTGCTTTTACATACGTTAATCTCATTTGATCCTCACAATAACCCTATCAGGGGGCTATTACAGATGAGGAAACTGACATTGAGAAAGGTTAAGTGAATCACAGGGGCTAATACAGCCACGGTATCTTTGGCAAGGTTAGCCTCAGGTCTTCTGGACTCTGAGTCCAGCACTCCGTCTACTGTACCATCAGAGCTTCCCCTCCCCTCTCCTCTTAGGCCCATGCTTTCTGGGGAGATGCCCCCTCCTCAGATTTCACAGAGTCCTTAAGGCATTGAGGGAGGCAGCAGGAAAGTGGGGTGCTCTAGGAGGATGCGGCAGGTAGAGCCAGAAGCGGGGTACCTGAAGAGAAATAAAGGTCAGAGGGGGCTAGGAGAGTAGGGACAGCTTCTCTTACCCCATGCCTCCCTCCTTTCCCTTCCTTCCTAGGTGGAGCCCGTGTTTGCCCGAGAGCTGTTCTTGCACACTAAGCATCTCAATCCCCAAGATCCTCTGGGTTCCCAGCCCAGAGCTCCAGAGAGTGTAATCCACCTTCTGAACCAGCTATGCCAACCCTGACTGTGGCCCCACACCATCTCTGGGGCACCCTCCCATCTCCAGGGCACCTCCCCATCTCTGGGGCACCTCCTCATCTCCGGGGCACCACCCCATCATCTCCAGAGCACCGTCCTTCATGGCACATCTCTGACCAAGTTGGGCCAATATACTTGGGACTAAGGGTCTCCACCTTGTCTGCTCTCAAGCCCATGTCACCCTGCCTTAGAACAGGTTTTGTGTGTACCTGTTGGGTGGGTGTATGTGTTGGGAGTTGGAGGGCACAGTGTATATGTACAAGCTAAACTTCAGTGTGCTTTAGGAGTTATTCATAAGAGGAACCTCCTGACAAATTCTTTTTAAAAATTAGGCATCCTGAGCCCCCCAAACTTCCAATATCTCAGGGTAGCTCTCCATCGGTCTGCCTTTTTTTTAAAGTGTATATCCCATAGTGTGGAGAGTTGACAAAAAGCCATTTACCTTCTTTCCTGGTCTTGGAATGTGTTAGAGGGAAGCAGAACCCATCTGTGCTGGTGTGATTATTTACAGAATTTGCAAAGCGTTTTTTTTATCAATTTAGCATTGGGTCTGGAGTCAGGAGAAATCTCGGTTTGCTGCTCACAGCCACCTTTATTAGTTCTGTGACAGTGGGTAAGTCACTTAACCTCTGAGAATCAATTTCTGTGAAACGGTGATATTCATGCCCATAATACCTACCTCACAGGGCCATGGTGAAGATGAGATTATGTATGTGAAGTATTTTGTTTTGTTTTGATTTTGCTTTTTGGAGGGGGGAAGGTAGGACAATTGGGGTTAAGTGACTTGCCCAAGGTCACATGGCTAGTTTTGTGTTAAGTGTCCAAGGCGTCAGGTCCTCCTGACTCCAGGGCCTGTACTCTATTCACTGTGCCACCTAGCTGCCCCGTATGTGAACTATTTTGTAAGCTTTTAAAATGCTTTATATAAATATTCGCTGTCATTATTTTCTCATTTGAATTTCACAAGAAGGGACAGGGAAAATGAGTTGCAGGGCTAGAATTTGAAGCCAGGTCAACTTCTAATTCTCAGTCGAGGAATTCTCTCCCTGTACTGACTGTCCTCTCGTTAGCATTCTGCTTCGAGCACTGAAGACAACAGTCCAAAGACCTTCATTGACGAGGTCAAACCTCTCTTCTCCTGCCACTTACTTGGGACAAGGTCTTTGATGAGAGAAACTGAGCCAGGAGTGCCAAGAGAGCCTTACAGAGGTAGAGGCTGAAGTGGCCCTCCCTGCCCTCTCCCTCTATTCTTCCCCTTCTTATTCTTCTTCTTAGCTGTGCCTTGGAAAGAACCTTAGTGATCATGCTCCTTATTTTATGGTGACCTAGAGGATATGACAGGGAGGGGCCAGGAGGGGCTTCTTGGAGGGAGGAAAGGGACTTTCCCAAACTAACAGAAGTCAGTAATGAAACTGAGATTCAAATTCAGGTCCTCCAATTTCATTATCTCTCTACTGATCCCTGTTTTCTGGGTCCAAGGGGGCAGGAAGTCTGACTCAAAAACCACTGATCAGCCTTAAAGCTGAATAGATTCTCCTCCGTTCTGCACTCTCCACCCAAGATCTAGAAAGGGCAAGGGCAGGTTGAAAGGAGACGGGACTCAGTCCAGCAGGACAGACTTTTCTTCAAAGCTCAGCAGAGGGAGCTAGGGCCTAGGAGCTGCAGTACTTACCGAAATCTCTCCCCCACATCCTTCCTCTGCTAGGGCCAGGGGCTTCCCCACGCCCATCCTTTCTCCTCCTCCCTCCCAATAGCCCCCATCCTCCACTCCAGCCTCACAGCCCTCTTCCCTCTCCTTTCCCACCTCTCCTACCTCCCCTCTCTGGCTCTTGGTACTCGTACCTCCCCCTCCTTCCGCACCTCCTCATTGTCCCCTCTCAGCCACATAGCCCTCACTCCTCCCGCCCTTTTCCCCCTCCCCTATTCCCCCCTCTCTACCTCATGGCCCTCACTCCTTCCTCACAACCCTCCTTCCCAACAGCTCCCCCACAAGTCCCTCCATCTTTATAATCTCCCCCCCCAGTTTATTCTTCCTTTTTTCTCACGTTCTCTTCTTCTTCCCATGAGAAAAAAGAACAGTTTGGCCCTTCTTTGAAACGGAGAAAAGATGGAGTACTGAAGGGAGAGTGGGGTAACTGGAGAAGGAATGTAAAGAGAAGGGAGATGGTGAGAGGGAACAGAGAAAAGGAAGAAGACAGGAGAGAAGAGTGGAGAAGAGAATCAGGGAAACAAATAAGAAGGAGAGAGAGTGTGGGGAGAGACAGAAGGGGAATAGGAGAGCTCTAAGCAGAGCAAAGACTTAATGAGAAAGGGCTGAGACATACATGGAGGTGGAAGAGAGGCCAGAGAAAACTTGAGGAAGGAGAGGGGAGAGAAGTGGGGAAGGCAGTTGGGAATCTCAAGTCTGACTTTCTATTTCTTTTTTCAGTTCTGCCCAGCCAACGCAGCCTCTGCCTTATCCTCCTGTTCTCCTTCCCCTGGGACCCTCAGCCCTAAGCTTGTGGGGGCTGGGCCAAAGCTTGGCCCCTCCCCAGGCCCCCAGGAGCAGGGCTGCCTCGGCTTGGGACTGGCAGCTGGGTGGGAAAGGGCTGGGGGTGGAGCAGCCTGATCCCTCCCCTCTAGCCTTTCCAGGCCACAGGGGCTGGGCTGGCCAAGGGCTTTTAACCAGCTGGAGGAGGCTCCTGACCGGCTTTTGGCGGTGAAGGCCTCTGGGAAGGGAAAGAGATGCAGCCTGACTGTCCCACTCCACGGGGGCCCGGGAATGGCCAGGGCCGGGATTCAGCTCCCAGCCGGCAAGGCCAGGAGCCGGGTCCCAGCCGTCCTGGGGAGCTGGCCAAGCCTCCCTACAGCTATATCGCCCTCATCACCATGGCTATCCAGAGCTCCCCGGGCCAGAGAGCCACCCTCAGTGCCATCTACCACTACATCATGGGCCGCTTTGCCTTCTATCGAGACAACCGGCCCGGCTGGCAGAACAGCATCCGGCACAACCTGTCTCTCAACGAGTGCTTTGTCAAGGTGCCTCGAGATGACCGCAGGCCCGGCAAGGGCAGCTACTGGACTCTGGACCCTGACAGCTACAACATGTTTGAGAATGGCAGCTTCCTGCGACGGAGGCGCCGCTTCACCCGAAAGAGGGGGTCTGAGCCCGAGGCTGAGATGCAGAGGAAGGCCAAGAGCAGGGCCCGGGGTGGGCTGGCCCGTGTTGGGCCAGGTCGTGGGGGGTATCGGGCTTCTGGGATGCCAGACCTTCATAGTGATGCCCGAGAGCAGGAGGAGGCCTCTGGACAGGCCAAGGCTACCACTGGACCATGCCTAGCCCCACCATTGGAGCTGCCCGAGTCCCAGGGTCTATGCCATACCAATCCAGAGACATCACCCAATGAGGCCCTCTTTGGGGGGCTTCCAGATGCCCTCCCTACAACCCCAGCTGGTCTCTACCTTTCCACTTCTGAGCCACTGGCCCTGCCAGCCTCACAGATGCTGATGGACCTGAAGGAGCCTCCTGAGCCAACCAGGTCTCCTGGACAGAGGGTAGACCCTCGAGAGCTACCACCTTCCTCCTCCTCCTCCTCTTCTTCTTCTGCCTCTCCATGCCCAGCATTCAGCCTGCCCCCAGTCTTCCCTGCCCCCCAGGGCCCTCAGCCCTCCCCAGCCCTATTCCCTGAGGGTGAGGCCTATGGCAAGGCAGGGCTACCCATCTTTGGCAACTTTGGTGGGGCTGAAGCTCTGGGTGGCAGCTACCAGTGCCGTGTGCAAGCCCTTAGCTTCTGCATGGACGAGCGGGGCTGTGGCCCAGCCCTGGATCATTTGCTTGCACCCACTCCAGCTTCCCCAGCCACCCCCACTCAGTCACCTCCCTTCCAATCCCCACTACCCCTTCGGGGGAACCAGAAGGAACCCTGGACTGGGGGGCCTTTCCCACTGCAGGGAGGAGGGAGCTACCAGCTAGGGCTACCCCACTGCCTCTATCGGACCCCAGGCATGTTCTTCTTTGAATGAAGTTTCTCTTCCCATCTTCTGCTTCTTCCCTTGTGCAGCCAGACAGGCTCCTCCACTGCTTCATACAAGGACAAGCTACAGAATGGACTCTTACCTGAGGGCTGGAGCCATCTGATATTCTCCAGGGGAAGATGCCCTGCTCATTCTGTCCCCAGCACACTGGGTCTCTGAGAGGGTGCCAGGGGTGGCAGAGGGTAGGGCTCTCCCCTGGGTGAAGATGGGGGCCAGAAAAATCTGGACCAGAGAGACTGATGATTCCCAAAGCCAGATGAAAAACTAAGGATTAAATCAGAGACTATTACAGCTGGAAGGGACTTTGGAGGTCAGCTAATCCAACGCCCTCATTTTACAAAGGAGGAAACCCAAAAGAAGAGAAATGACTTGTCCAAGGTCAAACAGCTAGTACTTAGGAGAGCCAGGGCCTAAGCCCAGGTCTTCTGATTCTTCCCACTACTGGACATTTCTGAAGAGGCAACAGAAACAGGAGATCTTTGTCTTCCTTGAACAATACAGGGCTCTGCCTGACCAGGATTCCAGAGTTTGGTGTAGTGACCTCATGCCCTGGCCCCTTCATGGACAAACTTGGGGAGTGTGGGGAAGGTGTGAGGCTGGACCTATGTCAGATTTTACTCGACACTCTACTTAATAAAGCAAGTGAGTCTTGAAAGATACCATAAGCCTGGCCTGGTGGATGGGGTTGCCTCTGGGTATCAGTCTCCCCATGGGAGGAATGGGGAAGGGGTTGAGTTGAGTTCCTTTGTCCCAAGAGGATTGCAGGGGGACTTTTGGTGGGAGTTTCCTACCACTCAGGAAGGGGGAAAGAGGGAGATTGGAAGGGGAGGGGAAAACAGAGAAAGGGGAGAGTCCAAAGAGGAAAAGGAGTCTATTCCTCATCCTTTCTAGATGCTTCCCCTTCCTTCCCCTGAAACTTGGGGCTAGGTACTCTCAGGGACTTTGCACTGACTAAGACTCCCAGGGGATAGACAATGAGGGACATGGACTCCTTAGGGCCCCCACTATTCACTTCCTCCACCCCAATCCCAGGAACTTGTCCCTTCATCTTCTGGGCTCCTGCTCTCAGTGGTTGGGACGCTTCCGTAATCCACAAATCAGACAATCCCACCTCACCCCCACTCCAAGTTGTTCTTGCTATTTGGGATGTCAGATAAGAGCTGGTGAGACCCCGGGGAGAGGCATCCCCATTAGAGGTGAGGAGTAAAGAGACTGGTAGCATCCCAGTATTCAGGTCTCAGAATCGGAAGCACCCTCAGAGATTCTCTAGTCCAGGTTCCTTATTTTATACAATAGGGAGCTGGGGAAGTGATTTGCCTCGGGTCACAGTGTAAGCTTAAGGTAGAGTCAAAATTTGGACCTAGATCTACTGATTTTCAGGTCACTATTCTTTTCCATTAGAATGTTACCATATTCTGTCTTCCCTTTGTTCATCCAGCACCTCCAGTCACTGGGGAGCAGGTTCCAAAGAGTCCCAACCCTTCCTGAAATATGGTTTTCCTGACCTTCTGTACTTCCCCACATCTCCTCCCCCCCACACACACCCAGTCTGGGGAAGAGTGAACTTCAGACTCTGAGAGTTTTGTGCCTATTTCCTTGCCCCGGCCCCTTCCTCTTTTCTGAAAGTCATCTGAGTCTCCTCCTTTTGATTAGGGTAATTAGAAGGGTCAGGGCAGGGATATCTTTCAGCCTCCCTCTAGACCAGTAAAATCACTAGGATCCTAGGACCCAGGATCCTTTGGAGCCTCCCTTCTCTCAACTCTTCTGAATCAAGGAGAGGGTATGTTGCAGATCAAGAGACACAAGACATTGATGGTTAGAGGGTGGGAGCCGGAGGGGGAAGGCACTTGTTCCAAAGATGATGAATTCTCCTAAAAACTCTTCTTCTAATCATTGGAATGAAAAAAAGACCGCAGGGCTAGAGGCCAGGATTCCTGGGTTGTATTTCCACACACACACACACTCTATCCTACTGGGATGTCCCTAGCGAGTGACTTCCTTTTTCGGAGCCCTTAGTCTTCCCATCTGGCCCATGGGAAGCCAGATCCTCAGGGTTTCTGGAGGAAGGGAGAGGGATGTTCATCCTCTCACTGGGCTGGGACAAGGCAGGGACCGTTGCTTCTAGGCTGTTGGTCTCTGCCAGTCCCAGAACCTAGTCCTGAGTGATCTCACATAAGTTTCCAGTAATCCTTTTTGACCAGCTGACTCTGTTCAGTAAAGGGTGGTGACAGATACCTGGGTGAAGGATCCTTGGCTTCCCTTTTATAGCTAAATGTGTCTGATAGCACCCCCTCCCTTCTTCTTATGCCTCGGGGGTGGGGAGGATGCTAGCATCAGTCCTGGACCAACTAGGATCCAGGAAACGAGGAAGGGGGTGACAATGGCTTCATATTGGTGACCGTGCATAAGTGTGCTGAGACCAGGAGACTCGCAATTCACAGAGCCTGCATCAGGATGTAGACACTATGAGACAGATACAAACCATGAAGCTGTCCATAGAGACACACAGGTAAGAAGACACACACAGTGCCCAGAAACAGCACACAAGGCTAGGTGGCTACACGTCCACACGAGTACAAGGAGGTGAGGGAGAGGAGGGGGCTGAGGAGAAGGAGGAAAGCTGAAGTGGGGCACTCTGAGGACCCAGGAGCCCTTGGGGTTGAACGCCTCCCTCCTCAGGGGCCCCCGGGGCAGGGCTGGCAAGGCCGAAGGGCCTGGGCACCAGAGTATGAAGGAGGAGCAAACAACCAGGACTTGGGTCCTACTCCTGAGGCCAGAGCTGGAGGGTGGGGCATGTTGAGGGAGGATCCCTCCACATCTGGCAGGGAAGCAAGCTTGTAGGTGGGCAGGGAAGGAGGAGGTCTGTACTGTCCTCAGGGCTAACTTCATCTCCCAGCCCCAACCAAATCCTAGGTTGATTCCCCCCTCACAGCCCTTCCTAAATCTTTCTTACTTTCTTCTCCGGAAATAAGCTCTCAATTTTCTCCTCTCTCTTTGTTTGTCTCAGGCTCAGTCTCTTGTCTCCTCTCCTACTTCTGTCCTCTCTCCCCTATCTGTTAGCCCCCGCCTCCGGGAAGCCCCCCTGGCCGACTGGCTCAGCTGTGTCTGTCTGGGCTGGCTGATCAACCTAACTGACCTCTGCCTCCTCCCTCCTTCCCTTCCCCTCACAGACTCCCTCCCTCCCTTCCCGGGGCTCCCTAGGGGCCTGGGAGGAAGCAAGCCCGGGGAGCAGTGCCCTGAGCTGTCTGGTTCCCACAGACTCACCCCTGCTGTGGGCAGCCCCTCATGGGGGCCAGGCCGGGTCTCAGAGCTGGGAAAGTGTTCCCAAGGCCAGCTGCATTCCCCCTACACACACACACACACACACACACACACACCACACCACACCACACCACACCACACCACACCACACCACATCACACTTCCCTCCTTTCTCTCTCCTCAGCTCTCCCCACCCAGAGAAGTGTCTGTCTCAAACGCTATGACTTCAATGACCTTGGAGGGTAGAAACAGAGAGATAGAGGAGGGTAAAACGAGTGATGGGAGAGAGGAAATGGAAGGAAAGGGGGCTTCGCAGGACTGAGAGTGTGCTGTTCATGCCGAGCTGCGTGCGAGAGAGCAGGGGTAGACGTGTGCTGGGGGAGATTTACCTGAGAGGGATGTACAAGGGATACAGCAGCTCTGGGGAGTGTGAATGGTGGAAGAGAGGAGGCGTGTACCAAAGCGATATGTGTGCCCTTCATAAGCCTGGAATTGTTACTGCGTGTGTTTATCAAAGAAATAATTGTAAAGCACATATGTATGTTTCAGAGAGGGGTGTGCGTGTGTGTGTGTGTGTGTGTGTGTGTGTGTGTGTGTGTGTGTGTGTGTAGAATGTGTGTGTGTGGCAGGTATGAGTGTTTAGGACATATATATGTATAGAGGATGTGTTTGAGGGGGCATGTGTGGACATACAGGATATACCATGAATATGTGTATAAGGGATATATGCCATAAGAGGGTTTGTATACGGGAGAATGGATGTCTCTATTTCTATGGGGTATATATGAATTAGGGGGGAAGGCAATTGGGGTAAAGTGACTTGTCCAGGATCACACAGTTAGTACGTGTCTGAGGTCATATTTGAACTCAGGTCCTCCTGACTCCAGGGCTGGTGATCTATGTGCTGTACCACCTACCTGCCCCATATATATGTATTTCTATAGATATGTATGGAATGATATGTTACAAATACCCTTGACACACTACTCCAAATATAAAACCATGCCTATAGTCAAGAAGACCTAAATTCAAATCCAGCCTTATGTACTTATTAGCTGCATGACTTTGGGCAAGTCACTTAATCTGTTTGCCTCAATTTCCTCAACTGTAAAGTGGGGATAATAATGGCAATTACCTCCCAAGAATGTTGTGAGGGTCAAATGAGATAATATTTGTAAAGTACTATATAGATGCTGACTATTGTCTAGGTGTGTGTACGTGTGGAGGAGTATGTCCAGGGGATGTGTGTGCATGGAAGAAATACGTGTGAACGGGGATGATGTCAGCATTGCTGTGTTTGCACAGGGAGGTGATCTGAGTATAGACTGGAGAATCAGGGATGTGTGTCTGGTATGTGGGTGTATCAGAGTGTGTTCTTTGGGGGGGGTGGCTGTGCATGTATATGGGGAGGGGGCTGTGTGTGTGGGAAATGTGTGTGTCAGGGGTGTGGGGGGGAGGGTATTTATATGTTATCTGATGGTTCAGAGGGAGGCCTTTCCTTCCCTGCCTGGAGCCCTTCCCAGGCTCATTCTTGCAGGGACCTTGTGACCCCAGTTCCTGTGCTCTTCCGTGCTGTCCCCTGAGCCCAAGGGGGCAGGGAGCAGGGAAGGGAGGGAACTAGCCCCAGGCTTCTAATTTGAGGGATGGTGAAGGCCATCCCAGACTCTCACTCCTTACTTCTGGAAGCCCCCAGCCCATGACTCCCTCTACAGGATTCTCATTCCCCCCCCTTAGCTTCAGGCCGCTCCCACATAGGGAGCTACGGCCTCTCTGCCAGCCTCTCCTCCCTGGGCTCAGTTCCCACCATCTCCCTGGGTGGTGCTGAGAATGCTGGGGTGGAGTGGGGAGAGGGCATCCAGAGATCGCAGAATTTATAGCTGGAAGGGACCCTAGCAGTCATCTACTTATTGACTTATGGAATCCGAGCTTTTAGAGCTAGAGAACTTAGAATGTAAAATGTTATGGTTGGAAGGGACCTTAGAGACCATTTATTCTAACCCCCTCATTTTAAAGGGATGGAAACAACCCCAGAGGGGTGAAGTGATTTGAAGAAGGGGAGAGATCCCTCATAGCCATGGGTCTGATGGTCAACTGTGGTCCCTTTCTGGGGGAAGGGGCAAAGAGCATCAGGGTCAATATGCCCCCCAAAAGTGGGAGCAGGCAGTTAGTGCTGAGCAACCAACCCCTCTTATACTAAGCTTCTTCCCCACCTCAGCCTAGGCTTCTCTGCTCTGAGCCTCACCAAGTAATGGAAAATGGGCTAGATTTAAAGTCAGAAGATGGATTTCTGGATCCCCATTCTGCTACTTGGCAGCCAAGGGATCCCACTTCTCCTTTCTGGGACTCAGTTTCCCCAAATGGAAAAATGAGGAAGCTAGACGAAATGGTCCTTTCCAGCTCTCAATTCTAACTATTACCAACTTGAGCCACAGATTTCCTCATCTTTAAAATAGAAATTATCAGATTTAGAGTTGGAAGGAATCTTTTTTAAGAATTTGGACTTCTGATTTCATTAATGAGGGTTATTTCCAATATGGAAACTCCATCCACTGCTGCTGATTGATAACTCCTCTATAATTTACAGTCTGCAAAAATTATCAGGGAACAGTGAAAGGTGAAGTAGCTAGATAGACCATGATGATATAGTTATTATGTATCAGAAAGGAACTTGAACCCAGGTCTTTCTGACTCCTAGGACAGCCCTTTAGTCACCACTTTGTGAGATCTTAAATGAAAGACCCCTTTTGCAACTTGCTAGCCTTTATTATACATAGCTTCAAGGTTTGTCAAGGGCTTTAAAGCCAAGGGTTTTACTAATATTACCTCATTTCATGCTCACAACAGCTCTGTGAGGTAGGTGCTTATTATCATCCCCACTTTACAGGTAAGGAAACTACGGCTGACAGAGAGATCCAGTGACTTGCCCATAGGTAGTCTGTAAGTATCTGAGGCAAGGTTCAAACTCAGGTTTTACTAACTTCAAGTCTAACATCACTCCACAGAGCTGTCTAAGATTGTATGAGAGCATAGCCAAGAACAAAACAAACTTTCTGATTCTGAAATGAGAGATTAAAAGGAAAAAGGAAAAACCAAAAGCCAAAGAGGTGCCCTTCAAATTAGGAATGTCTGAACAAATTGTGGCCTATGAACCTGGAAACAGTTTTCAGATGCACAAAAGAGAGCAGAAAGAAACACAGACAAGGAAAGTAGTTTCAAAAGTAAAACATGGAATTACTATATATGTATGTGTGTTTATATGTGAGTGTATATACATATCTATACAGAAAGAGAGAGACAGGGACAAAGAAGGTGGGAGGGAGAAAGAAAGAGAAAGAAAAGGCAAAGAGAGAGAAAGAAAGAAGGAGAAAAAAAAGAGTTAACCAAAAGACACAACTGTACAACATATGTATGTGTATATATGTGTATGTATGGAGAAAGAGAGAGAGAGAGAGAAAGAGAGAGAGAGAGAGAGAAAGAGAGACAGACAGACAGACAGAGAGACAGAGACAGAGAGAGAAAGAGAAAGAGAGAGAGAGAGAGAGAGAGAGACAGAGAGAGAGACAGAGAGAGAGAGAGTTTTCCCTATCTTACCTTGGATAGAAGTACAAAGACCCCTCACTAGCCCATCCTACTTCTTATCATCAGCATGGAAGCTCTGACTTGTTTCATGCCTGACCTGGAGACAACTGACACCTCCCTAGGCAGCCTGGCAGCCCTATTCTGGGGGAGAGAGGGTATATTCACCATGCTGGTTCAGATTTAGTGCTAATGTCCAAGGCTTTAGCCCTACTGTATCTTAAGGAACTTCTATGACTGACTTCTCTACCATACTCCAGCATTGGGTCCCTCCCTATTGCCCTTCTATTTTCAGCTTTTTTGGTTTTTGTCTTCCCCGTTTAGATTATAAGCTCCTTGAAGGCAGGGGCTGTTTTTCTTTTTTCATTTTTTGTATTCCTAGAGCTTAGCACCGTGATTGGCACATAGTAGGTGCTTAATAAATATTTCTTGACTAATGACTAGTGCATCTCAGGATTCCTGAGTTTAGAATCTGACCAGCTTCAGCCTCAACAGTAGCAGGCATTATAGACATGTGCCACCAAGTCCAGCTAGTATCTGCTTTTTTTTTTTCAAAAAAACTAAACAGTATTAAATGGAGATTCATGATTTCATATACAGCTCCCTTTTATGTTCAGCTGTATAGATGGAAATGTTTTCTTTTTTGGTATTTAAGTTCAGAAAAAAAAACTAAAACTTTAAAAAAAAATCTGTTACAAAGGATGCTTCCATTGGCAGGAGAGGGGACAATGATATATTCAGAAATGAAGGAGATATAAAAAAGATATCAGTAAAAATAAATTTTTAAAAGATTACTATGAGGAAATCATTTAAAAAACTTTAAAGTACTAAAACCCTGGGTTTAAGCCTAGAATATTTTCCTAAGCCTCTCCTCGTAGAGGGAGAGAATGATGAGTCCATCCTGATGCACCTGTGGAGGTTGGCCTGAGAGTTTGGGGCAAGGGTGGGGAACCTGCGACCTGGAGGCCACATGTGGCCCTCTAGGTTCTCAAGTGTGGCCCTTTGCCTTTGGTTTGGGAGAACAGAGGCATGCCTGCTTCAAGAGAGGAAACCCACGGTTCCAGACTCTTTGCCGTAGTTCTCAATCTTCCTGCTGTGACCCTTTAATATAGTTCCTCATGTTGTGGTGACCCCCAACCATAAAATTATTTTTGTTGCTACTTCATAACTGTAATTTGGTACTGTTATGAATCATAATGTAAATATCTGATATGCAGGATGTATTTTCATTGTTACAAATTGAACATAACCCACAGGTTGAGAACCACTGCTTTATGGGGAGAAATCCGTAGAAAAAAAGCTTTTGGAAAGCAGAGGGAAAGCCAGAACCTCAACAGGTCCCTAATTTCTACCTCCACTCCTCTCACAAACTCCTGGATCAACTCTGGCTCTCACACAGGTGAAAATGGGAGGGGCCAGCCTTCTCTCCACCCCTGGGCAGAATCCTATACAAAAGATCCAGGCTTGAACCCAGGCTTATAGTGCTGTGGAATTTGGAGCCATTTTTGCTGTCTCACATGCAGTAGCAGAAGTCAGATGATGAAAGTTATAATATAATTCTCTCTCATATTACATTAGAGAGTTATAACTTATAAGTTATGTTACATTATATGTGTTGTTAAATAATTACATATCTGACATTACATAATGTTTTACATACAGTTTATAAATCAGCATCATATCCATTATCTAATACGATCCTCACAACCAATCTGTGAAGTAGGGAAGGCAAGTTATTGTTCAGTTGTTTTCAGTCCTGTCTGATTCTTCATGACCCCACATTTGGGATTTTCTTGGCAAAGATACCGGAGTGGTTTACCATTTCCTTATCTAGCTCATTTTACAGACGAAGAAACTGAGGCAAACAGGGGTAACTGACTTGCTCAGGGTCACCCAGCTAGCAAATATCTGAGGCCAGATTGGATTCAGGAAGATAAGTCTTCTCGATTCCAGGCCTAGGATTCCATCCATCTCACCACCTAGCTGCCCCATATGGCAAGTATTATCCCCATTTTGTAGAGTTGGGGGCTTTGGTGCCAAAAGAAAAGTGATTTGTCCAAGATCAGAGCCAGGACTTAAACCCAGATCTCCTGATTCCAAGTTCAAGACTTGTGCCCTTACTGCATACCTCCCCTCAGACATGGCAGGGAAAGATTGTATCTCAATCGCTCAGGAGGGTGAACTGATAATCAAATGGATTTGTAATGTCATAAACCTGGATGTTCCCTCCAACAATGTGGCTGGAGCCCATTGATGCTGCAAGGCCTCCAGCACAATGAGTGGACCTCTGTGGCAAATTTATTAGAAGACATGGGCAAGAGTCCCATAAGACGGGCCATTAGGGATAAGTACAGAGACCTACCTGCATAGGACCAGACAGGAGCTGTACCAAAGCTTTCAAGCAGAACTTTAATCTGCTTGTTCTATTTCCTGTCTGGGGTTCCCGACATAAGCAATAGTTGCCATTGGCAGTAAGGGAAGGAGCATTTATAGATTCATAGTTTGTTAAGTGAGGGAAGAGATTTTAGAACGTGGAACATGGAAAGTCAGAGTAGGAAGAGAGCCTAAAGGTCAACTAGTCCAACTTTCTCTTTGTACAGGAGGGGAAACTGAGGCCCAAGGTTGGAAAGGTGTATGTTCTAAATTGCAAATTAATGAGTAGTCAGACGATTTGGGGGCTGGGTAGGTCAAGGGCAGGGTGGGGGTAGAGCAGCTGGTACAATCCCAGCCCATCCCAACCCAGACTGAGGCACTGGCTGGGTGCTGAGTCCCAGACGTTGTGATCTCATCTCCCCACTCCACCTTAGACTCCCCTGACACTCCTGAGAGCAGTGCCTCCGCCTAGTCCGGCTTCCTGCCTCACATTCTTTCCATTCTGGACTCCCCACATGGCTGTTGGCAGCCCCCTGGGCCCCAGCCTTCCAGAATCAGAAAGGGAGGAACAGAGAGATCATCTTAGAACAGGCAGCCGCTCCGCAGCCCAGGTCTAAGTGTAATTATAATATTAACTCCATCCAACAAGCATTTATTTATTAATAACAGCTACAGGATTTTAATGTTTGCAAAGTAAGGCTTGCTCAGAGCAACCTCATGAGGTAGGTATCACCAGGATTATTACACCCATTTTATAGATGGAGAAACTGAGATTTTGGTTAAGTAATATGTGTATGGTCACATAACTAATAAATCCCAGAGTTAGGAGTCTAACTCAGATATTGGTATGCTGATAAATGTTTAACAACTGGTTCTCCAGACACAATGTACTCATGATACTTTTTTTTTGTTTTTTTGGAGGGGGAAGGCAGGGCAATTGGGGTCAAGTGACTTGCCCAAGGTCACACAGCTAGTAAGTGTTAAGTGTCTGGGGTTGGATTTGAACTCAGGTCCTTCTGACTCCAGGGCTGGTGCTCTATTCACTGCACCACCTAGCCACCACCCATTATGACACATTTTTAAGTTTAACCTGCCAGTGTTAAACAGTTCTCCATCCTTTTCTTAAATCTAAACAATAAAAAACAAATTAAGAATAAAAATAAAACAATAAATTAAGCCCTGAGCTGTAGCTTGTGGATTTTTGGGGTTTAAATGCTAACAATGAAAATTTAACAACCAGCTCCAGGGAGCCAGTATTAGCTGGATCTAACCTATCCCTGTTCTCATGTCTCCTGACTCCACATCAGTCAGTGTTTCTACTATTGCCAGTTGCCTCTCATAAGTAAAAAAAAAGTCTCCAAGAGAAAACAGGTACAACCATCACAGCAGAACCCAAGACCACTGTCACTAATTTGCTGTGTGACCCTAAAAAAGTTGCTTCATCTCTCTGTGCCTCCATTCTCTCATAAACTCTTCCTTCTTGGCATTCTTGGAGGTTCGGAGAAAGGGTAGAGATAGGGACTAGATCTGAAATATAATATTGGAATAATAATAATAATATTATTATAACAACAATAGAGGAAACTCCTGCTACCATTTAAAGATGGCACCTTCTCTCCAGCTTTTAGTCTTTAGAGAGTTGTCTAGATCCTTGAGAAGTTAAGTGACTTGATCAGGATCATCCAATTGGCATTTATTAAGACATATGTAGCAGCAACCACACTGACATGCCCAGGATGGCTGCTGGCACAGGTTCTTAGATCTGCTTTGCTAGGAAAGATAACTGTTCAAGGGGTCAACAATCTTTTTAAATTACATTCATTAGCTCAAGGGAAAAATCAGTACCCAGAACTTCAGAGAAAATCCAAATAGAGAAAATACAAGCAGAGAAATAAAGACCAACAGACAGGGCTTCTAATGGCCTGAGAAATTGGCACAGACCAACAGTCAGATCCAACTGTCTGACCAAGGCCATACAGATAGTTGAGAGAAGCACCAACACCTGGGTTTTTCTGAGGAGGGGGTCAGTACTCGTTAACAACTACCCAGAGTCTCATCTGGTCAAATCACAAGAACACTCTTCTAATGAGTGAAGCCCAAAGCAAAATGATAACCTCAGAGTATATATACCCTTTTTAGAGCCAGAGGGCATCACAACCTTCAGTGACTCAGTGCCTAATTAGAATTTAACGAAAGGTGTGAAAGCCTTCCTACAAGCAAGCCTCCCCTAAACAAGTCTCCCTTAATGGGTTCCAATGAGGCCTATTAACAGCTGAGGAAGATCTTATATCCCATTAACATTACAACATGGGACTTGACCCCAGATCTTTCTGGGTTCTCTCAAGGCCTGTTCTCTATTCACTACACCTCTCAAAGCTTAATTGTGTGTACATGATATATACATATTATAATATTTACATATAATATGTATGTAAATATACACAGATATTATATGGGTATGTGTGCAGTGAGAGTTTTGTGTTTACAAAAAATTTTCTATATATTTACTTTTTTTTAAAGTGGCATTGATGCCCTTTTTTTTTTTTTTTTTTTACCATTTTCCCACAATTCTGCTGCCCCCTCCACCAGAGAGCCCTCCCTGGTAACATAGAAGTAATGCAGTTAGTCATAAGAAATCATGTCTGCCATGTCTGACAATGTATGCCTCATCCCACACCTGCATTTTACCACCTCTATGATGAAAAAAAAAGAGGGAGATATTCTTTAGCATGAATCCCATGAGGCAGTCTTCAGACCTTCCCAAGGTGGCTGGGGGTAAAGGTTTCTTTTTAATCACTCCTACCAGGCCCTCCCTCTTCGTTTGACCAGCAGTGAGATCCCTTCCTTAATCCCATTGAGGCACAATAGGGTTAAAAACTCAAAACGTTTTAGCATATAATTAAGGGAAAGTGTGCTCAAATTTCAAAAGCTTAATAGATTCTGGACTAGAAGCTGGAGGAGCCAGGTTCTAGTCGAGCTCCCAGCTAACTGGCTATGTGACTTGAAGCAAGTCAACTTACCTCTCTGGGCTTTGGCTTCTTCCTCTGTGCCATGGGCACAATTGCTTCCCTAATTCCTTCACAGGTGTGTAGTGAAAAAAAAAGTACTTTCCAAATTGTGAAGCCCTGTTCTGGGAGTAGTATTATGCACAAATGTGTAGCTTTAATAATTTACAACTCTGGTCTATCTGTTCTTTTAGGGACTGAGTTTATTCCGTCTCCTTCAACAATTTTCTTTTGTTCTTTTCCTATCCTAAGAACTTAGCATAATGCCTGGCCCAAAGTAGGAACTTAAAAGTCTATTGACTGAATGATTGTTCATCCCCCACCACACACACCCTCATCAAGATATGAGAACAGAGAAATGGGTAGGAGCTGGGACTCTGGGGAGTTGGGTGTTACAAACAATAGTCCATGTTTTTGCAGCCTTTTACAATGTACTATTTTCAAAATGCTGGTAGATCTGTGAAGGAAATGCGAGGAGATCTTGTTGGGTTAGAAAAGGATCCAGGATTTGATACAGGAGGTTTGGGCTTGACAGTCTTATGACCTAAGGCAAATAACTTTCCCTCTCTGAACCTCAGTGCCACCATCTCCACAATGGGATGATTCTCTGAAACACTTTGTAAGCTTTAAAGCTGAGAGGAAAAGAAAAATAACAAACTTAAAACATTGCAATGCAAATGAAGAGAAGGCATCCAAAGTGAACCCTGCAAATGCTAAAAACCAAGCTTAGCTCCAAGGGAGAGAGAGAAGAAAACATCACCTTCTCCCCACCCCACCACTTTTCGCTGGCCAGGGAAACTCAGGCAAGAACACTGTCCAGAACCACAGACTTTTCTGGACATATTAATTGGGTAGGACTTTTTTTCTTCTCTTTTTAATTGTTCATCAAAAGGTATGGCTTTCCCAGGAGGTGGGAGGAGAGGAATGCAGCTGGAAATGTAGGTCATGTGAAAACAAAAGGTATCAGTAAAAATCTTTTTTTTTTTAAATGATTGTTGTGAAATTACGAAGAACAGGTTGGGCCCCAAAGAAGAGATATAAGACACCTTCTCCTAATCCTTTGCAGAGGGGTGTGTGTGTGTGTGTGTGTGTGTGTGTGTGTGTGTGTGTGTATGTGACTGAGGGGTGGGGGGAAGAGAAGAGGAGCAGATCCTGGAGGATGGAACATTAAGTAATATTGTGACTCTTTTTCAATACATTGATTGATCTTGTTTATTTTTTCTTCTTCTACCTCTTTTTCTTAAAAAAAAACCTATTATAAAGGATGGATATGGGGGGGGAAGAAAGGATATGAGGTGGGGAATTAGTAATATTTTTTAAAATATCAATAAAAATTTGGTTTAAAAAAATGATGGGAACATGAGTTGTTCTGAGCCTGGAGTCAAGATGACTTGAGTTCATCAGTCTCAGACATATGCTAGCTGTGTGGCCCTGGGCAAGTCACTGTTTGCCTCAGTTTCCTCAACTATAAAATGGGGATAATAGCAGCATCTACCTTGAAGGGTTGTTGTGAGGATCAAATGAGATATTTGTAAAGTCCTTAGCACAGGTCCTGGTATACAGTAGGTATTTATATTTTTAATATAAAATTATATTTATATATTTATTACTATTTTAATTATATATAATAATATTAGATATTATATAAATATTTATATATTTATTATAAATAAATATATATTATATATTTATATTAAAATTTTATATAAAATTATATTTATAATTGCTTGTTCCCCTCCCTTCCCTTTCTTGTTATTCTGATGTGATGCCTTACTGCAAGGTGGTTGTGACCTTGTGAGCCTTCTCAAAGGCTCTGCAGCCTAATGTAGGCTGTGGCAGGCCCTGTGGATCAGAAGAGGCTCCAGGTAGGGGCCAGGTGACCTGTTGTCTGGGGTTCAGCTTAGCTAAGTTTAGAGGTTTGCCAACGTACTGACTTCAAGTAAAAGTGGTCTGTGCTCTACAATCTACACAACTGCCTGCTGAGGCATAGAGGGGCTAAGATCGCTGGGAAAAGGGGGCACCCATATTGATGAAATCATAGCTCTTTAAGCATCGAAGCTAGTAGTATTATTACAGATGGGAAAACTGAGGCCCATCTGTAATGGAAATTACAGAACGAAAGAGGAAGCAAGTGATTTGGTTAAAGCCACGTAGAAAATTAGTGGTCAGCCTTTAACTAGACTACAGCCACAAAAAATCAAAACTGAACACTGTGCAATGATTATGACCAAGCCTGGCCCTGAAGAAAAGATATTGAAGTTCACCTCCATCCTTTCTTAGCAGAGGTGAAGGGCTATGGGTATGGCACATTGCATACACTGGCAGACTTGGTTAATTTTGCTAAACTTTCATTTCTTTTTTAATCTTTGTTACAAGAGGTGGTTTTATAGGTTGGGAGAAGCCATGTTAGGGAATGAAGGTGATATAAAAACAAAAGATACCAATAAAATTTCTACGTAGCCAAGGACCACCTGTGGTCACATAGGAAGCAGTATGTGACGCTGACCAAAGTGACCTGAGTGGAGCATTTTAACCCTAGGGAAGAAGGAATTTTTTTCATAAGTCATTCAAGTTAAAACTATGGTGTGTCTAATAGGCTTGGGTACATTATCATCCAATAAATAAAGGGATTTTGGCACTGTGAAAAAAAACCACTCTGATCTCTTGCCTGTGATCTCAGGGTACTTTCTACCAGCCTTTCTGTTCATGAGAGTCAGACTAGAAGAGTGGATGATCACTGGTCCGGGGACAGGAAGACCTGTCTGGGTTTGAATCCTGCCTCAAATGTTTGCTATGTGACTCTGGTCATTTAACTCTAAGTGATTTAACCTCTCTGAGACTCAGTCTCCTTATTTGTAAACAGGGAATGATAGTAACAGTATGATAGTTTTGAGGCGCTATTGTACCTTATCTTGGAGGGTTGTTTGGAGGTCATGTGAAACCATGTATGTAAGTATAGACCGTTGTTATTAATTACCCCAATGACCATGGAGCCCCTACTGCTTATCAGGGCAGAGGTTTGAGTGTTGGAAAGATAAGCCTGTTTCTCTTGGGTCACTGAAGGTAAACTGGTAGAGAGGGCAAGGCTTGAGGGTAGCTGAAGTCAGGGTGGAGACGGAGAGCCTTCTCACAGGGGACAAGGGGCCAGGGTGGGAGGAGGGAGGGACAGCTGAATGTTCTAATTCTTAGGACATTCTGTCTTTTGGTCCAGCCTTCTGAGGACAGCCCGGACAATGATGCAGGAGGGACGTCAGACCCCTATCTCCCTTTCTCTGTCAGAAGCCAAGGCTAGGGCAGGGAGGGGGAAATTATAGCAAAGGGGAGAAGCTCAGGACCTTGGAGTTGGATGAGCTGCTCTGAGCTCTCTTGGTCCCCTTCCTCACCCATTTAGGGGCCTTTTATTATGAAAAGGCCTTAAGGTCACAGGATCCAGAGCTAAAAGGGATTTTAGAAGTCATCTAATCCAACCTACTCATTTACAGAGGAAGAAACTGAGGCCCACAGAGAGAAAGTCACTCGCCAAGGTCACACAACTTCCTCCCCTCCTCTTCCTCTTTCTCCAGGAGTTTCCCCACCCAGACCTTATCTTCCTCTACACCCAGCCTCTCCCCCACACTCCACTTCCTGCCTTAATTTCTTACATTCCTTTTCCCTGGGACAGACTCCCCAGGACGTCCTCTTCCCTTCCACCCCCATATGCCCAGAGGAGGCCGACCAGGTCTGTAGAACTTCTGTCTCGTTCTGCTGACTACACAAGAGCTACCCAAAGTCTAAAGTTTAGAGTCTCCCCTGAAAGATCAAGGAACCACAATTCAGGCCTATTTACTCTGCCTGGCTCCTAAAAGGGGACCTCAAGGTCTTCAAGCACATCATTTTTGTTTTGTTTTATTTTATTTATTTCTTTTTAGTTTTCAACATTCTCTTTGGTAAGATTTTGAGTTCCAGATTTTCCCCCTTCCTCCTTTCCCCCCCTCCCTAAGACAGCATGCAATCTGATATAGGCTATACGTGTACAATCATATTAAACATATTTCCACATTAGTCATGTTGTGAAAGAAGAATCAGAACAAAAGGGGAAAACCATGAGAAAGAAAAAACAAACAAAAAAAGAGAAAATAGTATGCTTTGATCTGCATTCAGACTCCATAGTTCTTTCTCTGGATATGGAGAACCTTTTATATCACGAGTCTTTTGGAATTGTCTTAGATCATTATGTTTGAGAAGAGCTAAGGTATCATATTTGATCATTGCACAATGCTGCTGTTAAGGCATACCATGTTCTTCTGGTTCTGCTCATGTCACTCAGCATCAGTTCATATAAGTCCTTCCAGGTTTTTCTGAAATCTGCCTGCTCATCATTTTTTATGGAACAATAGTATTCCATCACATTCATATACCACATCTTGTTTAGCCATTCCCCAACTGATGAGCATCCCTTCAATTTCCAATTTTTGCCAGCACAAATAGAGCTGTTACTAATATTTTTGTACATGTGAGTCCTTTTCTCTACAAAGCACACTGTTCCTTAAGGAAGTCTGATACTGCCATGCTGTAACTAGAGAACTGGATGCCCCGTAAAACAGCAAGAGATGCTGAAGTAGGGCTGATTTAAGGGAACCCCAAATCTCCCTGTCTGGCTCCCTCTACCTTGACCCTCTTTGTCAGAGACATAATCACACTATATCAAGACTGGAAGGAACAAAAGAACATTGAGTCTAGTAGGGATCATCTGGTCCAATCCTTTCATTTTACAGATGAAGAAACTGAGGGACAGATGTGAAGAAACTTGTCCAAGGTTACATAGTAAGTTAAAGAGTTAAAAGTCAAATGCAGGTTTTATGATTCCAACTCCAACCATCACATGTTCTCCCGGGGGCCATGGAATGGGTCATTGTCAGTCAGTCCACACAAATTTATTTTTCACATGCTAGGCTCTGTGGTCAGCACCAGAGAGACAAAGAAAGGTAAAGCACCATCCCAGCCCTCAAGAAGAAGCTCATGTTCAAATGGGAATAACCAGGCACCAACAAGATATATACAGGCCAGATGATTTTCTTGGGGTTGTAGCTTGCTGTTGGCAAGCTGAGAGTGACTCAGGAAAGAAGCCGGTGGGAGGAAAGGAAGAGGAAAAGTCTGAAGCTTATATTCACAGAGACTCTAAGCCTGAGTAAGGTAAAGCTGAGACTGTCTTTTTTTTTTTTACTTTACCCTCTCCTCTGTACACCAGCTACCATTGCTCACTTGGGATCCACAAAGGGGAAGGGAGGGAAAAAGCCCATCAGCTAAAAAAATTTAATCCCAAACACTCTTGCGGAACATCTTGGGCTACTCTCATTCACTTACAATGACTCCTGTCCCTTGTAGGAACAGGCCCAGGGACCGCCACATTCTTTAATATTGCTTCCTCCTCTCTATCTAGAGATAGATAGAACTTCTCAAATCCCTCAAGAATGAAGACTTGTATGAGTAAAATGAGCAGAACCAAAAGACTAGTTTATACAGTGACAACAATATTATAAAGACGAACTATTTTGAAAGACTTAAGAACTCTGATCAATGCAGTAACTAAGCATGATTCCAGAGGACCATGATGAAAGATGCTGCCTACTTCCTGACAGAGAGGGGATAGACTCCATGATATAAAATGAGATATACAATTTTTGGACATGGCCAATGTGTTTTTATATGTATATTTCTTATGAGGATTTTTTTTTCTTTTTTTTTTTAGTGGGGAAAGGGATTGGAGAGAGTGAAAATAGATTTTTGTTCATTTAAAAAAGAGTTAATTCTTTAAAAGGATGATCCTAGATTCTTCACACCTTTTGGGGAAAAGCCCTAAACTTTTACATCCCTAAGAGATGGCCAGGGCCCTTTTCATATTCTAGGGATGACTCTGGCCCCCTCACAATCCCTAAGGATATCTCCGATCCTCAGCCTCCAGAGATGACTTTGCCTCTGGATCACTCTGTTGGATTTTAGGGACATACCTCTCCCTTCCCCCAGGGCCAAAGGTGGCAGCTGGAATCAGAGGCTGCTGGGTCCAGACAGGAAAGACAACGTCACTGACCCAGGCCTAATCCAGACCAGATGGGGCCTCTGTGGCTCCCAGACTCACAGGGGTGGTCACTGGAGGGAGCTGGGCCAATGCCTAGTGACAGGAAATCATCTTTAGAGGGAGCCTCCCTGAGTTGAAGAGAGATTGGAGGGAGGCAGAGGAAGGCAGCTGTTGGGTAGTAGTACCCACTTATAAGGCAGGGCATGAAAGCAAGGAAAGAGTTTCCAACCTTGTTCACTGTTCTTGGAGTCAAAAAGGCAGAAAAAGGCACTGGGACTTGGCATCAGAACAGGATTTGAATCTTGAGACTTCTGGCTACTGCTAGGTGGTACACTGGATAGAACATTGGGCCAGAGGTTAAGAAGAACTGAGTTCAAATTCAGCCTCGGACACTTACTAGCTGTGTAACCCTGAGCAAGACACTTAACTAGGGGCTGCCTCAGTGCTCTCCACTGTGAAATGGGGCTAATAATAGCTTCTATCTTTCAGGGTTGTTTTAAGGATCAAATTAGTCAATATTTGTAAAAGCACTTAACCCAGTACTTGGCACATAGTAGGCTCTTAATCAATGCTTATTTCCTTCCTTTCTTCCTACTTAGCACCTGTGTGGTTTGGGAGGGGAAAAGGAATAAGCATTTATATGATCTAAGGCAAGCAAACTGATAAACTTCTTTGGGACTCGGTTTCCCTATATATTAAATGAAGAGGGTTGAATTGGATGTCTAAGATTCCTTTCGTTCTAACATTCTATTACTAGTCCCAGCTCTGCCACACACTTGATGGATGATCCTGGACAAGTCCCTGGACCGCTCTGATGCCCTGGTTGCCCAACTATGAAATGGAAAAGTGGGTCTAACTGGGTGTGATCTCTGCCACCCCTATAGCCAGAGGGTATCACAAGCAGGTCCCCATGCAGAGTGGAGCTAACAGCTTGGGCAGACTGGTCTGGACCCCTCAGACCATCCCTCAGTGAGAGGTGGCAGGAAGCCAACCATTTGGAATCTGACTCTTCCCCTCCTCCCTCCTCCCTCCTCCTGGCCGGCTGGGCTGCTTGGGGAGACTGCCCAGGGCTGGGGCCACGCTGACTCACCAGCCTTAATCAGATGGTGGGAAAGAGCCTCCTGTACCGCCACCACCCCACTTCCCCAGGCCCCACCTCCTGGCGGCTGTAGCAGGCTGGGAGATCTGGTGAGAGTGACATGTCTGGGGCCCATGCCAGGACCGGGTTGCTGGCTGCTGACGCCAGTGAGGGATGGGGCTGGAAGCAGGTCCCTCAGAAAACCTCAGCTTAGGCTCAGGGAGGGGAAGGGAGACAGAGAACGAGACGAGTCGCAGAGGCTTTAATTCCCCTGCTCCCCTCCCTACCCCCCAAACGCCATGCCCTCTCAGCTCTGGATTGGGAGAGCCACACTATTCTACACATAGACTCTAACTACCTCGATTCCACCTTCCCCATTATCATCCCCACTGCCTACAAATCTTTCAGCTTTGGTACCGACTCTACCCTGGTGCAAATTCCTTCCTTCCTTTGGACCTCATTTCCCCCATCTGTAAAATGAGAATACTTGCCCGTCTTCCCCATAGCAGGGGTGGGGGTAGGGAATCAGAAGAGCCAGGGCAGAGGAAAGTATTTTTAAAAGGACAAAGCTTTGTTCCATGAGGAAGCAGGTTTCATCCATCTCCTGAGTTTCTTGTTTTCTGGTCTGTCAAAATGAGAAAAGTAGCACCATGAAGCTGGAGCTAGAAAGCCACTCTCCTGTCTGTCTTAGAGTCAGGAAGACCCGACCTTGTCTCATTTCTGACAGAAAAAAATGACTTTGTTCCTGGGCTAGTGACTTAACCTCTTGGTGCCCCTAGGCAATTTTCTCAGGCTATAAATTTCATAACAGTAAGAAGAACTTCCTCACTGGGAGCAATGAAGTCACAGGTCCAGACAAAGGAAAAAATGGTCACACTTCCACCCTTATATTACCTACTTGGGGACTGTCATGAGAAACTTCAACCACTGTAGAAATGTATCATTATTAATTATTATCAGAAAAAATTGTTTTTTACATGCAACTGGGAAATAAGATACAACAGACACTGGGGTATAGAAATCCATCTTGCTCTACTAGAAAGTTAGAGGGGTGATGGGGGAGGCTATAAGAGAGAACAGATTGGGGGAAGGGGTATTCAGTAGGCTTGCTATTCTGGGGTGGGGGTAGGAGAAAGATAGAGATAAAAATTGTAATCTAAAATCTTGTGGAAATGAATGTTGAAAACTAAAAATAAATAAATAAATTTGTTTTTAAAATTTTTTTAAATTATTATTATCAGTATTATAAATTACTATCAAAATTAGCTGTGTGACTTTGGGAAAGTCATTTTATGTCTGTGAACCTCATTTTCTTCATCTGTAAAATGGGAATAATAAGACACTACGTGCCACGGGGTTGTGGTGAGAGAAACATTCATTCCCATCCATGTGAGGTAGGTGGAGGAGCAGCAGCGCAGGGCTGTGATTCACATAAGCAGAGGACAATGTGACCCCTGGTTGGCTAAGAGAATCTGGAGCACAACGCAGCTTACCTGTGGAAGGGGCAGATGCTGCAGAGGCTTTGAGAGAAGACCACTAGGCAGGTGGTCTAGAGAGCAAGAGAGAACGAGAGCAAGAGAGAGTGAAAGACAGAGAGAGAAGAAGAAGAAGAAGAAGAAGAAGAAGAAGAAGAAGAAGAAGAAGAAGAAGAAGAAGAAGAAGAAGAAGAAGAGAAGGAGAAGGAGAAGGAGGAGAAGAAGAAGGGAGGGAGGGGAGAGAGAGAGAGAGAGAGAGAGAGAGAGAGAGAGAGAGAGAGAGAAAGAGGGAGGAACTTTTGAATAGCTACTGAGAGAAGCCAGCCCCATCATAATCCTTGACTGTCTGAGAGCTCACTGCTCTGAGGCTGCTGAAAATGGAACTCCCTGGGTGAGAGCATTCTCTGTCTCCTGGTTTGAGTTAAGATTTTATCTGACCTCCAATTGAAGAGCTCATTTACTCTTGTGTGTCCTTTGGTATGGTCTAATCTTTAGAACGTCTTCATTTTCAGTTTGCTGCTTTGTTTGAATAAGTAGGCTTACTCACTATTTGCTAATCACGATGGTCTTTTGTGGGACCAGCATTTGATGGGAAGGAGCTAAACTGGGAGTATGAGCTGAGGAAGGGCTACCCATCCCCTTGAGAGCCATCAGGGAGAGCTTTCCTTCTGACCTCAGACTCATATTTCTAAGCTAGAGATGTTTAAAGGGTGGTAGATAGATATAATTCTAGTCTAATACTGTTCTTGGACACTGGAGAAGAAACAGCATAGTCTTGGTTCCATCCTAGATCCTCTGTTCCCCTCCCTCCAATCCGCAGCTAGGCTGCTGGTGTTACCAACATGGCCTTTTTGTTCTCTGCAGAGATGGATAATACCTAGCTATGTCACACACACACGCACACACACACATAAATGCATACAAGTCAACACACATACACATGTGTATGTATGCACACATATAAATATATTTAAATAGCCCCAAAATACACGTCTTACATATTATAGGCATGTGGTTTAATATTATCATTATTGTTTCCCAGATGGACTCAGCACATAGGTTACACAGAGTGGGGATGGCAGTCTTAGAGACCCATGGAGGAACTCTCCAACAAGGAAATGGGGCATTTATCTGGGAATAATTGAGGGAGAAATTCTTCTAGGAACCCTCTCCTGGGAGGTAGGGAGGACAGATCATAGAATCATAGATTTAGAGTTGGAAGAGACCTTAGGAATCATCTCCCTCATTTTACAGATGAAGATTACTGAAGTAAATCACTTAAGTCTCCATAGGCCTCAGTTTCTTTATCTGTCAAATGAGGGGTTGTATTAGATAGTTTCTGAGGTCCTTCCTACCTTTAGAGATCTATGATCTGTGAGGCCTAGAGAGCTTAAGTGACTTTCCTAATAACACCTAGGCAGAAAGTAGCAGAACCAAACCTAGATCCTCCATCTCCACATCTAGTATCATTTGTATCATGCCCCACTGCCCTAGAGGAAAGGGCTCAGAGAGGGCATCCTTCCCCCGGCTTGGCTCCCAAGGACTGAATCTTGGGTCTTTGCCTACCAGAAGACTGTGCCACTCCCTGGCAGAGCCAGATGCCCCACCCCATTAGCTCACTAGCATTGGCTGGACCACCACACTTTTTCTCTATGCAGACCCAAGGCTGATCTCCCCACCCCAGCCTCCCCAAATGACTCATCCCACCCTCACTGGGTGGCGACTCAGCCTGGGTGGGGGAATAAATAGGACTAGGGCAAGAGGAAGTGGTGGAGATGATCCAAGTGGCAGGTGGAATAAAAGGCTGAATGGGAGGCCAGGGAACTCCTGGGAGCTTTAAAGTTTCCTTTATCCCTGGGGAAAATTCTCTGACCACCCACTGTGATTGTGAACTAAATCCCCCTCATTTTGCAAACCTTGTTATCTGGGCTTTCTCTGAAAGTCAGAAGAGCTGGGATCAGCTTTCTAGCTTCCCATGACCACAGGTTTCCTATTATTCTACCCTACACTTGTCTTAGCAGTCAGCTCTGCTCTCTGGGCTGTATGGCCCTAGCTAAACCACTTTCCCCTTCTGGAACTGTTTCATCATCTGTCATATGATCACACCTGCCCTACCTTTTCTTCCAGGTCTAACCCTGTCCAAGGGGATAAGCCCCCCCTCTAAAGTCTAGGAATTTTTGCCTTTGAACCAGGAAGCAGAGGGTAGAAAGAAGTGGAAATGGCCCTAGCCTGGGGAGTCAAACAACTTGGATTCCTCTTCTATTCATTTGCTTTGTCCTGGAGCTGGGTAGAGACAAATCCCTATCCCTTCATGAGCTTCAATTTTCCCCCTATTTGTAAACCCTGTGTGTCTATGGGGCAGAGACAGGGGGAGGGAAAACTACATAGTCTCTAACATTCTAGGATAAAGGAAAGAGTCGTGTTGAAGGGACAGAAAACTGGGGCTTGGAGCTAACGTGATTTGGAGAAGAGGGAAACTACTCCCTAGGTTCTTTCACTGTCTGACAGAGTAGGGGAGGCCATGCCCCTCACCAGGCTTCCCCCTCCTCTTCCCTCCACTTCCCTCCCCATATTCAGACTGATGCTGTTCAACCTGTACATTTATTTACATGAAAGCCAGTGCTCTTGAATCTCCTCTTCATTCTGAGGACATGACCCATCACCCCAGCCTCCCCCAGGCTGCTGTAATATCATAACTGTCCATGGAACTATAATGGCCCAGCAGTGATACATCATCCAAGCCTAGGTGGGAGGTTGGGACAAGCAGTGAGGCCATTCCTGGGCACTTACGGATGGCAAAGATGTCATCTAAAGAGCCTGCTCATGTCACTGTGCCTTCTGAGGTTATATAAGGAGAGATGGCAAGGGCTTCTGGGTAGCAGATCTACAAAAGTTAGCTGACTCTGTTAGGAGGCTGCTGGAGTGCCCCTGCCCCCCACCCCTCCCGCTTTCCCAGGTTCTTGCTGACCCCTGGTGGGATGTGTATATGTGGTGGGGGGAGAGAGGCGGGGAGAAGGGACATCGGGAAGGGCAGGGCTGCCCTCCTCCTGAGTTCTGGCTCACTCACACACAGAAGTTCCTGCCTGTTGGTGGTCACTATGAAATGGTGCTTTCATTGGGGTGAGGAGGCCAGCTAGGGGCCCAGCTGGTCTACATTAGCACCACAGCCTCTCTGGACTCTAGCTATGTGGGGGAATCCTTTTTCTGGGGAGGAGGCAGGTTCCATCTCTCTCTGCCTCCGTTGGTGGCTTGGGAAGGCCAGAGGGCAAGCAAAAAACACAAAGCCCTTGTCTGTCTGCCCCTACCCTCACCCCCCTGGCTTGGACTCCTTCTGGGATCTGGGTCAGGGGCTTGCTTCCTTCCTTTCTTCCTTCCTTCCTTCCTTCTGTTCTGTGCAATGAGCCTTCTGGCATAATAGGAATTTTTTATCCTGGATTCCCCCACCCCAGCTGTAGCGCTCACCCAGCAAACAGTGATTTAGAGCCTGGGTATCCTTCGTGTTTAGGGGAACTGGGAGCATTTGGGCACCCAGGATCATAGGATTTAGAGTTGAAAGGGAACTTTAGAGAGCACTTAGTAAAATCCCCTCAGTTACAGAGGAGGAAACTGAGGCCCAGAGGTTGTAATTTGCTCAAGATGCCACAGCTAGTAAGTAGCAGAACTAGAATTCAAATCCAGGTCTCATGGTACCAAATCCAGCTCTTTTTCCATTATGCCATAATGTCTCCTACTCTTCCAAGGACCCCTAAGTCTGACCATGAGCCACACCCACCTGCTAGCCCCAAGAAAGGGCTATTAACTCCCCTTGAGGCTGGAAGGTGGGAGAAGGGATTGGGGCAGTGAGGCTACTTAGATATAGCATGGGAAACAAGGTCCTGAGGTCAGAGGAGTTTCTGGAGTGAAAACTGGATGGAGTTGTAGATAAGCCTGTCCCCTCTGAATCATGGGCTCCATAGCCCCAACAGAGTGAGAGGGAGCCCTCTCTCTAAATTCACTCCCAGTGCTCAGAAAATAGAACCCAAGAGTAGGAACAAGTACATGGAATCTGGAATCAGAAGATCTGGGTTCTGATCCCAGCTCTGCTATCTCATCACTGTGTGATCACAGAGAATCATTTCCCCACTCTGGCCTCACTCAGTTTCCCCATCTGTCAAATGAGAGAATTGGACTAGATGAGCTCTATGGCCCCTTCTTGCCTGAAATCCTATGAAGCCTGTGTTATGAGTTGGCATCCAGTCAGGGAAGCATGACAAGACCCAGAGGGTTAATTGTGTGTTTGTGTGTTGGGGGCCTGGAGAAGAAGATTCTTTGGGAACAGGGAGGGATCTAGGTCTGGTCACCTTTTGGCAGGGGAAGCCCCCACCTTGAGCTGGAGAATGGGTCGGGCCTCAGTTAGGAGGCAAGTCCACCAAGCACGAGCTGTTGGAGTCTAGGCATGGTCATCTCAACTGGCCTTTCCTTGGGGGCCTGGCCCATTGCCCTTAGGCCCTCCCAGCTGTAGGGCCCTTGGACTCCCTGAGGCTCTCTGGGTTGTTCTGATGCAGCCTCCATACAGCCCCCCTGGCCTCAGACTCCTAGAGCCATCAGGGCTCCTGAGCTGCTGATCTTCTTGAAACGATTGGCAGCACTCACAGCGATGAAATTTTTCTAGGGGAGAATAGAGAGTGTCTAGTCAGGATGTGGGCTTTCTTCCCCCAAGATTCATTCAAAGAACAATGGCCCTACCTCCAAAAAAAAAAAAGCAAAAAAATTGGGGTGGCTAGGTGGCACAGTGAATAGAGTACCGGCCCTAGAGTCAGGAGGACCTGAGTTCAAATCCGGCCTCATACACTTGACACACTCGCTAACCGTGTGACCTTGGGCAAGTCACTTAACCCCAATTGCCCCTCCAAAAAAAAAAAAGCAAAGAACAATGGCCCTTAGGACACTTATATCGATTGTATTAGTATTTCACCCGTATTCACCTGTCAAAATCCTTCAAGGCCCAAATCAACTATTGCCTCTTCCAGGAAGCCTGCCCTGATTTCTCCCAAATGGAAGTGTTCTCACTCTCCTCAGACACTACCCTAAATCACTTTGTAGGTACCTATCCTGCAGTGCAGATTACACATTGTTTTGTATCAGAGGTGGTAGAAAGAGTGCTGGCTCTGGAGAGAGGAAGTTTTCAGCTCAGATTCCATCTCTGATATTTATTACCTATATGACTTTGGACAAATCCCTTTCCTCTTTGAATCTCAGTTTTCTCACCTGTAAAATGGGGATAATAATAATAATAATAGAACCCTAACTAACAAATACGGTACCTGGAGCAAATACCCTAAAATGTGGCCAAGACAAAATGAAAGACTCCCTCACATCCACTTTTTTTCAGACAATTCAGTTCTAACTGAATCCTAAGGTCAAATGTTTCTGAACTTTAGCTCCACCAAAGGAATACATATAATGTTGGCACCCTCTAAACTTCAGCACCCTAGAATAAAGCCCCTGTTGCCCTACCCTGGTTACACCTGTACTAAATCTGTCATGAGAAAAGTTCTTTGTAAACCCCAAAGGAGTGAAGAAATGGCAGTTACTGTTGTTACTTCAATTCTTCAAGCATCCATGATTTCATCAGGACAAGTACTACTCTGACATAGGCAGCATCTTCACACCTTGGAGGATTCTCATAAGGTGCTGTAGCTAAACCACATTGCATTGGGAGTGGGGAGGGGGGAATGTCAGTGCACAAGCTTCCCCTCTGCATTCAGCTAGGCTGGATCTCCTGAGTCAGACACACAGTCTAGCACCAAGCTGTTTTCAAAGCCGTCACGGATTGGCAAAACCAACCAAAGTCTGTGCTGCCTCTGAGAGCCCAGCATCACCCACCTCCAGGATGCTGGGAGGCAGCATCAAAAGAAGCTTTTATTTTAGCATTATCACAATTGTCATTATTGTCTACAAGTACCGCTGCCCAGGTCTCACTTTATCTTAATGTGAGGCCCTTGTTGGCGTACAGGTTTGGAAAATGTTTGCTAGATTAGATCAAATCATAGGCAGCTAGATGGCACAGTGGACAGGGACCAATCCTGAAGTGAGGAAGACCCGAGTTCAAATCCACCCTTAGATATTTACTAGCTGTGTGACCCTTGGCAAGTCATTTTACCTCTGTCTGACTCAGTTTTCTCACTTGAAAAATTGGAGTAATAATAGCACCTACCTCCCAGGGTCATCCATGAGGATCAAATGAGATATTTGTAAAACTTTTGGCAAACCTTAAAACTCTATATGAGGGCTAGCTAAATATCATTAATTATTATTATTGAACTGAACTAACTGACTCTAAGGTCCCTTCCCACTCAAGTTCTGTGATCCTCTGATTCGCATGGTACATATCTTGAATGTATGGTTTTTTGCACCTTAGAATGTAAGTCCCTTGAGGGCAGGGACTGTGTTTTTACCTTTTTAAAAATTCCTCAGTAGTCAGCACAGCACCAGGTATACAGTAAGCACTTAATAAATGATTATTGATGATTGACTAACCCGAACTGAATCAAATAACAGCACTACCACTCTGGCTGCAATTGAAATGTAGTAGAAAGAGATCATCATTTGAAATCAGAGGGCCCAAGTGTTATTTCTGATTCTGTTCCTTACAGCCTAGATGACCTTGGGAAAGTCACTTACCCCAACTCCAAAAGGTGGAAGGGGAGTTTGGTCTTGACAGTCTTTTGCAGCTTCCTGCCTTGATGCCAAGGCAGTGAGCTTGGGGCAGCCAGCCTCCCTGACCCAAATACTGTGAACTCCTCCGGGTCCCCTCTGCTGGCCCCACCCTTGTTGGCCTCATCCATCCCCTCTTTGACCCAAATACCTTCCAGCGTCGCTTCATCACATATTTCTTGAGCAGGATCTGAGACTTGAGGCGTCGGTTACAGCGCTTGGCCTTCTCCGCCAGGTTGTTGAGCCAGGGGTGTGCTAGACACTGAGCCGCACTCATCCGTTCTCTAGGGAGGCAGCAGAAGGGAAAAGTGGCTCCGTCAGAGTCCACATCCACTCTGCCTGGGCTCTGAGGAGCCCCACTGACCCACATATCCCAGACCCCATGGAGGCATGGGAGAAAGGGCCCTTGGTTGGGAGGAGAGATGGTGCTAGTCAAGAATACCAGAACATCAAAGCTGGAAGGGGCTTTCGGGATCATTTTCATCACAATCCAGCAGTTCTCAAATTTTTTAGTCTCAGGATTCCTTTACACTCTTAAAAATTATTGAGGTCCCCTCCAAAGAGCTTTTGTTATTGGGTAATATTTATTATATTAGAAATTAAAATGTCTTAGGATTCCTATAAAGATAGTTTTGACTCTGAAGATTCCCTGAAAGGGTCTTGGGGACCCCCAGGGGTCCCAGAAAAACACTTTGAAAACCACTGATCTAGTCAAACCTCATGTCACAGTTGGGGAAACTGAAGCCCGGAGAGAGAAAGGGATTTGCCCACAGTGAGTGAGTAGCAGAATCAGAACCATAACTTGAGTCTCCCAAGTTGTAGGCCATTTTGTGTGGGTGATTTAAAGCAACGAATGGGACTGGGGTTGAGGTGGGGTCCCAGAAGAGATGAGAGTCAGGATGGGGAAAATGACAGGGGCCCAGGCCTCACCCAGGGGTCTTGATGATGAGCTTGGATACGAAGTCCTTTGCCTCCTCTGAGATGGTCTCGAAGGTCTCCTCATCAAAATACCAATTGGCAGCCAGGACATTGTTGAGGGTCTCAGTGTCATCATCTCCCAGGAATGGGGAGAGTCCACTCAGCCTGCCAGGAGGGGTGGGAGGGGGAAGTATGAGTAGGAAGAAAGGGTTATGAGGGAGGAGAGGAGAGGGAAGGGGAGAAGAGTCAGAGTAGTATGACTGTAAATGCCACAAGATGGCAGGAAAATCTTTTCATCATAAGGACTGTCTCAGAGTGGAATGAATGGCTTCCACTAGAGACCTCAGGGATTCTTAACTTTGTGTCCTGACTCCCCTCAGCAGCCTAGTAAAGCCTAGGGACCCCTTCTCAGAATTGTGTTTCTAGATGCATCAAATAAAATGCATGGGATTAGAAAGAAATCCAATTACACTGAAATACAGTTTTCAAGGCTCACCGAGGTGGTGAATAGAGCACTGTCCCTGAAGTCAGGAGGACCTGAGTTCAAATCTGGCCTCAGACACTTGACACTTAAATAGCTGTGTGACTTTGAGCAAGTCACTTAACCCCAATTGCCTTGCCTTCCCCCATTCCAAAAAAAAGAAAAAATACCGTATTTAAAACATTTTTTAAAAAAACAAATTTAACAGATATCAGATTAAGAACCCCTTCCATAGAAGTGATGAGTCTCCAATAACTGCAGGTGCGACCACCGGATCAAGGATTTGTATAGAGGATTCCTATTCAGGTATGGGTTAGACTAGAAGGTCTCTGAAGCTCCTTTCAACTTAGATTCTGTAATTCTGTCTTCAAATAAACTAAGATCTCTTCAGCTCCAAGTCTACAATTCCATGATTATATGATTTTTTTCCAATATCAAACTGCAAACTGAACCCAGTTCAGGTGCTTAATAGCTATTTCTTGAATGAATGAAGTAGGGAGGAGACATAAACTCCAGGGTCTTAGTCTTTTTCTTTATCAGAAAGAAAGGATGCAATTTAAGTCTTCCAACCACAAAATTTATGGGGTTTTTGCTGTCCCGTACCATCTTCAACACCCCCACTTCCAAAAAAATTATTTCTTTATTACAGACTTTAGAGAAACATGGGGACAACAGGGGTCGCAGCAGAGAGGAGCACTGTAGTGTGGAAAGTTCAGAAAGGGTGGCAAGAAGGTTTAAAAAAAAACAACAAAAAAGGAAAGGGATCCATCAAAACAAAATACACCATAATTCCAGTGATTCAGACAGAAACAACAAGACAAACAAAATTGAACGCTATGAAATAATAAAGACCACCCTTAGCCTCAAAGAAGAGCTAGAAGCATGTGTCTTCCTTCCTTCTCTGCAGAGGCAGGGGACTTTGGGTGTGGAACACTGCGCATAATGTCGGATTTGGCCGATTCATTTGTTTTGCTGAACTGGCTTGGTTTTTTCCCTCTTTTTTATTCTTTGTTATAAGGGAGGGCTCTCTGGGAATGAGGAGAAGCGTAGATGGGGAAATGTAAGAGATATGAAAACAAAGGTATCAATACTTTTTTTTTAAACAAAGAAAGAGGTTGTCTCCTCCTTCAGTGTAGAGTGGCACCTCCCCTTCGGCAGTCACAGAGAGTTCCCTGGAGCACGGAGGAGCTGTCTGACTTGCCCATATTCCCATAGACTGTACATGTCAAAGGGAGAACTTGAATTCAGGTCTATCCTGGCTCTGAGGCTGCATCTCTAGCTACTACAGCATGCTGCCTCATGGATCATACATAACTCATTATCTGATACTAGTTGGAATAATAGGTGGATAACAGCCAAAGTGAGTGGATCAATAGACCAGGAATCAGAAAGACCTGAGTTCAAATCCAGCCTCAGACATTAGCTGAGCAAGTTACTTAACCTGTGACTTCAATTTCCTCATTTCTAATATGGGGATAATAATAACCTGAGATATTTGTAAAAAGCTCTCTGTAAATCCTAAAGCAGCTGGTGCCAGTCCTGAAGTCAAGAAGACTGATCTCCCCGAGTTCAAATCTAGCCTCAGAAAGTTACTAGCTGTGTGACCCTAAGCAAGTCATTTAACTGTCTGCCTCAGTTTCCTCATCTGTAAAAGACCAGAGAAAGAAATGTTAAACCACTCTAGTATCTTTGCTAAGAAAACCCCAACTGGGGTCACCAAGAATCAGACACCACTATATCAACACAGCAACAACAAACCTTAAAGTACCACATAAATACTAGCTTATTGCATATGACACTTCGATGCTTTTTGAAGCCCCTTCACATCTGTTGCTGCAAGGGAAGTGTTATCATCCCCATTTTAGAGATGAGAAAGCTGAGGCCCACAAAAGGGATCGACTTGTCCCAAATCATTCAGCAAGTCAGTAGTAGAGCTGGGACTCACACAGAGAGGGCTCTTTCTGATGTCCCAGCAGCTCTGACCCCTGAAGAGGGACTGTCTGTCCCAGCCTGCTCAGAAGACATCTGATCCTCTGCTCAACAGGCAGCAGGAAGCACCATGTGGTGGGAATGCTCATTCCTCCTCCAGCTCTGGATGCTTCCCTGGAAGTTCACACCCTCCTGTTCCCTTTCTCAAGTCTCTGAGAGCCTCCAGTTTCTGGGACCAGAACATTGGGCTCTAACTTCTTTCCTTTTGAAGTCTCTGATAATTCATCTCTGGTTCTTAGAGAAATTATTTCCTCTCATGAGAGTCTGATTTTTTTTTCCATTCCCTTTCCCTCTTTCTCTCCTTTACTAGCCTCAAGAAGGTTAGCGAATAAAATAACCTTAACTAAAACTCACATTTCTGTGGCATTTTAAGGTTTACAAAGTCCCTTTTTCCCTGTAGCAACCTGATGAAGGAAGCCTAAAGTATCTAGTGATCCATCCTTGCTATAGAAATGGGAATTTTGGTTTATGACAAGAGAGATCTGTCTGGTTTGGGTTCAGACTGATGATATTATGGGTATAGGGAAGTCCCAGCAAGGAAATTGCCTTCACCAAAGCCTCTTGGCAGCTGTTCTGTGATCTACAGCCTTAGAGAGTTACCTTAGGGCATTGAGAGGTTAGGTGACTTGGCCCGGAGTCAAAGAGGCAGCAGGTGTCAGAGGAGGGACTCAAACCCAGCTCTTTCTGGCTCCAAGGCCAGTTTTCTATCTATCACACCTCTCTCAGGAGCTTTTATTATCTCCATCATGCACTTGGAGAACCTTGGCTCTCTCTGGCTTGTCCAGAGACTGGTGCCTTCTGACTCTAATTCCAGTGGTCTTTCCCCTATACCTGCTCCCAGGATTTAGAGAGAACTAGAAAGGCCCTTAGAGATCTTCTAGCCCCCTCATTTCACAGATGGGAAAACAGGCCCAGAGTGGTCCAGGACACACCCAGGCAGCAAGAAGCAAAAGTGGGATGCAACTCCATAACTGCTGGCTCTAAGACCAGCACCCTGGGCACAACTGGCCAAGCTATGAGTTCTATACCCTCTGCTTTCTATCCTCAGCTAGGCTAGGCCCCTTCCCCTTTTCCTTGGGCTTCAGGGAAAGGCCCAGAGGCCTGGCTCACAGCATGTAGGTGATGACGCCCATACTCCACATATCTGTTTTATCGGATATTTGGTCGTAATTCACCACCTCTGGGGACAGGAACTCAGGGGTCCCAAAGTTGACTTTGAGCTTCTCGTTGGGATTGTACCTGGAGTGGGAAAGGGGAGGGGGGCACAGATTCAGGTTCAGGTGTCAGTGGGTGGGTATTGGCTCCCAAAAGGATCCTTCCCCTTTTGCCTTCTCTTTTCCCCTACCCCTTCCACTTCTAGGCACACAGCCAGGAAGCCCAGGGCCCAAGCGCAGGGCATGCTGGTGTTCTCAAACTCCTGGCCAAATCCCTGGGAAGACTGCAGACCGCAGACTGGGATACTCCCCTTCCGCTGGCCAGCCCTCCCCTCTCCACCCTGAGCTGGAGGTCACAGGGCTGGGGAAAAGTGGCTCTTCCCAACCCCACCCACAAACCCTGGGGCCAGGGGGAAGACAGGACAGAGGAGGGAGGAGGCGAGGGGTACCTCCGTGCCAGGCCAAAGTCGATGATCTTCACCATGTGTCCTGTGGTGCTGACACACAATATGTTCTCAGGCTGCAGAGACACAAGGCCCCCACACCCACATAGCCCCTCAGACCCACAGACTCCTACTTCTACCATGGCCAGGATGCCTATCCTGATTACCCCAACACCACCTGCCATCCCTCTCCCCAAATAATCTCAAGGTACTCCTTGGGGGAAGGCCCTCCCCACTCCCCTTCTTCAGCTCTTCAAATTGTCTCTTTTCTTCTAGGCTTCATGACATGAGCTTTTACTACTGGCCCTGACACTCCCTATATGACCCTGGTCCCCTCTCTGGGCCTCTTTTCCCATCTCTAAAGTGAGATGGATGGACTGTTGTTCCTCCCAGCCTATGTTCTAACATTCTGTCAAGGTCCCCAGCCCTGCCATTCTATCTGCTAACATTTTGTGTTCTGACATTCTGTTAGACACCCTCCTGCAGTTCTGACATTCTCTTTTCTAAGGACCTTCTCCCACACCCTGCCATTCTATATGTTAAGGTCCCTCCCAGCTCTGCCAATCCATGTTCTAACATTCTGTGATCTAGCATTCTGTGTTTTAACATTTTTTGAGCCCTTCTCCATCCCAGTTCTGACATTCTCTTTTCTAAGGACCTCTCATTTTCTGCCACTCTATATGCTAAGGTCCCTCCCAGCTCTGCCAACCAATTGGGAACATTCTGTGTTCTAACACTCTACTAGACCTCCCCCACCCCAAGTCATCTGTCTCCCACTCTGACATTCTATGTTCTAATATTCTGTTAAATACCACCCCCAAGCTTTGACATTCTATTTTCTGAGGACCACCTCCCCCACCCTGACATTCTATTGTTCTAAGGTCCCTTGTAGCTCTCACATTCTATGGTCTAACATTCTGTGTTCTAACATTCTACTAGATACTTCCTTCCCAAGTTAAGAAATTCCATTTTCTAAGGACCCCTCCCCGAAACACACACTTCTGCCGTTCTGTGTTCTAGTGCCTCTCCCAGCATTCTGAATCGTGCCATTATCTGAATGTCCCTTTGGGAAGGGGGGACAGGGCATCCCTCCCCATTATCTCTGTATAACTTGCACCCAGGTCTGATCTTTGGTGATGACGAACCAGTAGAAAGACTGATGTTGGGGCAGTTCATCTCCACTGTAGGCCCCATCTCCTTGTGGTGCCCAGCACCCCTCTGCAGCCATTGACTTCTCAAGGCCCCCCACCTAGGCCAGTCTGCGCTGCTCAAATAGTATCCTGGCCTTGGACTTCCCTCCCTGTTTCCCCAAAGCAAATCTATTCCCAGTGAAAGTTTTGATAAACTGAATGTTTCGATGTTACTGAATGGTAAGAATAGATTTCTAATAGCATAAGATTCCAGCACCGACCCAGGACAGTGGGGATGTGATCTTCCCAATGCCCCTCTAACTATGAGTTAGTCCATGTTATCTCTCCCACTAGGCTATGATAATTATTATTTGTACTTTAAAATTCTGTAGACCTTAATATTTAGAAAGAGCTTTCCTCACTCAGTCTGTGCAGCAGGGAATGCATTATTATCCCCTATTTTAGAGATGCCTAAAGTAAGACTGGAAGATGCCCAGGAAGCAGCGGTTCTCTCCCCATGTAAATTCTGGAAACTCAAGACAGTGTTCCACCCAAGTAGGGCCCATAGGACACTCAATGGCTGACTATTCCAGGCCTATTCATGACCACCATCCCACACCCCTCACCCTCCCTCCCCAGTCCATTGACCCGAGCTCAGGCTGGTTCTGGCAACCCATGTTACCTTGAGGTCTAGGTGAAGGACTCTCATTTTGTGCATAAAGAGGATCCCCTCACAGATTTGTCTGACGAACACCATGGTATCCACCTCCGTCAGCTGGTAGTCCTCATCCACAATTCTCTCGAACAGCTCTCCGCCCTCCACACTGGGTGTATAAGGCACCACCATGACCCCAGCCTCCAGTCACCCTCTCTTCCCACCCAGCTCCGTCCAACAATAATCATCATCCGAGCTGACATTTCTATATCAATTTTCCCACACAGTTCTGTGAAGGTTGAGCATGAGGATTATCAATCCCATTTTATAGATGGGGAAACTGAGGCTCAGGGAGAGATTGTAGCTTGCCTAGGATCACATAGCCAGTAGCCTAACGTGCAATCCCTCTACAATCCAGCGGTGCTCCACCTTTCTAGCCTCAGGTGCATATTCTCCATACCCTCTAGACCAAGGAAGGGGAACCTGTACTTCTTTCAGGGCCCCAATCTAGCAATACCCTCCTTTTCAGGCAAACCTTGACCCCACCTTTGACTCTTCTTTCTCCTTCACCCCTTCCATCCAGTTAACTGGTCAGTTTTGTGTCTGAATTCTCTCTCTTCCTTCATCTGTTCTCTCTGTACCTCCTGCCACACTCCCCTTGTACAGGCCCACATTACTATCTGCCTGAATTCTTCCTATTTCCACACTTTCACCCCCACCCCCTTTCAATCTATCCTTTATCCTGTTGCCAAAAAAAAATCTTCTCTGTGTATAAATCCACCTGGTCATGTCCCTGCTCAACAACTCTAGTGACTCCTTATTACCAGCCAAAAAAAAGTTAGAGTCCCTTTCTTGGCATTCAAGGCCTGCAGTTATCTGGCAACACTACCTTTCTGGCCTTATACTCAATATTCAGTCCAAGGTGGACCTCTCACAAGGCACCTTACACTGACAAATGCTTTTGATCAGACAATATTTTCTATGCCCAGAATGTTCTCACCTTTAGCTTGCTGGAATCCCACCCACTCTTGAAGGCCCTTCTCCTCCAGGAAGCATTCCCTGATCCTCCTCTGATCTCCCACAGCATTTCATTTGCACTGCTCACTACACATATAATGAAATGTTGTATATCATAGCAACCATATCTGTATCATTTCCCCTACCTCCACCCCCATGAGAACGTGAGCTCCATTAAGGGCAGGGACCCTGTCTCATCTAAACTTTGTGACTTCCCCAGCACAAAGCAAATGGCTCTACACAAGGTAGGTTTCTAATAGATATTTCCTGAACAGATGTTTGTTGACATGGTGAAATCAGAACTTCTGAGCGAAATACAGAACACTTCCCGCTACCCCACACTGGCTAGATGTGCATTTGGAACTAGAGGATTGGCTTTCCTGGGGTGGATGTGGATCTAGGGGTGGGGGCCTGCGGTTCTTCAAGGAAGGCCAATTAGCATGAGGTTTAGGAACTGGAGGTCAGATTGAAGGCTCAGGTGTAGAATGAGCCCCTGGATCTTCTCAGAGAATGCCCACCCTCCCCCTAATTATTCACTCACAATTCCATGAAGAGGATGATCTCATGTGAGGTCTCGATGGCTGCATAGAGCTGGATAAGATTATGGTGGTTTAGCTGGTTCATCACCTCAATTTCCAACAGTGCCATCTCCTGGGTCCCAGAAACAGTCAGAGAACATTGACAGCATCACTATCATCACCATCAACATCATCACTAGCTACTTTTTTTAAACCATTTTCCATATTTACCATTATCATTACCTCCGTCACCATCACACCTTCCATCAGTTCCCATATTCACCAGCATCATTAATATTGCAGCACCATCACCACCACTATCATCACCGTCGTCACCAATACCATCATCCCCATCACCACCATCATCCTTGTCACCACCACCTGGCACTTTTCCAAGCAAGTTGAACCCACCTGAATCCATCTATGCTAAAGGTGGGCAGGTAGGGATCTCCAATGTCTATTCCTCTCCCTGACTCCTCCTCACCCTCCTCACCATCCGGATTCTCCCCCTTTTGAGTACTGGTGTGACCAAACAGATTTATCATGTTCACCATCACCTTCGTGACCATCAAACCTTAAACAAATGTCTCGCTGCTTCTGCTCCTGTGCTGGGTGCTGTAACTATGCAGGCTAGGTATTGTCCTGGGGTAAGGGTGAGGGGGAGAGGGAGGCACCTCAAACTGGCCTCCTTTGACCAAGAGAAAGTCTAGAGACTGGTCAGGCTGGGTGAGGAGGAAGTGGAAGGATCTGCAGTTCAGGTACCCCCTCCCCGGGGCTCTTTTCCTGTGGCCTCTGCAGCGGAGGGACACGCGTGATAGGTGAAGGGAGCTGGGTGGCGATGCACCTCAAGAGCGGACTCCTCCTGCAGCGGCCCGGCCCGCCTGTGCCCCACTCGCCCCCAAAGGACAAGCAGACAGACAGGGCCCCCCTGCGGCCCCAGCAGGCCCCACCTTATCTTTCGGGCTTTGCTTCTTGATGATCTTCGCAGCCAATTTGAGGCCTGTAGCTTTCTCTGTACATGTGCAAACTTCCCCAAATTTCCCCCTAGAGAAAGGAGGAGTTTAGGGTCAGAGGTCCATTGGCCAAGAAAACAGGGTATAACATGCCCAAGGATGCCTTGGCCCCAAGCCAGCTTGATCACCGACCCCACCCACTCCCAGGGGACTAGGTTCTAGCCCCAGCTCTGTGTGACCTCCAACAAGGTCTTCTTCTCAATGAGTCTCATTTTCCTCATCTGTTGCTGTTCAGTCATTTCAGTAGTGCCTGACTCTTCATGACCCCATTTAGGGTTTTCTTGGCAGAGATATTTGCCATTTCCTTCTCCAGCTCATTTTACAGATGAGGAAACTGAGGCAAACAGGGTGAAGCGACTTGTCCAGGGTCACACAGTAAGTGTCTGAGGTCAGATTTGAACTCAGGAAGATGAGCCTTCTTGACTCCAGGCCTGGCACTTTAAGCAATGTGCCTCCTCGCTGCCCCTTTCCTCATTTATTAAATCACAATGAACAAGTGAGACTGCAATGAGGATCCAACAACAAAACAGATAAGTGAACTGGATTTGAGGGAGGCAGAGCTGTGCAAAGTCACCAGCCTCACTTTCTGCTTTGGAGCCATCTGGGTCCAGGGGCCAGATATAGATCAGGACGACTAGAGATGGGGCCCTCAAGTAGATTCGAGGAATAACTAAGGGACCCTTCAGGAGTTCCCCTCTTTCCCCAGGGGAGGTCCAAAAAATCAAAGCCTACAGGGGAGGGAGAACCAGGAAGAATTGCTGGTTTTATATGCATGGTGTGTGTGTGTGTGTGTGTGTGTGTGTGTGTGTGTGTGTGTGTACACAAAAGAACACCAAAACGTTACACAAACACACCCCACCTTTTAAGCTGGGTCACCCCCATATCCTGTGACCTGAGCAGTGAGAGGCAGTTTGAGCTAAGTCAGGGCTGTCCAAGGTCAGGCATAATAATAGCTAACATTAATCTGTTTGCTTTAATCAGGGGTATGCTGGTAAATGTTTAATAACCAGCTCCTGAAAAAAAATGCATACATAAAGCACATTTTTAGGTTTAATTTTCATTATCATTTTCTCTATCACTTTCTTAAGTCTAGCCAGAGGTTCCCAAATTGGGTAATAATGCCCCCTGGGGAGCACTGGAAAGATGGCAGCGAGTAGTAACTTTGGGTGCAATTGAGGGGTATTGAATGAAAATAAGGGGGCAGTGAAAGCATAAGGAAGGGAGAGAATTTTGAAAAACCATTCATACACATTTCATTTGTTGTATAACAGAGTTAAAGTCATAGTGATTACATTATTTTCCAAATAAACATGCAAAATGCAAGCTATAACTGATCAATGGTCAAGTCCACCCACAGGTCTTAACAAGCAAGTGTTGGCAGACAAGACTCTCTGCTCACTGTCAGGAAGGCCAGAATGCATTGGCAGGAATACGCACATGTAATGACTTGTTTACAGCACTATTCTATATGGTTACATGATGCAATATTGCATCATCAAAATTTCAATGCAGGGAAAAAAACACAAATTTACAATAAATTATTAAATTTAAGATGAATCATTTAAAAATATATTTTTTTATATATTTTTAAATGATGCAAATTTTTTTAAAACGAACATTAAAGAGTTAAAGAAAGTAAATTTCCAGGAGGGCACTGAGTAATTTTTTTTAAGGGGGCTGTAAGCCAAATAAATTTGGGAACCTCTGGTCTAGATGTACAATAAAACAACAAATCAGTAAAACAATAAATGACATAGGTTTTTTAGAGGTGTAAACATTCACATCGAAAATTTAACAATTGGGGGCAGCTAGGTGGCACAGTGAATAGAGCACCAGTCCTGGAGACAGGACGACCTGAGTTCAAATGTGACCTCAGACACTTGACACACCTACTAGCTGTGTGACCTTGGGCAAATCACTTAACTCCAATTGCCTTGCCTTCCCCCCTCCAAAAAAAAGAAATTACAAAAGAAAAAAAAAGAAAATTTAATAATTGGCTCTCTTGAGCCAGCTGGAGTTGGTTCCAGCATACATCCACTTCAAAGGCTACAAAGCATTTATAAATATTCCCTAGTCTGAGCCTCACAAAGACCCTTGGGAGAGAAGCACTATCATTATCCCATTTTGCAGACCCGGAAGCTGAGACTTAAAGAGATTAAAGGACTTGCTCAGGGTCCTGCAGCCAGTAAGTGTGGCAGAGTTTGAACCCAGATTTTTCCAGCAGTCTTTTCTACTCCCCCTGAAAATACTCGACTGCTACCCTGCTAAGGGGATGGGACCCACTCTCCCCCTGTATTCACCTTTCTCCAATAAAGCAGGACAGAGTGGGGGATCCCTGAAACTCCCCCTGGCTTCCCCCCAGGCACTAATGCTCTCTCCCTTTTCAAATTACCTGGTATAATACTTCTCTGTGTACATGTTGGATCTCCACAGTTGAATATAATCTCCTTGAGGGCAAGAACCGCTTCATTTTTGTCTTTATATCACCAATGCCTGGCAAAGTGCCTCGCACATAGGAGGTACTTAATAAATGGTTGGTTGAAATCAATTTTGGTTGAATTCAATTCAATCCAGTTCAATTAAATTGAATTCAACTAGCATTTATTAAATGCCTTCTACATACAAGGCACTTTGCCAAGCAAGTCAGACCCACTTGAATCCATCCATGCTAAAGGTGAGCAGGTAGGGATGTCTGGTGTCTATTTCCTCTCCCTGCCTCCTCCTCACCCTCCTCACCATCCACACAAGGGCCCTGCCTTGATTCCCAGCATTTAGGACAGGTGCTTAATAAATCTCACGGAACTGAATTGCCTGCCTTCCCCCCTCCCTCCCTTCTCCCTCCCTCCGCATCCAAGGCTCTTTACCCATGCATCAATCCAACTTCTTACCCTCCCAGTTGATTCTGGGAATTGATGGTGAATTCACTGCTCACATTTGCAGTCCTTAGTTCCACAATGCGATGGGGGAAGGGAGCCGGAGGAGGGGGGCAGTCATCTGAAAACAAATAAAATACACCTTCTTTAAGGCAGAGGTTGGTCTTTGTCATTCTCTGGTGCACAGCACTGTGCATGGTACAAAGGAGGCACTTGACTGATTGAGAGACTGCTGGGTGCAGAATATAGTCTGGGCTAAGCAGATAGAATCTGAATCAGCTCTGGTAAAGGAACAGGATCACACTCCCTTAGAAAAATACCGCCACAACAGACCCAACCATCCCCCTAGGAACTCAGGTGGCTCCCCAGTTCTGTATTTACCCTCAGCTGACTTCAGCTAACCCCTGCTAAATCTCTGGGAGCAAGCATTAAGGGCTGATAATGGTGGGGGAGGCATTACGTTATAATGGAAGGAGTTCTAGTTCAGGAGTCAGGAGAGCTGGATTCAAGTTCTGACTTATTGTGTGAGCCACAGGGAAGTAGGTTGAGAATCAGAGAACCTGGGATCGCAGGATCATAGAATTTAGTACTTGAAGCTTTGAATCTAGCCCTACTACCTGTGTGACCCTTGGATTAGGTGACTTGACCTCTCCAGGACAGTTTCTTTCTCTGTAAAATGAGTGAGTTGAACCAGTTCTGTCATTCAATGTTTCATTAAGTCCAGGACCCCTAAAAGTCTTAGGGATAACTCCGAGTACCTCCCAGCCCCACTACTACCACCGTCAAGTGTCCAAGGCAGGGGTGTGTTGGGGCCAGGGAACCTATTCCATCCTGGAGAACTTCTTCCCTGATGGCCTTATTCCTGGAAACAGGGGCTGAAACACATACTAGCTATAAGGAGAGAGAGGCAGATAGAAGTCATTTATAAGCTTTTTCAGTCTCAGTTTCCTCACTGGTGATACGGAAATAATAATAACACCTACCTCCCAGGATTGGGCGTTGCCAAGTTTAAAGTTCTATACACGTTGGCTATTATGACCTTTCCTGTACATTTCCTAGCTATGTGACCCTGAGCAAGTCACTTAACTGCTTACCTCAGTTTCCTCATCTGTAAAATGGGGATATTTACAACACCTAGGGTTGTGAGGGTCAAATGGGAAAATAATTGTGCTCAGCACAGTGCCTTGACCATAGTAAATGCTGCATAAATATTAAATATTAATTATTACTGTTATTATTTTGGAGAGAGAAAGGGAAAGAAACCCCCAGAGCCACTGAGAAGCCACGTTTGCCATAGACAGAGGTTGCCACCTAGTGCCAAAGACCAGGAATAGCCTTTGCTCAGGTCTGGAAGTAAATGGGTCAGATCTCTGGGAGCAGCGGGGCGCTCCCCGACGGCCTTCAGGCCTCTGTGACTGGCATTCCAGCCTGTTTGCCAAGGGGCAGCCGTGGGGCAAAGGGAAGGCTTTGGGTCCAGTGGGGCAGGTTGCTACTGACTCCCCACCTTCTCCTTGACCCCACCTTAATTAAAGCCAAGGGCTCTAATAGAGCGCATTCCAGTCATACACATCCCATGGAGAATTAAAGACAAGTACTCCTCAACCTCAGTGCGAGTCCCAAGCTTGGCAAGGCCTTAATGTGCCCTGAGGAGGCCGCTAGGTGGTGCAGTGGATAGAGCACCAGGCCTGCCATAGGGAAGACAAGTTCTAATCTGGCTTCAGATATTTAAACTTTCTAGCTGCGTGACCTTGGACAAGTCATTTAATCTCTGCCTACATCAGTTTCCCCAATAAGAAAATAGGGATAATAATAGCTCCTCCCAGGAAGGGTTGTTGTGAGGAGCTAATGAGATAATATTTGTAAATCACCTGGCATAGTAGGCTCTATGTAAATGTTTGTTTTTCTTCAGATTCATTTTGTTCCTCTTCTGCTCAAGAACATTCTACGGTTCTCTATTGCCTCAGGATAAAGCCACAGACTCTAGATCTGAGAGGGACCTCATAACAGAATTTTTGTGCTCCATACTAGTGATTTCATGTGTAGGGAACTCCCAGGGTAGAAATTCCTTCCACTGATGAACAGCAATTCCTCTCTAACTTATGGTCTTATGGAGTTGCCTGGGAACATTTAGAGGTTACATGACATGCCTGTGGTCACATAGCTGGTATGTGTCACAGGCAAGACTCAACCCAGGTCTTTCTGACTCCAAAACTGTTCCTCTATCCAGGATGCCTAGTCAGCTGCCTCCTTCATAACATAATGTTAGAGCTGAATGTCATCTTAGGATGTACCACAACAGAACCAGAAAGGACATTAGAAATCATTTAGTCCCATTCCCTTAGTCAGAAACTGCTGCTCCCATTATAACCCCTCAGGGGTCTCCAGGCCTGAGAGAATTCCCATCAAACCTGTCTGCAGCAATACAGCCCAAGACCATGGGGAGCTCCCCCCTTCACTGAGCTCCTGGAGTGCCCCAAAGACCAGCATTTACTTACTCAATCCACATGAGATGTCTCCCCAACCAAGACTACACTCTGACCTCCCAGGAGGCAGGGACTGAGGTCTACTTTATGTCTACACTGGTTAACACAAGGACAGGTAGTGAGCAAGGCATTAACTCCATAAGTCATAAATCCTTCGCTTCTGTAGCTTTCTCACAGCCCCTCATATCTATATCTGGAAACTAAGAATCTCAGTCATACACATCTAGAGACCAACAAGCCCAACCTTCACATCCATATCCACAGACAATCACTCCCAACCTCTCACTTCAACGGAACAATCTGAAACCTCTCATCTATATCTAGAACCCAACTATCCCAACCCCCTCATCTATATCTGGAACCTAACAATCTCAGCTCTTCTCAACAATACTTAGAATTTTATCCCTCATGATTGTGTCTAGAACCTAACAATCCCAACCCCTCTTATCTGTATCTGGGACATAACAATCCCAATTCTTCTTATCAATCTCTAGAATTTAACTTCTTACAGTTGTGTCTAGAACCTAGCGATTCCAACTCCTTCCATCCATATCTGGAACCTAACAGCCCCAACTCCTCTCGTTAATTATCTAGCATCAAACAACCCCAAATCTTCTTACCTGCAGTTATAATGTAACCTCACATTTGTGTTCTAGAATCTAATAAACTCAACTCTTCAGATCGGTACCTAGAACTTTGTAAGTCCAATTCCCTCACATCCGTATCTAGAACACGATGATGAAACCCCCTCACATCCAGGAGCTGAGTATATTGGGAAAACGGTTTGGAATCAGAGAATCTGGGTTCAAGTTCTTACCCTGCTATTCAATATGTACATGGCCTTGGGCAAGTCGCCCAACTCTCTAGGCTTCAGTTTCCATATTTGTGAAATGGGAGGATTGGACTAGATGACCCCTGGCATCCTTTCCAGCTACCTATGGTCCATAACACAATCCTTCACATCTGGATCCAGAACCTAATGATCACAGTCATGTACATCTGCACCAAACTACTCAGGCCTCCCTGGGTCACACCGTTAGCACAGTGCCTGACACATTGTAGATGGCTTAATAAATACTTAGTGACTGGTGGAATTTATAAATCATTGTCTTGATTCTCATAAATGAGGCAGCCAGATGGTATACGGAACAGAGCATTGGACCTGGTGTCTGGAGAGTTCAAATCCAGCCTCAGACTGTCCTAGCTGTGTGACTTTGGGCAAGTCACTTAACTTCAGTTTGCTTCAGTTTCCTTGGGGATTATAATAGCACTTGCCTCCAAGGGTTGTTGGTGAGATCAGATGAGACAGGATTCACTTAGCATACATAGCACCTGGCACATTGTAAGCTCAACATGAATATTAGCTATCATAATTATTACTCTTCATAACACCCCAGTGAGATAGGTTGGAAAAGGATTATTGATCTCATTTTATGTGAAGAAAGTACTTTGTAAAGCTTCAAACACTCTAGAAACATGAAGTGTAATTACTGTTGTTTTTGTTAGCAAGCCTGCTTTCTTCCTTTAGAAAACAGAGCAAAAACCTTTCCTTTGGTCTGGGGAGGATCTTGAAGCATCTTACATACTACTTAGGTTTCTGCTTCATTAGGGTGGGAGAAGTGTGGGCATGGGGTAGGGGTGGGAGGCCAGAAGGGATGCTGGGGAGGAAACCAGAGCTGAGCTGAACTCAGATTTCTGCCCCAATGCATGGGGCTGCCTGGTTTTCCAGCCATATCCAGTGACATCTGCTCTATGTCAGGGCTCAGTGTCCCAGCTTTGAGCCCTCTCCTTGGCCAGGAAGGGAATCCTGTCTGGGAGCCTGAGTTGAGTGAGCAAAGGTCAGGCCCTAACTTGTCCCCAGGCTGGGGGGTGGGGGGGGTGAGGGGAGAGTAGGGTTGGCAGTATCTTTTCTGAGTCTAATGTTACTGCCCTGGGGGCCATTCAGGCTGGGCCTTGAATCTGGTTGGCACAAGATCCTGGTCCCTTTGGTTCTTCAGCAGGCTAGAGACCCCATTGATTTGGGGAAAGAGAGTGCTAGAGTTTGGAGGCTATGGTTTCTAAGCCCTAGACATGGCTGCCCCCCTGCTGAGCCCCACCCCATTGCTAAACCTACCCAGAATCTCAAAGTTATCCTCTTTGTTGGCACTAGAAGAGGCAGTCTTCTCTGTCACCTCTTTTTCCAGGGGAACAGCCTGGAACACGATCCCTTCAGGGTTGTCCCCTTCTCCTTTAGCCGAGCTGCTGTCCGGTTGTGGTTTGGGAGGACTAGCTGGGCTGGGCTGGGCCTGGGATCTCTCTCCTTCTGGGCCCTGAGCCTTCTCCAAAGGCTTCTCCTTCTGGCTCCCCGCCTGAGGATCCACCAACTTCTTCCCTTCCTCTGCAAGTTTGCTGGAAGCACCCAGAGTGGAGCTGCCTTGTCCAGAGCTGGTTCCTGAGATCTGAGAACCCTGCTTTCCACTGAGAGCTTTCTCTGCTTCCCCCAGGCTCTTCTCCACTGGTTTATCAGAGCTGGAAAAGAGGGAGAGGGTAGATCCACTGATTCCTTCAGCGGTCAAGGTTCCCCATTCCCCCAACCATCTCAGGGACCCAAGTAGGGTCCATGCTCACAAGGAAGGTTACCAGAGAGACAACTCCATCATCAGGTCAAATTCTAGGCACAGGGTAGGGGATGAAGGGAATAGGTGTCCAGAAAAAGTCATGCATGGGATTGGAGGACTGATAGGCTATGTTCCTTAGAATAGGGAGGACAAAGACTGGCACTCCAGAGAGGGAGACAAGGAGAATAATTTTATAAGATGCTAGACTTACAAATGTCTTATCAGAACTGAAAGAAATCTTAGGGACATAGCTGAGGCAACCTTTCCTCATTTTGCATAGAAGAAAGCTAAAGGCCCAGGGAAGGAAAATGACTTGTTTAACATGACAAAAGATGGTAACAGAGCTAAGACTAGAACCCAGGCTTTCTTGCCTTTCACTGAAAAGCCCTGTGGGTGCCAGGATCCAAGAACACTTACCTCTGGATAGTGGCAGGGCAGCTGGGGCTGTGCAAGAAGGGTGGGGGGGCCTTCCTAGCATCTGCTTTGCCTGTTGGCTTCTTTTCTCCCTTGGTCTGTTCTCCTGCCCCTTGGCCACCCTTGTTGTCCTGTCCAGTCTCAGACCCCTTGGTGCCAGCCTCTGGTTTCTTCCCTGACGATTCTGTCAGTGGGGACTGCTGGGGCAGGGCTGCCATTGGTCCAGCACTCCCCTCTGCCGCTGGGGCTGCCTCCCCTTCCCCTCCATGTGGGTGGGCCATCCCACCAGTAGCAGCAGCTCTCTCCTTGGGGGAGCCTGGGTTGCCAGGCAGGGGCTGGCCTGGAGGCACAGCTCCTTTCTCCTGGACAAGAGAAGCCTCATCAGCCTTGTCTTTGGGAGCATTGTCTGCAAGTGAGAAGGAGACGTTAAATTGGGTAGTCCCCTGAGCTCCACTTAAAGCAATGTGCTAGAGCTCCCTGACTCTGCCCAGATCTTCTTAATCCTCCCCCCAGTAATAATAACAACAATTTATATTTCTATAGCTCTAGCAATAGATAAGGAAGGCGAGGATTACAGCCCCCTCCCCAACCCTTCCCCTACATCATTTGGTTGTTTGTCGTTTTTTTTAACAAAGGTGGACTAAGGTTCAAAGACAATCCTAGAGGTAGAAGCAGCCTTAAGCATCATCTAATGTAATCCTATCATTGTGCAAAAGAGGAAACTGAAGCCCAGAAGGATGAAGGGACTTGCCCATGATCACATACCACTGAGACTGGGAATTGAATGCAAATGGCTCTTGGCTCCAAACACAGACCTCTTTCCCCACCACCTTATGGCTAGGGCCTAGATTCCTGGCTGGTGTGCTAGGCCCTTTCAGTCCTGGGTCTCAGGTCTCCCACTCCTCCTGGTGGGCAGCTCCATAGTGCCCACAACTGCCCCTCCGTGTCTGAGACACACGCCCTCTTCCCAAGGTCTGTCTTCCCCCAGCTGACTGACAATGAGACCCACCCCTGGATCCTGCTCCTTGCCCCTTTCCAGGAATGCTCAGAACTGGACCCTCTGCACAGGGGGGCTTGTGCATCTTTTTAAGAAGGGAACAGCGAATGTGCAGGAGGGGGGGGGGGTTGCCCAGTGCCCAGACCCAAATTTCCTGTCTGCCAGATAGCCTTGGGGTATTTCCCATCTCTCTTGAGGAAACCTGTGGAGTAGTAGGAAAAGCCCCGGATCTGGAGTACAAGAAGCTGGTTTAAAATACTGATTCTACTGCTTATGGAGAAAGTCACTTCCTGTCTCTGGGCCTCTGCTTCCTAGTCTATAAAATGAGGGACTTGAATTTGGCATCGGTCAGTCAGCAAGAATTTATTGAGCACTTACTGCATTCCAGGCCCAATCCTAAAAGCTAGATATGCAAAGAAAGGCAAAAAGAGGGCCCCTGACCTCAAGGAGTTTCCATTCTAATGAGGAAGACAAGAGTCTCTTCTCAGCCACCCAAGGCTCCAGAGAACATCCCTTACTGCCCTACGCTCTGAGCTGGGGACTCTAAGCAGAAGATGGCAGGAAATAGACCAGCTAAGGGCCCAGACTCACCATGAGCAGGATTCCAGCCCAGAGGGTAGCAGGGAGGACAGGGCCTCCCTTCAGCCTCCCACCTCAGGGTTTCAAGTTCTTTACCCACTACCTCCCCCGGGCACTACCTACCACCTGCTAGCTCCCACCCGCAATCCCAGCACCTGGACCTGCTGCTGGGCTTGGGGACCCCGGCTCTGTGCCTCCTTTGCCTGTGGTTGCCATGAGGGAGGCTGGTCCTTCTGTTTGTCTGCTTCTAGTCTGTCCAACTATCACCTGCAGAGAGAGGAGGGGAGGAGGTTTCGGTCCCAGGGAATGATAGGGCAGAAGGGAATTGGAGGTAACCTAGGGGAAATCCTGACCAAGATGGGTCCTAGCAGAGGTGGGAAATCCTGAGAACTGAGGGGCTGGAGAGAAGGCATTAGAGGAGGCTTTGGGGCATGCCAGGGGCGGGGGTTGGAAATCCAGTCCTGACCATGGGGTGAAGTCTGGTGGGTTGCACAGACCGAAGATGAATAGTCCTCAGAACCAGAAGGTGTTGAGTGGTGAGGGACTAGGGAAGCGGCTGAGTGCAGGGGGTGGGGAGGTTACCTGGTGGCCAGGCCCGGGCCAGGGCAGAGACGTGTGGCTGCCGGAGTGGGTGCTGCTCTATAACGGGTACAACGGCGCTGGGGAGGCACTGGAGGGGGAGGAGGAGGAGGAGGTGGTGCAGGACGAGAAGGATCCCTTACACGGGGGCCATGCAGCTATGAGCCCAACAAGCTTCGACTTTCGGGCCACCTGTTCCTCTTGGCCCAGGTTCAGAGGACACGCCATTCTTCCCACGGCCACCCTCCCAGCCAGCAGGGGCTCAGGCTTGGGGGAGCCGGGGCAGGGAAACAAACACAAGCAGATGAGAGAAGAGACAGGGAGGAAGCAGTCACTGCACAATCACTCAGGCTTCTGCACCCCTGGACCTAGAGAGAGAGCTCTTCCTGACACCCAAGCTTCTTCTTTTTCCTTGGGTCCTGCACGGTACCAAGAGAGTGGCTAGACTACCAGGGTCTTGCCTGGGGATCGCACCCTTATATCCCTCTAGAACACAGGGTCTTAACCCTGGAGTCCACAGACCTATTTCAGGGGGCCTGTGAACTTGGCTGTTGATTTTTTTTTAATTTTGAGAGCCAAATTTCAATATGATTTCCTATTTCCCATATGGTTCCAATATGGTTTCCTTTGATATCCTATACATTATATTTTATGAATTTAAAAACATGTCTCTGAGGAATCAGGCTTCACCAGACTGCCAAAAGGGTCCATGATACGAAAGAAAAGGTTAATAACCTCTGGGCTAGAGCAGTACTTGTGAGGGAAGGTGCGGTGTTCAAAGGGGCCAAAAGTGAGCCAGCAGGGAAACTGAGAGACTAAAGACATGAGGCCTGTTTCATTCTCTGGAATACGAGGGGCCTAGAATAGATCGGTCCCAAGGCCAGTTCCAGCTCTAACGTTCTTCTTCCTCCATTCTAAGACCCTTGCCAGCTCAAGCCCTGGAGTCAGGAGACTTGAATTTGAAACCCAGCTTTGACTCAGACCAGTTGTGTGACCCCTGGGCAAGTCACTGCTTCCTGAGCCTCAGTTCCCTTATAAATGGACAGTTTTCTACAAAACAGGGGCAATAATCCTTGCACAATTTACCTTGAAGGACTGCAGTGAGGAGAATGCTTGCAAGTTTTAAAATCCTGTAAAAACAGGAGGTTTTTCTATTATTGCTAAGGTCCCTTCTAGCTCTGCCATTCTATGGCCTATGTCCTAAGATCCTTCCAGCTCTGACGTTCTATGTTCTGTGTCCTAAATTCCTTCCTAGTTCCATCATTCTGTTAGTCTGTGACTTTGGGCACTGACCCTAGATGGATTGCCCTGAGGCCCAGGACACTGGGGAAACTCAGGGCCTTCACGCTAGAAGCACAAACCTCCCCATGTCTGGTTGGCATACTCAAGTCACATCCACACCAAGGACATGAACAATGTTGGCCCAGGATGGCCGTGTGGTCACCCACCCCCACCCCCACCCCACCTCAGTCCAGAGCCCTGAGGGGCTATTTAGGGGCCATGTTGCCTGTTTCCGTGTGGTATGGGAGAGAGAGATCAATTTAAAGTCAGAAGAGCTAGGTCCTAGTCCTGCCCCAGGCCCTCTCCCCCATTAGCCTGTGAGATGTGGGAAGGCAGGGACTATCTTTTGCCTTTCTTTGTATTCCTAGTCCTTGACACAGTGCCTGGCACATAGCAGATACTTAAATATTTATGGAATGACTAATTGCTGACTAACCTATCCTTCAAATACAAGGTGCCCCCAAAATCCAAGTCTTAGACTTTTGGGACACCCTAAACTGCCTTGTTCAAGAAGCCCTTCCCTGGCCACCCATCTACAGAGCTCTTTGCCCTTCTGATTCCTAAATCCCTTCTTCTCTGTACAGCTCATGGGGCACATAGCCTACCGGCAGTTTGAGATTGTGACTTTATTTATTTTTTTATGCATACACATGTCCTATCTCAGCAGATGCATGGTATGGTTTGTCTCATTTTTATTTCTCACAGAGCTTTGCAGGGAGCAGTGGGGCATTGTAGATGGACCACTAGGTCTTGGAGTCAGAAAGATCTGGGTTCAAACCTTCTGATATGATGGCAGTGTGACCCTAGACAAGTCACTTAACCTTTTAATATCTAACCTAGTCAGTTCTTTAGACTACAAGTTACTGATCAATATCAGTGAAGGAACCATCTGCTTGAGGAGTTGCTTACCATGATGAAGTTGAAGGTCTGGACAAAGAAAAAAAAAGTGTCTTGCAAAACAGTAGGTGCCCAAAACTACTCTCTTGAGCGTAGGCGTCCTCTTCTCACAGCATCTCTTGGTCACTTGGGCAAAAAAGACTTTTAAAAAATTATTATTGTCTTAAAACTGTATCCACACCACTGCCAAAATAATCTTACTAATTTTCCATGTCATTCTGCTCAAAAGCCTTCATAGGCTCCCTGTTACCCATAGGATAAATTACAGCTTCCTTGAACTGGCATTCAAGGTCCTCCACAGTCTGGTTCCAACCTGTGTTTCCAGTCTCATTTCACACGACCATACCCAGTAGCAGCTAAACCACTTAGCTCCAAACTCTTGTCCTGGGGCTATGCTTCCTCTCTCCAGCCATCAGCTACCCATCTCTTCCTATGGGAGCTGGAATCCAAGTGGTTTTCATTTTTGAAGCCTTGTACTTGGTAGATGCTTTATAAATGTTCATTGGCTAAAATGGCCTGAACTGAACGTTGGGAGGGAGCATTGGGAGGGTTCTAGGATTCCAGAAGTTCTTTCATCTCCAGGGAGGATAGGACAAGAGGAAATAGACTTGTCCTATAAGAGAACTGGAAAGACTACCTGTTAGGGAGAATTAGCAACCCTAGAGAGCTGAAGATTAAATAACACACTTCCAAACCCTCTTCTCATGTCCTCTGACCATCTGGGATAGTAAGAACTGAAATTTATATAGGACCTTAAGGCTCTGAAAATGCATTACATACATCAACTCACTGATATCTAAAATCTATTATATATATGTGTGTGTGTGTGTATGTGTATATCTTACATATAAAATGAGAATATATGTAATTGCATATATAGCATGTCCCAAAAGTCTTAGCTCCAATTTAATTTCAAAACTGCATTAAGTCTTTGGGGGTCCCCTGTGTATAAATGTATCATCAGAGGACAGAAAATGTTCCCTTTGCTGAGGTTCTAGTTCCTCTAAGGTAATATACAAGCAGGTCCCAACTGGCATGAAGAATGAATTCCCCTAAATAGTTGCATGTAGTTGAATTCAAACTTGTTCATTGTTTCTGAAGAGGACAGATGACATCACAGGGTGATGTCTTAGCTCTCAGGTGAATCAGATTTAAGTGAGGCAGAGTTGCACAAAGTCTCAGCCTCATTCTCTTCCAGAGTCATCGAAGTCCAATAGCAGGACAAAAGTCAGGACATCTGGTGATGGTCCAGGATGTAGGGGATGCCCTTGGCATCTTCAATGTCTGACCAAGCTTCGCCACTCCACGGCACCTGCTTCAGTCACCTTTGTGGCTGTTGGAACAGATTATTCTTAACCACCCATTCCACTCTCCGGGGAAGTCTTCACATGCTTGGGGTGGACACCCCCCCCCCCCAACTCACTGACAGGCTTGACGCCTGAATTCACACTGTTCAACATTATGTAAAATATGTAATTATGTAAAATATGTCTGCTGGTTCCAGCCCAATGGAAACACGTAGTGTGGATTTGAATACCATAACAGCTTCTGAGATTCACTGCTCATACTAATTAGGACCTAGCTGTAGTGGGTAGAGCAGGAGCCTTGGAATTGGGAGAGAGGAGTTCAAATCCTACCACAGATGTTTAGTTAGGTGTATGGGACCTAAGTCAGGTTTGATGGAAGGAAGGAAACAAACCTTACTAAGTCCTTACTGTGTACCAGATACTGTGCCTTTAAGTGCTTTACAAATATCCTCTCATTTGATCCTCACAACAACACTGGGAGGTAGGTACTATTATTATCTCCATATTACAGTTGAGGAAACTGAGGCAGACAAAAGTCTCAGGGTCACACAGCTTTGTAAATGTCTGAGGCCAGATCTGACATCAGGTCTTCTTGACCGCAGGTCCAGCTTGCTATTCGTTGAACCACCTGGCTGCCTACGATCTCCAGTGGTGGCAATAATTGTTGGTAACATTATGATAATTAGAGAATGGTATGGGGGAAAGGGCCCTGACTCTGGAGTCAGAGGACCTGGGTTCCAACCCCTCCTCCAGTGATTACTACTAGGGTGAGTTTGGCAAGTTACTTATCTGCCCTGTACATCAAGAAACCAGAGGGTTGCACTGAATGGCCCAGCTCTGTGTCTCTAATCCTAAGAAAAGACTATCGTAGCGGGAGTAGCCGTGAGGATTCTATTAGGACCAAGGCAGTAACTGAAAGCCAGTCTGGGAGAGAATACTCCATTTGGAGTCTGAAGGGATGGGTGTCTTAGCTCTGATAGTTACTACTATGTGACCTTGAGGAAGTCACTTTGCTTCTCTGGGACTCAGTTTCCTCGTCTGAAACATTGGGGCCAAAGGGGGTAGACTAGATTGTCTCTAAAGACCCTTCCAGTCCTAAGCTCTGTGAATGTCTACCATGTTAAATCTGTCCCATTTGAGGTCCTGGGAGTCCTAGCCCCCCAGAAAGTGTTGGTGCTCAAAGCTAGGGGTGGCTTCTCTGGTGTTCCTGCTCAGTCAGCACATTCCCTTGGCACTCTCTGATGTTGCTCATCTCCACTGGCTGGGGGGCTGGCCTGATTCCTGAGGGAGGTTGGTGACAGATCCACGGGATTACCTCTGTCTTTCCCTGGCTGCCTCTGGTCAGCTGCCTCCCTAGACCTGCCCTTCCCCTTCCTTGGCTAGTATCTGAATCTGGGGGGGGGAAGTTTATTGTCACACACACACACACACACACACACACACACACACACACACACACACACACACACACACACACACAAGACCCCATTAGGGAACCCCATCCCAGGCCTAGCAGTGCTTTTAGACCCTCATGCAGGGCCCAGGCCACCTTTCCACTTCTGAGTTTGGGTGACTCTACATTGGAACAGCTGCTCAGGCCCCTCTCCTACTGGGGTAGGACAGGAAGTGAGGGAATCCCAGAGCCAATTAAAACTTCCCAGGGAATTAAGGTCAGTGGGATGTAATTACTCTAGTTATATATAATGGCCTAACTGGAGGGACGTGGAGGAGTGGACTTTGCCTGAGAGTACACCCTGGATACCTTGGGCCTCTGGCTCCAGCTCCTAAGAGCCTTATCCTAGAGAATCAACCACCCGTAGCTAGAAGAGCTTTCTTACTCCCTGGGACACGAGAGGTTAACCCTTCCCTAGCCCCAAAGCCTTGTTGCCTGCTCATCAGCCATGTCCTCTCCCAGCTCTTGGCATGGAACGTGGAAATTCTCCCAGCCTCCAAGAGGGGAGGCCGTCAAAGCTTTAAAAGGCCTTGCTTGGAGGGACATATTTCCCAGCCTGACCCTCTCCCCCACAACCAACCCTCCACCCCCTGTCTCTCTACACTGTGATGGAACAAGCTAGGTATTGGGCAATAACCTTTCAGACGCTGAAGAGAACAGCCAACTTCCTCTCTTCCCCTCCCCCTCTTGCCCATCCCGGTCCTAATATGGGAGCCAAGGGCAAAGTCCACACCCCCCAGCAGCCCTGGGGCCCAGAGCTCAGGGTGAAGGCAGCAGATGCCTCTGGGGAGCCACAAGGAAAGAACTTGTGCCAATGTGGCCTCAGCTGAGTTCTCCTTCCTGCTTGTCAATCTGTTGTGGTAGAGACAGACTGGTTTAGAAGAAGGTGAAAGAGCTGGGTTTGAATTCTAGCTCTGCCACTTCAAGAACCTACAAAGAACTTTGGAGACCAAAATACTCAGGCTACAGATGAAAAAACTGAGGAAAATTAAGTGACTTGTCCAAGGTCACACACAGGGAGTTCATAGCAGAGGCAGGATTCAAACCCAGGGGTCCTGGCTCCAAACCCATCACTTTTTTCTTGACAATGTATGTTTTTGTTCACTCTGGGCATGTCACTTCTCTGAACCCATTTCCCCCGCTGTTAAAATGAGGATACCGACTTCACAAAGCTATTATTGCAGAAAATGCTTAGGGGCCTGGACATGAGAGCATAGGGCCAACGGAAGAAAAGGGAAGGTGAGCTAGGAATGTGTTAGAATGATTAAACCTAACACAGAAGCAGCATTGAGTAGGTGGGGACTTTTTGATACGGCCCTATGATTCAGTAATTTAAAAAAAATTTCCCAATTATATGTGAAAAAATTTTTAACATTCATTTAAAAAAATTTTGAGTTCCAAATTCTTTCCTTCCCTCCCTTCCTTTCCCCCACCTCGAGAAAGCAAGCACTTTGATATAGATTATACATTTGCAGTCATGCAAAACATGTCAATGTTTCCAACAACAACAAAAAGAAAACAGAGACCCAAACCAAAAACCAAAACCCAAGAAAAATAAAGTTAAAAAAAAAAATGCCTCAATCTGCTTTCAGACTCCATCAAATCTTTCACCGGAGGTGGACAGTATTTTTCATTGTTAAGTCCTTCAGAACTGTCTTGGATTGTTGCTGAGAACAGCAAAGTTGATCATCATACAGTATTGCTGTTACAATGCACACTATTTTCCTAGTTCTGCTCACTTCACTTTGCATTATGTAAGTTTTCCCAGGTTTTTCTGAAAGCATTTCTCTCATCATTTCTTACAGCACAACAGCATTTCATCACAATCATACACCACAATTTGTTCAGCCATTCCCCATTTGATGGGTATCTCCTCAATTTCCAATTCTTTGCTACTACAAAATGAGCTGCTATAAATATTTTTGTACATATTTCTTTGATATCTTTGTGATACAGACCTAGTAATAGTATTTCTGGGTCAAAGGGAATATAGAATTCTATAGCCCATAGTTCCAAATTGCTTTCCAGAATGGTTGGATCAGTTCACAACTCCACCAACAGGACATTAGTGCCGCAATTTTCACACATTCCCTCCATCTGTCATTTTTTCTTCCATATTAACCAATCTGGTACCTCAGAATTGTTTTAATTTTAATTTCTCTAATCAATAGTGATTTAGAACTTTTTTTCATATTGCTATAGATAGCTTTGATTTCTTCTGAAAACGGTCTGTTCATATCCTTTGATCATTTATCAATTGGGGAATGACTTGCATTCTGATAAATTAGACTCAGTTCTCTATATATTTGAGACATGAGCTCTTCATCAGAGAAACTCACTGTAAATTTTTTTTATCCAGTTTTCTACTTTCCTTCTAATCTTGACTGCATTGATTTTATTTATGCAAAATCTTTTCAATTTAATGTCATCAAAATTATCCATTTTTCATTCCATGTTTTCAACCTGTTGTCTGGTCACAAATTGTTCCCTTATCTGACAGGTAAGACTTTCCATGCTCTCTTAATTTGCTTATGATATTACCCTTTATGTCTAAATCATGAGCCCATTTTGATCTCATCTAAGTATATGGTAAGAATGTTGATCTATACCCAGTTTCTGCCAAACTGCTTCCCATTTTCCCCAACAGTTTTTATCAAATAGTAAGTTCTTTTGCAAAAGCTTGGATCTTTAGGTTCGTCAAATACTAGATTACTGTGGTCATTTACTAATGTATATTGTGTATATAATCCATTCCAATGATCCGCCACTCTCTTTCTTAGCCAGTATCAGATTGTTTCATTGATTAGTGCTTTTTAATACAGTTGAGATCTGGCACTATTTGGCTACTTTCCTTCACATTTTTTTTCATTGATTCCCTTGATATTCTTGACCTTTTGTTCTTCCAGATGAACTTTGTTATTTTTTTTTAACTTTCTAAAATAATTTTTCGGTAATTTGATTGGTATGGCACTGAATAAGAAAATTAATTTAGGTAGAATTGTCATTATTATATAGGCTCAGCCTACCCATGAACAATTAACATTTCTCCAGTTGTTTAAACTTGACTTTATTTGTACGGAAAGTGTTTTGTGGTTGTTTTCCTATAGTTCCTGGGTTTGTCTTGGGAGATAGACTCCCAAGTATTTTATACTGTCTATAATTATTTTAAATGTAATTTCTCTTTTTGTCTCTTGCTGCTGGACTTTCATTGATAATAAATAGAAATGCTGATGATTTATGTGAGTTTATTTTATATCCTACAACTTTGCTGAAGTTGTTATTTTCACTAGTTTTTTAGTTGATTCTCTAGGATTCTTTAAGTAAACCACTATATATTCTGTAAAGAGTGATAGTTTTGTTTCCTCATTGCCTATTCTAATTCCTTCCATTTGTTTTTCTTCTCTTATTGCTATAGCTAACACTTCTAGTACAGTATTGAATAATAATGGTTGGCATTCTTGCTTTGCTCTTATCTTATTGGGAAGGCTTCTGGCTTATCTTCATTACAGAAAATATTTGCTGATGCTTATCTTTTTAAGGAAAACTCCATTTATTCCTATGCTTACTAGTGTTTTTAATAGGAATGCATAGAGGCAGCTAGGTGGTACAGTGGAAAGAGCACTGGCCCTGGGTTCAAATCTGAGTTCAGACACTTATTGGCTGTGTGACCCTGTGCACATTTGTTTTTCCTCTACTACTCTTATTTGACTTTTAAAATCCTTTTGGAACTCTTCTAGTAATTCTTGTTTGGCTTGTGTCCAATTCGCCTTTTTCTTTGAAGTCTTGCTTGTAGCTGTTTTGACATCATTGTCTCTTTCTGAGTTTGTATCTTGATCTTCCTTGTCACCATAGTAACTCTTTCTGATCAGGTTCTTTTTTTGATAGTTGTTGTTTGGTCATTTTCCAGCCTACTCATTGACTTTTAACTTTCTGTTAAAGTTGGGCTCTGTTCTCAGGTTGGAAGGGACATTGTCCCAAGCTTCAAGTTTTTTGTGCTGCTATTTTCAGAATTAGTTATGGAGGTGTCTGTAGATTTTTGGTGCTAGTAAGATAATGTGGTCTAAGGAGAGGTGTGGTTCCTGCTCTCCTGGTCTTTGCTCTGGTACCCAGGAATGGACCTTGTTCCCCTATAGCCACAAACGCTAGCACTCCTCTTGGCCCTCATCTGTGACCAGGTCACCTGTTCTCTTGCAGCCATAATCACCAGTGCTTCTTTCTACCTTGGAATTGAGACCAGGATCCCTACTCTTTTGTGCCCCTTTCTACTTTGAAACTGTGATCAAGTTCCGTATTCCCCTGAGGCTGCAAGTGCTAGTGCTCCTCTTCTCCCTGGTATTGTGACCTAGAATGATATATGGGCAATACAACAGGGTTCTGTACCTAATGCCAGCAAAGGGTCCCTTGTAATTTTCTGACCAATTGTCCTATCCCCTTACTGTATTTGGGCTGAGAGGTCCCTAAGCTGTTGCTATCACTTAGGCAGATGCCTCCAAGGCCTGGGGTTGGCACCATGGCATGGCCTGCACTACACTTCAGGCCAACAACCATCATGATGAGACAAACCTTTCTTGCCAACCTCCTAAGTTGTCTTGAAGTAGAAAATTGTTTCATTCAGACTTGTTTGTCCTGCAAGCTGGGGATAGGGACATGATGGGGACTGCCAGCTCTTCACATGTCAGTTTCTTCCCAGAGTCTTAATTCCCCCTTCTGCAGCCTGAAGTGGGGTTGGCATCATCCATCTACTCTCTCGAAGCTGGATGCCATAAGCATCTGAACCAACTGCAGAGCCTAAAGAGACTCAATACTCAAAGAAGCGCAAGAGCTTGAAGAACTTGGACTTCTCCTCTCAGGCTCTCACCAACTCTGCCCCACCCCTCCGGCCTGCAGGGGGCAATGACCTCCACCAATGAGAAGAAATTTCCATACCAATGAGCTTTGAGGTTCAGTTACATTCCTTCCCTAGGCTGAAACTCTTTGTAGTCCCTTGCAAAGGTCAGCTGAGGCAAGTCCAAAATCTGTAACTTTACAGTATAAACACAAGCATTAGTGTTTTAAAACAACAAGGATGATTTTCCCAGTGTCCTAGGCAGCCAGCCTTTGATATTATTGAAATTAAGACAGATAAATGCACATTAGCAGTACATGCAGTAGACATGGCACTATTCAAAGCATCACTTGGGAGAATATTACAGTGGCAAAATTCATAATTACATACAGGATATAACACATGCCATGCACATTTTGAAAGAACATACATACCCATAGTACACAGCAATTAATCAAAAGCATGGCTAACTAACAAAGGAAGGCTAGTGAGCTACAAGTCATATGCCTATATATAAAATACAATTTAACTATAAGAAGTAGCATAAATACAAAACAATTAGCAACTAATATTAGTATAAACATAGCACAAAACAAAGGAACAGGAAAATAAAAAAAACAAACATACTCAAATGTGCAGTTTACATACAATTACATGCAAGACACATTTCACATGGGTGACACTGTCAAGGTTACCTGTGTGTAGCGCCAACACAATGTTCACAGTGCCAATGGTGACTGTAAACATGCCAGCATAGTTCTCAATCACAAAATATAACAGACTCTCCATACAGAAGACAGAAGCAAAACACATATGCAAACACCAGAAAACCAAATCTCAACACTAGGAAACCAAATCCATCATAGCAACATAGAGGTTAATATACCACAATAAGCAGAGAGCCACACCATCCTTTAGTCTTCCCACAAACCAACATTCACAAGTCTAGCTGTCTACCTGGGTGCATCCTCTCCTCCCAAGGTCTTTAACTTCTCTCTCAGCTTCCTGTGGCCTCTGCTCCACCCTTCAGCAAACTCCTCCCACACTACAGGCTCCTTGTGATTACATTCAGCTTATTAGAGGGCAGGGAAAATCTTCAAAGCAGGGAGAGTCTTTAAATTCACATTCCCCTTACACTGTGACATCATAACTTAGCTTAGTGCCTGGTCTAATAAACCTAGTTCTCTTGTCACTGATCTCTCTGCTCCTGTATCAGAGGTAGGAGTTGGCACGGGCTAACCATTAGGATCATTATGGGCTTGTTTGTCTATACCTGGGCCGGCACCCATGTGACGTTGGCTATCAGTGCGTTCAAGCCCTGTGGTTTGAATTCGTTCCCCAGGAGTTTCTATAGCAGTTTTGGACAGGAAAAGAGCTATCCTTGGATTCAGTTGTGCTGCCCTGTCATATAATACACATCATTTCCTATATTGGATACATTATTTTCATTGTTCATATCTAAGTCAGAAAGTCTTGAAACAGCTGGTAAACCATCTCTTTCCCTCAGTCTTTGCCTAGGTAATTGTCTGTTGGTTCTCTATACCTGCTCATTAGAAAGTCCAACTAGCTCTCCTATGGGCAACAGATAGTTGTGGTGAAGTCCTGATAAAGCCCCCTTCCTTCTCTGGGACTATTTTGTAAACAGGCAAGATGCATAGACTCTGGAATTGGTACAATCCAGCAGGACAGATAAAAGCATTCTTTCCCTTGTCTTCCTTAGACATAGGAATCTGGTAGTACCCACCATGCAAGTCTAAGACTGAAAAATTTCGGGCTGCCTAGAGACAACCCAGTGCATCTTGCACCTGTGGCATAGTGTACTGGTCTGCTTTAGTCCTGATGTTCAAAGTTTGGTAGTTAACACACATCTGTGCTTTTCCAATTTGCCTAGACACTACCAGTCTAGGTGATGTATAAGGGCCGTTGGATTCTGTAATGATGCCATTAACCAGCATTTCTTTGAGATGGTTTCTGAGATCTCCCATCACAGACAGAGGGAATCCTCCTAGATCTTTCTCTAAATGGGCTAGAATTGGTAAGCTGGGTTCTATGAGCTGTGCCTCGAGCACATCCTATATCCCCTCATTCAGTGAGGACGCACCTGTCCTTTAAAGCTCTAGCCTCAACCTATCCTTCCACTCTTGTGCTACTATGAAATCCCAAAGTCAAATACTCCAGGATCCAGCTCAGAGGACGGACAGTTGAGGTTCCTACAGTGTTTACCACAACCTCTTACCTCTATCCTCTGCATGTCAACTGTGCAGGAATTGGGTCAAAGTCTGTCATGTGCAAGAAAGGACACTGATCAACTCCAATGAGGAAAGAATCCCTAAAGTCCAATGGGCTTTAGGACTCAAATTACATCAATTATTACACATAATCTGAGTGCTGATGTCTTGTAGTATTTTCACTTACATTACTGCCAGTTCTCCTTTCTTCCAGTTCTTTTCTTGCCTCTCTACTGGCATCTCAGTCTTCTCCCCACAAGCACAAACCAAATTCCACTTAGTCATAAAATGTTGGTGGAGCTTAAAAGAACCTTAGGACACTAGAAGAGACCTTAGAGATAATCTACTTCAACTCCCTCTTTTTACAGAAGAGGAAACCCAAGTATAGAAAGAGCAAGTGACTTGCCCTAGGTCAAGTGATGAGTGATTGAGCTTGTGCCTGACTATGAATCTGACTCCCTGCCTGGTGATCTGCCGATCACACAGTGCAGCCTCCCAGGAGTGGGGCAGTAGGAACCATATACGAAACTGTCATTGGGGTTTTTGGGGAGGAAGAGTGCATTTAGGGTCCTTTGTGCCTCTTCCCCAGAGTAAGATCTCCTTCAACTTCATGAACACATAATCCACTTAAAAAAAAAGTAGAGCTACAGTCACTAGCTAGAAGATGGGATCTACTCAAGTCTCTTACTTCAACCCAAAGATGGAGAGGAGAGGTCAACCTTTTCCCTGCCAGTAGAGGTTTTTCCACACAGCCTCCCTTCCCCTGTCCAACACCGATAGTAAGAAGTCACACCAGCCAAGGGGGAGGCAACAGGATAGGACTGGCCAAGAGTCAAGCAGGTATCCCAGGTCAGATAGCTGGACAGCAAGAAGAATCGGGTGGATATTGAAGGGGAAGTAGACAACAGATGGAAATCCAGAAGAGACCAGAAAGGTATCTTGGGCTAACCAGGTACCGGATGGAGTCCAGACAGGCAGATATGTCTGGAAGTTTCAGGCAGACAGATGTCAAGGGTCAGGAGAGTAATAGCTTAAGTCTGATATGGGTCAGGCAGATCTCAGCAGGTGGGGTGGGGACTCTAAGAGGTCAGAACACTAGCAAACAAGAGACAATGACTTGAGCTCTGCTACAAAAGCCAAAGATGTTTGCTACAGGACACCTTTTTACTCTGCTATATGGGCAGTCTAGGGCTCATTGTATGTTCTCAGAATCCTGAGCGTGGCTGATTCCCTGGCCCCCTAGACCTCCCAAGAGATCTCACAAGCAACCAACATTGTTATGGTTGCTCCTATGCAGAGCTCTAAAGCAGATAATATAGATAAGTACCGGAGTAAAGAAACCTCAGCTGTCTTCCCCTCTCCCTCATGGCACATGCCCCAAATGAGTCACCAAGCAAGTTGCTTTCTTTTTTTTTTCTCCCAGTACCTCTTACATCCATCCTTTATCAACTCACAGTCAAAGAATGTCAGATTTGGAAGGAACCTCTAAAATAGCCTCATTGTAGAGATGATGAAACCGGGGCTCAGAGAGCCATTGTGAATGTCAGTTGCTCACTTGTGCTTAGCTCCAGGACTCCAAAGATGGTCCCCAACCTTCAAGGAGCTTGCAACCTACTGGAGAGAGTTGGAGGTTATGGAGTGTACACAGATGAATATAAGGTGGAATGTGGTAGGAGCAAAGGAGAGATCCAATATGCTTTAGGAGAATGTGAAGAGAAAAAGATCAGTTTGGGTTGGAAGGAAATGGGGCAATCAGGAAATAATCCATAGAAGTGGTGGCACCTGCGCTGGGTCATAAAGGCAGGGAAAGATTTCAACAGGCAAAGATGAAGAGGGTTTATATTCTATGCAAGGGAGAGAGACTACATGACTATAAGGAGCACACACAGTGAAGTGAAAAACAACAGTGTGAGAGAAAGAGGGGAAGGTAGTTTTGAGGTCTGATTCTGGAGAGCTTAACATACCAAGATAAGGGGGTCAAACTTTATCTTAGTAGTAGGGAGCTATTGAAAGTTTTTGACCAGCCCTGTGATATCTGATAAGACATAGGTTTTAAGAAGGTTACTTTGGCATCTGTGGGAAGGACAGACTAGAGAAGGAAAAGGCAGGAGGAAGGAAGATCAGTTAAGAACATTCATGATCCATGGTAATGGCTCAGTCCCCAGGGGAAGGAAGAAGCGCCATAGGGAGAGTCCTATGACTCACATAGGTACAAAAATCTAGAGTTACTCCCCTTCCTGAGAAGCTGAAACCCACCCCACCCCCTTAATCTGCTGCTCCTCCTGATTTAGGGTTCATACGTTTTAGAGCTGGAATGGACTTTGAGATCAACTCTAAGTCAACCTTTCCATCTTACAGAGGAGGAAACTGAGACCCAGAGAAGGGATAAGCTAGTAATAGATAGGATTTAAAATCAGGTTTTCCCATTTCAAGTTCAGTGTCCTTTCCACCTTACCAGGCTGATTTCCCTGTCTCCATCAATGGCACCATCATCCCCCAAGGTCTTGAGACTCTAGAGCTCCATCATCTTTGACTTGTACCCCCTCTATGTTCCTTCAGTAACCTCTGTGGATTCAAAGTAGGTCTCAACTAACAGTGTAAGTTTTCTGGGGGCAGGGACTGAGCACTGACCTACTGACTACATTGGTCCTGAGATATGGGCATTTGGCATTCAGGTACTAAGATTCCTACCCCTTACTCTGATCTTATGTACATCCCCAGAGGATCAGTCATTGAGTTAGAGGCAATGCAGTAAATGCTGGATGTGGAATTGGAGGACCTGGGTTATTGATTTTGCCACTTAGTTGCCGAGTGACCTTGGGCAAATAACTTACCTTCTCTGGTCTTGTTTCCTCATCTACTAAACAGGAAAAAAAAAAGGGCAGTACACCAGATGTTGTTTAAGGTCAATCTAAATCCTGTGTCCTAAGGAATAATCCCTCCTACACAAGGGGCAGACATTCGCTGGGAAGCCCCAGACAAAAACAAGCAGATGCCTACATCTCCTCTTCATATCCCACCCCCATTTCTCAGAACTCTTGTAGTACAATGACCATGTCCAAACATAGCACTCCAGTGATATCAGGGAGCCACGGTCATCATTACACATCCTACAACTACTGAACATCTCCCTATAGGATCAACTGGAAGGAAGATACCCTAGACCAGGCAGGCCCAGTGCAGCTGTTCCAAGCACAGGAAATGTCCAAGGAATAGACTTGGAAGCATCACTATATGAAGATATGAAGTCTAGGGTTGGGGGATAGGGAGATTCTGGAAGGGGAAGGCAGAGAATAGCCAAAAAGCTGGGGTGGGGAGTACAGGCCAACCAACTTGGCTTTACCTGGGCTAAAAGGCATTGCTGAGCCACCTGATCCCAGGAAACAGCCCAAGAAGTGAGGAATGTATGTTCTGTGCTGCTGCAGAGGGTGGCTCATTGGATTATCTGCCATTGTGCTATTTATACCATTTGCTTGGGTCTGTTACCATAAGAACCAGGGTAGAAACAGCCAGGCTTGAGCTGTTGCCCATGGGCCCTGCAAAAATCAGGAGCCAGGCAGGGAGCCTAAAAGGGGGTCTTCCTGCCTTTAATCTCTCCCCTCTCCAATCCACTCTACATATGCTGCTCAATTAAGTGCCCTAAGGCACCTTTCTGTGATCACCCTTTGACTACTAACAAAAGTATGCCAAGCCTGGCATTAAAGTCTCCTCCCTCCACAGCATGTCTCCAATATGCCTCATTCGACAAACACTGGTTGCGGGCAGAGCACTGTGTTAGGAGAGAGACAGGGCATCATTTACTAATTCCCATCTCTGTATTCTTATCCTCCAATCATTTGAACCAGTTCTTGTCCCTACCTCTCTTGGTATGCATGTCATTCCCCGAGGCTAGAACGGCATTCCCTCATCTCCACCTGTCCTGTCTCAGATACCCCACATAGAGCTGGGTGACCCTACGCAAGCTGCTCAACCTTTCAATCTTGGTTTCCTTGTATGCTTCAAACTGTAAATATGATGAATACAGAGAAGCATGATGGTTCTGACAGAGTGAAATTAGTAAGCAGAGCAAAAAAGAAAAAAACCAAAAACCAAACCCAAACCAAACCAATGCACATAATGACAACACCAAAGAAACACCAAGACCGAATGTTACAGAATTATTTTTTTAAAAAGGCGTGGCATCCTTTGCAGAGATGGGAGTTCCACGGGCATTTCCAGACTTTTTTTAATATATATATTCATTGGTTTTGCTGACTTCTTTCCTCTTGTTCCTCCTTTTCCTTTAAAAATATCATTTGGTGTAATAGATGGCTCTCTGGGAGGGGAGGGGAAGGATACTGGAGAAAATTCTGATGATATGAACAATAAAAAACGGATTTTATATATATGTGCATATATATATACATATACACGTTGTATGTATACACACACACACTTAAAAGGAATGAATGCCACACACTTCTGTTGTCATGAGAACAGGTTACATGGATGAGGTAAGTCCCTGAGAAGTTCTGAAGGATAAATGAAGTAGGACTGGCAAGGGACCTGGCCAAGGAAAGATGTGACCACGTCCTGTCATACCAAGACATCCTCTCCGAGTAAGCTCCTTGGAAGCAGGATTCATGCCTTATCTAAACTCTGCTCCGAGCACTGGGCCATGCCAGAAATTATAGGTCCTGGCTCTGGAAACCACAGGAACCTTTTAGTCTCTGATGCAAATAGAACCCAGAAAGCCTTCTCAACTGGCATCACAGAAAGTTGCTCAGCAATCTGGTATGGCCCCTGGACACATAAATCAATCAATCAGCATTTATTATGAACCTATTATGTGACACGCACTGAGCCAATTGCTGGGGATACAAAGACAAAAATAAAAAGGCCCTTCAGGAGTTTACATTCCACTGGGGGAAATAGCAAGCACAAATACAGACAAAATTAATTCCAAGTATAGACAAGATAACTCAGGGTGGGGGGATGGACAGAAGAGGTACAAGCAGCTAGAGAGAATAGGGAAGACCGTGTAGGAAGCATCCTTGAGCTGAGCTTTGAAGGAAGGCAAGGGTTCAAAGAAGCAGAGGAGAGGAGGCATGCATTCCAACCCTGGCAAACAACCTGCATAAGCAAAGGCAGAGAGAGAGAGAGAGAGAGAGAGAGAGAGAGAGAGAGAGAGAGTGAGAGAGAGAGAAAGAGAGAGAGATGAGAGAAGAGAGAAGAAATATTGTGTGTGAGGAATTGCAAGGCCACCAGTGTGGCTGGCCCATAGAATGTAGGAAGGAGAATTAAGGTATGATAACCCTAGAAAGGTGGTGTGGAATAGACTGTGAAGGGCTTCAAATGTGGAACAGAAGAGTTTATACTGGATCCTAGAGATGACAGGGAGACCCTACAGCAGCGGTTCTCAACCTGTGGGTTGTGACCCCTTTGGGGGTCGAATGACCCTTTCATAAGGGTAACAGGGGTCACCTAAGACCATCGGAAAAGATATTTCCGATGGTCTTAGGAACCGAGACACCACTCCTCGATCCGGCTCCAGGTGGGTCCGCCCACATGCATATACACCCACATACAAGTATTAAAAGGTCACAGCATTAGGAAGGTTGAGAACCACTGCCGTACAGATTACTGAGTAGGGAAAGACATGGTCAGACCTATGCTTTATGAAAACTCCTTTGGTGGCTATGTGTGGATTGGAATGGGGAGATATTTCAGGGAGATCAGTTAGGGGAGATATCAGGCAAGAGGTGATGAGGGACTGAACTAGGAAATCCTATGATAAAGGAAAAAATGCCAGAGATGTTATGAAAGTAAATTGGGAAAAAAAAAAACGAAACAAAACTTGGCAACTGATTGGATGTAGGATGAAAAGGAATGAATAAGGAAGTTGATTCAGGGTGTGAACAAGTGTGACTGGATGGATGTGATGCCCTTGACAGAAACTGAAGGATTAAGAGGAGGAATAGGCTTTAAGGAAAAATCTGAGTTGTTTTGGATACAAGGTTGAGATATCTAAAGGAAATCCAGTTCAAACGAATAGGCAATTTTGGTGAATTATGGCTGGAGCTGAGGAGAGACTGGAAATAAAGATCTAGGAGTCATCTGCAAAGAGATAATTGACTCCATTGGAATCAATGAAGTCACTGAGAGTATAGAGAGGAGGATCCAGGACAGAGGCTTGGGTAGTCCCACAGTTAAAGAGTACAGCACCGCAATGGCAGCTGGGTGGTGCAGTGAATAGAGCACCCACCCTGGAGTCAGCCTCAGACACGCACACACACAAAACTAGCCATGTGACTTTGGGCAAGTCACTTAACCCCAACTGCCCCCCCGCCAAAAAAGGAAAGAGTGCACATGGATGAAGGCCCAGCAAAGAAGCCCAAGAAATGGTCTGATATAGAAGGAGAAACAGGAAAGCTGTGTCTTGAAAACCCAGAGGGGAAAGTGAATTCAGGAAGAAAGATTAGTCAAACTGAGTATGCTGCAGAGAAATTGAGGATGAGGACTGAGAAAAGGCTATTGGATATGGCAATTGACACGTCATTGGTAACTTTGGAGAGAGCAGTTTCCATTGTGTAATGATGTTGAAAAGTAGACTGCAGAGACATTAAGAGAGTGAGAGGAAAGGAAGTGGAATCAGAAGCCACACGAGTACACAGATTTTTACTAGGATTTTGGCTGTGAAAGAGAAGAGAGATATGGGTTGATAAGAGTCAATGGAGTGTTTTTTTAGGATGGAGTCTTAGACACGTCTACAGGCAACAACAAATAAAAGAGAGAGAGAATAAAGATTAGAGTGTTCACAGCCTACATTCACTCCTCTTCTTCCATCCTCTACCCCAGGATGCAAATACACTCTGCAGACTAAGAAAAGTCATGGGAGAACAAGCCCACATGTAAATAAGAGAAATATTCTCTTAAGGAAGTCAGACAGTTCAAAATCCTTTAAAGACTCATTACGACCAGGGATAAAATTAAAATCCAAGGTTCTCCAGATTTTAAGGTCCTCTACAATCTGGTACTATACTACTTTTCTATTCTTATCTCCCCAAATACCTTCAGTCAAATTGAAGTCTCTCCTGCACCACCCCACCTTGCCTCTACTCTTTCCCATTCCTGTGCCTTTGATAACATTCCATAAATCTGGAAAGTTTTCCCCTTTCCTTATCAACCCATTGAAATCCTATTCAGCCTTCAAGTTCAACAGCCATCTTTCCCAGAATGCTTTCTTTGGTTGTTCTAGTTTTGCATCAGAATATGTATGTGAAAATTATGGTCCTCCTGCAAGCCTTATTTAAATATCTTCCAAGTCTAGCACAGAGGACCCCGAGGACAGTGGGCATTGAACATCTATCTGCTCAACTTGAATTTGTCTGAATTTTCTCCCCAGCCTACAAAAGAGAGAATGAGCTGTGCTTTAAATGCCAATTCTGACCTGTGTCAGGTTCCTCATGTAAACACAAGGTATCATTCCCACCAGAAGCCCTGTTCCCAGCTTTGCTAACTGTTAGCCTCCTGTGGCTGGCACTGCCCTGCACTGTGCAGCTTTTGGTAAATCAGCAGGGGCTTCTGGCAGCCCCTGGTGACACATACTCAATGACAGTTAATATGGTCTATATAACTCAACTATGGTCATATCCAATTCACACCAGGCAGCTGGGGGGATGCACAAGTATCCAATTTAATAATCACCTGCTCCTAGTCATGCTCAAGGCACTTTCATTTTCTCCCCTTATAACCAAGGGAAATGTCCTTATTCCCCAGTGGCCACGGATCACATGTTTTTTGAGTCAAATTGCAGAACAAAACAGAAGCAGCAAGATAAGGTACCAGTGCTATGGGTGACATGCAAATGGTAGAAGCAATAACATCTCAGCTCCAATACACACTAGTTAGATGACCTTGAACAAATCGTTTTTTCTGAACTTACACTGGCTCATCTAAAAAATGAGGACACTATCTACACTACCACCTCCCAGGTCATGAGGAAAGTGCTTTGTAAATTGCAAAGTGCTAAAGAAATGTGAACTATTATTATGATGATGTCTGTAAATAGGAATGGTTAGAAGAGTTTGGCCGGTGGTCTAGCCAGAAGACAAAGGTTCCAAATGCTGAACTGGCATCCACAGAATATTAAAACAACTTAAGGAAGACTTCTTGCATAGTGGGTCACACCTGAACAAGAATTGCACAAGCTGGAAAGATAGGGAGGTGTTGCAATCTGTCCTGATGAAAGGTCTCAGCACCATCCAAAGTCAGTCAGGAAGCCAAGGACTGTGCTAAGCAGTTCTGTAACTAATCTTAAGATTGTACTGAACGAGCCCTATCCGTTGAGATAACATGGTGATGCATGCTTGAAATCTCTGTTACCAAGGTGCTAAGGCTGGTGGATTGCTTGAATTCAGGAATTCTGAGTTGTAGCAGGCTAAGCAAAGTGAGTGTCTGTCTGCCTAAGTCCTGCACCAAAATGGTGAACCTCCATGAGGAAGAGGGCACCAAGGTGCCTAAGAAGGGCTAAGCCAAGCCAGGTCAGAAATGGAGCAGATCAAGACTTCAGTGCCATCAGCGGGGACGTTGAGACAGTGAGTGGTCACTGCACATCCAGCCAGGACAAGGTGAGAAGTACCAGTCTCAAAAAGAAAAGAAAAAAAAAATTGAACATTTTAAAGTCTTTCAAATCTCCCAAGGTCAAGAGACCTTAAGAAACATTTGCATGCCAGGGGGGCAGATGACAGTTAAGAATTTATCCTTGGAGCACTCTAGATTGGAGTTATATTTCTAGAATAATCCTTAAAGAGTTGCCCAGGGAAACATGTTGGCTTGCTACAGATTTCACACTTAAGTCCAAATAGAAATTAAAAGAATGAAGGAATTTATTAGCTATCCTTCCACAGGGACAGACAGAGTTGGTGGCTGAGGCAAGAATTTAAAGTGAAGGCTACAAGAAAATATTTTATTAACAATAATACACCTAACATTCATATAGCAATATGTTAGGCATCGTACTGAATGCCTCACACTTGTTATCTCACAACAGTCCTGGGAGATAGATGCTATTATTATTTCCATATATATATACATGAAGAAAATGAAACAAAGGTTAAATGACTCCATGCAGGGTCATATAGATAAATGTCTGAAGCTAGATTTGAACTGATGTCTCCGTGACTCCAAGTCAGGCACTCTATCAGCTGAGTCTTCTAGTTCGAGTTTATATGAGCACCTTAGGTCTTCCAAATACTTGGCCAATATTCTCTTATTTGATCCTTACAACCACACTATGAAGTAGATGTGATTATATCACCCCCATTTCACAGATGAGGAGACTGAGGCTGAAAAGTTTTATCTTGTCCAGAGTCACATAATATCTGAGGTAGGTTTTGAATTCAGGTTCAATTGAATCAAACTGAATATAATTTCTTCAAAACACTTCTTCTTGGTGATACAAGAACTATCGTGCCCATTTTTATGGATCAGGAACCCAAAGCACTGATAAATTAAGTGACTTGTCTTTATCTGTGGTAAATTTTAGATCTAGGATTTGAATTCAGGTCTCTAAGGCTAATATGCTTTCCACTACACCATGCTGCCCTGTACAAGGGAAATTCAAATTCATTTTTAAAGTTAATTTTTTTCTTAAATTAACAAGCATTTTTTCTTTCTCTTTGACTCTCTCTCCCCCATGGGGGGTGTCTTGTAACAAATATGCATGGTCAGGTAAAAGGAATTCTCTTTTAGAGGTATCTTTCAGTCCATTGCTTCTCTGTCAGGAGGTAGGTCCGATTATCACCAGTCCTCTGGAATCATGGTTCTTAAGGCAAAATGGTTCATTTTAATTATTTTCCTGGTTCTATTCACTTCCTCTGCTTCAGTTCACCCAAGTCTTCCCAGGTTTCTCTAAAATCATTTCCTTTGACATTTCTTATAGCACAATAGTATTCCATTACATTCATATGACATAATTTGATCAGTAGTTCAAACTGATGGACAATCTCTTAGTTTCTACTAGTTCTTTGCCACCACAAAAGGAGCTACTGTAAATATTTTTAGCAATACAGGACCTTTCCTTTTTCCTTTGATCTTTTCGGCTTACAAGCCTAGAAGTGGCATTGCTGGGTCAGAAGGAATGTTCAAATGTACTTTTAAGTCACCTGGGTGAGTCTAAGAAGGTTGCAGCCCACTTAATCACAGAACAAGAGAAAACACCACCCCAGACTGTTTTTCACAACACTGTGGGTTAAAAATCTCTTAAATTTAGCAGGTCATCCTGTTGCCAGCTCAGAAAATCTTATGCTGCTCAGGGGAAAAAAATGAAAATGAAAACTAGGAAGCAGGTGAAAGTAGTAGTATAGAAGGAAAAAGAACGAGACTCAAAATCAGACCTAAGTTCAAAATCCAACCACAGACACTTAACCAGCAGTGTCACAATAGGTAAAAAAAACCACTTCATCTCTCAGTCTCTTCCCTTATTTGTAAAAATGAAGAGAATCCACTATATGCCTTACAGAACTGAGGGTAGGAAGTGTGCTTTAAAAACATAAAAACATTATATGAGTTAATGTTAGGTACAACACTTGACTAGAATTCATTTGTTTTTTTTTTCTTTCTCTATTCCTAGAGAATAGACTAGTCCAAAAAGTCAATGAGGGGAAGAATGCCTAAAAAACCGTAATTGGCCAAATGGAAAAAGAAGTCCAAAAGCTCACTGAAGAAAATAAGAGAAAATAGAAATAGAAAAACTGAAGAAAATAATAACAACAGTACACATCTAGCTGTATTTTTACCCACCCACCCACCCCCACATGGGGCAGGGGTGTCTTTGCAATGGCATCAAGTGGATGGATTAGTCTTCTTTGAGCAAAACCTTAGGAAGAGGGAAGGTGGTTTACTTGCTACCCTTCCAGAAGGCTCCAAGACTTAAATCTTCCTTACAGAGCTGATCAAACCACTCTTCTGCTCCAAATCTTTCAATGATGGCAATTTTTTTTTTTTGGCCTACCAAAGGAAAACAAATGACTTGGCCTATCATTTAAAGCCCTTAACCAAACCAGGGCCCATCCTACCTTTTCTACTCTTACTTCACACTAGCTGTCACCACACATACTGAGTTCTAATTAAAAAGAATCCTATTGCCCTCATTTTTCTGCTTTTATCACCACAGTACCTTGTGCCCAGAATGCTCTCTCCCTCACTGGCAAAGTTGTGGTATTGTGGCAAGAACATTAGATTTGTAGTTAGGAAGTCACCGGTTTGAATACTGGCCCTGTTGCTTATGTTGGATTCTATCTAGCACTGTGCATTATCTCCTCTGCTAGAAGGTAGGGGTCGTATGGAGCTAAAAGGGGCATCTGAGATATAGTCTAAGCCCCTTCATCTTACAAATGAGAGGCTCAGTCTTGCTTTACATTCCATAGCAAAGCAAGGATTTAAACCCAGCTCCTCTGACTCCAAAACCAGTAGTTTTTCTACTGCCCACTGCTGCCTTGAATAGCAGTGTTCCACGTTAACAAATGCCCACTGAAAGGAACATTCTCTATTGCTGTCCCCTCCCCCTGCAGTGAATCGTCAGAATGAAGTGGTGTTTGCTCTTGTCAGGCCCCCCGGGAAGCTGATGCCTTCAGCACATAAGAATGGTCACAACTGGGTCAAAGCCCAGCCTCTCTCCCCGGGGGAAATGAAGGAAGCAAGCAAGACCTGCCATTTTCAATGATGCTAACATTTCCTCTGACACATGTAGAGAGATGTCACCTGAGAGAATGAAGGAAACAAAAAAAGGAAAAACACAAGTGACTTTGCCCCTTGCATTTCAAACCAGCGTTGACACGAGCTTTAGCTGGATAACAAACTGTCCCGGAATACTTGGCTGGGGATCAAGCATGCCAGCTCCCTGGTTACACCCTCGTCACTGCACAGAGCAGAACACACTTTAACCTTTCGGCTCTTTCCATAGGTTTGAGCAAGCTCACCACCAGAGCCAGGGCTTGTCCCATCTCCAGGAAACTTTATATGTTGTCTAAATTGAGTGTCCCAGCAGGCTGCAAGGCAGATGGTGGCTCCAGATTCAGAACGTTAACAATGTTCCTGCCTGAATCCCTGCCACTGGGGCTGTAACTCACCCACCCTGCCTGTCCAAAAGGAGAGAAACATGGTTACGAAGTAGACTGCTTTTTAACTGCCTTTCTCAACATGAAGGACTTCCCTGGCAACAGACTATAACAGAATACTCCCAACCTGCCTCAGCATGTCATGGACAAAAGGAAATGAGAAGATGGTCAAGCCCTCATTATCCCAGGGGCACATTGGTCTAACCCCCAATCCCTGGCCAGCTCACTTGCCTCTACAGGAGTTCCACCTTTGCCTTGGCAGCTGTTACACAATTGCCTCAAGGTTGGTCAGGTCTCAGGCCATTAGGTATGAGGCATAGAGGCGACTACAGAGGGAAACCATATAGAAGTGAACAAAGCCATCTTCTGGTCTCAGATCTCCAGGTCAGTGTTTCCCAAACTAAATCTGGCCACAGTACACTGAGGGAACTCAAACGTATTGAACAGACACATATTTTAGTCCTGAGGCATCAGAAGTGCCTTGGGATTAAGGGAAGCTGGGGAAAAAATGGGGAGCAAATTAAGAGAAAATAAAAACCATTTTAGATGGAAAACAGTTCCATGTAAGTACATTTGCTACAAGCTTCCTTTGATATTTCAAGCACTTGTGGCTTTATCAGTGCAGGTACTTCCGCCAATATCAGTCATAGTCCCTCTTCTGACTTAGTAGACAGTCTTTAAGAGTTGATATAGCCACAAGCATTTTAGATAACAGATGACAATACATTCCAAATGGATACTCAAATATAAAAGGTAATGTAAAAAAAAGCCTAGAAGAAAATGAAGTTATTTTTCCTACATATAGCTTGGGGGGAGGGGGGGGAGAATTCTTAAATAAGGAAGAGAGGAAATAAAACTATAAGACATAATTTTGATTACATGAAATTTAAAAACTTTTGCATGAAAATACATTAGGATAAGGGGAAACTATACATTGGGGAAAAAAACTTTTTGCATCAAATATGTCTCCTAATCGTATGTATCTAAGATACATACCAATTAACAAAAATATGTAAGTTCTCAAAAGAATAGGATGCCATTAACCATAAGGAAAAATAAAATCATTAATAAGAGAAATAATACAAATCAAAACCATTCTGAAGTTTCATTCTGTACGCAGCAAATTGGCAAAGACAGACAAAAGACTGAAATTGTCCATGTGGGGAGGGTCTGGAAAGACAGTCACATAAGTACATTGTTTAGTTCCAATTAACAAGCACCTCTTGGTACCTGCCACTCTTCCCACTGAAAAGAAGAAAACTAGAAACTTGTAACAAATACACATAAGCCCAACAAAACAAATTACATTAGCCAAGCCCAAACATGGGTGCCTCGTTTAGTCCCTCATCTGTCAAGGGTGGGGAGCACTCCTCTCCACCAGGCCTCTGGAATCACTGAATGTTCATCAGTGCATTAATTTCAAAGGTATTCCACATTTTAACAACGTTATTAGAGTGTCTTTCCCCTGGTTTTTACTTCTCTTTGCATCAGTTCATTCAACAGCAACTTTCTTCTTCACCTTTTCTTATGGTAAAACAGTATTCCATCACGTTAATGTGTAATAATTTGTTCAGCCATTTCAATTGATGGACACTCATCCTCAGTTCTTAGCTCTTTGCCACTACAAAAAAGGGTCTTTTCCACTTCTTTGATTTCTTTGGAGGTATAGACCTAGTAGTGGTATTGCTGGGCAAAAGAGCACGCACAGTTCAATAACTTTATGGGCACAGTGCCAAATTTCTTCCCAGAACAATTAAACCAATTCATAGATTCACCGATGGCGCATTAATGTACCAGTTTTCCGGCAGCACCTCTCCACTTTGTCAGTCATCAGGGTGTGAGGTGGAATATTAAGAGCTGCTCTAATGATCATTTCTCTAATAATTAATGACTGGTACATTTTTTTCACATGGCTACAGATAGCTTGACTGCTTCCCTTAAAAACTGTTTGTTCATACCATTTGACTATCAACCAGAGAATAGCTCTTCTTAAAATTTGAATCAAGTTCCTTATAAATGTTGTAAATGAGACATGTGTCAGAAAGACTTGCTGCAAAGATTTTTCTCCAAATTAACTTTCCCCAATAATCATGGGAGCACCTTTTGTTTTTTGTAGTCAAGAACGGAACACAAAGTAGGATACCCATCAATTGTGAAATGGCTAAACAGATTGTGGTACGTGAGTGACATGATTTGAGATATAAACAATGTGAAGTAAAAGAAAGATGCGAAGACTTACATGAACTGATGCAGAGTGAAGTAAACAGAACAAGGAAAGTCATACATACAATGACTACAATAACATAAGTAGAAAGAACAATAAAATGAAACTGAAGACTGTGTGATTAAAATAACCAAGTTTGGACCCAGAGAAAAGAGAATACATCTCTTTTTCTTCACTGTAGGATGGGAGAAATATAACTTTTAGGGGTGAAAAATTACAAATTACTGCCAGAGGGAAATCTATTTATTCATTGATTTTTTGCTCAGCTAAAGTTTCCTCTCTTTTCTTTTAAAATCTTTATTATAAGAGAAGACCCAATGGGATAGTAGAAACTAAAGGCATCCATTTTTAAACATTCAAAATAAAATAAAAGGGCTTGGTGTGGCCAATTTGGTAACGAGCCTTCTTGAACTTAATTAGCCCAGTTTTGGGTGACATGCAGTCCCATACTGGTCCCATGTTTAGTAGGACCTTCCAGAGTTGATGCTCTATTGCCATAGCCTCGAGAACCCTGGATCACATCTGTCATGATGAAGAGGCTAATCTATTATTTTTAGAGGGGAAAATAATGCTGGTATTGAAAGTCTCTCTCTCATGAAATCTCTCTTGAAAACTATCAAATACCAGGGGAGGGGGTACCATGGAACCCATAGTTTGGATAATAATACAGTCAATTTTCTCATCATCCCATCCTATTATTCTTTCCAATTAGGTTTTCAGCAACTCACAGACACATACTGTGAATTATCTACTCAAGATGACTCTTGAATCATGTTGGACTCAATTTGAATTTGTTCATATAATCCCAAAGCTGCAAGATCTACATCCTGCACTGTATACAAGACAGGGCTGCACAACCACAGACAGTAATTTCTTGGATCTTAACCTATTAGAAAATTTTGTGGTTAGCAAGGACTTAAATGACTAGTTATCAATGCCAGCTGATAACCAACACAGAATAGCACAAGTTTCCCTGAGTCTAGTTTAAACTTACCAAAAAGAATAGATCTCTACTGCAATCTCATAAATTCTTTCTTAAATATAAACAGGCAGAGTATAAACAAATTTATTTCAAAGGTATGCAAATTCTGACTCAATATAAATGATTAGCTATTCAAGAGTGGAATGGAATGCCTATTACAGAATGTTTAAATACAGGTGGGAAAACTACCTCTTGTAGTCTTGTGGATGGGAATGCTCCATCAGGTACGGCAGCAGGACTAGATGATCTCTCAGGTTCCTTCCAACTCTTCTTAGAGATATTTTATTATTCTATCCAGGTTCTTTTCATCTTTTTCCCCCCAGTTCTGGCTTGTTGGTAACACCACAAGAAACGTGTGTGTGTTTGAGTTGTGGGTTTGGGGAAATGGAGAAAAAAAAGATGGAATTGAGTTCAGATCCATTAAATATTTCTTATAATAGCTCTGGCAAAGACGTGGTCTATGAGCTTTATGTGATAGCTACAATAAAGTTTTCTGGAACATCTTGTGAAACTGATTTATCCATCTGGCTTTATCACTCATTAGTTTAAATAAAGATTTGCTTAGGCTAGTTACTCTTAGCTACTGAAAGCTAAAGAGTTCATGATTAACTATTTTTCTCTAGAGCCAACCCTACTCTCTTGAAAGAAAAAAAAAGGGTAGGAAGAGAAAGGTGAGAGAATAAAAAAAGTAAAGCAGTTGAGACAGATCCTCACCTCCAATTACGACATATGCTGTGGGCCTCTAAATTTAATTATCTTTATTTTCTTGTTTTAAAAAAGAATGCACTAATAGGATACATATGGCAAAAATTATATTGGAACAATTAAGACCCATATTAATGGTCAACCTGTACTAAAAGGAAGCCAACTATGTGGCTAGATTAGATTCCTTGCATTAATTACACACGCTAGAAGCCTTCAAGAGTGAGGCACAGTTAAGACAGTTGATAGAAAGGTGTCCGACATGCCCAGTGGTAAAGCACAAAAAGATTCTTGACTTGTAGTGAACTGTGCCTCTACCTCCCACAAGGAAAGAACACATACAAACACAGGGAGCTGTGGCTTAACACTGGAATCTGGTAGAAAACTTGGGAGATACTGGTACGGTCAAGGGCTGCTCGCTGGGCTTCACTTCCACACCCTGGTATCTGCGGATAGGATTCGCCTTGTGTACCTACAGAGAGTACAAAAAAAAAGAAATAGCAATCATCTGTTGTGGACCTGTCACTCAGTTTACAGCTTTCTTTGGTAACTTAATGAGTAGATTGGGCTAAAAAAACAACACTGAATTCTTGAACCATTTCAGACTAACTCATTCCTTACGTATAAATAGACAACAAGTAAGCAATGCTTCCTTTACCAAAAAGAAGTCATTAAATAAACTACAAAGCATTAGAAACTGCAGAAGTATATAACAAAATCATCTTGGGAGAAGGCACAGGGGAAGTGAAAAAATTTAAGTTACTGTTCCATTCCTGGAGCTCAAAGCCTGGTGAGGTAAGCAGGACCCTCACCATGACCATATGACCCATTTTGGCCTGACCACAAATGTGGGCTCTAGTTGAGAAGTAGGAGGAAAGAGAGTTGGATAGTAAGTAATCTATATGCCAAGACATAATATCATATTTGTCCTTGGGAATAGTTTCAGTATTTTCAAATACACTGTACCAACTCTCAGTAAGTGGTAGTAGTAGTAATAGTAATAGCAGTAGTAGTAAGCAATGACAACTAATATTTTTATACCACTATAAAATCTAAAACATGCTTTCCTTACAATCTCCCTGTTGGCAAATCATATATCATTACTCCTATTTTACAAGAACTATCTGGGATGGCAAGGTAGGGGGAAGATTGGCTACCAGCAGCAGTACTCTTCTTCCCATCCAGGGCTACCCCAAATCCAATATGGGCTGCTTGACTGTTAAAATAGCCACAAGAGAATGGCACTTGCTGCCAACCCTCTTCTTTCCACTCAGGGAACAATCAGGTCTCACCATCCACCTTGCCACAGCCTCTTAAGGGCCTCTAGACCATACCACCAACCTTGCTCCTATTCCTTACAGACTCAGCACTCCCACTTACCCTCCCTGCCATACAACCTTAGGATCCCTGGGCCTTACCACCACCCACCCTTGTCTGCTTAGAACTTCTAGGCCTTTCCATTTGATCTAGAGTTGGACTTAACTTTGTGAACTCCATAAAACAGGGACCATCTCAATTTTTCTATTTTTATCCCCAGAGCTTAGCATAATGCTTGGAGAACTATGTTAGGTGTGCCCGTTGTTCAGGTTTAATGAATGCTTTTCATTCATTTACAGATAAAGAAACTAGAGTCCTAAGAGGTTAAGTAATTTGCTCAGGGTCACCAAGACTCAAGTCTCATAATTTTAAAACCAATGGAGAGTGCTCACTATACCACTGATGAAGAACAGAACCAATTAGCACTAACTAGGAGGATCAGACAAATCAGTTAATGCAAAAAATATTGTAATTTTACTCTGAAGTAAAATTTTTTTATCCCACTCTATTAAAAAATAATGCACTGTATGAAATAATGCAGGTTAGACCTTTGAGGTATTCTTAAAACCTTGCCCTTCTAGTGCTCAAAGGTATGTATCCAGTGACTTGTTCAAATCACAGATTCCTTTGTTTGCTCTAAAACATATGCCAAAGAGCGACCTAACAAATGAACGGCAGGGCAGAGCACTGGGAGCCTCCAAGGCTCCCCTCACAAGACATCTACTCCATTACCAATTCTTGCCGCAGCTTCGCTAGTTCTTCCTTCTTCTGCTCCTCTTCCCACTGCCTGGCCTCCTCAAGCTTCTCGGCCTTCTGCGCTTCCTTCTCAGCCATATGCTTTTCAAATTCCTGCCATTCTCTGGCTCTCCTTTCTGTTGCCAGCTGAAAAGGTTCCTGAACTATGGAACCAGAAAGGTTCTCTGAGTATAGAGACAGACAAGGAGAAGCTTTATAGAACTAGACAAAATCAAAACAAATTTGTATGGAAAAAGATACGACAAGAATATTAAGAGGCATATTGAAAAGAAAACTAATAAAAGAAGCCTGGTACTCAGACTTTAAAATACATGACAAAGAGATTATCAAAGCTGGTACTACACACGAAAAAAACAGATCAATGGAACTGAATGGGTACACAAAACACATAGCGAAATATAGACACAAAAGACTGGCAATTGATAAAACCTTTAGAAAATAGTAATAGAGGAAAGGATTCATTACTTAACAAATGCACTTGAGAAGATGGCTGTCAGTTTTGTGGAGAAGTAATTTAGATTGGCATCTTACATCAAACAGTGTCTGTGAATTCCGGCACAATGAGATACAAACATAAAAAAGAATTCTAAGAAAACGGAATTTAATATTGATCTCAGCTGCGGAAAGCAACTTTAATTCAAGTCGAGAAACAGAAGAAATCCATGAAGACAGGACAGACGTGTTTGACTACAATGAATATCATTTGTAAATTATTTCATTTGTAAGTTATAATTTATAAATTTTCTATGTAACTAAAGACAAGGAAAAGAAAAGCAACAGCTTGGGGAAAATACTTATAGCAAATATGGCCTAAAAACTTGAATAGGTATTTTCAACCTGTTAACAGAAATTGTTAAAAAGTCAGTAACATATAATTTTCAAAAGAGGAATACACTGTTAATAACCACTTGAAAACATGCTTAACTTTACTACTGATGAAAAATACATAAATCAAGATAGCTTTCAGGTATCATTTCACACCCATCAAATTGGCAGAAACAGATAAACTCAGTACTGGAAGGACTGTGGCAAAAAAGGAATGATCACTCATTGCCAGTGGAATTAAAACTGGTAAATCTTCCTAGGGAGCAAAATAACAAGAGGCAACGAAGGTTACAAAATATAAGTATGTCTTTCAACCCACTGATTCCTTTGTTAGGAAAGTACTTCATGAGTATCATCAAAACAAACAAAAAAAGGTGTCTGTTCCAAAGATTTTCACAGAAGCATTACATGAAATTGCAAAAGACTGAAAACAATCTAATTGTCATCAATGGTTAAGTAGATTGGGGCATACTTATGAGTTGAAAAGTCATAAAGCAACAGTGACAGACAAAGATGAAAAGTACAAAGAAACCTGCAAAGATTTACAAAATAATACAAAGTAAAAAGCAGAAAACCTGACAACTGGATATACACAAATTAAAATCATCTGTCTAAAAGTGAATGTGAATGAACAGAGAAAATTGATGCAAACTGAGAGGAAAAACTCAAAAGGGGCTTGATGCATAGAAATCGATTAACTTAAATATAAATACTTATTGTCTGTACTGATATTTAACAGTCTAATAAAACAGTAAATAATAGCACCTACCTCACAGGGTTGTTGTGAGGATCAAATGAGATAACGGATGTCAAACATAACATAAATGAATTAGTCCTTTTTGCCAGGGGACTTCTACTGCATCATCAGCTGGGGAGTATTTATCCATTTGGACTTAGGGCTCAAACTGCAGGAAAACAGCCCTAAGCCAAGCTTGAACGCACAGAGACGGTGGGAAGTCCCACTTCCCTCAGAGGAAAGGATTGCTTTCTGGAAAGAAGGGGTGACTTGCTGCACAGAAAGCCCTCCTTAATGGCAAAAAAAGGAGAGTTTCTTTTTTTTTCTGCATTTGAAAAGATCTGGACAGAATGATTATCCATTGAAGCCTATGAAATGGATGGTGAGGGTTGGCCTTCCCAGTGAGAACCAGAAACATTTTTATATTTTTGATCTCTAAAATTTGATAAAATTGCTTATGTCAAAACTGCTTTATCTACCAACTAAAGAGCAAAATTTTACAAAAAATTTTAATAATATACGGCTTACTTCTAGATTCTCTGCCATCTAATAAAGCTTGCAATTTTATAAAGTATGCAAAATTTATATCTACAGCAATAACTTGATTAGTAAGGATACTCAAAGAAATGAATATTTCAGCCCAAAATTGTAAAAAAAAAATTAATGAGTTTTTGCATTTTTATGCCTTATTAAATATGATATGCCAGAGATAAGAGCAACTAGGTGGCACAGTGGATGGAGTGTTGGGCCTGGAGACAAGAGGACCTGAGTTCAAATTCAGGATCAGACAGTAGTTTTGTGACCCTGGGTGAGTCACTTTAACCCTGTTTGGCTTAGTTTCCTCATCTGAAAAATGAACTGGAGAAGGAAATGGCAAATCACTACAGTATCTTTGCCAAGAAACCCCCAAATGGGGTCATGGAAAGTCAGGTATGACTGAAAAATGACTAACCAACAACAAACACTAGAGATCATTTTATCTCTCTAAGACCACACTACTTTACAGGGCTTCAGGTCATCTTTTCAAATAGGTATCATTGTGCAGTATCATAAACATAGTAAATTGTGTTGAATGTGAGTAGACCTCAAAATATTCCCTGCAAGTTTTAAAAAACCCTTAAATTCTTGATATCAACTGGTTTTCTTGTTTTTTGCTTCTTACTAATAAAAAAGCAAGCAAGGAAAAAAGGAAGAAAAAATATATATTAAATATTGGTACAACTAGAAGGTCAAAAGCTGAACTTAGAAAACAGGGTTTCTAGGTCTCACTGGAATTTAAGGTTGAAAGAAGGCTTAGAGATCATCTAGTTTAACCTGGTCCATATACATGTAAGGGAAAAAAACCTGGAGAACTTAAGTGACTTGGGCAAGTCACCAGAAGAAGCAGAGGCAGGATCTCAACCTAGGTCTTGGGACTCTAAACCCCATATTCTACTATATCATGCTGTCTGATAACAGCAATTTTAAGTCACGGGCAGACAGAACAATGGTTACCTGTAGATGGGCACTTAATGTGAGAAATTCAGGACCATACGATGCCTAATTATGTGTAAAGATAAAAGTTAAAAAATGCCACAGAACCAGAATGGCCCTTGGGAAAGAGAAGGAGCTGACCCTTAGGGCCTAGGGATCCTGAGTACCAGGCCAATGCTCAAAGAGAACAACGCCAACATCACAATTCTATTAAAGCAATTTCTAACAATACCTTGTATGGGAGATGTCCTGAAGACCTAATCCTAGAAGAGATCTGGTTCTTACTGCCCTCACCTATCCAATACTCTACAGCTGGGAAAACTCATACTTCTTGTTGAAGTGCCAGCTGCATCTACCCAAACTCTTGGCCCCAGACACATTCTGTCTCTCTGAACTGAACCCAGCCGCCATGTTCTTTAGTGGCACAGTATTACACCAACACAACTGGACTGAGTTGAACTATAAAGTCTCAGCAGTTTCCTGGGCCCTGGGAGTCTCACTGCAGTTTCTTCAATCACCAACACAAGTACTTTGAAAGTAGACACAATAATCTCACCTGACATTGGCTTTTTTTCTTTTTTGGGAACAAACGGCTCCTGATGGATGACAGTGTTTGGATGAGCTTTGAAGCAAGCTGCTTCTTTCTGCTGCTTTAAATCTTCTTCAAGCTTTAGAAAACAAAGAGGAAAAGAAGTCAACCATAACTGAGATTAGCTACATTTCTCCAGTTCACTCCTCACTAGTAAAAGGAACTTCTTACACTAAGGGGAGATCACAGAAGACAGATTTAAAGGTATATAGACAATCGGCAACCTAAATATGCTCATCACAAAACAATAGTCACCCAAATTAAACATTCTTCCAGAAAACACCACCAAGGGTAGGAATTCAGCTAATTCTTGGGAAGCAGAACTCTGGTGCAGAGGAGGGGATTTCCTACAAACTGGGGTTAAGTCATAGTTTCCTTTAGGCAGAGGCTCTAAATAATTGGTGAAAACAATGGGAGATTTAAGGCTTCTCTGACATTTTTTTTTCCAGATAAGCTAAGGACTCAGCTCTCAAATAAGGCAACATTTAGTTGACAAATAATTCACCATTTACATATTACCTACTCTCTAACATAGTAATTTACAGCACACTCTACTGAGAAAGCATTCTTACCATCCATACTCTGCTCGTCGATGCACCAATACAATAGCAAACAATAACCAGGTTTACGGAGTTCCGAAAAGTGAAATAAATCAGCCTAACAAACTGACTAGTTAAGTTCTTAAAGATATTCCCCCCTTTAACGAAATCTAGGAAATAGTGACGCGTCCCAGTTAAATGCTGAGATTGCTACTCTCTGAAATATAACTCATATGTTAGACAGACTTCCAGGGCAACACGTCCATTGGTTCTTAGTCACTTCCCCACTGATCACCCTCTGTCCCCACCTGCTGCTTCCACATCTGAGCCTTAAGAACTCCTCTCTCATCTGTCTGCAGGTGGAAAGGTTCAAGCTGGGTTACAGTCTTCACTTTCTTCTCTGGCAGGCTAATAGTGTCAAACTGAGGCAGAGGCTGGGCCTTGAATTTAGGCACCTGATCCTAAAAAAATAAAAATACAAAAATAAGTGAGTATGAGACATGATTTACTGCAAAACATACATGGAGTCCCAGAGCTACGCTCTCAGATATGCCTAGCCAAATTGATCAAGGATTGGTTGTCATCAGTGATTACTACTGATAATAATAAGACCAGCTCAAACTCTAACACCCAGTTTCTTCTGGAAACACACAGAGACAGACCAGTGGGGCCTGCTGAGAGACTCATGTGTTGCCCTATGTGTTGGATGAGCTTGTTCTCCCTTAGGCCAAAGCTTTGACCCAAAAGCAAAAACTTCCAAACAAGGCCACATCCAGGCTGAACACTAGAGGGGTAGACTTTCTTGAGGTGCCAAATTTTTTCTCTATGATCTAACCCTGTATGTACACAAACCCTCATTCTACATTAATTGCTCAGTCAAGATGGGAAGCAGATGGTCAGACCAGCATCAGAAATCTCTGCCACTTGGTACTGACTACTAGTTTCTAAATGAGACCATAGATGGGTCCAAAGGCAGTTATTTACAACATGCCAGATCTATACCTCTGATTCCTAAGCTTCTCCTGCTACTTAACAACCCCCAGTGACCAAGAGAATCTAAGGGTACAGACAGTTCTCAGTTAATGTAAGTGCCTCATTCCACACACCTCCCCACCTGTCCCCTCATGGGGCTCTGTGTGGCTGAGGCCCCTCAGCATGGGGCTGGCCTATACTGGAACGCTTAAGTGAGGCTGCAGCAGCCTGCCAGGAGCCAGAGCCTGTGCAGATGCAGGGTCCTGGAACCACCCACGGGGGAGTCAAATTTGTATAGTAAGAGAATTGTCTTAATTTCGAAGAGACCAGGGAAGGAAAGCAAGTCAAGATGTTAGCAGCAACAAGATCCAGTACATGGATTCCTAACCTTTTCGGTGTTGTTGACTAGTCACTCTGGTAAAGCTTATGGACCCACTCTCAGAGTGTTTTTAAATGAATAAATAAACAGGGTCCATGTTTTAATTCAACAAGCTCTTATTAAATGTCTAATATTTGTCAAGTGCTATGCTAGACCATCAGACTACAAAAAACAAAAACACTCACTAGGAGGGCATATTGTTAGTAATTCATAGATTCTGTGGGTTTTAAAAGGACTTGGTTCAGAGGAAAATATATGGTGATTCAATGAAATAAAGGATTTTCAAGCATTCTTGATGAAAAAAACAGTTGAACAGAAAATTTTACTTTCTAATACAAGAAGCAAGAAAAGCATGAAAAGGTAAACAGGAAAAAGATATCATAAGAAACTTATTAAAATTGAACTATTTACATGCCAACATGGAAAAACGATAATTGTAACTGATGAGACTTTTCTCAGTATGAGGATAGTTGAAGGAAATACATATGTGTGTGTATATGTATGTATGTGTGTATACACATATACACATGCATACATATATGTTTATATAGGAGGTTGCATATGTGTATAAATACATATGTGAGTGTGTGTAAAGGTATACATAGACAGAGGGCACAGGATCAATTGAACAGGAAGGGCTGAAAATTAAGAGGTGAGAGAGGAATACAATGAGAGAAGGAGAAAGGGAGAGAAAGAATAGGGTAAATTATCTCATATAAAAGAGGCAAGAGTAAACTGTTACAGTGGAGAGAAAGAACAGGAAGGCAAAAGGGTCAACCTTACTCTCACTGAGTTTAGCTTAAGGAGGGAATAACATACACATTCATTTGGGTATCTTTCCTGTGTAGAGGGGAAGCGGATAAGAAGAGGGATAAGAGGGGGGATGACAGAAGATTGGGAGGGAGTGTAGTTAGAAGCACACACTTTTGAAAAGGGACAGAGTCAAAGTAAAAAATAGAGTAAGTGGGGGGCGGGATAAGATGGAGGGAAATATAGTTAGTCTTTCACAATATATCTACTATGGAAACATTTTGCCTAACTACACATGTACAACCTATATTGAATTGCTTATCTTCCCAGTGGGGGTGGGTGAGGAGGGAAGAAGGGAAAGAATCTGGAAATCAAAGTTTTAAAGACAAATGTTAAAAAAATTTTTTTTTTACATGTAAGTGGGAAATAAGATATACAGGCACTGGGGTATAGAAATCCATTTTTCCCTACTAGAAAGTTAGAGGCGAATGGGGGAGGCTATAAGAGAGAACAGATTGAAGGAAGGGGTATTCAGTAGGTTTGCTATTTTGGGGTGGGGATAGAGGAAAGACAGGGAGAAAATTTATAACTCAAAGTCTTGTGGAAATGAATGTTGAAAACTAAAAGTAAAAAAATAAAATCAAATAAAAGGACTTGGGATGATCTGTTCTTTCTACATTAAGCTTCAGTTAGTTCCCAGTGGCTTTTCCCCCCAAGAACTCAAGAATGGTCCCCATAGCAAGGATAAGCAACAAAGTCGGTCAAACTGAGAGATGCCTTCATGACACAAAAAGGGGACCAGGCTTTAAGGAGGCCTTTGGAAGCCATAACAACCCACTTTATGTCTCTGAGCAACTGCCTGTGAAATGAGAAGTTCTCATTGTGGATGAGGTTAGATGGCTCTTCTCTGGTGCAATAGTCCTAAGGTATTAAGAAAAGGAAAGTGCTTGGAAACTGTGGAAAGGTGTCTTCAGTCTGTGATATAAAGAAAAGCACCCTAACAATCCAAGTTGTCCAGAAGGAGAATGAACTGCCTGGGTAAACAGTGACACAACACATTCCTCCCTCCCCTTTCCCTATTCCTATCACTGATGATGTTGAAGGGGGACATTAAATGAGTACTGGTGAGGAACATTGTGGAATTTAGTAGATATCTGTTCATGTACCAACTGGACTAGATAACCAGCCTCTCAAATCCCTTCTAACTTTAGGATTCTGTGGCTCACAGGTAAAACAATCTAATACTTTACTCCCTGTAGGAATCATCTCTACAGCATCTCATCAGGTCTCCACTGAGTCTTCCCACCCCACCTTCCCAACAAGTTGACAGAAAATTCACCAGCTGTTCCAGCAGCCCATTCCACTGCTAGACAGCTCTAATGGTGAAGAAACTCTTACTTAGATTGAGCAGGTTTGCCCCGTATAATTTTTACCCATTGGTCCCAGCTCCCGCAAAACACTTTCTTCCAAACGATAACATGTCATCTGTTTGAAAGATATGATTACCACCCCTTTCTCCCAAGCCATCTCTTCTCTACACTTCCCTAGTTACCTAAACTGAAACCTAGGCCATATCCCATGACCTATCAACATCTTAGTGGCACTAGTTTGTAACCATCCCTCCTACAATGTGGTGCCCCTAAAAGAGCACACAATATCCCAAATCTCATCTAACCAGCACAAAATATAGTGGGACTCATTCTGGGGACCACATGTTGAACATAAGATGTCACTGGCTTTTCTGCGTAGTTACATCACACCATTGGTCAATATGGTTTGAGAACTGAATGACATGAGAAAAAGGAAAACACTCAGGCTGTAACAATTGAAAGCTAATACCCCCCACCTTTGACAGGTTCACCATATTCATCATCTAGTCTCAGCACAAAAATCCAAACAGCTACCTCTATTTTTTGCAGCTCTTTTACTTTCTTCTCTTTTTGTAATTGCCGCTCTTTGTCTCGGGAATCAAAGGAGAAGGGGCAAACCTCCACGGTTCTCTGCTCTGGGATTCTCGGTTTAAAGGGCACTCCATAGTGTGGCATGGGGTTAGATCTGATCCTTACTGGTTCTTCTTCTTCCTAAGAGTGAAAAGTTCAGTTACAAACAGAGCTCCTCCATACCAAGAATGTTGAATGCTAAAGATGGGGAGCTAAGCACAAGGATATTGGCCCTACCACTAACTAGCTACATAATACAATCGTAGGCAAGTCAATCGCCCTCTCCTGTTCTCTCATGCAGGAAATGAGAATAACACCTATGCTACTATGAGAGAATTTATACAAAAGAACTTTGAAAAGCTCAGAGAGCTACAAAAACTCCAGACTATATAAAGTTTCTGAGTAGAATAAAAGCATTCCACTAAGTGAACACTAAAGTTACTTACATCTGGACACAGATAGGAAACATCTCATTCTTATTTTGGATCCTGCTGCCTACTATCTTCCAATTCAGCTCACTGTGATAAAGAGTATGTATACCTTTCTTTCACTGTCAGATCATACAAAAGTGTAGCTTTGGGGTGCACAGGATCACGCATTTAGAGCTGGAAGGAGCCTTGGAGACTATTCAGTCCAGCCCCCTCATTTTACCAAGGAGGACAGCAAGGCCCAGAGAAGTTCAGTGACTTGACCTAGATCACACCATTAATAAGTGTCTGAGGCGGTCCTGAATCCTGGACTTCCTGACTCCATGTCCCAGGCCCTATCCACTATGCCATGCTCCCTCTTCCAAAACAAGACTGAGATCATATAAATGGCTTTGGTTCAGAGTTAACAAGTATTTTAGTTACAAATGTGCCTTAAAAAAAAAAACCTTATGTTTGATACCCACTATAAAATTACCCTATCCATAGAGATATTTATAGACAATTTAGGAGAGGAAATAAGAAACTAGCCTGATCAATGACAGTTTACACATACTGACTTCATGAAACTTTGCCACACAGTACATCTGTTGGAACTCAGACCCTTGGGGCAAAAAGAGATCAGACAGATGACACCCCTTTATGTGACTTTTAAGAGTCCATTGCAGCTTGGTAACAGTCCGTGTACACTCCAGGACAAGGGTTAGAAACCTAGAACACCATGTACCAAAGACAGCATAATGGCCAATTTCAGAGGCTAATTTCTACTGCCACATCTCTCTAAGGACCTTCCCGAGTTGTAAATTGATCTACTGTGTACAGTCCCTTCAACTCTACTCTCAAGAGCAGATGAGGCCATGTACATACAGAGCTGAGCACATACGCATACTCGCAACAACACCCCTTTGCATAGCAAACCAGGGGTGAGAATTTCTGAACTCACTTCTGAAAAGACAATTCTAGATAATGGTAAACTCTGAACTCTAGCAACTGTAGAAGGCTACATGTTTGAGGGGAAAAAAATCAGCGGACTGAATCCCTGCCAACCTCCTCCCCAAATCACCTCGTCTCCTCGGGTGAATACACGGACTCTGTTCTTCAGGACAAAGTCAGGAGATCTGGGGACTGTTGTAGGAAGCTGCTTCTTCTCTGGAACACCCTGGGAGGAAGGAGAAAAGGGTGCATTAGGTAAGCCACTGAGTCTGTCACAAGGTCCCCTAGGAAAGCAAAGACTGTGCCCTAAAGCTCACATACCAGCTAGTCACCTTCCTAAATGCCTCTTCAAAGAATTGATTGACATTAAGCATTAAGACTCTACAGAGTTAAATGACTCCTTTGACATTTGATACACACAAGATAAGCGCTTTCATTATTTTACTGACACACTTAGTTCACTCACCCATTATATTCACCAGCCATGGCTCATAAGTACTTTGTAGCCACATCCAGAAAGAAAAAAAAATCAGTGTCATTATTTAGAATTTCCCAAAAAAACTATCATAAACTTTATTCTTTATTACAAGGGAAGGTTCTTGAGAAGAAGAACTAATTTAAAAACAAAATGCCCCAGCAAAATTTTTTAAAGTTCTTTATAAAAAGTATCATTGGGCCTAAAGACAATTCTAAGAGGAGTTCCTAAAACAATTCTGAGCAAAAGCAACATTGATGAAATAAAAGGTACAGGAGATAGAAGGCTGCACCTGGCAGCTTGACACAATGGGAGATTGAGGGTTGAATTCCATCTTAAGGAGGGTATGGGGGGGAAAGTGCCAGGAAGTATAGGCATTCAAGATGATAACTCTGAATGACAAAACATTTTTTAATATTTAAAAGGTCCTAATGTATTTATTGAGATACCATCCCCTCTGGGGTAGCTAGGTGGCACAGTCAATAGAGTACCAGCCCTGCAGTCAGAAGGACCTGAGTTCAAATCCGACCTCAGACACCTGACACACTTCTTAGCTGTGTGACCTTGGGCAAGTCACTTAACCCTAATTGCCTTGCCTTCCCCCCTCCAAAAAAAAAAAAAGTAACGTGAGAGCAAGAAATGCTGAAAAGCCTTGAAGGTAAGAATATAAAATCTGAACTTGATTCTGAAACCTAATGGGAATCTCGGGGCACTATATGGGTGGACATGTAGTATCAGTAAAGGGAGGGGATAATTTTAGCAGAGGCATTTTTGAAGTTGAATTAAGGAGTGAGATGCAGGAAGATCAGGGCTAGCAAGCATATTCTTGTATACCTTACTGACATAACATTTGCTCCATATCTCTCCCCTCCCTTTTTAAAAAGGTTGATTTTTTTTTAAGTTCATGGCTCATTTTTGAACTTAATCCAGAACTATCCAGGATCATGCTAGTGAGAACACTCCATCTTAACAGTTCATGTTAGTCATCTATCCATTTGTACCCCTTGCTCTTAACACCGTGTATAGAGCAGTTTACTAGAATGTACCTGGTTATATGAAACTTATCTGAAAGGCTTCTCTTTCCTTTTTCCTTTAGTCTTTTTAATATATTTCTTTTTGTTTAGGTTGCTTCCCATTTGGGGTTTATTATTTTGGTATATGGTATAAAATAGTCAGATTATAAACTTATTGCAAAATTTAGACTGAAATTTTAAAAAGTAGTGAAAACCATCAGAGTGTGTAGGTCTGACCTAAATAACGTCCCTTATGAATGTGGTTGCTGGATTAGAAAAGGTCACTTTACTGGGTCTAGAATTTCTGGAAAATATGGCAACTCAAAAGGACAAGTTCAGGGGACCCCTTAACAACAAGGCAGTAATTGTTAGAGAGTTAAGAGATTTGGTAGGCAAAACAAAAAATTTAATAGAAGTCTGAGAGCTGTTGAGGCCTTATGTGATCTAATCAATTCTCTCATTTTACTGAAAAGGAAAGAGACCCCAAAAGGAGAAATGATGTACCTAAGGTCACACAGCCAGAACTAGAGCCCAAGCCTTCTGATTCCCAGTCTACCTACATTCATCAAGACTAGAATACAGGGGGGCGGAGCCAAGATGGCGGAGTAGAAGCAGCAACATATCGCAGCTCTCACATAGCCACCCCAAAATACCCATAAAATAGGACTCTAAACCAATCCTGGAACTCCAAAACGCACACAAAGATACTTCCCACTAAAGTCAGCTCGGCTACGAGGAACCATATCAGCACTGCGAACCGAAACCAGCCTGGCCTGAAGCCGCGTGTGCCCCGGGGGCGGCTGGACAGGAAGAGCTGAGAAGCTTCAGGTGAGCGGATTAGCAGCAGCTGTGAATGGGATTTGTGAAAGGGGGAGATAAGCAGTCTGGCCAGAAGGCCTCCAGAGCAGAAAAGTGAAAGGCAG
>CM053581.1:267857396-267878712 GCA_028627135.1 Pseudochirops cupreus | reverse complement strand
GACATTCATATCAAAGAAAAAAACTTAACTTTCCCAAATCAAATACAGGACTTTTTGTCTTAATTCAGTGGTCCCTCTATTTACATAATTATTTAAAACTACCACTCTGCCTAAGTATCACCTCCTGCACTAGTCTAAAGGTCCTTGCATTAAAGAATATAAAACCATTTGAAAAAATAACGAACAGGTCTAAGGATCAGCTGAAGTTAGTAGAGGCTTGTCCCCCTAAGAATGGCCACTAAGTGATGAATTTTCTGGCTATAGCAACCTATGAATCAATCAAAAATACAAAATATCCCTGGGTCCTGTGCAGCCCCCTTCTGTTTTTAGAATGACAGTAGCAAAGTACTAGAAAAGGAAGTAAAGGTGATAAGAATTCATTTTTTAGGGCATCTATAAACATCAGTTTAACTCTTGGTACTATGAATATGATACATTTTCACTATAAATAAAACTCAAAGTCGGTCACCTTACAGTGAGTGCCTTTCTATTCATTCATTTAGCAAACATTTACTAAGCTTCTATTATATGCTATGTACAGGGCTAGGTCCTGAGAACACAAAGGCATAAACACACTAGTCCCTGTCCTCAAGAAGCTTACATTCTGTTAGCTCACATTAGGGAAGAAATGACTGGGAGGGATAATATGAATGAACAAATTAACATATATACTGATAAACAACTCAAAGAAGATAAGTGCTTTTAAAATCGGTAACCCAGATGATCTTCATGTGTCACATGACTATATAGCACTAGAAAGAACCTCACATATCAACTAGTTCAAACTCCTTTGGAAAATGAGAATCAGAGAGAGAAATCAACCTGTCCGAGATCACACAGTATTTGAGCCCAAGGGCCTCCAAGTACAACAATCTTTCTACTATAACACATTGTCTCCTTTATGAAGGTCTCTACATATTTACCAAGAGACAACATTCTTTTAATCCTAATTTATTTTAGAAATCAAAACCAAATGCCATTCAAATTTCCAAGCTGGACTAACCTGCTAAACTCATGAGCAAAATAATACATGGGGGGGGGAAAGAATAGCTATGAATCCTAGCTTCATTAAGAGAACTTTCTTTTGTTTTCAGAGCTCCTTTTATGGTAGCAAAAAAAACTAGAAACTACAGGGGGAAAGGGGAAGATTTTACTCAGCAACTAGAGAAGAGCTAAACAAATTATGTTGCTGCAAGGAAGGAGGAAAAGGACAGTTTCTGAGAAACCTGGGAAGATTTCTATGAACTGATGTGGAGATGAGGTGAGCAGAATCAAAAGAACAATTTCTAAAATAAGAACTTATAAAAGATAAACAACATTAAAAGACTTAAGAATTCTGACAAACACAACTGTCATCCATGATTCTTGACAACCATGAAAACAGTTACTACCCGCATCCTGGCATAGAGTGGATGGACTCAGGGTACAGTAGGAGACATAAAATTTTTTGGATGTGGTCATGAGGGAATTTGTTTTTGCTTGACTGTGCAGATTTGTCACAAAGGTTTTTGCTTTTCCTTCTTTTTATTCAAAGGGGAAGGACAAGATTAGAAAAGAAAAATCAATTTACTTATTAATTTCTTTTAAACAGTTCATTTTTCTTGTGAATAGCTCCACTGAAAGTCTTTTCCATTTTCCAAACAAAATACCTTATGACTGACTGACAATGTGGCACATCATAGATCACCAATTTTCAACTTCTAGCCCTCTGCCAATCAATAAACACAACTCCTTAAAACTGAATAAACGGGGATGATAACAACTTCTCAGGGTTGTCTTAAGGAACAAATGAGGGAATATTTGAAAAGCACTCTGCAAATCTTAAAGTGCCATATAAATGCTGGATTCTTGTTGTTATTATTACCTCTTTTAACAATGAAGAACAGTGAAAAGAAAAGAAAAACATATCTTTAAAGTGAGACTCAACTCAGTCATTCTGAATTTACTAGTTGTATAAACCTGAACAAGGTATTAACCCCTCTGCTTCTCAGTTTTCTTAGCAATAACATGAATGGGTTGAACAAGATGACCTTCAAGGTCCCTTCTTGTTCTAAAGCTATGATCCTAGGATGATATATAAATAAAACTAGGAAGAAAAAAAATACAGAAATAAAAATGAAACCAACTGTCATCTATCCTATAACAAATTATTCTCATCACTGTTGACAGTAGAACTACCACATGGACTCCAACAATTCAATCCTAATTAAGCTATAAGAGAAAGTGAAAATGGAACTAAAGATGATAAAGACAGGAAGAACAGCTAAATCAGATCAAGTACACACAGGAAAAAAAAAAGTTTTGAGGGACTGATTTTTCAGATACCTAGAAGATTCTGACCAAATGAGGGGAGAAATCATGGCCAAATCTGATTTACCCAAAAAAGGCCAACTAATCAATTACTACTGAGTCACAGGCCTATTTTCTAATCTCTACAAAATCTTTATGAGAATAGTCAATACACATATTTTAAGAAATTTTAATGTAAATTTAAGGGCTTTTTAAGGAAATTATCAGAAGGGAACAAGAAGGCATTGATGAGTGATTTTCTATGGCAGAGTTCAGCCCCAGTCACAGCAGATCACAAAAGATCCATTGTGTTTTACTTAGAGGACTTGACTCTATAGAGAAAAATGCAGCACTAAAGAGTCTCCTCCAATGTAAGCCACTTTCATATGTCAATATGTAATAATTATCTTCTATTATCAATATTAAGGAGGTTAAAAAGAAGAGAAATATCTTTAACAAAGTTGTTTACTCTTTTCATGTTAGATTTCCAGCAATTTAAACGTGTCTAAAACAGAACTCATCTTTCCTCCAAAAACATTCCCCTCTTCCTGCTGGGAGTACCACTATCCTTCCAGTCACCTGGCATCACCTAGGCAACAACTAAGTGTCATCCTCAACGCCTCACTATTCCTCATCCCTCAGATCCAATCTGTCACCAAGGTCTTTCAATTTCACCTTCATAACATTTCAAATATGTCCCCCTTCTCTCCTGACATTGCCACTAGTCTGGAACAAGCTCTAATCACCTCACACCTGGACTACTGCAGCAGGGTGCTGCTGGGTCTGCCTTCCTCAAATCTCTTCCCACTCTATCCATCTTTCATGCATCTGCCAAAGTAATGTTCCTAGAGTGTAGGTCTGATTCTCTTCCCTCTCTCTCTCCCTCACACACACACACACACACACACACACACACACACACACACACACACACACACACCTCTCTCTCTCTCCCCTTCTCTTAATAAACTCCAGTTACTCCCTATTATTGCCACAATCAAATAGAAAATCTTCTGCTGTTCAAATTTGAGGCCTTCACATCCAAGCTCCCCCACTAACTTTCCAGTCCTCTAACACCTTCTACCCCAGCACATACTCTGCAATCCTATAACATTGGCCTGGCCTTTTCGCTGTTCCTAATTTCCAGCCATTTCGCCTGTCTTCCATGCTGGGGAGGCTCTTCTTCTTCATCTCCTCCACCCAACTTCCTTGGTTTCTTCAAGTCCCAGATAAAACCACACCTTTTACAGGAAGCCTTTGCTAACCCCCCATAATTCTAGTGCCCTCTCTCTGTTGATTATTTCCAATTTAGCCTGTATGTATCTTGCTTTTACATAACTGTTTGCATGTTTTCTTCCTCACTAAACTGTGAGCTCCTTGAAAACAGGGACTGGATTTTGCCTTTCTTTGTATCCTCAACCCCTCGTACAGTATCTGGAATACAACAGGTGCATAATAAATGTTTACTGACTAATGTAATATGTTGCTCCACATACCTATGTATAGATAGGTCCAGGGCATCAAACAAAGTTGTTAGTTTGATCCCAAACCACTCAAGTGTGGAGTTTAAGAATCTACACAGGAAAATTCAAATGGATAAAGAAATCTCTATTGTCTAGACTAGGATATGAACTTTAGACAGAGCCCACTGAATTAGTCCATCTGAACATGAATCTTGGGCAAACATTGTAGATGAATAACGAGTGAGGCCCAGAAATGAACAGGAGGATCAGCTGAATCATACTTGGGAATTTACACTGCACTTTCAACAATCCCTACATGGTCCCTGACACAAAATCCTATCTTTTTAACACTATCTCTTCCAGCAATGTCATACAAACAATTTGGATGGCAGACAGAGAGACAGGGCAAACACACAGGTAGGTGGGCAGAGCACCAGAGGTCTCAAGCCAACCTTTCCTGCCTCATCCAGCACCAGCAGTGGTCTCTACACAAGCCCGTTCTTCTACCTTTACTTGGGGATTAGGGGGACATGCCAGGGGAAGGCTGTGGAGTAATAAACTGAGGGGCAGAAGAAGAGAAAGAGAGCACAGTACTGTGCAGTAAAGTTATGGCAAGTTTTTTTGGGAATGTGGATTTCTTTCAGAATTCTTTACGTAAAACTGAATCTGTGTAATGTGAATTTATGTAAAGGGAGAACTGTCTGTAGCTATAAACCACGGAACACTATTCTTTGAAGAATTAAAATTAAGAGTGATTTAGAGAACAATGGAAAGGCATATAGCAGGCTATTAGCAATGATGTTTATATGTAAGAAGTAGCATAAAAGGGATGGTGTAGGGAATGGAGAGGCAGTGATTCAGTGGATTAATAATAGTAGACTTACACTTCAGATGAGCTAGACTTGAATCTCATCTCTGATACATGTGGCAGTGTGACCACAGGCAGCCACTGAACTCGCTAAGCCTCAGTTTCTGTAAGATGGAGATACTACTACCTGTAGGACCTCTCTCATGGGGCTACTGTGAGGCTCAAATGAGTTCTGTGGAAAGTGTCTGTAAACCTTAAAGCACTACATGAATGTCAGTTATTTTTATTAAATATATGACTGAAAAGCGAGGTCAACTTTTAAAATAATGAGAAAAGTAACAGTCTAAGGGCTACAATGGCACTCATAGAATACTCTGAAGACCTCCGACACCCATGCTAGATGATCTGAGAGGAGTTATGGGAGGACACAACAAGAAATTAACAGGCCAACAAAGTGCTGGTAAGCTGCCGAGTGTCCCTTTCCAAAGTATACCCACATTGCTAAGGTCAGAGATGCACTGAAGTTTATAATCAAATAATACAAGTCCCTCCTTGTCTGTGTCACTCAACAGCGCTATAAAGTCTATATGCTATCTATACAAAAAAATACAATGAGATTCTAGGACTTAACATTCCTCGTTAACTTATTTAGTCAAACTGTTAGCTCTCCAAGTCATACATTAAGAAAGTGAATTGATTTTTGCCTGGGTTTCTTAATTCTTCTTGGTCAATGCTACAATGAGGTGGAAAGGGGAGAAGGACCAGGGTAAAAAGAGCGAATGATAACAGTGGACACATATAGAGGCTTGGTACACAAATGAGAAATGGCTTTGAAGTCACAAGACTTTTAACTGAACTTACACGTATCTGACACATTCCATTTCATCTGTCAATTAGGGATAAATACTTGCACTACCCACTCATAAGATGTCTGTCATAAACATGCTCTTTAAGCCTTAAAGCACTATAGAAATTTCACTTAGTATTATGAACAAATGGATAAAATTTTCGAAGAAGAGGTGGAAACCCTTCTGCACCACTCCTCCCAAACGACAAGTTTATAGGTGTGTTATAGACTCAAGAAGTCAGAGATATTATGCTATATGTCTGCTACCGATACCAAGTGGCAGACTTTTTTTGAGATCTGTATTGTTGGTTCCTTATGAATGGTTCTTTATGAAGCCAGATGGATGCTTCAGATACAAACAACAAAGGAAAACTTCCAACTGAAAGTATTTCATCCAATTTTAGAGACCAGGGATCACTTACCCTCATCATCTTTCTTGCTTCTCAGGTGGTACCTACTGGGTGTGCGTTTGTGGAAAGCCTCAACTTGTTGTGCAAGAGGGACATAAGTAGAGGCTGTTTCTTCAAAAGGTCTTTTCCTCCCTTGGGACAAATTGAAGGGCTTGGTGATGGTAGGCCCCTTGCCTACTCGGACCTGCAGACAAGATGTATGCAAAATGACAAATCTCTTTTGATAACTTTTCCACAAAAAAATAGCAATGGCCTTTTGTTGTTTAGAAAACTTTTTTTTAAAAAAAAGCAGTTTCTATGATTGTTGCAGCCTTAACCCCTGACCTGGCAAGTACAAGTCTTAATGCTCAAAAACAACATCGGCGCAACTCCTAAAGCCCTATCCTCATAGCAATACTGTGAGGAGGCCAGAGCAAACAAAATTATCTTCATTTTACGGCAGAGGAACAAACCCACATAAGTTTAAGGGATTATCATAAGGTAATATGGCTAGTGTCAAAGTTAGGGATTCAAATCTACTTGTTCTGACTCCAGTGCTGGAGCTCTTTGGGTAAGATATATTCAGAGAAAAGCAAATGAGGTCAATCATTTCACATACTCTATCAGTATTTACTGAGAAAGAGAAATCCTAACCACATTTATCACAGCCTCTGGACAACCCTTTCTTTCCTTCCCTATGAATGCTGTCACCATGCCATGAGTGTTTTGTGGGGGAAAAAAATGGACTCCTGAGGCTAAGTGGACTCAAGTCCCAGCTCTGACATTCATTAATGTATGACCTTGGACTTATTCAAAGCCAGATGTAAAGTAAGTATAAAGTTCATTTGTTCTACTTAGATCACGAGATTGGTGTACAGGATCTCATGAGATAAATGATGTAAATTACTATGTAAGACACTCCATTAAGATTCACCTACTCAACGGAACTTATTTCTAATTAAACGTATCTGGTCTGGATGTGCTCAATGACTCCAAGGTCTCCTTGGTCTTCATTCTTTCCTGTACTTGTTAAGTTACATGGATTTAATATGTTCTTGGATTATCATATTATTACTAACATTCCATATTTTTATAGCATTTCTACAGTTTATAAAGCACTTTTCTCACAGCAAACCTGCACATGAGCAAAGTGATAAAAGGATCACTTCCATTCTATAGATGAGCAAACAGAGGTCTAGAGAAGAAGAGTGACTTAAGACAGGTCATCAGAGTCCTGCCTCATGTGGGTCTCACTAAAATCATTATTCTCCCTCCAACTGACCAGTGCTTTGTACTGGGAATGCTCAAAAGACATGCACTAATAATTCTGATGATTGATTAAAGTGTATGTAATGGTTGGTACAATTTCCAATTATTTTCCAGAATGGCTGGCCATAGTGTTATCCTGCATATCTCTCCCTTTTCTCCTAGAAATATCCTCTGAGGTCATTAATAATCACTAGAATGAGAATCCAATTTCCCTTTGAGCACCTCAGCAAGGGGAGCTCACTTTTCCTGTCACCTTACCGGAGATGGAGGATGCTTCCGAAGTTCAGATGTAAAATTCACTTCTTTGTATTCTTCCTGGCTCTTTGGGTGCTGTTTGATCCTATCATCAGTGTGGAAGTGGATGTCAATTGACTTGGTTACCCGGCTGACTGTTTTCTTCAGAGGCTGCCCTGGGGGGAGTAGACAAAAAAAAAAGCAAACCTAAAACTTTGGAAATGTAACCACCATGAGCAAAGAATAGCGGTCAACCAACACTCTTAACTGGCTGACCCAGAGACATATAATATTGCCAGCTTCCTAACCTGCCACAGGCACTTTGACAGTTAGATTCAGTCTCCTGGATAGTCTTAGTGGATGCTGCCAAAGGACAGAACAAATCAATGTCTTTAATCCTCCCAATACTGCCTTAGTCTTGAAAAGGCATCAGGTTTCCATTACCAGGTAACACTACTGGTAATCGTACCAGGAATTAGCTTTACTCTTCCTTCTCTCATCGAGACCAAAGCTTTAACAACCCTCAGGAAGATCAGTGTTTAGAGAGAAAACCATGGCACTACAGTTAGCAGTACAACACATTTAGTCTCAGTATTTTAATAATCATATCTTAGACTCAGGAGCAGGTTAACATGGGCCTTCTAGGTCCAAGTATAGCCCTTTGACTAAAACCAAACTCCACAAACAAAATCAATAAAAGGATTTGTTCTATAAAACTTAGACTCAGTCAAAAGGCCACACCCAAGGACCTAGAAAGCCACATACGGCCTCAAGGCAACAGATTCCCCACTTCTTTGTGTAAATCATATGAAGCCCTTATTGTAAAACTCTCCATCCATACTAGGGGAATGCTGAACAGAAGCAATCACAAATGAGATAGAAGCAGAGCTGACCTATACCTGCTAGAGCTATTTTCAAGGACTCTTCATTCTTCTTACGCATCTCTGCCACCTCCTGTTGCATCCTGAGGCTCTTTTCCAACTCTTGTTCCTCTGTACTTTTGAGAACCTTCTTCCTGAAGGGCAAATCAAACTAGTCAGAAATAAAGATGGACTGAGAGAGGACAAAGAATGCTAACATTCAAATGATCCTTAAGGGACATTTCCATAGCCCTGAAAAATAAGAATCCATATCCATTTTCATTAAGGTCACCATAGCCAGGTCAAGGCTCATTTGGAAACTATCAAGTCACCACCCGCTTGAACTTCTGAAGGAATCCATGAGTCTGATATATAGTTCAAATACCAGCAAGGGAAGATCCTCACCTTAGGGGTGGTGTGCAAGACACAGCTGCTCTTCTTGCAGGCTGTCCCACAGAAGGCTCATTCTTCTGCGCACCATTTTTGGAAGCACTACTTTCCATAGGCTTATTTTTGCCCTCAGTGCTAGAGTTTGAAAGGATAAAAGCAGACAATGTATTCAATCTTCCCAGAGACGTGCATAAAATCAGTCAAAGCATAATCAAAATAAACAAGCATTTATTAAGTACCTCCTAACATAAGCCACAGTGTTGGTACTGGAGATACAAAGACAAACATGAAAGAGTCCCTACTCTTGAGGAGTCTACATTCTAATGGGGAAGAGAATCTATAGAAGACACACAGAAAGCAAATTGAAGGCAACTTTGGGGGGAGGCAGGAGGGAGCACAAGCACTTAGGGAGAGGAGGAAAATCCTCATGTAGAAGAGGTAGCTTGAACTGAGTCCTGAAAAAAACTAGGGATTCCAAGAGGCACGGGTAAGGAGGAAGATGACCCTAGGGAAGGTGAGAGCCAGACACTAGTGTGGGAGCTATGTGACTAGACAGAAGAGAGGAAAAGGCAAACACTCCATGGAAGTAAACAGTCAATGAGATCTGGTACATTACTGCATGTGTTGGTTAAGGATGGCACCAAAATTGCGAATCTGGGAGACTGGAGGGATGGTGATGCTTTCCACAGGAAGAGAGGTTTGGGAGAGGTTTAAGGAGGAAAGATGAACTCTGTTTAGGACATACCAAATCTGGAATGCTTGTGGAACCATCTAGTAGTTGGAAATGTCCAATAGGCAGCTGATATTGTGAAATCAGAACTCAGCAGAGAGAGGCTAGTCCTGGATATACAGATCTAGGAGTCACATGCACAGATATGACAAGTGAACTCATGAGAGCTGATAAGATCTCAACGTGAGATGATATAGAACAACCAGAGAAGAGTGCCCAGGACAGAGCCTTGGGATATGCATACAATTAGTGGGCATGATATGGATAATGATCCAGCAAAGAAGACTGAGGAACAGTCAGACAGGTAGGAGGGGAACCAAAAGAGAGTAGTGTCTGACACAAAAACCCAGGAGAAGAGGGCTATCAACCAGTGCATGCATAGTTAGGCATGTCTTGAATTTCCCACTTTTTAGGAAACAGGTATGTTTTCACTACATAATTAATTCATCTATCTCTTAGTTTAGCTACCATTTCCTTAGTGTCCCCAGAACATTCAGAGACTATATAGCAAACCTACTTGAGACAAGCTGACCTTACGTTGGCAGTAATACTAAATGCAAAAGCAAATTCCAATTGCCCTGCCAAAAAATGTAGTCAAAAGAAAGGTTACTTCTTGCCTGAGTATGAGAAGATTAGGTGATAAGCAATGTCACCTGAAGTAGGAAAAACCCAACCAACAGGCTACTCACATTTTCATTTTCTTGGAGGGCGGCATTTCATTACTGACCACAGGAACAAGGTGTCTTTCTGCTTTCATTCTGAGCTCACGTTTCTGTCTTTGTTCTGATTTCTTCTGAGCTGACAAGCTCCTAGTCACCCTGGAGAAGAAATCAAAAATAATAACTCATACAGTGTACTAATGTTGTTATTATTCAGTACTTTTTTCAGTCATGTTCAACTATTTGTGACTCCATTTGGGATTTTCTTGGCAAAGACATCAGAGTGGTTTGCGATTTTCTTCTCCAGCTCATTTTACAGAAGAAGAAACTGAGGCAAACAAGTGTAATGACAAGCAAAGGCAACTTCCAAGGTCTGGATTACCAGCATAGCAAACCCCATTTATTCAGTGACAGATTAACGCAAAACATTCACAGGATAGAGAAAATCAAAATACAGTGTAACTCATTCATTTAGCAAGTAAGTTCTCAATTCAACTGCAAAGCACCAAGGTCAGAGTAGCCCACTCCTGGGCAGTACATTCATTTAGTCAGTCAAAGTCTCTCTTCGCAAATGGAGATTAGTTTCCAATCATAAACAAAGTACATTCATTTGGTCAATCACAGAGCACAAAAAAGTCAAAGGTTTCCCACCCCTGGATCACAACTGAGTTAACACCAAGCACCTTTTCAAAAGGGGCAGTGAAGAGCACAAAAGCCATCTATCCCTAAGCTGGAATTTACTCCTTACCTAGTGAAGACATATGTGGTTTTTATCCTAGTAATTTAATCACTTCTTGTTTGGTCTTTTAGAAAATCTTTTAGAAAATCAAAATACTGTGTAACTCATTCATTTAGTAAGTAAGTTCTCAATTCAATTGCAAAGCACCAAGATCCAAGTATCCTATCCCTGGCCAGTACATTAGTCAAAGCAGCCCACTCCTGGGCAGTAGTTGTTCATTTAGTCAGTCAAAGTCTCTCTTCTCAAGTGGAGATTAGTTTCCAATCATAAGCAAAGTACATTGATATGACAATTACAGAGCACAAAAAAGTCAAAGGTTAACCACCCCTGGATCACAACTAAATTACAATACCATCCATTAACATCAAGCACTTTCCCAAAAGGGGCAGGAGGGCACAAAAGGCCATCTACCCTTAAGCTACAACAAGGTTAAGATATCATCACAGCATTGAGAACCCAAGTAAAGGCCCTTCCTTCATCTTGAAAGGAGGCAAACTCTCAGCAATCTCAGTTCCTGGGGAGACAAGGCTCAACAAAGCCATTGCCAGTGTCCTCATCAAGTCACTCTCTGCCTGCAGAGCAGTCCCAGAACCCCTGAAAACATCAGCAAGGCCCTCTTCCAGCATTTCTGTGCAGGTACCACAAGAAAATCCTCCTTCAGGACTTCTGAACCAACAGCCAGGTTCCAGGACCTCTACAACAGCAGCACTGTTCTTTTTGCCCCCCAAACTTCAAATACCTAAAAGACAAGTCCCTTACTAGATTATCCATCCTGTGTTGGTTCCAAGGTACAATATACCCAAGACAATGATTACATCTAAACAAACCTAAGTTATTTTGGAGTCTTATCTCTTCTGTATCTTCTTTGTTAATAATACCTTTAAGAAAGCTAATTGACCTATTGGTGCCCAGAAAACCTGACTTTATCTAAAGTTACTTCCAGGAGCTAACAGGCTTAAGACAATGATAGTAAAACCTAAATCCTTTCATCTTTCTGTACAAAAATCTTGCTCAAAAAATCATTAAAAGGAGTTCTTCCCTGAACTACCCGCCTGGTTATTTTTCTCATATGTCTCCGCTCACACATAAGGCTGGAACTCAGATGGCTCCCAACAACCACCTACAAACAAACAGGACACAAAACAGAATTGGGGCGTATTTGAGGAGGGAAAAACCATTTCCAGGAGGTTCGGAGAAGAGATTCAAAGAAGTCTTCATGGAGAGGTCAACTAAACTAAGCTTTGAAGGACAAGAAGAACTTTAGAGAAAGATTGGGGCAGGGAGTGATGGAGAGAATCCATTCTGAGCATGGAGAGAAGGGAGGAGCAAAGGAAGAGAGGCAGGAGCTAGTCCCAGGAGAAGAGGACAGAGGCTCTATCTGTCCTAGGAAGTGTAATCTCCAGGAGTCCAGAGCTTAGTAGAGACGTGCTGCCTCTGTCAGTTTAAGCCTGGCCTTGACCACCGAAGCCATTCTTGGCTCCCAAGCACTAGTGATACCTTTGGGACTGGCCTGGAATAAGGGATCCCAACACAGGGGCATTTTTTGATGTAGTTTCCTGGAAGTCTGGTGAGTCGCAAGGATTTGAAGGAGCACATTCTTCTGATGGATTCTCTGTTTCCATGTAAGTGTTGTCAACTACAGTGAGAAATGGAAAAACAAAGAGTTATGTATGATATCTTTGTATGTATTACACACAGAGTCAGCACAGGAAACCAAAGATGTAAGGCAAAAAAAAGAAGAGTAAAAAGTGCTCTAGATCAGGGGTTCTTCTCCTTTTTTGGGTGATTGGCCCCTGGACCTCTTTGGTGGTCTGGTGAGGCCTTTGGACTTCCTTCACAGAAGAAGTATTTTAAATCTATAGGATTGCAAAAGGAAACTATTCATATTTAAATGCAGGTATCAAAGTATTAAAATAACAAAATCACAGACCCTATATAATAGATGCCTAGATAGAGCAAAGGACTACTTGGCAGGTAAAAATGCTCATGTTACTATTCAATACTTGCAATAAAAACAATAGCAATTTATATTTAGACAGAACTTGTGTTTTACAAAATATACACATTAGCTCATCTGATCCTTCAAAATAAGCCTTTCCGATAGGTAATGTAAGTGTTATTAAGCTCATTTTATGGATGAAGAAAGTGTAGCACAGACAAGTTCAATAACATGACATGGTCATGAGTCTTGACTTTCTGACTCCAAATCCAGAAGACTTTCCAGTACACCAGCTTCCTTTCCCTATAGAGTACAGATAAAGCACCAAGGGGAGTTTGGGGATTTATTTGTTTTTAAATAATGGTTTGTTTCATGATTTAGTTTTTAAAAACCTGAACTAGTTTCTCTGTAGTTCAGGAAATGGGGACTTCTACCAAAAGGTCATGTCTAGATACTGCTAAAGCTTACTATCCTGCCTTCTTAAATTATGCATAGTTAACATAATATAAACTTCTCTTGGTGCCTCAAGGGCTGTCATTACGAATACTGTGCTAGAATACAATACTGCCCATGGGGCCCTTTGAGGTGTGCGGGACTCTTTGGCCCTACCCTGAATTATCTCATATTGCTACATTTTTGAAGTTGTAATAGCTTTTTACCATTTTTCCCCTTCTTTTTTTCCTAACCATTAAGCTGTCAATCTTCATTTCTTTCAGGTAATCTCCTCTGACATGCCCCTCCCACCTCCCAGTTTACTACAGAGTGAGAAAGCAGAAAATGAGTCTTGCTAGAATTGTTCAAAAAGAACAGAGGAAAGGCTGGAAGTAAAGATCTGGGGGTTTCTACTAGGAATAACATACATGGACTTTTAATGTGTAGACTTTGCTGCCAGATATTTTAGTTGCTCAGAAATCTTCTTTCCACATGTTTTCATTTTCCCGATAATTGAAGTTGCTAAGTAAGTAATCTTTAGACAAGGAAAAGTATTACTACACTAGAGTTGGGGGTGGAGTTTCTATTAATTACGCATTTCAGACTTTTTTTTTATTGTTCTGTGCAAGTCCCTGAAGGGAGAAAAAGGGAAAGAGGCCGAAAGAGGATGACAGAAGAGGAGGTGGGGGAAGGGGAGGAGGAGGAAGAGCAAGAGAAGAGAGAGAGAGAGAGAGAGAGAGAGAGAGAGAGAGAGAGAGAGAGAGGAAGAGAGAAACTGGGCTAATATTACATCTCTTTCTAATTAAAGGAAACACAAAAACAAAATAAGCACAAAGCCCCTTAAGTCACTCAACAAAAATTAATTTGTTGAGGGTCAACTATAGGCAAAATACTGCGCTCAAAGTTATGGCGAATTTTTTTAAAACAATAGAAAATAGCCCATCCTGGAGCTTACAGTCTCGTAGGGCAAATAAGACATATACAAATAGCCACAAGAATGTAGCATATTCATTTCTTACAAATGCAAAAATAATGTTAATCAAACTCTTCTCTGTATATCTGCCTTACAGCCTACTAAATTATAAACCCCTTGAAGGTAAGGATCAAATCTTATTTAATCTTTGCTGCTCCTCCAGTTCCAAGTAGAACATGCTACCCAGAAGTCTATACTTAATTTAACACTTGTTGCATGGGTGATATTGCCTATATTCAAGAATTAATTGCAAGTCAGTCTAACAGCTCAGGCCATGTAGGGAAGACAGGTTGGTTAGGACAGTCATTTGTGTGATACCACAGATCTAGTTAATGATGTGACTGGGGTCAGTTTCAGATTTACACTTAAGAAGGCTCTTGATGTTGAAATAAACAACAAGGATTTATGACCTCTTAAAGGATGCTTATGTTGTGACCAAATGGACAAGATTCTGAGCATCTGTTTGGTAACCAGCAATTTAGAAACTGGTCATCTTTTGAAACGAGATACATGACTCAAAATACGTATGCACAGGGGGTGTTTTACAGTTTTATAATAAGGTTTAACCTGAGTTAAACTCAGGGCTGGACAGATGACCAAACAGGAAAAGAATTAAACCACATAATACAGGTACACCTTATGCAATACTATGCCAACAAATGACATTTTGCTAGCATGTTGTTAATACATTAGAACCAAATCCCATTGTAATGTCATCCAACCTGAGATGCAATTCCCACTTTGCAGGAAAAGAGTATGTTTTCACTATGTCATTCTTTCCCCATTTCAATTAACCACTTCAATATTGAGAACAGAACAGAAACTGTGACCATACCTTGAGATTCCTTCTACCTGGAGAAAAAGTTGGCCTTACAGTAGTAGTAATACTTATCTAATCCACAATGAACAACTCTAGTACTCAAAGCCCTTCAAAGTTAATTTCCCTGAATAGCAATTAATTATAGCCATCCTGTTTATTCTGTGTGCAACAATGCTGTTCCACTGGCATTTACTGTCCCTTTTAACACTATACCTTATGTCCTGCTCTTGACAAAACAAATAATGACATGAGCAGGGTGACATTACTTGCTCAAAACCTGAAGATGAACGAATTTTCAGTTAGCAGTACTATAGGAGATACTTAAGGTAAACGGGTAAAAGTTAAATATTCTGTAGCAATCCAATTTTTCCATCCAACAATAATATACTCACATAGCTGAGAATGGTGCAGATCCTAACACATGGGAATTCTAAGGCTGATAGATCTTTTGAGCTTGGGAGTTCTGAGCTACAGGAGACCATACTGATTTGGGTGTCTGCACTAAGTCTAGCATTAATACAGGGAGACCCTAGGAGTGGGAGGCCCCCAGGCTGCCAAAAGAGGACAAACCAGCCCAGGTTGGAAACAGCTGGTTAAAAATTCCTGGGCCATTCCATAGCAGGATTGGACCCCTGAACTTCCAGCTTGGCCAAGATAGATAGGTCAAGTCTTTAAAAATTAAATAAAGGTTTCTGAAAAACCTAGGAAGACTTGTATGAACTGAAGTAAGCAGAACCAGGAGAACAATCTATACAGTAACAACAATGCTATAAAGCTAATCAACTTTAAAAGACTTAATAATTATCATAATGTGATTATCATAATGACTGACCACAACTACAAAGGACTCATGATGAAACATGCTACCCACCTCCAGAATGAGAGCTGATTGATTCAAGATTGAAGCATATTTTTTTCTCTTGTCTTTTTTTTCCTTTTGGAATGTTACTAAAGTTGAAATTTGTTTGCATGACTATACTTATTTGGAATGGGTTTTTTCTTGCTCTCTCATGGATGGGGAAGGGAGAGAAGAACAAGAGAGAATTTGTAACTGAAAATAAAACAAAACTGAACTAAAAAATAAAATGAAATAAAACTTTAAAATAAAATTTATATAAAATTTTCATGGGTTTCGTATCCATTACATTGTAAACAGGTAAGTATTTTACCGTTTCAGAGAAGAAGAAACCAAGACATAGAGCACTTAGTTTATTCTCCAGATCACTTAAGCTGGCAATGGAGCTATGATGTGAACTCACATTTCATCTATGCTACCATTTCTCTATGCTATCCTTTCTTTCTAGTCCACTTACCTGATCTCAGAGGTGTGACAACTGCTTGGGGTACGTGGGCCTTTCTCAAAAGTGTCTTCCTATAGGAGGGCCCCGGTGCTTCATCATCTTCAGGAGGCTTATTCTCCAAATTGGCCCTCTCCTCTGTGGGAAAGCAAGATCACCTTATTAACTACTCACAATTACATTGCACTTTAAAGTTTACAAAACCCTTTATTCACAACAAATTTAGGGGACAGCCCTATTAGCATCACCTATTCCCAGTTTACAGATAAATTAAGGCTCTGTCAGGTTAGATGATTTGCCCAGGGTCACATAAGGGTATGTGGTATATCTAAAGCCACAGTTGGAACAAACAACAGGTGAGAAAGTACAAGTCAGTGCCATGCCACGTATGCATGTTCACCTAGATGGGCACCCAAAACTCTCACCAGTTCACAATCAAAAAGGAAAACATTTACAAAATGAAATAAGAATCTTGTGCACTGTAGGGACTACAAACCCAAATGTAATCCCACAGAAAGAGAGTGAAAAATTGCTTAGGATCAAATTTCTACCAATTTGCTGAAGATACTTCACAAAGTGCTAGAGAACAGTGAAAGTAAAGATTCGGGTTTGTAAACCAATGGATGTTTTATAGACCTGGCATGGCGTTATCTACAACTTAACTAGTTCATGATTTTCTTAAGAAAATGTAGTGGCAAGGCTATTTAATATCTAAGGGATCTGTAAACTATGCAAGGGTCGTGTTATTTTATCTACAAGGAGGTTCCAAATCTTGGATGCATAGCTGCTCTCTTGCAAGAGTGCTCCTCTCTTAGGTCTTGGGTCCACTGGCTCTTGCTGAAAGTTGTGTGATATTAAGAAGTATTACCAGGGGCAGCTGAGAATATAACCCAACAAGGGGCTGCAGTCAGGGCTCTGCTGGAAAGAAGAAACTCAGCTCAAACAACTGCTCAAAAAAGAAACCAGGACCTTCTGACAGTCCCACCAGGCTCTCTCAGTATTTTACATAAGGGTATTCTGAGAGGTTAAGGACATGGAATGGAGCGATGAGGGATGAGGAAGGAAATAACCTCATGGGAGGTTACACCTTCATCCACTCTCTACACTATTAATGGGCTCTTCCTTGTTGTTCCCAAAATAGGTGATATGCCTAAAATGAAATCTCTTTAGAAGCAAAGTAAGTGGATACAAATGGAAAAATAACAACAATCATAGGTTACACTCAGCTTTTAGACAAGCCATATTAGGGTAGAACAAATATGGTCATTATTTTTTTTTTAATTTTAAATTTTTCTTTTTTTGTTTTTTGGAGGGCAATTGGGGTTGTGACTTGCCCAAGGTCACACAGCTAGTAAGTGTTAAGTGTCTGAAGCCGGATTTGAACTCAGGTCCTCCTGACACCATATGGTCATTATTTAGACCAATAAAATATTAGATTCCTTTTCTGAGAAGCAGATACAAAAGCCAGCTCAAATTGGTTGGTCACCTGGATACTTATGATAATTAGCCACATTTTTTAATACCTCTTAGTCATTTGGAAGTCATTCCTTAGACTGAGCTGAAATCTGTTCCAGTAAAATGATACACGAAGTAAGTCTACAATGCCTATGTAATTGTTCCTCAAACATTTCAAAATAACCACCATGCCTCCTTTATATTTTTCCCTCTCCAGGGTAATCAACTGATGCTTATAGGACATTGGTCGTCAGTATTCCTAACTTTCTGCTTGCTCTCCTATAGACATAGAGGACTGTAAGTTGGAAGGGAACTAACTTAAAGGCCACCCTGTCTAGCCATGCTTTAACACAATAGCCAGTAGGGCATTCCTGACGTTATCCAGTTTGGGCCTTAAGACCTCCAGTGAGGGGGAGTCAGCTATCTCCTAAGGCAGCCCATTCGACTTTGGAAGAGCTCCAAATTTGTAGGAATTTTTTTTCCTTACTTCAAGCTTAAATTTAGCCAAGTGCAATTTCTACCCACTGTCCCCAATTCTGCCCCCAAGGGTCAAATGGAACAAGTTTCATTCTTCTTTCACAGGATGGCCTCTCAAATCTTTTCTACGTCCCTTCCCCAGGCTGAACTTCCAAGGTTCTTCAACGTATCTTCATATGGCAAGATGTCAAGGCTGCCCTTCGCTGCCTAGATTAACAAGCTTCAGATGCTTTTCAGCTTACCCAATGTCCTTCCTAAAACGAGGTATGTTTTAGGCTTAATACAGCCTGGCCAAGGCAGAATACAGTAAGACTTTTTCTTCCCTTGTACTGTACCTTGTGCTTCTCAATGCACTTTACCATATCACAGTATTAACTATCATTGGGTTCCAGTCCATTAAAATACCCAGATATTTTACAGACAAACTCATACCTGGCCATGCATTTCCCCACCCCACCCCCTTCCTGCTCCTGTTCTCATTAAGTTAATTTCTTCTGGACCCAAATGTAAAACTTTACATTTGTTCATACAAAATTTCATTTAATTAGCTGTAGCTCAACATTCTAGCCTGTAGAGATATTGGATCCTGACTCTGTCATCCAAGGTGCTTCTCTCCAGCTGTCTTATCTCCAAATGTGATAAGCACACCATTTTTGGACCTATCCGGGTCACTGATAATATTAAGTATCAAAACTAAAGGCAGACTCCACAACACTGCACTAAAGATCTCCTTTCAAACTCATTTGAGCCACTAATAACTAAATTCTTTAAGTTGTGTCCTTCAATCAGCTCCAGATTCACCTGTATAGATATATATTTTGTATGTGTATGTATATCCAGTATAGTATAGTAATATATGTGATATTTATATTATATGTAATATAATATTAATAGATTATAGATTACCACCTATCTATATTATAGCTTATCTCCTCTTATCTTTTCTATAGAATGGCATTAAACTGTCAAATGTTTTGCTAGTAAAACTTGAATTTGCAGCACTCCCCTGATTTACCCACGAAATAATCCTTCCCCAAAATGGGGAAAATAGTCTGGCAAGACTTGTTTCAGATGAAACTATGTCGACTCTTTGTAATCACTGATTCCTTTTCTAGATGCCCACTAACCACCTCTTTAATCTAGAATTTTCCCAGGAATCTAAATTAAGCTCACTGGCCAACAATTTCCAAGCTTTCTTCTCTTCCTTTTATTTTGAAAATTAGGATATCTGCCCCTGCCCAGGCCTGGGGTACTGCCCCAAACTCCATGATCTTTACAAAGGTCACTAACAGTGCCTCAGTAATCATATCTGCCAGTGCCTTCAGTGCCCCAGAACACAATTCATCTCATCTTGGTGACAAATCCCAAGGTAGCCCTACCTGCTTGAAGACGGGGAAGGGGTGTGGGATTTCTAATGAAATCCTTTCTAGGTTCGTTGTCAGAAAAAGAATTTACTGGACTCAGCTGTCCTTTGGTAGAGTCATAAAAGTTTATTGTTTCACTGAGGCAAGGGCTGCAAGCTGAAAGGGACTTGAGGCAGAGTTACGCTTTTCAGTAAAATGGGCAGGGGGGGAAGACAGAAAAAGACCTGCAAGGTGCTGGGGGATAGAGGTGTCATTTTAAAGGCATAAAACTGTCAGTCAGAGGCTCATTATACTAACTAGGTGGGAAAAGGTGGGATTAGGGAGGAGTCTGGGAGTGGTTAAGTGCTTAAAGGGCCACACATTTTTGATACCAACTGCGCAGGCGAATTACCCATAATGCATTGACAAATTCCAACGGGTTGGGGAGTTAGGGGTGTGTTTTTTGCCTTGACACATCACTAGGTAACTTTTGGTCAAGGATGAATGACATAGGTCCAATATGGCAGCTGGGAGTATAGGCTTGATTATTTCAGGAGGTGCCACGTTTGGAAGCTAGACTGATTAGAGACCATCTCAGGAGGGCGTTATCTCCTTGATAAAGTTGCTCAAGGTTTCTAAAGCGCAGCTGGCTGCTAAGAACAAAGGCATTATGTATTTCTCTAAGAATACTGCAGTGATTGATTCATGGGAAACCATCTAGCAGACTTTGGGAAAAGACTTTGAGGCTGGGGGCAGGGGAAGAAGCGGAGTGAATGCCTTTATGGCTGAAGGAAAGTATTACTTTTACAGCTTAATGGCACAGGCTTGTCACAAATTGATGTGAATACATAGTTACCCAACCACGAGTGAGATTTTTACAAACTGGGGTACAAAAGCCCCACCAAAATGATACAGAAGCACCTCATCATGCTCTCCTACTATCTCCTTAAAGGTGTACTGGGTATCCATTCCCTATTAGCCCTTTTTCTGTCCTTCCTAGGAGAGATATCATTCTCCTTGAGAGGAAAAACAAGAAAAATAAGAGTCAAGTAGCAAGCTCTGTGTTCTGTCATCTATGAGCATCCCACTCCCACACAGCCACAGTCCTGCTAGCCTTCTGCAACCCTCTTCTACCTCTCACTCCCCATTATCCTGGGCTTCATTCCCTACCCTCATTATGAACGTCAGCACACTCCACCACTGTTGCAGGACCATCTAACACTTCTGTATTCGTGGCATTTCCTGCCTTTGCTTCCATTCTCTGTACATAGACTTCAATAGTCTAAACTGTTTGACCCTATGTATCCACATGGGTCTTTATAGACAATTACCCTTTACCCCTTCATTGGAATAGTTTCTTTGTGTCTTCAGGATTCTATTCTTGAAAGCGTCAGCCTTCTCGGGCTGGCTTCCCCTGTAACATTTTAGTCTGTAAGATCGCAGCATCACCTATCTTTTCTCTAAATCCCACAAAATGCGCTCTCCTAAAAACTGAAAGCATATGCCTTACCTTTTTCTCCTCTATCAGAAATTCTAAAATTGAGTGGTTATGTATCCCCCAAGATTTCCATCATGAAAATGGATTAAAACCCCAACAATGGTTCTTTTTCCCTGGAGACAATCAGATCCAGAATAGAAATTCTCCCTGATTTATATACAATACTTTAGGAGCCAAGATGGCGGCATAGGAGCAGCAAGGTATTGCAGCTCCCATACAGCCACCTCAAATACCCATAAAATATAACTCTAAACAAATTTTAGGGCTCTAAAACACACACAAATACACTTCCTGCTGAAGGCAGCTTGGCTCAAAGGGACCAGCTCAGTGCTAGGAGCCGAAACCAGCCCAGCCTGAAACTGTGGCGTGGCCCGGGGAAAGGGCGGGGGGGGGGGGGGGGGGCC
>CM053581.1:267835642-267856896 GCA_028627135.1 Pseudochirops cupreus | reverse complement strand
AACACTCTAAAAGGTGAAATTCTGAGGTGGGAGAGGATTAGAATGAGAGGAGACAGGGAAAGACAGAATGGGGTTAATCATTTCACAGAAGAGGCAAAGGATAATTGTTACAATGGAGGGGAAGAACAGGAAGGCAAAAGGGAAAGGGTCAACCTTACTCTCATTGAACTTGGCTTAGGGAAGGAATGACATAAACTCTAAACTGGGTATCTTGCCACACAGGAGAGTAGGGGGGATGGGAGTGAGAGGTGGGATGATGGAGGGGAGGGCAGGGTGGGGGGCAGGGCTGATAGAAGTACACATGTCTGTAAAAGGACAGGGACAGGGCAGAGAATAGAACAAGGGGGGGAGGATAGGAAGGAGGGACATGTAATCAGTCTCTCACAATAGGCCCACTGTGGAGAGGTTCTGTGTAATTACACTTGTACAGCTTGTATTTAATTGCTTGTCCTTCCAGTGGGGGGTGGGTGACGAGGGAGGAAGGGAAAGAATCTAGAATATATACAATACTTTTTGAAGAATAAAATTACAACCAAGTCAAGAGATCATTAGGGGCTCTATTTTTGAAGAGGAAGATAACTTTGGAAAAAGTCAAAATAACTGACATCGCTATAGCATAGTAATAATATTCCAGGGCCAAGCAGCTACATGGCACAGGGTATAAAGCACTGTGCCTAAAGTCAGGAAGATCTGAGTTCAAATCCAGACTTAGACATTTACTAGCTGTGTAACCTTGGGCAGGTCACAGTAACCTCTGTCTGCCTCAGTTTCCTCAACTATAAAATGGGGTAATAGCACCTACCTCCCGGGGTTGTTGTGAGGATCAAAGGAGAAAACATCTGTAAAGCACTTAGTGTGATGCCTGGCACATAGTAGGTGCGATATAAATGCTTATTCCCTTCCCTGGCTTGTGATCTATTTCACAAGTTCCTTATCTATTTGCTTTCTGTCCCAGTGGTTTGCAGTGTACTCCAATTGGGTCCAGCTTGTCATCGACCTTCCTTATGATATGAAGCCCAGACCTAAGCATAATGTTGCAGAAATGAACTGACCATGGCAGAGGACAGAGGGCCTAAAATCTCCCCCCCCCTTCCTCACGTGGACTAAGATCGAGCTGGTTTTTTAAGCAATCACACTGCACTCACAATGACTTTATAACACAAGGTCTGGCTCTAGCGCACATGGATGGCTGTCTAGCCATAGCCCTTGCACTCTAATATTTACTCTCAACCCAAACCTCTGTTTTCTCTGAACAAAAGCATGGTGTGACCACTGCAGTTATCCTTCCAAGCCTCTAGCCTGACAGAAACACAGAGCCAGGTACCAATAAAAAGAGATCTTTATTTAAAGATAATAATAAATAACTTAGTGTAAGAATTGACCTCACGGGGTGGCTAGGTGGTGCAGTAAATAGAGCACCGGAGCCCTGAAGTCAGGAGGACCTGAGTTAAAATCCAGCCTCAGACATTTAACACAAAACTAGCCATGTGACCTTGGGCAAGCCATTTAACCCCCAAAAAAGAATTGAACTTACATTTGACACTTTCAAGAGGCTCCAAATTTTAAAAAAAGGGAATCATACTGTGTCCTCAAGACTCTTACCTCTCCAATCCATCTTCCACATGGCTGCCAAAATCATACTCTTAAAATGCACAGGTCTGATCATATCACTACCCTGCTCAATAAACTCCACTGGCTCCCAATTACTGCTAGGATCAAACACAAACACTTCTGGTTGCATTTTAAAGTCCTTCATAACCTCACTCCAACCTGCCTCCAGTTTCATCAAATACCACTCTTCTTGGTGCACTCCAGTCTGTTCAAACTAGCCCCTTGTTATTCTCCACACAATGCTCCATCTCCTATGTCCATGCCTTTATACAGGCTCTCAAAATTCCTCATTTCCTTCAAACATTTCATTCTTAATGACTCCCCCAGCTACTACTGCTTTCTCATCCCCCAAAAATTATGATATATTTTCTGTGTATGTGTACATGTGTGTATGTTCATGCGTATGTGTATACACACACACACACACACACACACACACACACACGCACTGTTCTTACTACTAGAATGTAAGCTCCTTGAGCACAGCGGTCTTCTTATCCCCAGCAACCTGGCACACAAGAGGCACTTACATGTATTTGCTGATTGATTGGGAATTCAGTTTCATAGGCAATAAATAATCCTTCTTTATAAACAAAAGGGGTACAACTTGGATGAATACCTAACATAGGCAGAAAGGGATGCCAATTGGCACAGAGACAGTCCTCAAAGCTGCCAAAGAAGGCAGAGACTTACCAAACCAGGAGTCCACATATATATCTTCATTATTCAAAGATGTGAAATTGATGAAGGCTGTCGGAGCATCAAAGGCATAAGAGACTTTGCTCTGGGACATCGCCACTGCTGCTTCTTTATTCAGAAGCAAGTCCCTCTAGCTGGTACAATCACTGTCTGAGAAAGAAACAAGCTGTGAGTGGGACTATGGAGCAGTCTAAGGCATGATGCTCAAAATGTATTCAATGAAATGTGATGGAAAAGGCTGCATAAGAAAATTATGATGATGCCAACAATATTTTTTCAATTTAAATGTCAAATAACATGTTTATATAAAAAATCCCTAATTTAAACAATAACTTTCTGGTATAAAATAGAATTGATTTTTCCACACTGCCTTCAAATTTTCCAAATCCCTCCATTTAGTGAGTATATTCCACAACACATTCTTCAGTCAAATCAGTCTGGGAGACAATGTCCTAAGATGATATTTCCTGACCTTTGGGGTATTTCAACACCTGGTGATGTGGTGCAGTCTTGCTGTCAACATATTCAATTCAATATAACTAATATGTACTAAGTACATACTATGTGAAAGGCATTTTGATAGAATTTTTTTAAAAATTAAAAATTAAATAAACCTTGAACTCAAAGAAATAATAGTCTAAGATACAAAAAATTAACCAAGAGAAGCAAATTTAAGGAAAGCTGAAACAGAAGAGAGCACCAATCAACTTGGGGGGCTGAGAGAGAGAGAAGTTAATAGAGATTTCCTCAAAATTTTAACAGAAGAGCTGAACCAGAAGAAAGGAAGGATTCTGTGGCAGGGAGAAGGGGAGCACATTCCAGGCAGAGAGAAGAGTTTGTGTGAAGGCATGAAAACAAGTACAAGCCCATTTTGTCCAGAATGTAGAATGCACAAAGGGGAAGGAATATGAAATCTAGCTAGTGAAGCAACCCTCCTACATGCCAGGTCAGTGAGAAGAGTTTATATTTTCCCCTGGGGCCATAAAGAGTTCATTGAAGGCTCTAGGGCAGCTTAGTGGCATAGTCTGACACAGGCCTAATGAAGATAGGCAGCTATGAAAAAGACAGCTTGGAGGAGGGAAGACTATTAGACTATTACCATAGTGAAAGGTAATGAAAACCTCAAGTAGGATAGTAGAGAACTAACTGATTTGAGGTAACACAGAGGCAGAATCCAGACTTGGTCAGTTTTTGGATATGCAAATGGAGAGGGAAGACTCAAGAAAACACCAAGATTATGAATTTGGGCGATGGAGATGATGGGTGTGCACTAAATAGGGAGGGGAAAGTTTGGAGGAAGGGTAGTTTTGGAGACAATCACAAGGTTAGAAGTGAAAGGGATGGTAGAAGTCAAACAGTCCAACTCTCTCATTTTATAGATATGGAAACTCAAGCCCAAAAAAAGTCAAGTGAATTGTCCAGTGTCATACAAGGAACCTTAAGTATGAGAACAAGGACTCAGGCCCATGTCCTCTGACACCAAATCTAGCCTCTTCCCACTACACCATGCTGCCTGAAAGGCAAGTTCCATCAACAATACTGAAGGAACATAAGCCAGGGCTATCAGATCTCAGTTCAGGAGAGAGCTTGGGAGGGACATTTTTGGAATTCATTGCCACAGAGGTGATAATTGAATCCATGGAGGCTGACAAGGTCACCAAGGTAAGGAGGACAGAGGGCACGTAGGACACTGAAGGACACTAATGTTCAAAAGGCTGGGGGGGAGGGGAAGGGGAGGAAAGGCTTGGGGGGAGTGGTGATCCAGCAAAGGAAAGAGAGTAAGAGAAGAGAAACAGTTAGGCAAGGTCAAGAGGAGGTAATAGCACAGACCCCAAAGGAAATGAGAGTATTTAGAAGAATGGAGAAAACAAGCATGGATAGTTCTTTTTAGGAGTTTAGTTATGAAAGGGAGAAAAGCTAATAGAGCTACAGCATCATCAATCTAGGGTCAGAAGGGACCACGGAGGCTATCTTGTCTATTGTCCAAATCACACAGGGAGATTAAGTGATTTGCCCCAAGTCACACAGAGATTAAGTGTCATAGGGGAGATATGAACGTAAATGTTATTTGCACTGTATCCAGCAGCCTCCCAAAGATAGCTGGAGAAGATGGGCAGGTCAAGTGAAGAAAGCATGAGGGAGCCTGGTTGGGGTAGGAGACAGAAGGAAGGAGAAAAGGGAAAGAGAGAAAAAATTGGGAGGGAATGAGACTGAGGTAGAGGGAAGGGCAGAACAGACAAAAAGACAGTTAAGGGTTAAGAGACAGGAGTAAAGAAAGATACTTAAGAGAGAAGGGAGAAAAGGGGGAGCCTGAGAAAAAGAAGTGGAGGAAGAAGGCGCAAGGCAGAGATTCAGAAAGGTTAAGGACTTGTTTGTGGCAAAACAACTAATGTCAAAGCTAGGATTTTAACCCAGATTTCCCAAATCTACACGTAATACTTTTTCTGTTCTACTTTAAAGTCTTTCTACAGACTAAGTTCCAAAAGAGCTAGAAAAGGAAAGCCCAAAAAGTGTAAAAGGGAACTCCTATCCTTTTTTATCTTTCTAACTGGAGGCCAGATAAATTAGAGTCTCTATTCCTGGGGTCAAACTACTAGTGGCTTCTTTTCTCTCTCTATTTTCATTCAAAGCACCTCTACCAAGAAAGCCATTCAGCAGGATATGACTGGCTCTCAAACTATTCCTTAGTGACGGTGCTTAAAATTCCCGTGGGACAATCTTGGAGGAGGATTGTACCCAATAATCTTATACGGTTTTCCTACTTGGGTAAACCAAACATTAGCGGGCATGGGAAAAATCTAAAATTTCCATGATCCAATGCCTAACACAGGTCACTGGGCACGCTTCCCAGGCTGGAATATGACGGAAGAGACCAAAAGGGAAAAAGGGAAGGAGGTAAGAGGAGAGAATGTAATCCATCAACCTCTCATAGCATTTTGCAAACAGCAACTCAACCAGATTGTGAGACTGAAAGAAGGTGGGGAGGTTGGGGGCTACAAAGATAAGAATATTTAACAGTAATACCTGAAATATATATAGCACCTTAAAACTTGCAAAACACCTTATACAATATTATTTGATTTTCTTTTGTTTTCTTAAATCTTTTAAGAGCTACAAAACCAGATATGGATTTTGGATCTCCCTAAAGACACTTCTTTCACAGGCTAGCAGATTCTAGATTCCTGCTAAATCAATACTACCTCATACTGCAGACCTATTAGTTCTAACATAATTTTAGTGCCTAAGCATTTAAAGGAAAGATGTCCATAAACCATTTTTATCAATGAAATCCCAGTTTAAATATCTCACTCCTACGGAGGCAAAGGCATTTCTTTCATAGTTTTATATATAAAGTTTTCTTAAAACTTGAGGAAACTTTATAAAACATCAGGTTTATTATGGTCAGGTCATAACCTCCCAGAAAAATAATTGCTTCTGGGGAAAAAAAAGAAAGCACCCATAGAGAAAAGTGCTTAACCTATATTTAGGGGAAATTTAAAAATTAATCTTAATGTTTGTGAAACTGTGAATTGGCCCAAACATTCTGAATAACAATTTGGAATTATACAATAAAAGTAACCAAGCTGTTATCGCTCTTTAACCTAGAAATTCTACGGCAGCACCTACTCAGTAAGGAAGTTAAAGACAAAATCAAAGTTCTAATACATACCAAAATATTTATAGCAAGACTTTTAACAGGACAGGTAACGTGTTACCCTGAAGTCAATTTAACCTGACTTCTTGAGTTGCTATATCTTCTAGCACACTGAAGTATAAGTATGCAGGAGACCCTGAACATGTCACAACTTGGTTTTCTCATGTTTCCTTGAATATGAATTCCTCATATTCCTTAATGTTAAAAAATATTTCATTACATTCATATACCAGTTTGTTCAGCAAACCAGACTCTTCCCTCTGCTTCCACAAAAGCCTAACCAGACCCTCTTCAATTAAACAATTGTTTTGCTTAACTGAGATATCAGAATTGTGATCCTAGTGCTAGGAGGACCCAAGAGAATCCTCTCACTTTACATATGAGGAAACTAAGGTCAAGTGACTTAAGTACAGAAATGACACTAATACTTCAACCAAGGTAAGTACCTTGGGCAAATTCAGGTCGTAGGAACTTTTTTTTAAAGACCACAGGAGCTAAGTGGGAAATGGAATAAGCCAAGGCCAAAACCAACTGTTAACAGAGCCGCAGGCACGGTGGGAATTGGATGCTTTCCTTTACCCTTCAATCAGGATTGAATTTCTGTCAACACTCCTCACTTTAAAAAAAAGGCACATGCGTCATCGCGTTCCCCCAAACAAGCCAAGCTGCCAAGTAAGAGATTCAGCATCACGTTTCAAAATTAGCTGATTCTGATGCAAAAAGCCAGAGCTTTAGTGTGGCAAAATTAGGAACCCCTTCATTGGAGAGCAGCTGTTTATGACCGGTACCCTGTGAGAAAGCAAGAAAAAACATCCTCTCTAGTAACACAGTAGCATTTTAACTCAAGGAACTATCACCCTCAAAATGCTATGCTCAGTACTGAAAGTTATACTAAGATAAGTTTTAAAATGGTCCCTGCCTCCAGCAAGCTTACAGTCCAGCAGAGGATGATGACATATCAAAGACTGCAGTTCAAAACCAAGCATAAATGAGAGGTACAAACCCTAGGTAGGCCCAAGAGCAGAAAGATCAGAGACCTCAGAGAAGTGATAGCATGTGAACAGAGTTTTAAGAAATGGGAAGATTTTCCAAAAGGCTGGAAGAGAGGGAAGAAGAATGACAGAAGCAAACACAAAGCGCTAGGCCTTGATGAACAATGACACAATCTCTGTCCTCAAGGAATTCATGATGTGGGCTAGGTGGGGGTGCCAGATAAAACATGAACACAGTTAGAATGCAAATCAAAATATAAAAACATGCAAGAGAATCGACAGAGATATGAAGAGGCAGATGTCACTTCTACTGAGTAAGCAGGGTCAAATGCCAAAGAAAATTCAGAAAAGAAGTGAGACAGGTCCTAAAGAAAAAGAAGGATTGCAACAGGAAGAGCTAGGTTATCATTCTAGTGGTGAACAAAAGCAGAGCCAGAAGAGGGCTAAAGGAAGCTGAGGAATGGTGAAGAGCCCAATTGGCTGTAATGTGGAATGAGTGAAGTAGACTAGTGATGGAGATGTAAGACCAGAAAGGAACGCTAGCCATTATATAGGGCCTTGAATACCAAGCTAAATTGTTCAAATTGTATTTATCAGGCAACTGGAAACTTTCAAATGAGGAGTAACGTGATCAGAACTGTGCGTTGAGATTATTTTGGCAGTAATGTGATGGGAGGTTTGAAGCGGGGAAACATAGAAAATGGGAGTAGTTTAGTCAGTAAATTATTACTTACAATAATCCAGGCAAGAAGCAATAAGGACTTCTCTCTCCTATACCTTCACTTTGTCTAGTCCCAATCATTAGTAAATGGAAAGACAATTGAGTCCCAATTGAAATCTCCAAGTAAAAATCCAATTTAGTTCATTTTATCTGTCTATTCTTTTTTATTAATGCAGAACAGCAGACTTTGGGATTTTAGAAAGGCTTTTTCAATAAGGACTGAAACAAGAAGGCTTTGGTGCTTGGTCCTCCGTTTACTGATAAATTCTATTAAACTTGGACTAATGAGAAAAGAATATCAGATTACAAGTCAGGAAACTGGTTCTTGTCCCAGCTCTGCCACTAACTAGCTGTGTGACCTCAGGCAAGGAAGTTTTCTGCTCTGGATCTCATGTAGAAGAAGGGATGGGAGGATAACTAAGGTTTCTTCTGGCTCAAATATTCCCCACTTGTCCAAGCATTCCTGTTAAATCAAGGTTTGAATATATCTGCAAGGAAGACATTTCATGAAAGAAATTGTAGATGTTCAGAACTAGTAAGAACCTTAGACACCATCTAGTCCTTTTGACACAGAAGGCAGTGGAGACCTGAAGAGAAGTAATTTATCCAAGTAGAAAAGTTGAGATTAGAAAAGATTTCCTGACCTCCAAAATCTTTCTATTCCAACTTCAGGCTTTCTATAGAAATATCTACTTGTCTGCCTGTTTTTACTTCATGTCATACATCAACCAGGTATGAAAGGAGAAATCTTTTACTGTGCACTGAAAGCTTGTAAGAGTTGACACTTACTAACATGGAGGAGGATTCAAATGTTTTGATTCAAGTGAATACAAGTCATAAAAACGCAAAAAAATATATAAAGAGGCCTAGACTGGCAGTCAGAAGATGTGAATCATACTCTGGCTTCTGCCACTAACTGGCCAAGGCCACTTCCCCTCCCAGGACCTTAATTTCCTCATCTGTCAAATTATATAATTAGACTAGACAATAAGGTAATTAGACTAGATGTGTCTAAAGTTGAGGTTCCAAATAAATGGTTTTATATACCTCCACAATTACCTAAAATTTTCTCTAACTTTCAGGTGGCATCTAGAAATGACTTTAGAGTAGCACTTCTGTCACTGAAATGCAAAGTAAATGAATAACAGAAACAAGGCAAAATATTCTAAAACAAGTGTCAGAAAAACCAAATCATCATTCTTGTCCACAGTACTCGAGAGATGATGTCTGTTTCTATCTTAAGACTTGCAATTGTCAGCAGTACGAGAGTATGAAGGCCGGCTCCCTAAAGAAACCCCCAGAACGCCTGGCATAGAAGGGACAGAGGTGCTTAACCAACACCTCTTCATTTGAAAGTACAGAATGTTTGTCACTCTCCTGACCAAGAACCTATAACAGGCCCCCTACTGTATCAAGTTCAGGCTCTTCAGGCCTGTCAAGGTTCTCCACAAATCAGACTTCACCCTCATTACTCAGCCATAGCCCTCCCCAAGAAGCAGCCTTCTCTCCTGTCAGATCCATGTTTTCAATCTTTCCTGTAACATGGATGGGAATACTTATTCCCACTTGCTTATAGTTTGTTTACGGCTTCACTTATGTTATAAATGCCCAAAATGTATCCCTCTCTAAAGACTACCCATTCTTCAAAACCCCATTCAAGTTCCACAGCTCCTCCCTTAGTCTTCTCTGAGTATTCCAGCCTAGAATGAGTACACAGGTAGGCTGGTAGAGTGGAAAGAGACATGGGTTTGGAGTCAGATGACGGGTTCAAAGCCCAGCTCTATGACAACTATACTACCTTTGTGACCTTGGGCAAATGACTAAACCGCTCTGAGCCTATTTCCTCATCTTTGAAATGAGGGGATTGGTCTAGATGACCTAAATGTACTAATGCCCTGGGCCAGCTCTAAATCCACCATCACCAGCCAATGAGATCACATTCCATTCCATGAACATCTATTGTTCTTGTGATCTGGCAACACAGTTTAAAACTTAATGGTTATCTCTGTGGCAGACTTTTAAGTTTTGTGACTATAGCATCTGTCTTCTACATATGTTTTTGGATATGACACCTAGAATGCCTGACACAGTACTTGGCTCATAACATGCTCAAATATTTGCTGAAAATCTGGTCCCTGATTAGAGCTGTCTATATTTGCAATCCTGTTCCTATTGCTAAATCTCTACTGCAATTCCTGCAACTTTATGAGTAATGAGCACCTATAAGTGTTTAAAGCCCTTGGCAAAAAAGAAAATGTTAGTGAGCTGTAAAGTTCATGGGTTTCCAACAAACTTTAAGCTTCTGCATGGGCTTCAGAGGACTGATGGAAAAAGAAGAACCAGAAAAATAAGTATTTATAAGAAAGAGTTGCAGAAATTGCAACATAATCTCTCAATTTCCATGTATTCCTGATACCAGTCACTCATAGCCTCCTGTCTCTCTTCACTCTGCATCCAAAAATAGACTAGACTTGACAAGTTCCATAAATCAAATGGTACAGCTTGTGGAAGGTAGTTAGTTGAAAGACAGTACATCCTACATAGTGTTGAGACAGTGGTCAAGTTGCTGCAATATTCTAAGAAAAACAGACTTGGATGCCCCCAGCCTCCATCGAGCTTGTAAAGTTCTGCTGGCCTCAATTCCATGACGGAAGATTGTAAATTAAATTACATGATGCAGTAGGCAAAATGTGAAGTTAAAACTTTGAACACTTAATTGCTTTCAAAAGATTACTTTTTTCTGTGTTTTGAAACTAAAATCATAAAGTACCTCAGCAAATTCTCCTGAAAGGAGCTTAAAGGTAAGATTCCCAACCAACTTTGCTATTTAAAATAGTAGAATGGGGGGCAGCGAGGTGGCGCAGTGAATAGAGCACCGGCCCAGGAGTCAGTTCAAATCCGGACACTTAACACAAAAACTAGCCATGTGACCTTGGGCAAGTCACTTAACCCCAATTGCTCTCCAAAAAGCAAAAAATGAATATAAATAAATTTTAAAAATAGTAGAAGAAAATAAAGCATGAAATGTTTTGAAGTTTTGTGAGTCGCAGGTAGAGATCACTTCTTGGGGTTAAATCAAAGTTAGCAAAATAATCTAAGAACAAGGTAGCAAGTACTACTAGTTGGACCAACAGTCATCCGATTAATGCCATTTCCCAAGGGACACCCCTGCCTCCCTTCACAAGGGAAGAGAGATCTAGTTACAGCACACAAGTTAAAAGGAGTCAAGTTATTTTCATCATGCCCAGGGAGAAAACACCTACATATTTTTTTCTTGTACATAAGGGATTAGCAGGAGCCAGTAAATGGCAACATAATCCTGCATGCAGTCTTAACTGTTAATCAAAGTCACAGACTAAGTCTGAAGGAAGTTTAATGGACTTTGTGTTTCCACATTTAAGTTTGCTAACTTCTTCAATGCTGAAACCAGATCTGTTTACAGAAACAGATCTAAGAAGCTTCCAAAATTGGGTCAATTTTAAATCCAATGACAATCCTGCAGCGTCCAAACACCCAGAAGTCAGCACAGGACACAACACTTGTTTTAATCCATCACTGTCAAGAAACATGAAGCAAATATTATATTTCCAACATTTCCCTTGCTCCACCCCGTCTAGGCTATTTCTCATTAACCTTAAAAAGTAAGAAGTTTTCTCTTAAGGAGAGAACAAACAAATTCAGAGGTTTTGCTTTCCCTCAGGGAATAGACCACTGCCTCCAGAAGTCTACGAATAAGAGTCCACCTTTAGTCATGCCTTGGGCCCTAAGTGGAAACTGATGATACCGGTACTCAAAGGGACAAGCTTTCTGGCTTCAGGACTCACTAGAAATGAAGAAAAAAAAAGTTGAAGGAATATCAGATATGAATGAACAACCTGCTAGGCTGAACTCAAAGGGTCTCTTTCAGCTCTAATAATCTATGAGAATTAAATCTTCAAGAGACTTAAGAGACCAAACAAAAATACCGAAAGAAATCTCAAAATGACATTCAATTCAACTGAATTAACATTCCATTAATCAGCACTTTAGTTTGTGTGCGTTTTTAAATAACCATGCCATCGCCTAACCCAACAAAACTAAAGATTGTGTACAATAGCCAGGATCAGGAATCTGAGCACAGGTAGGTCTGCCACTAACACTTTCCTTCTCTGAACCTCAAACTGTCTCATCTATGTAATAAGGGAGGTGGACTAAATAAAATTATCAGAAAACAGACTATTATTCATAGACTTTTATGAGGTCCCTGACAACTCAAATAGTTTGATTATGCACCTGCTATCTTCCTTCAAAAATCAGTTCATTTTGCCTTAAAAAAAAAGTGTTTAACAACCTTTTCTAGTTTATTATAATATGATCTAGCTGGGACACCTGGTCAGGGTAAAGCAGTACATTCTCTCTGAACCCTCCTTCCACATCCATTGGTTCAGCCGTTTGTTTTAACCACATTACAGGTAGCAACATACCAATCATCTTCTTCTCTCTCTTCATATCAAAGTAGACAATACATTTTGAGATTATCAATAAAATTATCAAATTAGCTTAAGTTCTTTTCCCTTTATCCCTTATTTTTCGCATGTTTCATTCTAGGAACAAACCCTAACCTCCAGCTTACCTGTCAGTCTGCAGGTCCACTTGCCCAAAGCTGAGAATGAAAGCCCAGTACAACCTCTCCCAAATTATCTGAAAGACTGGAATGCAACCTTCTGCCAACAGCCGTCCTAGAAGAAACAAGTAAGACTTGCTTGGCATGGAATAAATTCTTGTAGTCTTAAGGTAACTAGATGGAGTAAAAGAGGTAGGGAGTGAAGGAACAGACAGCGAACAGGAGGCAAAAGCCCAGAATAGATGGATGGACAGAAAACCTACAGAGGGTTGAAGAAGCAGTGACAATGCAATGAGTAAATATTTCATCCTGTAAAAAAAAATTTGCCAGTGTCATTATTATAGCAATAGTCATGCACTTTGCACCTAGCTTAGCTACTTTTGCAATCTCTGGAAGGTGGGAATAGGAAGAACAGGCTTACTTAGCAGCCTGGTATACCAAGGAAAAAAAATTAATGGTCTTGGAGTCAGGACACCTGGTACTTACTAACTCTGTGATCCTAGGCAAGTCCCCTAACTTCCCCCAGTCTGTGATCTCCATCTATAAAGTGATGATGACACTCACCCCACCTCCTTTCGGGAGCTGTTTTAAAATACCAGAACTCTGTATACCTTAATGCACTAAAGAAATGTCAGTGGATGATTATGGATTAACATACTCTCAAAAAGATCCACCTCTTATGAAGAGACACTTCTGAATGAGAGAAATCAAGGGAGATACAGAAGGAAAAGCTGCAAGAAAGTCAGTACCCAAGTCCCTGGCAAGACTGCCAAGATGAATGAACGAAAACCATCATTAAGTCAACCAGCTAAGTATAATGATACAAACATAAAAGAGCCAGTTCCAGCCCTGAAGCATGTTCTAATAACGTGGAAAGACAATGGGAGAACAGCGGCCCGGGAAAGGAGTCACAGAAAAGAGTGGAACAAAAGAGCAGTCCATTAATGTACCAACATGCCCTTCACCCATCCCAGGTTTGTTACTGGTAATGGTGATTTGGTTACAATTATCAGAGAAAGAGAAGAGTAGGACGGTATAAGGATGGGTAAGAGAAGAGGAGGGATAACCCCAGGTGAAGGAAGATGAGGTCCCAACATATAGTTTGATCATCTACTCCCTAGAATCCTGAATGGTTTTTCAATTAATTCTGAGTTCAACTTTCTTTTAGTGGTCTTTTCATTTACAATGTTGAATATTATTTATTATATTATACACGGTATATTTTATTTCATTGTGTATATTTTTACTTGGTTCTATTTATTTTACTCTGCATCATTTCATACAGATCTTTTCATGTTTCTCTGAACTTATAATTTCTTACACAGAGTAATACTCTGTGGACCCCCTTTACAAAATAATATGTACTTCCTAGTGACAAGTCATCTTCTTTAACTTGGATTATCACAGATTCTTGTTTCATTAAAGGAGTTAACTTTCATATTAATGAATTAACACCTTCCCATATCTGAGACCCTGGGGGAAATCAATGGTTCTGGAGGTGTGTCTCCCTGCTCTCTCACAAACACACAAAGACTTTCAAGAGCTGTGTTCATTTCAAAAAAGGCATTAATTATTTGGGCCAAATAAAACAACAAAGAATTTCTATTGGACATTTCCCTTTTTAGTGAGGTGAGAAGTCAATTTCCCCCCATCCATCAGCCCCTGCCTACAGATGTAATCACTCCCCCCACCGCCTTAGTAATAGATTGCTCACACCTGCATAATAATTAGCTTAGTGACAAATTATGTTAGTTAGCCAAACAATGAAGTTGTACTGTATAAAAGATTCACCAACCCTGAGCTAGGGGCTGATTCCTTCAGAACAGCACGAGGACAGCTGCCAGCTGGCTAATAAAAGCTCCTAAAAGTTTTTATTTGGACTCTGTGGTCACTCTGTTAAGACTTGCCATTTCAGACCACCCCTAGATTCCTCTGTACATAAGACCCCATCTTTCCTCCATGTGGTGTAAGAGCGCCCCACAGAAGGCCCTAGCACAGACTTATTCTGTGACAGACTTACTCTGTCCTGCTTGCCCAATGCAAGCATCACAGATACCTAGGCTCCTTAAGAGTCTACCCAATATGGCGAACTATTAATAAACTTTACTTTTCTTTGGCTGACAAGACTTGAGTCGAATTCTTTCGGCAGCACCCAGCATGTTGGTATTTTGGGGTCTCAGGGAACCCTAACTCTCTTTGGGTAAACCTCTTCACTGGGACATCATCCAGTCCCACCTCTCATAGTTTTACAGATAAAGAAACTGAGGCCAAGAAAGTTGAAGAAACTTGTACAGGTCAAAGAGACTTAAATAGCAGGGTGGAGATTCATACTTAATTCCTCCAATTCCAAATCCACTCAAGTTTTTTTTATCACCATACCTACCACAGGGCTGAGGATAAGTCCCCGGATTTTAATAGTGACTGGGAGTAGTGGGTGGGGAGTGCGAGTATTTAACATCCCAATGAGTAGTTAGTACGGGAAGCAAAAGTGCTTAGTAAACCTAAAATAAAAATGAGAAAACAAAAACAAAAAACAAACCACTCACCCACCCACATTCCTGGGAATCAGAAAACCTGAGTTCCAACTTTAGCTCTCAGTAATTGAGCGATCTTGGGTCAGTCACTTCCCTGACGCGGGTGCTACAGCCCAGGAAGGGATGTACAAGAGGGACTACGATACCCACTCTCTCCCTCCTATCTCGGGGGCTGCAGAGAGGAATGCACAAGAAAACAGTATTGTTATGCCAGAAGCTTCCCCTACCCCGGTCTCCTAGGAGGTTGGAGGCTGGACCCCTCCACGCTCCCATCACCGTTTCTCCCGAGAAAAGAGAAAGAGAATAAAGTAGAAGGTAGGGAACGAGGTCCACCCAGACCTCCAGCTCTACGGGCGAGGCCGAAGAGGAGCCCCGGGAAACGAGGAGAGGTAGGCGGCCTCCATGCGGCACATCCACCGCCCCCCGAGTTTCCCAGGAGGCTGCAGTGCTCCGAAGGGACTAAGGGGACTGACTCTGGAGAACAACGGAGGGGACGGCGGGAACAGGGAACCCCTTCACTCACCTCCAATATGTACAACCGGCGCAAAACCCCTCCAGCTGCTGCAACTCAACTCGCTACCCGTTAAAGATTTGAAAGCGGATTTTTGAGTCTGAATCTTCCAATCAGAGTACGGGGAGCGCGGGGTTCTGCGCCTTGCGATTGGCCAGCGAGGCAGCAACGGCGTGGGAGGGAGAGAGCACAAATACAGCCTCCTCTTTCGCAAGTCGTCACGGCCCTCCGAAGCCTGCTGGGAAATGTGGTCCCTGGGCCGCCTCGACCAATGGAGAAGTAGGCTCAAAGAAAACTACACCACCCAAAAGGCCTTGCGCCAAGATCAGCTGGAGTCGCTTTTTCTAAGAGAGGAATGACAGCTTAGGACTTTCCCTACTCTCTACTCACTAGGATAAGCCCAGGTTGTTTAAGTTTTTTTTAAACTCCATGAAGCTCTGCGACATCCTTGTAATAGCGGACAAAACCATCCCTCTTCCTAATATTCAACGTGAACTTGCCCCTGCTTCTAGACCCCTTACTGAGTTGACTCAAAATGTTTCCTCTGACGCTACTGATTGGACTGTTCCACTTTGGGAAACAGAATACTCCCCGCCTCCCCGGACCGTCAGAGTTAGTGGACTCTTCCAAGTCCTCCGCGCCCGCTTTCGCTAGGAGTCTGTGGGCCAACGATGTGCGGGGTCTTGGGCCCGGAACTCCGGGAGGGGATGGAGCGCCTGACGGACGAATCCGCAGAGTGGAAGTGATGCCTGGCGCCTTCCCTATGTCAAGGATCACGGCTCAGACACAGGAGGCCTACGTAATATTCCAGCCAGTTGCTGTGACTTTGTGACTTCTACAGATATGTTATAAATGTGGTTCTCTTTACAATCCCAGGAGGCAGCCGCTGCAGATGTTTTCATTCCCATTTTACAGATAACCAAACTGAGTTAACTCACCCTCATAATTTCCTATTTTTGTAGAAGGTGCAACTCTATTTTCTCTTCACTACCTCCCTTCAATTCAGCTCAAGGGCCACCTCCTTCAAGAGGCCTTTTCTTTTTAGTAAGTGGCTTCCCCCGCTTACTTATTTGTGTTGCTTTGTCCCAGTAGAACAAATTCATCCACTGCAAGGCTTCGCTTTCAATCAACATTTATTTAAGCTCCTACTTAGTGCTGCTTCTCCTGCTAAGCCCCCCAGGGACACAAAGATGCAAAAGACTATCCCTGCCCTCAAGGAGCTCTTTGTGTAAAGAGCTCATGATCTTTTGGGATTGTATTTTCTTTGCGGAACACAATGTTTGATACTTTCGTTGTTTGGTTCAGTTGTGTCCAACACTTAATGACCCCATTTGGAGTTTTCTTGGCAAAGATATTGGAATGATTTGCCGTTTCCTTCTCTAGCCCATTTTACAAAAGAGGAAACTAAGGCAAACAGGGTTAAGTGACTTGCCCAGGGTCACACAGCCAGTGTCTGAGGCCACATTTCAACTCAGAAAGCTGAGTCTTCCCACTGCTTCACACATAGTAAGTGCTTCACACACATTAATAAATGCTTATTGATTAAAAGAGGCAGTGTCCATAAGAGAACTGATAATTTTGCTGTACTTGGATTCTAATCTGACTATCTGACATATCTGGGGTATTGTGTTCAGTTCTGGATATGGAGGGGGGACCCCAGTCATCTTGATGCGCAATGAGCCTTTGGCACTTTTAAAAATTCGTTATAGAATGAGCAGCTAGGTGGCACCGTGGGTAGAGTCCTGAGTTCAAATGTGGCCTCAGAGACTAGCTGTGTTTCCCAGAGCAAGCCACTTAGGGAAGACAAAACAAGAACACAAAACTAACCAGACAGCCAACAAAAATCTTTGTAATTGACCCCACTCCTTCTCTTCCCTTTGTCTAATATTGAGATCCAGTAGTCACAGACAACTCTTTGATTCAGGATTAGAAAATTCCTTTTTCACTGTGGTAGGGAGATCCATCCTGTCCTACCAGAAAGTCAAAGGGGTGATGGGGGAGGACATAGGAGAGAATAGATGGGGGGAGGGGTTATGCAATGGGATGGCTGTTTTGGAGCAGTGGGTAGGGGAAAGATGGGCAGAAAATTTGTAACTCAAAATCTCGTGGAAATGAATGATGTAAACTAAAATAAATAAAAGTTAAAAAAAAAAAGAAAATTCCTTTTCACTCCTTTTTAGTCCCTGATTGTATGCCCTTGTGTGGGATGAAAGAGTTCAGAGTCTGAATCTAAGGTCAGAAAAGGTCTTTATTCTTTCTCATGAGAAAGGACTCTGCCCATCGCCCAACATGGCATCTGCAGGGAGAGAGCAACAGGTAGAGAAGCCAGCCCATGGTTATATAATCTTCTAATGCAGAAACCAAGCCCCCCCAACTGGCCTTCATTCTTTTTGGTAAGGGGGCTGTCCCTCTGAGACAAAAGGACCTGGAAACGTGTGGGTGTCCAATGAAAGCAGTCTTAACCTTATTTGGCATATCTTCTGCTGAGTTGGCTCTGGGGGGGTTCTCCATTGCTCTAAGCCCCAGACTGCTTGAAGATCAGGTGACTTCTAAACCTAGGCCTAGTGAATACTGAAGCCATTCTAGATTTGATTTTTCAGAATGGGGAAACTTCACTATAACTTATCCCTCACACCCTCATCCTCAAAACATATTTCAGACTTTCATAACATGACTACTGTGGAAATATGTTTAACATGATTGCACATATATAACCTATATCAGACTGCTTGCCATTGTGAGGATGAAGGAGAGGAGGGAGGAAGAAAAATTGGGAGCTCTATAAAAAAATAAATGTTGAAAACAATCATTACATGTAATTGGAAAAAATAAAATACAATTTACAAAAAAAAACCAAAGCAAGCATTTTTCAGGGACCCTTCCCCATCTTCTTACTGCCCCCCCCCCAAAAAAAAACCACTAGAGTTTTATAGCAGCTAGGAAAAAGAATCCCATCTAATTCCCAACAGCCTCTTCAGCATGAAAATGAAATGAGCAATACACAAATGCCAGGTAAAGCATTGGGACTACATGCCTTCTTTTATTAAGGTCTCCCACTGCATATGGGACTATCTCCTTGCCTCTAGACCCAGACCACCCTGGAGAACAGAGTGAAGCACATCCCTGACTCACTTAAATTTAATTCACTTGCAAGTCAAGGAATTACCTTCCTGATGTCAGTGATCCTCTTCGAGAACCCAAGACAAACAGCAATGCTCATTAGCCAGCAATAAAAACAATAAATTATTTTATAAATAAAAGCAATAAATTGTTTTATGTTTACTTCTACCCACCACAGAGGTATGATCTCTACATTCCAAATGCACAGGTCTACATGATAAACTACAAACTCCTAAACAGGTACCCTCCTTAGGACCCTCCACAATTTACCTTCGACCCATCATTCCAAACTTATCTTACCCTGTTCCTGCTCATACGCTCTCTACATCGATGGTGTCAATCTCAAATAGAAACGGAAGCTAATGCATATATGAAGATCTGTATGGCCATAAATCAACTAAGTTTTAAAACGTAATATCATCAAAGTTTAGTTATATTTTCATTTATTTTCTTAAATATTTCTCAATTACATTTTAATCTGGTTCCAACCGCAGGAGAGTGTTATGAATTGCATGGACCCACACTCAGTAACAAGACTCACCAGCCCTGATGACTTCTCAGGTTTTTGGACGTGTGCCTTTGCTCATAATGTGTGACCATGGGGAAAGAAGCAGCATTGCACATGACAGCCTTGGATTTAGAATCAGAATTTCTTGGTTCTACTATTTGGGCAGGTTACTTCTAACTCTCTGCGCTTCAGATTTCTCATCTGTAAAATTTTGGAAAGGGTGAGGTTACAATTTCAAAGGTCCTTTCTAGCTTTAAATCTTGTGATCCCATAAATTGGGCTTAAATCAGCCTCCCTATAAGACCAGGATAATATTACTGGAACTAACATTTCATAGGTTTATAAACCTTAAAGTGTTATATAAATGTGACTTGTTCAAAATGTGAAAGAAAAAAATGTACAAAAGAAAAAGAGATCAGAAGGGGAAATTAGGGCTAATGGGTTGTTGTTATCTAAAGCTGAAATTTACATTAAAAAATTATAAACTGATGCTGAATGAGAACAGAACCAGGAGAGCTTTGTATACAATTACAGACATATCGTATCTGTGACAACTAACTTTGATAGAATGGGCTCCTCTCAGCAATTCAGGGTTAGAAGACAACTCCAAAAGACTCATAATGGAAAGGGATATCCACATCCAGAAAAAGAACCATACAGAGTCTGAATGCAGATTGAAGGAAACTACTTACTCTCTTTTCTGTTTTGTTTTGTTTCGTTCCTTCTTTCTCATTGTTCACTCCATTGGTTATAATTCTTCCTTACAACTTGATTAATGTTTAATGTGAAGGTATTTGTAGATCCTACATTTTAATGCGTGCCGCCATAGGGGGAAAGGAGAGAGGAGATGGAGGAGAAAATTTGGAACTCAAGGTGTTGTGGAGCTGAATGTTGTAAACTAAAAATAAATAAATAAATGTAAGTTCCTACGTAAGCACTGTACTGTCCAGCACCCAGGTAGGAGTGGGCTGTGCTGATACCAGGGCTCCTACCCTAGCAACTATCTCCTCCCCCACCCCTTGCCCCATACCCACCCTCCATCTCCTGCTTCCCAGAGTAAACTTCTACTAGGTAACTCCCCAGCCAACCTGGAAGAGCAAAATAAAGGAATGACAATTCAAGTTAATACCAGGGGAGCCAGGTGGTGTGGAAAACTGTCAGTGAATGATGCTTCACCTCCCTACCCCAACTTACTTACCTGGAATCTCTTTGCTACTCCTCCCTGCCTGATATTGTCCACCCATCCAGACCGGCTCCTCACCCCAGGTCCCATCACCACCAGGTCCAGAATAAGAGCTTCTCTACCAGATATGTGCTAGAGTCAACTCAAACTCAAGAGCTTATGGGGAAAATATTAACAATGCAAATTAAATTTAAAAGTATGACCATGTCTTTATCCCCCACCCTCCCAGTCAGTTGGCATATAGCCAGCACACCACAGCTACAGAAATAAATGATGAGACTCTGAAGAGTCTCACACAGATGAGAAATCTGAAGCCCAGAGAGTTAATAGCTCGAACACCCCCCCAATCAAATTGGAGCTGAGCTGCTAGTGCTGATGAGGGAAAACATAAAACCATGCCTCAGTCCTCTGCAACCAGAAAAAAGCCCCTTGGCAGCAGGACTCTCACCATCTGATCACTCTGACTGGACCAGAAGAAGAGTCCTAGCTCCCCTCCAGAAGGAGAAAATCATAACATCGCAGCGAAGGCCCAATGTGTATATGTTGTTGTTCAGTCTTGTCTGACTCTCTGTGATACCATTTGGAATTTTCTTGGCAAAGATACCGGAGTAGTTTGCCATTTCCTTCTTTAGCTCATTTAACAGTGGAAGAAACTGAGGCAAACAGAGTTAAATGACTTGCCCAAGGTCAGCCAGCTAGTGTCTGAACTCAGGGAGATGAATCTTTCTGACTTCAGGACCAGCACTCTATCCACTGTACCACCTCCCTAGCGTTGCTAACTGAAAAGGGTACAACAATCTAAATCTACTGTCCTGTGTACATACATAGCAAGCACTTAGTAAATGCTTGTTGCCTTGTTGGCTACATCTATCAAACTTTTTCCTTCTTCCCTCTGAATCGCTGAGATTCAGAATTGAAGGATACGTAGGTGATAATTCCTCTCTATTGTATCAGCAAGCACCCTAGCATACCTAGGGCGGCTACTAGCACAGGTTCTTAGATCTGCTTTTCTAAAGGAAAACAACTCAAAGTGGGTTAACAATCTTTCTTTAATCAATCAAATATCATTTACCTAGTTCAGGGGGAAAAGTCGGCACCCTGAACTTCAGAGAATACA
>CM053581.1:267767176-267835142 GCA_028627135.1 Pseudochirops cupreus | reverse complement strand
CATCTTCCATCTTCTATAGGCAAGTAGGTAGAGCAGCAAATAGAACAATGGACCTAGAGTCACATCTGACTCTCTGTCACCCATTTGGGGTTTTTTGGCAGAGATACTGGAGTGGTTTGCCATTTCCTTCTCCAGCTCATTTTACAAATGAGTAGACTGAGGCAAACAGAGTTAAGGATCTTGCCCAGGGTCACACAGCTAGTGTCTGGGGCTGGATTTGAACTCATGAAGATGAGTCTTCCTAATTCCAAATCTAGTGGCAATCCACTGTGCCATCTAGCTGTCCAGAGTCAGGAATACCTGAGTTCAAATCCAGCCTCGGACACTGGCCATATGACCTTAGGTAAGTCACTTAACCTCTGTCAAGTAAGTTTTCTCATCTGTGAAATAGGGATAATAATAGGGTTGCTGTGAGGATAAAATGAGACATTATTTGTGAAACACTTTACTAACCTTAAGGTGCCATACAAATGCAAGCTATTGTCATTATCTCCTTTACGTAGGGACACTCTAGAAATCTATCCTAAGTCCTCCTCTCTCACTACAATAACTATCTTGGTGATTTCATCAACTTTCTTAGGTTCAGTTATCCTTTCTATGCAAATGACTTTCACATCTTCAAATACATCTTAGCTCTCACAGAGTTGCTCTTACAGAAGGCCTTTCCCGATGGCTTCATAACAGATATTTGCACATAATCCCTTAACTGTAAGCTTTGTGAGAGCAGGGCTTGGGTCTTAGTCTTCTCTAGACTTACCTTAACACTCAGTTAGAGTTTAAATAGCACATTAACACTTGCAAAATACTGTATATATTATCTCATTCAAACCTCAAAACAACCCAGTGAGGTAAGTGTTATTATCTTCCCCATTTTAAAGATAAGGAAACTGAGGCTGAGAAGGGTTAAGTCATCTACCCAGGGTCAAGTACTTAGTAAGTGTCTGAGACAAAATTTGAACCCAAGTCTTCTCAGTTCTAAATCTAGTGCTCTACTATGTCATAGCTGCTTCCTCTCATGTGCTCAGGTCTCTGCTCAGCAGCCTTGGGGGAGGCAACACAATTCAAAAAACATTAAGTTCTAGGCACTGTGTTCTCTGTGGGAGATACAAAGATTGAAAAAAATCTAATATTTGCCCTTTGGGGAACTTACATTCTAATAGCAAAGCAAGTGTCCTATAAACTTAAATGTTCCCTATATGTAACTGCTGAGGACTGGGCACATGGTAGATGTCAATCCACACTTCAAAGATCTGTGATTTCGTTGGGGTGAGTAACCTCTCCACTCCTTACTACATAGTCTCCGTGAGTTGTTGTAGCTGAAAAAGTTCACTACCCAGTAGCCAACAAAATGTTGAGCTTTTCTGAACTTAGTCTGGTCCTTGAATGAGACACATAGTCCACCCTAGCTTGTATTCAAAGTCTTTCCAGCTTGATGGGACCTGATCTGGCTTGTGCTTGACTGACACGTTCTTCAGGAACCCAGGACCTTATGGTAAAAAAGTGACTAAAATATCCATACACTTTGACTTAGAGATCCCAATGCTAGGCACATAACCTAAGGAAGTCAGAGGCAGAAAGAAAAGTCCCATATACAACAAAATATTCATTCAACAAAAAGAAAAAACTATCTATTAAGTACATTGTTATTAAGTGCTTTTTGTGCACTGTGTTAAGTGCAGGGAATTATAAATGTAAACAAGAAGAAAACCAGTCCCAACCCTCAAGGACTTTACATTCAAATGGAGGAAACTACCCAGAAAAAGAAGTTGAATGGGGGGGTGGGGGGGGAGAGGGAGGGGTAGCCAGGAAAAGAGAAGTTACCTGCAGGGGCATGATGGAGAAAATCCAGAGAGTTAGGAGTGGAGCCAAAGAGGAATGAAGATGTGAATGCCTTGGGTAGTTTCCTCAAAATGGAAATTTGGGAAGAATCAACCAATCAGAGGAAGAGGATGTAGCAAAGAAATAAACTTCTAGGATGAGCACTTTTTGTAGTAGCAAAGAACTAGAAACCAAGCAGATGCCTGTTTATTGGAGAATGGCTAAATGAAATGCCATAAATGAATAGAATATAACTGCATTGTAAGAAAGGATGGATACAAAGAATTCAGAGAGACGTGGGAAGGTTTCTATGAACTGATGCAAAGTGAAGTGAGCAGAACCAGGAAAATGACATACAGACTACAAAGGATAATAAAACAAAAATGAACTGTGAGCTCCTCGGGCAGAGACTGTCTTTTGCCTTTCTTTGTATCCCCAGCACTTTGCACAATATATGGCACATAGTAGGCACTTAATAACTGTTTCTTGACTGACTATTGACTGAAATTAAATGTTGCGACATAATGACTAAATGTAGTGCCACAAAAGACATATGAGAAGGTACCTACCTCTCTTCTTTGTAGAGGTAGAGATTGTGGTGAAGGAATATTTGACCTTTTGATATATTGATTAGTTTTGCTGGACTTCCCCCATCTCTGTTTTTTGTTCCTTACTGAGAGGGACAATTCTCTGGAAGGTAAAAGGAAGATGGATATACTGGGAAATATAGGCTATGTTTAAAAAAAAGACAGAAATTTATTTTAAAAAAAAGAATTCAAGGCTTCCTCCACCTGCAGGGGAGCACTGAAGGACAATTTTGGTAGAGGGGTCAACATAGGTTGGTTAAATGAATATCAATGAATAGGATGAGGCACTTATACATCTGAAATAGGGAACAGGCAGAATGGAATTATCAGTGTTATAATGCATTCAACTGGCTTGGTGGAAAGTTCTCCTGGCTAGGAGGCAGGAGCCCTGAGTTCTAATGCCAGTTGTTTGTTTTGTTTTATTTTGTTTAAATTTTGAATAATATTTTATTTCCCCCCAATTACATGTAAAGACAATTTTTAACATTCATTTTTTGAAAATTTTGAGTTCCAAATTTTCTCCCTCCTTCACCTCCCCCCTCCCTGAGACAGTAAACAATTTGATATAGGTTACACATATTTAATCATGCAAAACATATTACTGTTATCAGTCATGTTGTAAAAGAACACACAGACACAAAGAAAAGAAATCCCACAAAAAAATAGAGTGAAAAATAGTATGCTTTGATTTGCATTCAGACTCCGTTAGGTCTTTCTCCGGAGGTGGATAGCATTTTTTCATCATGAGTCCTTTGGAATTATCTTGGATCCCCGTATTGCTGAGAAAGCCAAGTTATTCACAGCTGATCATCACACAATGTTGCTGTTACTGTGTCCTCTGGTTCTGCTCACTTCACTTTGCATCAGCTCTTATAAGTCTTTCCAGGTTTTGTTTTTTTTTTAGAGCATCCTGCTTATCATTTCTTATAGCACAATACTGGAATTATCACTATCACCTACCACAACTTGTTCAGCAATTCCCCAATCAATGGCACCTGAAGCCACTTCTAACAACAGCTAACTCTAGGTTCTTGGGCAAACCACCTCTCTTCACTAGACCTCCAGCCTTCCACCAAATGGGGGGTTTAGACTAGATGATCTCTAAGGTCACTTCCACCTCCAGATTTTTAAGTTCTAAGACTGAGTTATTTCACCTTTGACATTCTATGTCCTAAGGCCCCTTCCATCTAACATTCTATGAACTAAGGTCCCTTCCAGTGCTAATATTCTATTATCTAAGGCCCATACATCTAACATTCTATGACCTAAGCCCCCTTCCATCTAACATTGTATGTCCTAAGGCTCCTCCCAACATTAACATTCTATGTTCTACTCTAATATTCTGTGTTCTACGATCCTTTCCAGTTCTGAAATTCTGTAAGGTCGGCTATAGCTTTATCCCAGATCCTCGAGGACCTTGGTTCATCCCCTCCTGGACCTCTCCACTTAGTAAGCTGAGGAATGGGGGTGGGGAAGTGCTTACAGGCCTAGGAAGAGTGGGTAGGAAATGTGGACTGACCCTTATTCCTGCCTCTGAACATCCCTACAGATCTCTGTCACTCCCATAGCCCCTGCCCCAGGCTCATTCTCACGTGGGGGAGGGATGGGAAGCTGCTGTCAGAGTGGAGTCCTGGGACTTGTCCTTGACACAGAGGAGTGGGAGGATGGGGTGGAGGGTGGGGTGGAGGGAGGGATTGAGGGAGAAGAGGTTGGGCTCTAGCTCTGGTTCTGCTCGCCTCTAGGAGCAGCTGTTCTTTACCTCCATCTCTCCCTGGGTAAGTAAGCTGAGTCGTCCTGCCCTGATGCCAAAAGTGGTGAGTTCAGAGCCCAGCTATGCCCAACTTGGGGGGTGGGGAGAAAGGGGAAAGGAAGTAGAAAGGGAGACCAGTCATCTAATCCCAGGATGGAGAGAGATCTTGGGATGGTGGGGTGGTGGGAATTATGGGTTTCTTTTCTCCAACTAAAGGTGGCTAACCTTTCTGTTTCCAGATATTAAGAATTGTTCCTAGCACCCAGACATGGGGACCCTCTCCCAGTCCCTGGATATGAGTCTTTCTGTCCCCAGATGTGGGGCACCTCACCTAGATCCCCAAAAATCACAGATATGGTGGCTCCTCTCTACCCCCCAAGTAGAGGGAGCCCTTTTTATTGCTTTTGAGAAGCCCTGTGGGATGAGGAGAACCTGAAGGTGGTTTGGGTTTGGACAAACCTGAGTGTGTGTGTGTGTGTGTGTGTGCGCCCTTGAATGCTCTGAAAAGATCCAATAAGCCCAATAAATGTCCCCCTCCCTTTCCAGGTCACATTAGGCACGTAAGCTGACAATTACTAAGGACCTGCAGAAGCAGACACAGAGCAGATTCTGGGAGCTCAGAGGTATGGGAGGGGTCATGAGCCATCCCTGGGTCTTGGAGTTGGGCAGCCAGGCCCAGGCCAGCACCTCCCATATTCAAAACATATTCCAGATGGGAATCAGATTCCTAGAATATTAGAGACAGTTTAATTCTCTCTTTTTAGAGGGAAGTATGCTGAGGCCCAGAGTCAGGAAAGGGAATTGCCCAAGGTCACACAAGTCAGTGGTATTGAGAGTCAGGAAACCCAGGCCACTGAACATTCTGTCCCGCGTGCTTTCCCATCACGCCTGGCTACCTCAACTATTCCTCTGGAGTCAGGACTCTAGCTATTTCAAAGAGGGGAAACTGAGACCAAGAAAAAGAGAACACATCTTTTAAGAACAAATCTGTGGGGAACCTTGTGTCAAATTTAAGAAAGCAAGGGAAAATTTGGGGGGAGAGTTAATTAAATAGCATTAGCTCTTGGGAGAACTCTGGGATGGGATGAGGGGCCTCTCCCCTACAAAGATTTCTTTGGCCAGCAAGGAGAAGCAGGGAAAGGTGGTCTGTCCCCAGAAGGCATGGTGGGTGCATGGAATCTCTGGGTTTCAAAATGGATTTTCAAAAGCTCAGAGCCCTGCTGCTCCTTCCCCTCTATCACAGATGGAAGAGCATTCCAACTGTGGGGAGGGGTGCTGTGTCTACATGGGAAGAAGCCCTGGAGTAGGCATTCCTAGGCCTGTATCTATCTACTCCCTTACCCCCGTCCTTCGTTCCCACAGATGCTCACTCTGCCCTACTCTCCCTGGTTCACCTTGGTAAGAAGAGGAGCCATGAGGGTACAAAGCACCCGGCAAGCCCATGGCTCAGGAGATACTGGTAAGGTCCACAGCAGCCATTCCAGAGATGGTACCCAGGGCCCCTACGTCCTCAAGAGCTGACTGGCATGGCAGAGGGACAATGAAGATGAAGAGAGATTTAAAGGGATAGACTAGGGATTAAAATTTGGCAGATAAGTTTGAGGTAATGTAGTTAAGGTCAAGTCTTTCTGGAGTCCTTCACACCTCATTCTCTCCCTCTGTCCCTTCCCTCCATTCCTCCTTCCCCCTTCCCATGGGGCCCCTAAGCTTGAAGAGTTCAGTTCCCAGGGTCATGAAAGCAAGAACAAAGAGCCAAGTTCCTACAGGAAATTGACAGTGCTGTGCAGCTAGAGTCTGGGAAGTGACAGTCTCAGCCATCTTGACCTTGGCCACCATCTTGGCCACAGAGCTGTGCCATTTCCTTGGACCTGAGATTCTAGGAATCGAAATCTGCCTGTCACCTGTTTCTAGCACTTGAGTACAGTACCTGGCACCTAGTAGGCACTTTACAAATAAATGCTTGTTGACCTGACTTGCCCAGGAGAGGGGCATCTCTGGTTGGCACAGTCTGGATGAGCTGAAGGGAGGTGGCCTTTTGAGCACACTAAGGTGAGCCAAGAAGATGGGATCTGAGTCCTTTCTCCTGGTACTCAATGGGAGGGAGGAGATGCCCTTCTGGTTGTCATTCTCCACATTCATAGAGGAATAAGAGGTGGGGCTTGCACTAAAGTAGGATGAGTTTTCGGTCAGACAGAAGGAAAAACATGCCGATTCTCAGAATTATTAGGACTGAGGAGGTCATGGAGCATTTCTCCCAAAGAGAGGCTGGAGACAGCAGCGTTTTGTCCTGAAGGGTACAGAAACTTCCTCTGCAGGCAGGACCCTAGACCATATGAACTCTCAAGGTTCCTTCCTGGGGATGCTTAAGCATCCCCAAGAAACCTTACTGGGGTGAGGAGCTGACATGTCCAGGGGGCATCTCTGAGATCAACCAACAGGTTGGGCCAAGTCTCTTGTCTAAGAATCTCTTTTAATATACAGTAAATCAAGCAAGCACTTATTACGTGCAGGGTACTGTAAAAAGTAAAACATTTTTCCCCTCTAATGGTGGAGACAACATGTGCATACATAGGTACTTACCAAACAGATATATGATAACCTGGGGGAGAGTGCCAAGCAGCTGAAGGGACCAGGAAAGGCCTCATGCAGAAAATAGCACTTGGGCTGAATCTTGAAGGAAACCAGAGATTCTTAGGGTTGTAGGTGAGGAGGGGCTGTCTTCCAGGCATGGAAAACACCTAGGGCAGAGGCTGAGAGACAAGAGATGGAGGGGCTGGGGATGAGGAATGGGAAACAGGTCAGTTGATCTGGACCACAGAGTCTGTGAAGTGGAGTAACAGGTAACAAAAAGCTGGCAAGTTAGGGGAGGGCCGGTTGGGAGGAGCTTAAAATGCCAAACAGAAAACATTAGAATCACAGAATATAAAACTTGGAAGGGATCTTAGAGGTCATCTAGTCCAGTTACTTCACTGCACAAACAGGGCCCAGGGAAGTGATTTATCCAAGGTCACGTTGCAAATTAGTAACAGAAACAGTCCTAGAGCCCAGAGAGCTTGACTCCTAGACGCTTGTACTACATTGTACTACACAATCTTTCAAGAAATATTTGCTAAGAACTGATGGTCTCCCAGATTCCTTAGGAAATAATAACAGCAAAAATAATAAAAATAGTTTTTGAAAAGTTCTCTTTTCTACACTCACTTTACTTTGCAAAGCCCTTATCACCGCCAGCACTGCCAGTTTGGGGAGAGACGTTTGCACCAACCATCCTAACAAGACCTTAGTGTGTTAGCAAATACACAATTCTAAAACTCTACAAACTAATTAGATCTGGCTGGCTAATTGATATCGACTGATAATCATGGGCGGGAGCTCTCACCTATAGCAAGACTGAATGTCATTGAGAGGTTATTTGATGGAGAGGAAGGAAGACTGGCTCCGATAGCCAAGTTCTGGTTCGTATATTCACCGCCTGTGTGATATGGGGTATATAGCTTCATTTTTCTAGTCCCAGTCTGTTTTCTCATACGTAAAATGGATATAGCAATATTCTCTTTACTTCCTTCTCAGAGTTGTTGGGAAGAACTTACTTTGCAAATTGTAGAGTGATACAGACACATGAATTATCGGTATTATTATGTGTGAGGATGTAGAAGGGATTCTGATACTGTCCAGGGTGCTTTCTACTAAACCACACTGTGTCTCAGGGGTCTAGATTAGAAAGTCTCTGTGGTCCCTTCCAGCCCTCATATTGTTTTAGATTCTAAGGGCCCTTTCAGCTTTGACATTGTAGGTTCTAAGGATTTCACAGACCAGAGTTGTCAATAAAGGTTTTTTGGATAGGAGAGTTGGGACATAAGGTAGGATTTATATGACATACACAGAGACAGAATGCTGGAGAAAGAGAACCAGGAGGGGAAGGATCATAGGGTTCATAGCCTGGATTAGAGAACATACAATGTCAGAGCTGAAAAGGGCCCAAGGATATAAAATGTCAGAACTAAATGAGACGTTAGAACACAGAATATCAGAGCTGGGCAGGACCTGAGAACACAGAATATCAAAGCTAAAAGGAGCCTCAGAATTTAGTCTAGACCACTGAGAGACAGTGTGGCCTGGACAGTATTAGGCAAGATGTGCTGAGATAAGGTTCTGGTTTTACTGAAACATAAGCAAGATATTTCAGTCTCTCAGAATCTCAGTAGTTTCATCTGTATAATTGGGACAGTAAATATGTGCATCCTTCTTCTGACTCAAAAGGCTGCTGTGAAGAAGGCATTTTCTAAACCTCCAAGTGCTACAGAAATGCTGGTTACTATCAGTGCAAAGTACTCCTCATTTTCTGGATGAAGAGACTGAGATTAAGTCTGAGCCAAGATGAGGAGGGAGGAGGGGGCTGGTTGGGGAGCAAGAAGGAGGTGGGAGAGAGAGGGCAGGAGACAAGGGGTGGGATGATCATGGGCCTCTTCCCAGAAGCCAAGGTTATGGATAGGTGGGGAGGAGGACTCTGACTCTTGTTGCCCCTAAGGCTCTGGGAGGGGATGGGGCTTCTGTCCAAGGGAAAGCTGGGGCAGGCTCCTCCTCTCCTCCAGCTCAGCCTCCTTGCGGCCCTAGCCTGCAGCCAGAAGATGCCTCCGTACACAAACTACCATGCAGAGCGCAATTACCCCATGCCAGATGAGCCCTTCTGTAGTGAGCTGAGCCCCCAGCAGCGGGCGCTGAAGGAAAAGGAGAAAGGGTCATGGAAGCAGCTTACAGATGCTGAGAAAGTGGCCCGTGAGTCCGTGGCAGGGTGGGAGGGCGGGATCTGCCTGGCAGGGTTGGGAGGGCAGTGAAAATGCAACAGGGCCTGGTGGGGTGGAGGTATTGGCCTATAGCTGAGGATGGTGCTGGGCCCAGAAGCCTGTCTCCCGTTTTGGTCAAGCTCACCAATGGCATGGGAGAGTGATTTGGCAGAGATTCAGGAGGGCGCCTGGAAGCTGCTCTTCTCCGAATACGTGAAGTTGGAGCTCATTTTGAGATAGAAGAGAAAACTTCTCCATTCCCCTGCTGGGATGGAGGGAGTAAGAGTGGTGGACTTCAGTGTGGAAATGGACAGCACTAGGAGCCAGGTGCCAGGAGTTATGGAAAGAGCACTGAGTTAGCTAGAGGAGCTCAGCCAGAATTCTGCATCAGTCACTTAATACCTGTGTAGACTTGGACAGGTCATTTTCCCTCATTGGGGCCTTAGATTCCTCCCAGAAAACAATGAGGTAGGATGGGGTGGATTAAATGGTTTCTAAGGTCCCGTCCAGTTCTAAAGTCTGTGACCCTATCTGTTCACAGATATATTCCAAAATAATAACAGCTCTCATTTCCATGATACTCTAAAGTTTATAAAACACCATCCATACAACATGGTGATAGGAAGCCCAAGTATTATTTTGCCCACATTACAAGGAAGGAAACTGAGGCCCAGAAGGGAAATGACTTGCCTAAGGTCATATAGCTACACATGTCAGAGCTCATCTTATTACCTCACTACTGCCACTGTCCATTACAGAATCACAGACTTACAACTGGGAGGGTCCTGAAAGACCATCTAGTCCAACCCCCCCATTTTACAGATGAGGAAATTGAGACCCAGAGAGGAAGTGACTCTCCCAAATAAGCGATAAATAGGACAGCTGGGATTCCAGCCTAGGTCCTCCTCTGACTCCAAATCCAGTCATCTTTCTCCTACAGCTCTGTCGTTCCAGAATGGCTCCCTGGACCCAGCCCTCTGTGTCTGTAAGGATACAGAGCTAGTCCTTGCCATCGGAGAGGAGACAGAAGAGAGCTGGAAATTAGGAGATCTACACTTAGAGCTCAGTGAGAGGCTTCAGACAGAGACAGTTGTGGGAGCTGCAGGGAAGGACAGATCCTCTTGGGCCTGGGTAGTCAAGGAAGGCTTCTCAGAGGAGGCAGGTTGTAAGCCTTTAAGGATGGAGAAGATTTGAAGGTAAAGAGGGATGTGGTAGTACATCATGCCTGAGGGACTGAGAAAACTGGGAGAGCATAAGACAGGCAGAGGTACCTACCTGCCTTAGGGGGATCCCCCCAGGTAACTCAGAGAAGAGGGGAGTGGAAGGAGCCATGGTGGCAGCTCCCTGACCTCTATTCCCTTGGCCATGGGTTAGAGGAGTGGCCCTCAGGGTATGCAGAGCCCTGAAAACCTTACCCCTTTGGTCCCAGTTTATCGAATGCAGTTCCATCAGACCTTTGCCGAGATGAATCGACCATCCAATGAATGGAAGACAGTGTTGGGGGGAGTCTTCTTTTTCTTCGGCTTCACTGGACTCCTGATATGGTGGCAGCGGCTGTATGGTGAGTGGCTGGTTAGACAGGGACCCAGCCTGGAGAATGAGTTTTTACTTCTCCACACCTCCCCAGGCCCCCACAATTTCTGGGACCTTCTTTCGGGCCAGCAAGGAAGGTATAGTTATGGAGAGGTTTTGGTCAGTGTGTCTAAAGCCAGAAATGGAGTTGGGAAAGGGGTGTCTTTGAAAACAGGATCTATTCTTAGACATCAGAAGTATTTTACAAGGGCCTCAACCCATTCCCTTGCCCGTGCCCAGAAAGCAGTTAAATTCCCAGGGTTTAGAGGTGGGTGGATAAGTCACTGGTTCATAGTATTGATGGAAGAGTTCTTAGAACATAGAATGTCGAAACTGGAGAGGACTTTAGGAAGGAAGGGAAAGGGCATTTATTAAATGCCTCTGGTGCTATGTGCTGAATGAATATTGTTTCATTTGACCCTCACAAATTTGGCCTGAGGCTAAATTTGAACCTGGAGTCTTCCTGACTCCAGGCCCAGCACTCTGTCCACTGTGCCACCTAAATGCCGCCTTTTCAAATATAAGGACTCTTTTTTACTGTCCCAAAATGTCATGCATCCTCACATGATAGTAATCTTATTAATTCCACTGAAAAAATACATAAAAAAACCATAAAGATGAATAAAAATCAGTAGCATTTTCAATGAATTTGTATTTCGCTAAATACGTCAATTATAGACATTTGGAAAATAATTATGTCTGAAATATTCAGCCTACAGAAGGCATGTCCATTATTTTTGTATTTACAGACCTCCTGCAGTTAACTCCAATTACCACCAATGATCAGGAACCACTGCCTTTGAACATAGAATACCCACACTGGATAGAACCTTAGAACACAGATTGTTAGAGCTGGTAGATGTGAGAGTGCCCAGGTTTCTGAGCTCCCAGTCCAATGCCCTTTTCTTCTCATGGTAATAGGAGGGAAAGGAAAATATTCTGGAAACACGTGGCTGAACAGAGTGCAGAGAAAGGGGCAGGCAGATGTAGGGAAACCTGCCCTTCCCTGATTCTTATTTCTAACTCCATTTCTTAGAGAGCTCCTAGGTCATCTCCCATCTCAGCCAATACTGTGAGTATGGTTCTGAACCTAGGATGGCTGAGATAGGTGAGGCTTGGGTAAGGATGGTCCCTGAGCAACAGTACCCACCACTCCTCCCCTTTACAGTATTTCCAGAAAAGCCCATCACACTGTCTGAGGACTGGAAGTCAAAACAATTGCAGCGGGTACTGGACATGAAGGGAAATCCAATTCAAGGTTTGGCTTCCCGGTGGGACCATGCTCGGAAGGACTGGAAGAAGTAACTGTACAGCCTGAACTTTCCTGGAGGCTTATCCTTTCCAAGCCAACAGTCTGTCCCCACCCAACCCCATTTTTGGGCCAGCTCCCACCAAATGCTTCTCTTTATTCCCTTTGCTCCCCTTCCTTCCCCTCATTTCCTCTATCTGCATCTCTCTTCACGAAACCTTTTTCCCTCAATAAAGAAATATGAAACCTGGTACCTGGCCTTCTTAAGAGCATAGTTTATGGGAAATGAGATATATGGGCACTGAGGCAGAGAGAACCATCTTACCCTACCAGAAAGTCAGAGGGGTGATGGGGGAGGACATAGGAGAGAACAGATTGGTGGAGGGGGTATACAGTGGGATCACTATTTTGGGGTGGTGGGCAGGGGAAAGATGTGGAGAAAATTTATAACTCAAAATCTTGTGGAACTCAACGATGTAAGCCAAAAAATAAACAAAAGTTAAAAAAAAAAGAGTAGTTTAATTAATGGAGATGACACATAGGCAAGATAACCAAAGTGGCTGGATCTGAAGTTCCTGGAGAGAAAAAGAACTATAGAATTTTGGGGACTCGGTGACCTGGGACAAATTACTTCTCTTCGCTGTTTCCCCCTTTGTAAAATGAGGGTATTGGACTGACTGCAGAGTCTCTTAAGACTGTCAACTGTCCAGTGACGAGCAATCAATGGAAAATGGGATAAGATGGCATGAGGACAGGTTGATGGATGAAATATGTGGCATTTGCCTCAGTTCATTCTAGCAAGAGGGCCTGGTTGAGAAGTTCACCAGTTCTGAGTTAGGGACTTTTAGAGATCAAAAATCCAAACTTTTCATTTTTACAGACGAAGAAAGTGAGGCCCAGAGAGGTCAGGTGACTTGCTTAGTTAAGGTCACACAAGCAGCTAGTAGGAGAATCAGGATCCAATACCAGGTACTTTGGCTCTCCATTTCAGCACTCTTTTCACTATACCATACTATTTCAAGTTTGTGCAAAGGCAAGTGGTCTGAAGGACGGAGACTGGGGGCCAGTGGGTCTGGAGGTGACAGTTCCAGCAGTATCCACAAGAGGGCAGCTGAATCCTATCCCTTACACAGAAGTGTGGGTAGGGATTGGAGGTAAGGACTGAGTTAGGAGATAGGGATCAGGCCCAAAGTGGGGCGAGTCTCCCCTCAACTCCGGACACATTCCAGGCAAGAGAGAATGATGCTATGAAAGGCCCATCCCCACAGGCCTGGGAGTGAGATGGAAGGGGAAATGCTCGGTTCCCAGTGCCACTGTCTCCCCCCGACCCCCACCTCCTTTTTGGACTCCCCCATCACACAAGAAGCACTCGCTACCAGCAAATCAAACACAGTTTATTAGTTGAACTGCACTTCCACCATCACACAGACTACTTCAAAGAGCTGGGATATGGGAGAAGGGAGACCCCCTAGGCCTGGCTGGGGAGTGATCAGTCTCCCCTACCCCTAGGGGCACTAAAGAGGGAAGGTGGGGTCAAATGAGGGAGGGGGAACCATCTCCCCAAGCGTTCACCACACGGCAGCCCTGCAGAGCCTCACATAAATACAGACACGCTTAACAAAAATAGTATATCATCTTCACAAGGAATAAAAACTAATCTCAAATATATACAGCAAAGACAAGACTATGATACAGGGGCAAGGTGGTATGGGGAGGGTCAAAGGGTAGCGGTGGTGAGGAATTGGCTGATCCATCAACTGGGATAAGAAAAGCATTTTTAATGGTAGGGTGGTGCCACTTACACGACAGACTCAGACTCGTGAGAGAGGTCACAGGTTGGCAGGCTGTGGGAAGGGACAAACAGCCTGGCCTGGCTAAGCAGTGAACACCTCAAATATGAATTCTGAAAGCACAAGGAGGAAAGAACTTTGGGGTATGGCATGAGAGGAAAGTTAGTGTGGTAGAGTCAAATCTTTCTCAGAACCAACCTCCCTTCTCTCCCCTCCCCTTTTCTAGTTGCCAAGCAAACAGGTTCTCAGGATCTTAGAGATCACCTCATTGGACAGAAGAGGCTCACAGGACTGATTTGCTCAACATCACAGAGCTCCTTAGTGGTGAAGTTGAGAACTGGGCCAGGTCTTTTCAGCCCTAGATCCAGTACATACTCTACTAGAACATGCCACTTTAAATGAGAGTGGTCCTGAGAGCCCCTGTAAGCACCCTCAGGTGTTGCTGGGCATCCTGGGGGCCCCCTTCACCTTTGGGTCTGAGTTCCACCTGTTTATCTGGGCATTGGTTGAAAGTGATACAGGAGAGAGGCAGGTCCACATCCTCCTGGGATCTCTAAGAACTAAGATGACTAAGGAATACAGATGTAAACAGCTCTCAGCTGCTACTTTTCCCCGGGTCTCTCCTGCTTTCTCTTGATGGGTAGGAGCTAAATGGGGGGGGGGGAATGGGGGCGTGCTACTAAGCAGTTCTAGGACTCAGAAATGGTGTGGAACTGACACCCATCATTACCTTCCTTCTGCAAACCCACTAACTCCAGCAAAAAATATTGGTCCAACTGACCAGCCAAGACAGTCAAAGCCAGGGCAGGTCATTTTCCTGAGACACTTTGGGTCACCTGTATGAGTGGATGCCTAGGCTACTTCTAAAGGTGGCGGGTGGGGCATAGTTTGGAATTACCAGAAGGAGTAGTATGCTTGGAGAGGTGCCTGAGGCTGGCCAAACCTGGTGATCTGGAACCTGTGACAACTACAGGGTTACACAAGCAAGCCACCCACCCCCTGCTTCGAGCAGGAAGTTCTTAAGAGAAAATCTGTCCTTAGTAATAATGTAGAGGCCTGGATCTGAGAATATCTCTTCCTGGCCCTTCCCAACGCTAGGGACTGCAAGGGGAATAAAATTATCCATTCTCATAACACAAAAATAAAAATGAAGTTGATTTATTCTTTTTTTTTTCCTGGAAAATTCTATGGGTGTTTTTATAAGTTTTTTTGATCCTTCTTGATTTGGTCAGGTTGGGAGAAGGGCCCAGCTCTAGGAAGTCTGATGGAGGACAGAGGTCATTATTAGGCAGCCAGCACCCCAGTGTGGCAGAGGTTCAAGAATTTGCATGTTTTTGTTTTTTTCTTTTTGGAGGACTTAAGAGATTGAACAGAAAAAGGGCCCAAGGGTCTCAAACTGCATACTACTTGAAGGTGGGGAGGGGACTGGGACCATAGGAGAGGGCCTGGTTCAGCCCCAAGTGATAGACATCAGCTGCATGTAGTGGATTTCCTCTGCGTAAGGACAGTACAGGCCAAGGTGGGTTGGAGTGGGTGGATCAGAGAGGTTCCAAGGTAGATTCAGTGTATGGTCACTTCCGGCTGAAGAGGGACCCCAGCAGGACTACACCAGCCACTGTCATGCCAGTCAGCAGCCATCGGTTGAAGCGTTCCTGGCCCTTCCGGCTCTCTGCAGCTGCATCATTCCCATAAAGCTCCACAAAGGTGTCCTGTAGGAGAGAAAGGACTTGTTGGGGGCAGTTGAAACTAAGAGTCAACAGAAAACTAACCCAGACAAGAGCCCAAAGCACTACCTGGGAAAAAGCTGAAGACCAAGAACTTTCTTGCTACACAAACATAGGCTTTCTGGCCAGTCTTCAATAAGGTCCATTTGTGTTTCCCAATCCCAGCCCACAAAATTACCTATCACCAGTAGCAAAGTAAAGAAATGGCAACCAAGTTGTTCCTATATCAACAAATTGAGGGCAGGGTAAAGGACCAGCGGGCTGTTTTCTAAAGGTCAGGGAGGACATCACTCACTTACTAATCATGAGACACAGTGTGGAAACCTAAACAGAACACTGGACTGGGTAAACTGGGTTCTGCCATCTACTAAGTGTGACTCTGGGCAAGTCATTTAACCTCTGTGTTGGTATCCTCATTTCACTGGATGTTAGAACAAGAAGGTCTTTAAAATATGTTGGCACAAAGAACACAGAATACCAAAACTAGAGAGGAACTTTAGGACATGAAATAGAATGAGAGAGCTGGAGGGGACCCCAGAAGAGAAGGAATAGAGACAGGAGAATATCAGAAATGGAAGGGCTCACAGAACACACAGAATGTTAGTGCTGCTGAGGAGCTGAAACGGGACATCAGAGTTGAAAAGGACCCTAGAACACAAAACAGAAAATGTCTGAGTTAGAAAAGACCTTTGATATCATCTAGTCCAAACCCTTTATTTTACAGATGGGAAAACTTAAGTCCCAAACTGCTCAATGTCACAGTAAGGTAGAGGAGAACCCAGTCCACCAGTACTCATTTTACTCTTCTAAATGGCCTTTACCTTTAAAAATGGATAATAATCTAGTCCCACCTTCCCAGAAGATAGTTGTGAGGTAATAGATTGCACTCTGCTATATAAATGCAAGAATTCAAGGAGGCAAGGTATCAGGGATCTTAGACGGAGGAGCAAGAGAATGGAAGGGCTGCGCAGGCCAGGGAAATAGGGCTGGATATCCATGGGGGAAGTAGGAACTGTGCCCGGGAGAAGACAACTGTTTGCCCGTTCTGCTGATGGATGTACTCTCAATGAGGGAGGCTTGTGCAATGAGGTGGACGGCATACAATTAACCAGGTTTGGAGGCACAGTCATGACAGAGTATGGCTTGCTTTTGCTCCAAGGGGAAAAGCAGATTCTCACTACCAAACCCTATCCTAGTCAATGATACCAACCAACTTTGCCTTCTAGACCTTCTACCCTTTAACTCCTCCTCTAATAGAACTCCTCCAAACAGCCTGAACTCTAAGCACTTAATCAATTTATGCTAATCTACATTTGTATCTATCTGCCTCAGAAATTTATAAATGCATTTTCCCAAAGCTACTGGATGGCAGGGTCTTCTGACTCCAAACCTTAGGTACCTGATGACAGGGTCCATAACTTGGCTTCCCTCTTATCCCCACCATATATACTCATAGGATGACTGGATGTGAAGGAGTGGAAAGGATCTTAGAAATCACTTGAAAAAGAAAGAAATTGAGGCTTGGAGAGGGGACATGATTTGCCCAAGATCACACCAGGTAGAAAGTAGCAGAAGCAAAAACTGAACTCAAGTCTTCTGACTCCAAACCCAGTGTTTGGGCTCTCAGGTCTGGGCATCACATGGAGGCTTGGATTAGGAAACTAAGGTCCCTCCTAGTTTTCAGATTTAGATTTCAAGCTAAGAGGACATAGCAGACTGACTATCATGTCTAAGAATCTCTTTCCACAGGATCACAAATGTTAGAGGTGGAAGGGACTTTAGAAAAGCACCTGGTTTAATGCTATCTTATAAAGAAGGAAACTGAGGCTAACAAAGTGGAGGAGATTGTTCAAAGTCATACAGTGAATCAGTGGTGAAGCAACAACAAGATTCCGGGTCTCCTGATTCTCAGTCTCACTGACTCTTTAATATGGATCCTAGACCAGCAGGTATACTGAGCAGTTTGGGGCCAGGCTTCAAGTTCATCCATTGAGGCTGAGCCTACACTTGAGGGCTGGTTCATAAGCAACAAGCATTTAGGGAGCCCTTACTATATGCAGTGCCCTCTTTTTGGTGCTGTGAGATATACATTCCCTAATCAAAGCATTTATAAGGTACCTGGAGACACAGGATATACACGGAAAAAGCAACAGACCTGGAGTCAGAGGATCTGGGTTCAAAGCCTGGCTCTGCCAATTACAACCTATCTGCATAATCATTTAACCTCTCTGGGTCTCAGTTTCCTTCTCTGTGAAATGAGGATACTAAGATCCCTTCTAGCTCTTAAAGTCATTCATCGTAGTACAGTAGAAAGAACAGTGGGATGAAATCCTCACTCAGCCATGCAACCTTGGGCAAATGACTTAACTTCTCCAGGTGACAGTTTCACTATCTAAAAAAATAAAGGGGTAGAACTAGACAACCCCAAATGATCCCTTCCAGCTCTCAGTCTATGATCCTATGAATTCACAAGATCATGGCTGGCTGGTATTCAAGTAAGGCTTCAGAGAGGAGTAGGACTGGAGCTGAATTTTGAAGCTAAGGCAAGATTTAGATGAATGGATCCAGGGTGGGAGGAAATCTCAAGGTCATTGGTCAACAGACCAGAAGAACCAACCACAAAGGTGTGCCCACAATGGAATAGTGTATCTTTTGAAGCAGTAAGATTTCCATGACTATAAATGAGACAGATCCAATGGATTCCTTTTCCCTGGGAAAGACATCCATAGTTTTTCCTGATCTACAGGGAGTGAGGGATCCAAGGCAGAAGTCACATTATCTACTGAGAAACTCTAAGGGTCTCAACTCCAATGCTTCCCAGTTACAGGGAGGATCAAAAAAATCAGGTACAAATGGGCAGGAAGGATTACTGGATCAAAACCTAGTTATTTGATGGGGCAGAGGAGGCTACTCAATATCTCAGTGAGGCTATTTCCTAACCAGAGGAAGAGATGCCTAGGTTTCTGGCAGGGTCCTTTCCTAAAGAATTGAGCTGGGAACCACAGGGAATTTTAGGTCTTTGCTGGGGCCTAATGAGTAAACAAGCTCTTGTCCCCACAGAGACACAAAGCACATACTGTCCAGGAACAGTCACTCAAAGAGAGCAGAGAACAGTAGCTTTGATGCAACAACAAACAAAGCTCACATATTTTCCTCTCTCCTATCCTGCCCTCCTCCCCACTCCACCCCCACCCTTCAAGCTCTGGTGCATTCCTGTTCAGCTTCTGGGGAGGTGGATAACAGGAATTCGTTCCGGGTAAAATATGCCAGGTTCTCCCTGGAATTTGGATCCTGGGCATAGGTCTGTGCCCAGAAAGATGGGCTCTGTTTTTAAATGCAGCTGAGAGGCAGTGGGGTGTGGGTATATTTAGCTATTGGTTCATAACACCCTTGGAAACAACCACAGTCATTTTCTCTGCTGGCCCAGATAAACAAACAGGGCTGCCAGTCTGGAAAAGCAGAGATAAGCCCTGACCTGCCCCCTTCCCCCCCAGGCCTCCCTCATCACCAATAGCTTAGGTGTTATGTTATATTACAACTAGGCTTATGTTTGCGGGTGAGGCTTCTGAAAGTCAGAGGGGCAATGAGAATACTAAGGTTTCTAGGAAGCTCCTAGGGAGGAGGCCTTTGGCTTGGGCTAGGACAGAAGCAGGGCCACTGCTAGGCTAATGGTAATAGTTGCTATGGGGAAGTATGCAGGGCTTCTACCTCCCCTTAGCAACATAGTAATGGATGTCACCCTTTGCCAAAAGCCTTGAAGAAAGGTTACAGTCTCACAGAATGGTGGGGCTGGGAAAACTTTAGAACATGGAATGTTAAAACACCTAATGTTAGAGCTTCAAGGGATCTTTGAACATACAATGTGAGGACTGTTAAGAAACTCAGATCATCTAGCCTGACCCCTTCATTGGAAAGAAAAAGAAAAAAGAAGCTGAGAAGTGGCCTGTCTAGATCCCTAGCCAGAAGCAGAGCTTAGCCTTGAACCCCGCTCTTTGGGCTGCTCAGCTGATATCTACCTCAACCCTCTGCTTCCGCAAGACTGGTCCAATTTATGGATCCTCAATTCCTCCCTTTATGGCTTTTCTCACATCTTTCTTCCTCCTCTCTATTTAGCTCATCCTTGAAATCACACCCTCTTCAGGAAGTCTTTCATGGCTATGCCAGTTCACAGTCATCTCTTCCTCAGAATTGGCGTAGATTTGGCATAGACTCCTTACAACTGCCAGTGATACAGCTCTCTAGCTAGACTCTGATGCTCTTCGAGGCTTGTGTTTTGTTCCTTTATCTATTGCTAACATCACACGGCCAGTTCCTTCCCAACTAAACTCATAGTGTGTCTCCAACAGAGGATGGAGTGTGGTACTATACAGTGAAAAATGCAATTGACATGGAGACAGAGAACCTGGGTTCAAATTCTGATTCCAACATGTACTGGTTGTGTAATTCTAAACAAGTCACTTCAATTCTGAGCCTCAGTTTCTGCCACTGTAAAGGAGGATAGTAAAATTTGCACTATCTACACCTCACACGTGATTGTTTTGGTAAAGCATTTTGTAAACCTTCCAGTTCTACAGAAACATGAGTTAATCTTAACCTCTTCCGCAGGAAAAGAGTAATGCTCTTGGGTATGCAATGCCAATGAATAAGAGCTGCACTTGAGGGCCAGCTCCAGTAGCTAGGTAGGAATGTCAATGAGTGGACCAGTGTTCAACTATCCCAGCTTTGGCCCTGCACTGGAGCTGCTTCCTGAATGATTTTCTATTTTTCAAGGTCCAGATGAAGGTCCATTTCTTCTGTGAAGCTTTCCCTAACCACCCAAGCCCAACATCAACCATACCTCTTTCAGCCTCTTATAGCCCTGCAGACACAGAAGCCCAAGAAATAATCTGAACTTCAAAAGAATTTGTGTCTTTATCCTCCTGTCTTCCTAACCAATCTATAAACCGCATCCTGTACCCTGAATGTATTTCATATAGGTCTGAACACAGGACCAGGCACACAGGTTAGATATGAACCAGCCACTTGGTAAAATGTCCTTAAACTAGATAAAGGTAGGAAGATCAAGTGACAGATTCAAGACCACAGTAAATAGAAAAGTAGGGAGGAAGGAAGGGTTGTTGTTGTTCAGTCATGTGATCTTGTGGACCATACTGTCCATGGAGTTTTTTTGGGCAAAGACCCTGGAGTGGTTTGCCATTTCTTTCTCCAATGGATTAAGGCAAACAAAAGTTAAGTGACTTGCCAAGAGTAACCCAGATAGTAAGTGTCTGAGTCCGTGTTTGAACTCAAGTCTTTCTGACTCCAGGCCCAGTGCTCTATCCACTGTGTCACCTAGCTGCCTCTTAGCAGGAAGGGTAGAGGTGATCAATAGCTAGATTTCAAAGTGGTTGTAGGATCTAGAGCAGCAGAACTTAAGAGACTACTACCAAACCCAGCCCTTCCATTGTACAGATGAGGCCCAGGAAAAAGGACTTGCCCACAGTCATTCAGGTGCTAAGCTCTTCTCTTCCTCCTTGCTTCCCTCTCTCCCCACTTTTACAGTACACATTTACGTAACTTTACAGAGTGCCATACATATGTACATGCATGCATACATGCATGTGTGCCAATCCTCAAACGCCCTGTCATGTAGAGGTATAAAGATTATCTCTATTTTAGAAATGAGAAAACAGGCTCAGAGAAAAGCAGTTTACTCCAAGTCACCCAACAAGTGAGTGGCCACGTCAGAAATCCAACTCAAATCTCATCTCCAGTCCAGGGCACTTGGTAGCAACACTGAGTCTGGGACTTTTTTTACCTGACCCAACAGCTGCTTTGTTAGTGGGGATGGTGAAAAGCAAACAACTTATCGGGTAGGCCTCATGATCTGTTCCATGTGGTGTGTTCTCCTGGTATAAAGGCTCAAAGTAAAGGCAAGCTGGTGATAGTGGGAACAAAGTTGACTGACTAAACCTCAGCAGGCAGGGTGAGAATGGATGACATAGAAAAATACACAATACAGGAATGAAGACGAAAAATAAAACACTCCCTTCTCCAAGTCACCATTAGGGAACAAACTCCCTTACCAAACCCAACCTGCCCTTCCTCTTGGGTGGTTCCAGAGGGGGCTGGGTCCACTGCTTCCTTCCAGGCTATTTTGGGAAGAGGTAGTCTGGGAAGAGGAACAGTATGGGGAAGGTGGGGGGCAAGCAGAAAGCTCCCCCACACCCTTCTAATCTTAAGTCCAACATGAAGGCTGTGTCACTCACTGAGTCATTTCCCCTCTCTGTGTTTCAGTTTCTCCTTTGAACAAAGGAACGATAACATCCTTTGGATTTAAGAATGAGACTATGTTAGGAGAGTCTTGGGAGACAGCAGGAAGAGAGTGAAAATGGGAGAAACTGAGTGTCTATTTAACACTTCTAGCAAATGAAAAGGTCAGGGATTTCACCAATTGACTCACTGATTCAAGAGCTGCTGGAAAGAACCCTAGACACCACTTAATTCAATATGCTTTACAAATGAGAACATGGGAGCTGAGAGAGAAGACGGGACCTACCTGATGTCACACAGCTAGTAAGAAACAGAACTGGTACTCTGATCCTGGTTGGTAAAAGCCCAAGTTCAGGGCATTTCCCACTACACACATATCTTTGAGTCTCCTTATTTCCTCTTTCTTCAAGTGAATACACCAAGTTTCATATCCTAGCAGGACTAGAAGTTTGGGGGGTTTTTTGGAGGTGGAGAGGAGAGGGGTTAGAGAGGAGAGCTTTTCTCCAGAGAACTGTTATGGACTTGAGGATAAAAAAATGAGAGACTTTGGGGAAAGGGTTCACAGAGGTTACTATGGAAAGTAGGGCAAACTGTGCCTGGGGAACACACATAGGTGGGTTTCTTGGTATTAGAAAGTAATGAGACAGGTGTCCTTCATGGCTATCTTTCCCCAGCTCTGAGGTTAGCAGTTACCCTCCCTTCCCCCTACCTCAACCCAATTAATTCTGAGAAGCCACCCACACTTGGCATTCTCATTTCTTGGAAAAGGAAATGGGGGAGGGGAGAGGGAAGAGAAGATAAAGAGCTATCAGACACTACAGTGTTCCAAATCTGCTACAGGTCCTCAAGAAGGCTAGCTTGACAGTCTTAGGGTCTGACTCCTACTCATTCCAGGCCCACATTTGCCACTGTCCAACTCAATGGAATTAAAAAAGGGCACCCAGGCTGGGGAGACATAGGTCAAGCAAGTTATGATGACACAATAAGAGGGACTGCCCGGATGGATGATAAGAAAGCTTTCCTCTCTGGGCTTGTTTCTTCATCTGTACAATGAAGTAGCTGGATTAGACAACCTCTAAGGCCACTCCCAGCTGAGGCATTTTAGGTTCTAAGAACAAAGTGATCTGCATTAAAGTAAGAATTACTTTTTCTTTCTTGGGTTGGCTCTATGGGGTAGACAAGTGCTCATCCTTATTAGTACTTAACAGGCAGGATGTAGTAGGATAAGCACTGGATTTAGAGGCAGAGGATCCGAGTTCAAATTCTGGCTCCACTACTTATTGCTTGTCTGACACTGGACAAGTAATAATTGTTCCTTCTGGAGGGTCAACTATAAAATGAGGGATTTTAATGAGATTATATCTAAGATTCATTCTAGCTCTAAATCCTATGATCCTATCAATTTACTACCTTAGTTTCTCATGTATCTTGTTCCCCTAATTTGAGAAGGACTTGGTCTTAAGCATATTTCCCACAATCAAAAGACCTGCTCTTTCTCTCTTCCTCAGTCCTATATTTCACCAAACTACCTTGCCAACTGGGGAAAGGCAGGAAGCCCAGAGACACTATAAGCCCATGTTTTATCCTCTAAGCAAGATTTCTAGAGACCTAGAAGGTAAAAGGAGGAAAAAATGGTATTTTCTCACCTCCCTTTCTAGGCATCTCTCACTCCTGGGGTCTTCTTACATTGGTCCACCCAGGGGTCCATGGGCAATCAAAGCGATTCTCTGGTTGACCAGGACAAACTCTGTGCTATTGCCTCCCCCTGGTTTAACCTTTTCCCAATTCCTGCTCCGACTTTTCTTTCCTTACCCCCATTCTCATCATGGCTGATTTTCACTGTGACAAGGTAAAAAAGAGTCAGAGCTGGTATGACCTTGAACCAGAACTCTTTAGACCTCAATTTCCTCATCCCTACAATAAGTGGATTACAACAAAAGATCTCCAAGGTACCTCCCCTTCCAGTTCTAAAATCTATAATCTCTGGTTCTGAGTTCTAGTTCCAGATCTATGATTCGCCAACTCCCTGTGTAACTTTGGGCAAGCTGCCTCCCTTTTCTGGGTCTCAGTTTCCTTCTTTGCAAAATGAAGGGGGCAGACGAGGATTTTTCAGCTCCAATAGTCTAAAATTTTGTTTAAAGTGTTTCAGACTAAGGTGTGAATGATTAATAAATGGCCTAAACCTTCCCAAAGGCTCTTTATAATCCCAAAATAAAATAAGATTCATTAAATTAGTGGAATGTATGGGAGAATATATTTTTCCTGGTTTTTTGTTCTGCTTTCTCCCCACTCCCAAGCCAAATGAATGATGTCATATACTTGGCAAACCCTCCCCCTACCCTACAAAGCTTTGTTCACTATAATCATTTAATATTAGAGTTGCAAGGGACTTTAAGAGAGATAGCACAGAATAATGAGAAACCAGGTGGTCTGGTGGAAAGAGCATTGAATCCGGGATCAGAAAGTTGGAGTCTAAGTTAGAAATTCTAGCTTTGATACTTATGAGATGTGCTGCTTTGGACAAATCACACAGTCTCCCTGGGTCATTTCCTCATTTATAAAATGCTGGTTTGGGACCAGATGGTTTCTAAAAGTTCCTTCTGACTCCATCCTAGTATTCTCTGAGATTCACTAGTGTCTAGTCTAATCCCTCCCTTCACAGATCAGTGAATTTGAGGCTCAGAGTTGAAGTGACTAGTAAGTGGCAAAGAAGGGCTCAGAATGCAGGTCCCTGGACTCCCTGTTCTAGAAACTACAAGTACTACTTTCTGGAGGCTGATGTGGGCCGTGGGAAATTGCACTTCTCTACACAGGCTGTACACGAGGCTCCCCAGGGTGCTCTGGACAGCCGCCTGGCCTGCCTGTGTCACTGAGACCTTTTTGCCCCAGCACTAGCTCAGACTAGCCCAGGCAAGTCCGGATATTTTCAGGAACCTTTATCTGATAGGAAATGTTTGGAATTCCTGAGCTGATGGCAACAGCCCTAGACCCCCCAGATACCAGCAAATCTCTGTAGTATCCCTTTCTCCCCAACCCCCAGAACTCCTCTTGCCAAACAAACAAAAAACTCCTCAAAATTAGGGGGGCCTTGAGAGAGGCTCAAAGTATTGCATATCCTACATTCCAGCCTGCCAACCTTCTGAACCCTTCCCCTATGGTCAGTCTCTCTCCCCTGAAGATGCAAAAACCAAGATGACTAAGATAAAGTGCTTGTGTAATCAGTACCCTGAAGCCAACTAGAGTGAGGTTCACAGTTTACAGACCATCAGCAAAAAAACAACTTGTAGATGGTTTTCCAAGGCTATCTCAGAGGCTATCTCAGAAGCTCTGTGGTCATGCATGGTGTCACACTCCCTTAGTCCCACTGTACCCTATGGGTTGTTACAAAAATGAGAGATCAATTTGGATTTACAGATGAGGAAGCTGAGGCACAAAACTCTTCAGGATCTGGGGGAAATCAAGGAAGGCTTCCTGACAAGGAGGAGATCTGAATTAGGCCTAAAAGCATAGTCTTAGTGGAAAAATACTAGGTCATAAGATTTGGACTAACTTTGATAGACTTGGCTCTTCTCAGCAATGCAAGGTTCTAAGACAACTCCAAAAGGCTCATGATGGAAAATGCTGTCCACATGCAGAGAAAGAATTAGAGTCTGAATGCAGATTGAAACACACTATTTACTCTCTCTCCTTTTGTTTTGTTCCTTCTTTCTCCTGGTTCACCTCATTGGTTCTAATTCTTCTTTGCAAGATGACTAATGTAAAAATTTATGAATGTATATGAAGAGCCTATATCAGATTGCATGCCATGCTGGGGAGCAGAGGGAGGCAGAGAAAATTTAAAACTCAAAAGCTTGAAGAGCTGAATGTTGAAAACTAAAAATAAATAAATTAATTAAAAATGTAAAAAAGTTTGTAGAATTGAAAATAGGGATCATAACAGTGAGGTAGGAAAAATACTTAAACTAGAAACCAAGAAAACCTGTCTTTAGCCTCAGTTCTGCTATCAGACTCTCTACTAGCTAACTTTGTAAGCCTGAGTAAGTCATTTCTCTCTGCATCTACATTTCCTCCTTGGCAATAAATAGATAAATAAAAATTTAAAAAAGAAAGAAGGGATTAAGAGTAGCTCATCTCTAAAGTATATTCTTTTTGTTTTGTTTTGCTTTTTTTTGGAGGGGGAAGGTAGGGCAATTGGGGTTAAGTGATTGCCCAAGGTCACACGGATAGTTTTTTGTGTTAAGTGCCTGAGCACAGATTTGAATTTAAATCTCCTGACTCCAGGGCCAGTGCTCTATTCACTGCTCTACCTAGCCGCCCCTCTAAAGTATATTCTAACCTTAATGATTTATGACTGGATGACAGTGATGGTGGAGAGGAACCAGTGATTTCTAATTTCCAGTCAAATATGGAATCTACAAGCCCCAGATACTTACCTCTTCTTTAAGTTGCACATAGAAAATACTGACTTCCCATATGTCCAAAGAAGGTGGTAAAATTTGAGTCAGACTATGAAAGTGAGAAGTTGATGGCAACACAGCAGCAAGTGATGCTCTATTGTCTTGCCTAGACCGGAAATACAGAGCTACTCATAGGCCCAATTTTGCTGGGATGGCAAAGGAGCTCGGACCTGCTCTATTTCTGAACTGGATTGGTTTTGCCCTTCCTTAAGCTACCAGATGGCTTCCAATGCCAGGGGTTCACCACATTAATGCTGAACTTAGTACAGACACCTATCAGTTTAACCCAATGCTGCTCAGCACTCCAAAACTCAAGAAATTGGCCAGTAGTCCCAGCAGTAGTTATATATTATATCTTCACCCACCAAGCCCTTCATGCCTCTTGTGTGGACTAATGTAATAGCTTACAAACTGACCTCCCTGAACCCAGTGTCTCTCTTCTCCAACCCATCATCCTTACAGCTACCCAACTGATTATTCCTAAAGCATACATCCAACCACACCACTCCCTGTACATACCATGCCCAAGGACAGCAATGTACCCCTTCCACTGCACATAGAATTCTCACATCATTCAAGGATCTACTTGGGTGCCGCTTCCTACAGAAAGCCTATCTTGAACCCCTCCAGTAGACAATCACAGTACCTCCTCTCTACAAATTATCTGATATTTAATTGTTTGTGCATGTCATTTCTCCCTTGATGGAATATAAATTCCCTGAGAGCAATTATTATTTCTCTTTGCCAGTGTTAGATTAACAAATGCTAGTTGAATGAATTGTGTGGATGTTTTCATATTCTCTATTCTACAGTGTTTTCTGGCTCTGACACTCTTAGGTCCAACATTCTATGGAGCTGAGGGTACAGTTAACACAATAGGTGACAAATGCAGGTAATTCTCAGTGCACATGGAGGTGGTGACTTTCACTCGGTTCCCACATTCTACCTGCCTTTTTCCAAGGTGTTCAGATCAACTCTAAGGTAAGTCACTAATTAATTATCTTTCTCAGAAAGCAAACAATGAGGATAAGTCTATTAGCTATCCTTTCAGGGATAGGAATTAGCCCTTAGCTGGGTCTGTCTATGGCAGCAGTTCTCAATCTGTGGGTCACGACCCCTTTGGGGGTCTTTTCACAGTGGTTGCCTAAGGCCATTGGAAAACACATATTTCAGATGGTCTTAGGAACTGAGACACTGCTCTTCTATCTGTCTCCAGGTGAGTCTGCCCACATGCAGATACACCTACATACTAGTATTAAAGGGTCGGGCATTAGGAAGGTTGAGAACCACTGGTCTATGGAGTCACAGGAAGGATTATGCAAGCTGCACTGCTTGGCTTTCTGACATTTCCTCACAGCCCCAGCAAACTATGGACTGTACAACAGCACAATTCCTGTTAGCTTTATGATGGCAAAAAAAAAACCAAACTTAACAGCTATGCTTCAAAGTCACCAATGAGAAAAGAAAGGAACTAGCAGGCAAGGGGAGAGCAAAGATTCATCTAAGACATGGCTGACCCCTTTGATGGTTCTCCACCACAGGGCTCACAAACTCCTACATGGGTTTACCCTGATAGCAAAATTTAAAGGCTGGAAAGTCTTTAAAAATAACCTAATAATAACTCTTTTGACTCTCTCTACATATACATTTTCTCCTTTAACCTGATTCATAAGAAACAAAAGAACAGAACTCTCCTGTTGGGGATATCTGGGCTAGGTGGCAAGGAGCCTAGGGGGCTGAAAATGCCCTCCTCCAAGCTAGGCAAGGAGCCAGGGGCATCACCAGCAAGAACAAAAGCCTTCCGAATTAGTACACCAGGACTACCAAGTCCTATGGGGCTCCTGTTGTGGGGACGGGCATGCACAAACCTGCAGGTTTAAGTCCTGGGAGGCCAGACAGCTGAGAGCAGAAATGAAAACAGGTTGGTCCCAAAGGAAACCATCTTCCATCCCATAAACACCAGATAGTTGTAGAGGGGTGGGGGTGGGCGGGACATTAGGTTTGGCCCAGAAGAGGTAAGGAGGAATGGAGGAAGTCTACAGGGAGAGGGGCCAGCCCTACATAAGGATTTCCTGTCTATCTGCCACTGAGCGAAGCAGTGTCCAGGAATCCTCCTGGTTTCTCCCAGTTCACTCAGATGGCTCTGACTACAGTTGAGAGGCAAGGCTACCTTTGCAGCTATAGGTATATTGGTGCAAGTTACCAACTGCAAGCAAAGAAGCCTAAAAATACCACCTTCAACAGAAGTCCAGACATTCCAGAAGGTCTCTTGTACATTTCTGTCCCCATGACGGAGAAATCAGATTCTTGCCTATTCCTGATATGATCTGCCTGCTTGACCCTTTCTTTGGTTGCTTAGTACAAAGGCAGTATCTCTCATGGGTTTTAACCCATGTTGCTGCAGGTGTGGAGGGTTATTAAGCTGGAGTAGTTATAACTGTCATGCCCACAATGGATGACTTCAAACCCCATGGCTGACTGCTTACAAAGGTAAATATCAGGGATTTCAGTTTCCTTTTCCTCAGTTCCTCAGCCCCCAGGGAGGGTTGGGGTATCTAACAGTCTTAGAACAAATGTAGTAGGAAAGAAGCTGAGCTAAGCTCCCACCTGGGGGAAGGGGTAGAGCAGGTAACTGAATGACCAACCTGGGACCAACTCTAGCAACCTTCTATTTTTTCCTTGCTTTAGGGGACTCCCTCATTAAAGAGGTCCACTGACTGGGGAATGGCTAAACAGGTTACAGTACAAGGGGGAAGGGAAAAGATACTTATGCAGCACCTACTAGCTGCCAGGAACTGTGCAAAGTGCTTTATAAATATTATCTTATTTGATACTCACAACAACCCTGGGAGGTAGGTGCTTTTATTATCCTCTTTTTGCAGTTGAGGAATCTGAGGCAAACTGAGGTTAAGTGACTTGCCCAGGGTCACAGATCTAGTAGTAAGCCTGTTTTGAATGCAGGTCTTCCTGACTTCAGGCCCAGAGCTCTATCTGCTGCACCATCAGCTACCTCGAAGTAAAGGAATGTAAAGGAATATTACTATAAGAAACAGTGAATATGATGAACACAGAAGAGGAAATCTGATATGAACTTATGCAAAATGAAGTAAGCAAAACCAGAAAGACGATTTATACATAAATGGAAAGAACAACAAGAGTGTCAAAAATGAGTGCTGTGAAATTATCATAATCAAGTATGTCTCCAAAGAAGGGGTGCGAGAAGTGCCCTCTTTTCAAAGGTGAGGAACTACGGGTGTGCAACAGGACAAATAAGGTCAGACTTTTACAGACTGCTGGGGGGAGCCAGGGGTTATCGAGGCAGGGACTCTTCAAGCCCACAGATCACACTGTGAGAACTAATTCCTATAGCACATGTACACAAGACAGAAGGAAGGGCAGGTAATAGGGTCAATACAACAACGGGCAGCCTTGGAAGAACCGAGTCAGGTTTAGAACTGCTGACAATGAGCTGAGCCAGGATGGCAAAGAAAGCCAATGGGGGGGAAAGAGCGAGTGAGTGAGCGAGCATGAGTGTGTGTGCGTGTGTGTGTGTCTATGCGTGTGTGTCTCTGTGTGTGCGTGTGTGTGTGTCTGTGCGTGTGTGTCTCTGTGTGTGCGCGCGTGTGTGTGTGTGCGCGCGTGCGTGTGTGTGTCTGCGTGTGTGTGCGTGCGTGCATGCGTGTGCGTACATGGGGGAAAAGTGGGTAGGACAGAACACCATCTTGGGGGAAGGGAGAGAATGGAATGAAAGTAGCAGATAATAGAGAGAAGGTATAACTACTCAACTCATTTTGCTTCTTATTTCCTTTACTAAGAATAATCACTGAACTGGAGAAAGGAAAAAACAAAAATGGCTAACAGTGTTGAAAACCAAAATTATGTTGGGAGAACAAATACAGTCCCAGTTTTCAAAAATGGGAAAAGAATGGAATCTATAAAACTACAGACTGATGAGTTGGACTTTGCTTCTGGGTAAAATTATAAAGCATATTATTAAAGAGGTGGCTGGCATATAAAAAGGAAGTGATCACAGAAAGTAAGAAAAAGCTTCATCAAGAACAGCTTAGGCCAGAGTAGCTGCATTTCCTTTTCGACCAGATTATCAGACTAATAAATTAGTGAAATGATATAGAAATCTTTACTTAAATTTTAGCAGAGCATTTGAAAAAAAAAGCACAAAATATCACTGGAGAAAAGACAGAGACTGGGACTAGAAAACAGTAAAGCGGATTCAGAGCTGTTTGAATGGGGAAATGAGGGAGGAAGAGTCATTTACCCAGTCATAAATGTTATCTTGGGAGGGAGCAATTAAGTGCAAGGCTCCGGGGCAGCCTGGGCTGAACACAGTTGGGCATTTTTATCAATGACCCGCACAGAGATTACATGTCTATCAAATTTGCAAATGACTCAAAACTGTAGATAAGTCACCTTGTTTTTACAAAAATGGCTATAACTAGGAATTTCAGCAACTTGAGAAAATTTCTGTGAAGCAGAGTGAAGAGGAGATCAAGGAAATGGTAGGCCAGGCTGTTCAAAAGAAGAGACTGGGGTACAGAAGACAACTGAGAACCAGGTGCTAAATTTATTATGAAGGGAGGAGAGTAACCACAAGTCCACAGATCAGAGCAATAAGGATATGACTAGGCTAGAGTACACTTTAAAAGAGGTGGTTACTGAATGACAGTGGCACAGATAGGGTATGAAAGTAGCAGTGGGAAACAGGGAGTATGCCAACTTCTCCTCCTGGCCTTGGGCTTCAGGGGGTAAGAGAGAAGGAGAAGCCAACTTTGGAAATGATGCCAAGAAAAGTGGTATCTTCAGAAGCCCCAGCTTCAGTGAGCACCAAAAGATGAAAGGAATGTGAGAGGAAGTGATCTAGTATCCAATGATAATAGAGGTTTCCAAATGGCACAATGGAAAGGGAGAAAAGAATGGATTAAAGCTAAGTTTACTTTATACATATTCACCAGTGCATTGTAAGGGAAGAGGTTGTGCAGCAGCAGCTGGTGTTCATTGCCTTTTCTGATAATCCCTGGCATTCCTCATTCAGACCAGGTGGCATGTCAGGGGCAATCCTGGGGGATGGTAGCCTGGGGGCCAGGTGAGGAAGCAGGACAGTAAGAATTCTCTGTGCTGTAGGATGGAGTGCAGTGGAGGGAGGAAGTATATTCAACAGATGTCACCATGTGGGACAAAATCCTGGTTGTACTGTTCTGGCTCTGTCCAAAAATTATCTTGCCAAGCTAGAACTGGGCCAAATTTAATGAGATGAAATTTAATGTAGACAAATGCAAGTAATAAATATAGATTGAGTGAATCTCGGAGGAGTGGTTACTGAATGATGGTGATAGAGGAAGAGCCTGGAAATGGCATTTCATCTTAAAAAGATGAGGGTTTAGTAGTTTAGTTCAGTATGAGTCAACAGTGCACTGAGAGGTATGATATTTAGGCCCAGAATGGGACTGTCCTGTATGCTGTGCTGGTCAGACCTCATCTAGAATACTGTATTCAGTGCAGGGCATTGCATTTTGAGAAAGATCTTTTAAGTTTAGGAGTATTAAAAAAAGAACAATGGGATGGGAAAGAACCTTGAAATTCTGCCTTATGAGGATGGTCAAAGGACTTAAGGGCATTTAGAGGGTGATTGGCATCTTCAAGTACCTGAAAGGCTATCATATAAGAGATATGTGGCTTGTTTGGTTAGGCCCTGGAGTACAGAACTAGAAACAATGGGTAAAAGCTGCAGAAAAGTTTTCTGTGAGGAAAAACTTCCTAAGGATCAGAGCTATCCCAAAGCAGAATGGGCTGCTTTAGAAGCAAGTGGGTTCCCATTCACTAGAGATCTTCAAGGGAAGGCTGAACTTGTCAGGAATGCAACAGACATGATTCTTGTGCAGGCACAGGTTGCAACACTGTGGCCTGTGATCCCATTCAACTCAGATTCTCAGCTCTGTAGAAAAGGTGCTCCAGACAGCAAACCTATAGTAGGTACATATAAGAAGTGCTCTGAGTACTTCTACATTTACACTTCCACCAGTTGGTTCACTTGCCAGGTAAAGGATGAAGCTTCCTAACCTCTCTAGGATACTCATTCCATGGAGTTCCCTCCCAGCATTCTCCCTGGCTTCCTACAGTTCTACTTATACCAGGTGCCTTGCTTGCACTTGCCCCTGAATGGATACTCCCCACCCCCTTTCCAGCTCAAGGTCAACCTCCATAGGTGATAACAACATCACCTCATTCCTCAATAATTTAGAAATAAGACCCGATCACGTACTGCATTCCATGATTCCAAACCCCACTGTCACTGTCCAAAACCAATTCTGTCCCCCATTGTCCAATCTCTTATTCTCATCTCCTACAATTTCAACTTCCCTCCACACTGTCTCACTCTAAAGCTGCCCGCTCCTTCCCCTCTGCACTCAGCTATGCTTTACCTATGCCTGCTCCACAGGTAAAGGAACTCTCTTGCATCTTGAACTTCGACCTCTCTCACTGTTTCATCTTCTTCCATTCACTGAGACCTGGCTCCCTCCTGATGGATGACATAGCTTTCCTGATAACAGCTCTGGAGCTGGTTGCTTTTATACCCACTCTTCCCCATATTTAATCCTGGAGGAGGAATCGAAATTCTCCTTGCTTTCCGCTGCCACGTCCAGGCTCTCTCTCTATCACCATCACTCAGTAACCACTCCTCCTCTGAGATTCATTCAATCTATATTTATTACCCAATCAAGACTGACCTTTCAGTCACTCCCTTTCCTTCTTCAATGAGTTTACTATGTGGCTCATAAGCTTTCTCTCCTTTCCAACTCCTGCCTTTACACTAGAGGTCTTTAACGATACTCCTTCAAATCTCTTCACCCCCTAATTCTTCAACTTATTCATTTAGCAGCAACCTCTGTGAGGAGGAGTAGGAGCTGCCCCACTAGGGACACAGCTGCAACTGAACAGCTGGGCAACACACTTGTCTGTCTGTCTGTCTCTCTTTTGATCCCAGAATCCTCCATCTCTTAGGGTTTACAGGCTAGATTTCTTTCTTAAGGACCATGCCTTAAACCCAAATCACTCAGGCCTTCACTGACGGGCCAACAACAGGTCCCAGGCCAAGCCCCACTTGGCCGGTCACTGCTGGGCCTGACTGGCTCAGAGTAAATGTGAATAGCAATTGTCTCTGCTTTGGCCAGAGGTCCAGAAGGGTCTGCCCTCCCAGACTGATTTTCCCTTTTTTATGAGGTATAAGAGGCCTTTCTCTGCCTCATGTATTATCCATCTAAATCAAGGACTGGGCACTGCCACCGTTAGACCTTAGCTTAAAAAGGCCAAGGTCTCCCACCGCCTCTGGGCCCAGACGGCTCCCCAAGATGACGTGAGGCTGTGACCCTGCACAGCGCTACCTCACTGAAATCCAACTCATCTGCATGGCATGGTCCTCTTTGAGAATGAAGGACAAACAACTCCTCCTCCCATAATAAGGCACCTAGGTGGCACAGTGGATAGAGTGCCATGCCTGCAGTCAGGAAGATTCCTCTTCATAAGTTCAAATCTGGTCTCAGACACTTACTAGCTGTGCGACCCTGGGCAAGTCACTTACCCTGTTTGCCTCAGTTTCCTCATCTGTAAAATGAGTTGGAAAAGGAAATGACAATCCATTCCAGTATCTCTGCCAAAAGAAAACCTCAAATGGGGTCATGGAAAAGTAGGACATGACTAAAAATGACTCAACAACAACTCCTCCACGCCACCTCAGCTACACATGAGCGAGGACCATACCCTTGATTTTGCCATCACCCACAAGCGTTCCCCTTCCAAGTTCACAAATCCTGAAAATTTCTTTCTAATCACAAACTTGTCATTCCACCTTTCCCTCTGCCTTGCAAGCAACCCTTAACCCTGTTATCAGTCCTCACCAGGCCTTCCAATCTTTTCAGCCCTCCGTTCCTTCCCTGGCACTAGCTATACTCTCCTCCTTTCCCCATCCTGACCCCTTGGCGAACCAGTTCAGCTCTAGAATGTTCTCTTCTCCGGTCCCTTGTCCCTTATCCTACTGCCAATCTTGCCCTTCCAAGCCTCAGCTTTGGATTACTCCCACCATCTGCTGCCTTCACTCCTTAACAACATGCTACTGAATGGAGCTACAGAAAATCATGAAAATCACTGGGTTCACCACAAATTACATAATCTCACCTTGGATCCTCACCACGGCAAGGCAATCCTTTTACATATTCCTGACTGATCCACCCATCATAGGTTTCCAAACCTTTCCATCCCTCCCCAAATTGCCTATGGCTCCCCTCCTCTCATCCAACTCAGAACACCTTCCCTCATATTCAACTTGAAAAAAAAAATGAAGCTATTTGCAGAAAGTTCCCTCTTCTCTCAACTCACATCACTCAGACGCCTCTGCCATTATCTCTTCCTTTACCCCATCTCACATGAAGAAGTGGCCCTTCCCCTGTCTTCTCTAGCAGATTGCCCTATTATTCCCTATTCCCTCACCAATTCTCAGTCTCTCCCTGGTAGCTGCTTTCCAGATACCAACAAAAAGCCCATGTCTCTCCATCCTCCAAAAACCCACACTTGATTCCAGCTATCCCACTAATTATTGCCCCATATCTCTCCTTCCTTCTCCTGGACAAGACTGACAACTGGTGCCTTCATCTCCTTTCCGCTCATCCTCATCCTTCTTGACCTCTCCTCTCCAGGTTTTGTCCAGATTCTCCTCCTTTTCTCAATGTTCTTCCTCAATCTTCTTTGCTGGATCTTCATTCTGTTCACACCAGATAACCATGCGTGTCTCCCCTAAGGCTCTGTCTTGAGTATCTTCTCTTCTTTACACTATTTTGCTTGGTGATCTCATCAGTTCCCAGGGATTCAATAATCATCTCTATGTAGATGATTTTCAGATCTACTCATCTGGCTCTAACTTCTCTCCAGATCTCTGGTCTCACATCTCCAACTACTATTGGGTTATCTCGAACTAGATGTCCCATACACATCTCAAACTCCAAAACTAAACTCCTTATTGCTTCCTTAAGTCCCCTCCTCCCCCAAATGTTCCTATTACTGTAGAGGGCACCACAATTCTCTTTGTCATCCAAGATCTCAACCTAGGTATTATCCTCACTCTCACATTCCATATCCAATCTGTTGCCAAGGTCTGTTGTTTCTACCTTCAAAATTCCTCTCACACATTCTCCCTTCTCTTCTCCAACGCTACCACCACTCTAGTGCAGGCCCTCATCAACCCATACCTGGATTATTGCAATAGTCTGCTGCTTAGTCTCTCTTCTTTAAGTCTCACCCCATTCCAATCCATCTTCCATTCAGCTGGCAAGCTGATTTTCTTAAAGCATGGATCTGATCACATCACCCTTTACTGAATAAACTCCAGTGGCTCCCTATTACCGCTGGGATCAAATATAAAATTTTGTTTGGATTTTTAAGTCCTTATATTTTTCTAGTCTTTTTACACTGTACTTTTCTCCACATCATCTTCTATATGGTATAATTGTCCTCGCTTTTCCTCACACATAATAGACCATCTCCAACTCCGAACATTTTTTACTGGTTATCTCCTGGAACTTTCCACAGGAACTTTTCTTCAACTGTCTCTTGGCTTCCTTCAAGTCCCAGATAAAACTCTGCTCTCTGGTCTCCCTTAATTCTAGTGCCCTCTCTCTGTGATTAGCTATTTGTCTGGTATATATCTTATTTGTGTAATCATTTGCTGTCTCTCCCATCAGATTCCTTGAAAACAGGGTTTTTTTTTTTTAGTCTTTCTTTGTATCCTCAAAACTTAGCATAGTGCCTGGCTTCAGCTGAGTTGCCATGGTAACTTTATAGTTGAAGTTGTTACCCATCACCCAAGAAATTGAGTCTAAACTCCTTGGCCAGTGCTCCAAGATCTTATAAACACTTGTGGACTTCTCTCTCACCTCTCCCCTGAACGTCCTCTATATTCTGGTCAAATGAATTACTCAGTGTCTTCCAATATGCATGAATTTTCTTCCCTCCTTGCCTTTGCTCATGCTATCTTTTCCACACATAATGCCTTTTCCGTTCATCCTAGGATGAACATTGAATTTTACAGCTAGAGGGGGACCTTAGAGATCATCTAGTCTAGGTCCTTCCTGAGATGAAGAAATTGAGGGTCCAAGAAATGAAGTGAGATGCCTAAAGTCACCCAGCTAGCAATCCTTGAAGGCTCAGATCCAATGTTACCTTCTCCACAAAGCCTTCCCTGATCCCCCTAACTAGAGATATCCTCTAATACTCTGTTTAGATTTGACTTGCACTATTTGTGTTCATGTTTTATTTTCTTACTAACTCATGCACTGCTCAAGAAAAGGATCTATATCTAAGTCATTTTTTTATTTGCGTCACTACAAAAATGTGGCCCTAAACATCTCAATTAATATTTACTGAATTATCTCCTTGGGGATATGGACTGTTACTGCTGCTGAGCTCCAAAGGGTTAAATCTACGTCTTTCTTTAAACAAAACAAAACCCAGCAGCTGGAGCACAGGGGGAACCCTTGGCTCTGGCTAGATCTGATCTGGATCAAGCTCAAAATCTAAGCAATAGCCCCCCTGAAGAGCCTCTGGACAGGTGGAACCTACAGACCAATTAACCTTTGGTGAACCATAGCTGGCTCCTAGACATGGGAAGGTTTTGTCCAAGGTTTAAGAAATGGGTCCCCCAATAGGTCTTGCCTAGTCCTTCATAACAGAAATGGGGAGCAGACTTTAGCTCTGGCATAAAGCAGGAACAGTAGGATTAGCACCTGCTGGGAATAGGATTAGGATTCCTGGGACGAGCCCTTTTAATGCTCCCCAAATGCTGTCTTGCTACAGCTTTTCTCTGCCCGACAGATGGTGTCTGAGCTGCAGGGAAGAGAAGAGTGGGTTTGCTTGGGGGATGGGGGCTCTGGTAGTCTGGAAACTTATGTAGAATTGGCAGAGAAGAACCAGACTGAAGAAACAAGAAATCTTGCCTGGATCCTTCTATATCTCTCATTCACTGAGGCTAGGGTACAATGTCCCTTTCTTACTGCAAAATGTCCTAGATATCATATGCAATGTCACAGAAATTAGAACAATAGTAAGCTGAAGAGAAGAGGATGGAGTCCTATTAGAAGGCATAGACCATCTCCTCAGATAATGGGAAAAAATACTGGCACTAGAACTGGAAAACCTGGGCTCTGATTCCAACTCTGCCAGTAACAACGCGTGACCTTTGGCAAGTGACTTCCCTGCTCTGGGCCTCAGTTTTCTCATTTGTAAAATGAGTTTGAGATAGATGATTTCTAAGGTCTCTTCTAGCTTATGTTCTATGTTTTAAAGACCCTGTCACCTCTGACCTTCAATGAATGGTCTAAGGTCTCTTCTAGCCCTAACATTCTTTATTCTATGTTCTAAGATCCAGTTCTGAAATTCTAGGACCCTAATATTTCATGACATCAAGTTAGGGAAGGATATTACTGTTTAGTATCTCATGTCTGCTTGATTCTATAAGGAATTTCTCTTGAATTTTTGCTCCTGCCAGTTTGTCCTGAACCCCCACCTTCTCTCTTACCTTTTCTAGCTCCTATTCATTCTTGAAAGTCTATTTTAAGCCCTATCTCCTATAGGAAGCTTTGCCTGACCCCGCCCCCCCCCCACCATTTCCCTGAACTAGGCTGTAAGAAGCTCAAGGACACCAATTACACATTACACTTCTTGCTATTTCAGAGTGTTTGATACACATCAGATACTTGGGAAGTTTATTTATTGATCTCACCACATAGGCCCCAAAGAAAATAAAAGCTTTATAGCTCTTGGAATTAGAAGGGAGTTCAAGAGGCCATCTAGTCCAATCTCCTGCTTCAAATAGGCAAAATGCTGTAATCCCATTTTACAATGAGGCATTGAAGACCAGAGAGGCAAATGTGGAATTGGCTCACAGTTGTCTGACATTGTCTATGGAATATCTTACAGTAACACAGTGGTGTGGCAGTGGAAAAACAGAAGGCAAGTCTTTCTTCTGCTGTAGTACTCCTCTGTGATACTGTTCTGCTTCTCCTACAGAACCCTTCAAGCCTAGAGCTTCCCTTCCCAGACTAAGCTGAGTCTCCAAATTAATAACACAAGCCTGGAATCAGACTTGGGTTCAAATGCCTGTTCCAGGCAATAGTAAGTCACTAAACCTTTGTTTTCTCATAAATAAAATGGGATGGAGATAAAAATATCTGCACTCCCTACTTCAGAGAGTAAATTGGTCCATAAATTGTAAAGCACTACTAAAAAGAAAAGTTGCTAGGGTTGAGGATCTGTGTCCAACAAGTGCAACCCCTGGCTAGGCAGGCTTCTTATTCTCCAGCTTCTGAGGGGAGAGAGGGTGAGAGAAACTGCTCTCCATTACTGTTACTCGGCAGTACAATGATGTCACTTTTCACAAAATCATGACTAGCAGCTGGGGTGGGGTGGGGGAGAAAAGGAAGCTGTGTTCTAACAGTTAAGCCTGGACATGCCTGTGGAAAGATACCAGAGTAACTGAGTGATGTCTGGGTCATCCGGGTAACCCTCCCTGGAATCAAGGGTAATACTCCTACATGGACCCTACTTTATGCCGTGGAGTCTTAAGAGCTAGGGAACAGGATGAAAGTGCCAGGCTCTTCAATCTCAGCGTAAATTAGACGCTATAAAAATGAGCAGTGACACAGACTTTCAGAACTGATTATAGTCAATATTACTCCAAGGTGTTCCCCTAACCCATCCCCCTCTCCCCCAGTTTCTTTCTTTAAAGCAAGGATTTTAAAGCATGTAACTGGTAATATCTCTCTGGATCTCGGGGGCATATGGAGGGCCATTTCCATTTAACAACTATGGTATAGGTTAAAAAACACTGAACTTGGAATCACAAGGCCTGTGTCTGAGTTGCAGCCCCATCACTAACTTCTAGGTAGCCATGGCTAAGTCATTTAACTTTTCTAGGCTTTAGTTTCCTATCTGTCACATAGGGAATGGATTAAATGGCTATTATGTTCTGGTTCAACTCTAAAAGATCTATGATTTATATCCCAGAATACATTCCTATACTATCTTTACTACTTCTATCTCTAGCAATCAAGTTTCTGACAGTGAAAAAGTAATTTTTTAAAAAGCAGTAATTATTACTCTAGTACCTTAAGGACTACCCTGGAAAGTAAGTCTGCTCCCACTATAGAGATGAGGAATCTGAGGCCCTTCCCTGAGAGATAAAGAGTAATCTACACAGGTTTCCAAAGCTAGTCTCTGGACTAAGATTTGAATCCAGGTCTCCTGATTCTATATCCAAAGCTTTTTCAACTACAACACACTGGTTAAATGGAAGTCGTCTTTCTCACAATGAAGCCTCTCTATGAACATCAAAGTCTTATTTATTAGTGGATGTATTAATGTATTTCTTTATCCTTATTATCCGCAACGTCCAGGACAATGTCTTGCACAAGGTACATTTATATGCATTTAATAAATGTTTAGTGAGTTCGATAAATATTGGCTGGCTGACTGGTTGATGAAGGGAGAGGAGGGTCTTTCCCAGAAGAGAAACCTGTAGGAAATTCTGTCCTCTGGTGCTGGGCCCTGGAATTCCCCAGGTTTCCTTCCCCATAGCTTGGGATACTAATTTGGAATCCCACCCCTACCCCCACATGTATCTGAGACATCCCCTCCAGGTGCTCCACCAGCTTCCTCTGGTCTGGCTTCTTGCCTGTTCCTGTCCATCTCTCTCAGTTTCACTGAGTAGCTGCCAACCCCACTCCTGCCTGCACCTGCTGCTTGCCACTATTTGAAGATCCCCTAATTGTTCCCATCATTTGACCTGGAATCCCTTGACAAAGACCAAAAGTTCTACTTTTGGATTACTCCTGGGATTTTTGGCTGATGTGGAGATACATGGCATTCTATCTGCCTCTGGGAAATGTGGGTAGAGAAAAATTTAGGTGCTTTCAATTCAGAGTTAAGGCCAAGCAACTCTAGCAGATTTAGTCTGGAGGAAGCACTGATAGAGTCAAGACTCCCACTCTTCAGGCTGGCCTGGGCGGGAAAATCTAAAATCCTACATGCAGCATACAGAGAAACCTCGCATCACAGAGTGCCCATAGCTGAGATACAGTAACAACAGTACTATACATTTGTACAGTGCTCCAAACTTCAATATGCTTTCATATCTGCTCCCATTTCATCTTCCCAACGGTCCTGTGAGGAAGGTACAGCAGGAAATTAACAAATAGGAAAAGAGATGCAAAGATATTACATGACTTGGTTCAGGTCCCTATAATGGACAAAAATACTGGTCTCACAACTCTTAGTCCAGTGCAATCAACTGGGAAACTACTTTTCCCATCACCAAATATCAATCACTCAAGGCTGGTCTTTATTCCTTGAACTAGAAATCTGCTATGGGAAGACAGAGAGACAAACAGACAAAACAAAACAAGAAACCTCCTTGAGGGTAGGGACCATGATGCTTTTCACTTTTGTATCTCCAATACCTAACTCTGCCCCACAAATAACAGGAACTTAAAACTAGTTACTTCATTCATCCAACCTGGATTAAACATCTACTGTATGTAGAGTACAATTCTAATGGGAAGCCAGGGGGAGAGAAAACCAACAATATCAAATACCTCAGGGTGAAGGAGAATGAAGATTGAAAAAAAGGTCACTGTGTGGGATTTGGGCATTCGAGAAGCTTGGAGAGAGCAGTTTCATTCGGGTGTTGGAGGCAAGTCACACCACAGTGGCTTGAAGAAAGTAGGTACAGTTGAGAACATGTACCTGCAAGGCTTAACTCACACTACTTGCCCTTCACAGAGGTTGCATTCCAACCAAATGGTATCATCTCGTGAACACATCGAGGCCTTTTAACTACAGTGCCTTTGCTCATGCTTATCTCTATCTAGAATATCATCCTCATCCTCCAAAGCCAAGCTCAAACAAAGCTTGCCCCAATTCCCAAAGTTCATAATCACTTTTTTCTTGTCTCTGCACTTCTATACTTATAGTTGTATTATATTTATAGTGTCTTATTTCCCAGTTGAACTCTAGGTTCCTTGAAGACTGGCCTGTTCCTCCTTGGATCTCAGTGCCCAGCTCAGAGTATTTCATCTACCATCTTACATTTCTATACTGCCTTACAATTTTAAAAAACACCTCAAATACGTTATTAGTTGGAGAAGCTGGGGGGTGTTTAGCCCAGAAAAGAGAAGACTCAATGGGGATAAGATAGCTGTGGTCCAAGAATTTGATGAGCTGTCATGCAGAGGAGGGACTGGACTCCTGTTTGGCCAAAGATGGAAGAACCAGAATGACTGAGTTAAAGTTGTAGAGGGGCACACTTGGTTTCAGTATCAGGAAAAGAAATTCCAATTAGAGCTATCCCAAAGTGGAAAAGGCTGGCGTGGGAGATGGTAAGTTTCCTTTTATTGGGAAGACCATCAGAGATGGTTACTTGTCAAATGATAACAGGAACTCCTTTTGGCTATGTGTAGGTTGGACTTGGTAGCCATTGAGGTCCCTTCAAATTGTAAAATTCTATTACCTCATTTGATTCTCAAAAATGAAAAATATTCTCATCTTTCTGCAAATGAGGAAATAGACTCAGCGAAAGGAAGTGACTTGCTAATAAACTGAACCCTTCAAATCCAATAATATCCTTTCTATACGCCATGCTCAAAGGGAAAGATGAATGAAGGAAAACAGACAAGCATGAGAACTAAGGCAGGGACTAGGCTCTTTCTAAACTTTTATTTCACCCAGAGCCTAATACAGAGCAGGTATTTAATAAACATTTGTTGACTGAGAGGGATTAGCAAATACCATCCACTATATTTAGGGCCTTGAACAACAGTGGATCCTTTCTCAACAGAGTGCTGTAGACAGGCAACCAGGAAAGAGGGACCAACAGTAGCCCATGAGGGAGAGGCCCCACTGCACTAGAAAATGATTATTCATGGGATCATAATTTGGAGCTGGAAGGGGCCTTAGAGGCCATCAAATCCAACTTCCTCTTTTTATAGATAGGGAAATTGAGGCCCAGAGAAGCGAAGTGACTACCTCAGGGATTAGAACCCAGGTGCTCCTGACTCCAAATCCAGTGCCCTCACCATTGTGTCATTCACAGTTTGCTGAAGTCAAGGCAAAGGCTGCTATCCTCAAAGTAGTAGGAGTCCTTCTGTTAAAATCTCAAGGGATGAGACTTGTCAGCTGTGTTGGCTTCTCCTTAGAGAGAACTGGAGGGGACCAATTGTGCTGGGAGGGAGGGATGTGTCTGTATTTTCTCCAGGGGAGGCCAGGGATAAGAGGAAGGAAGAGTGGATCAGCTCACACAAATTACCTATAGGTAGTCCACTCCTGTTAGACCCTGTTCTGTGCCCTGAAAGATGGCCAACCCTCCTGTGACTATGACTGCTTAGGACCCCAAGGCCCTTTTTCAAACTTCAAGACACAGAAAAGGAAAGATGAAGACTAAAATGAACAAACCAAGCAGACAGTTTCTAAGCACAGTAACTAGGTCAGTTGACTGTTGGAGAAGCCAGCTGGGAAGTTGGGGAGGGGAGAATTTTGAGGGCCCCCCACCAGGGCTCTCTGCTTCCCTTCAGGCCCTGCCCCTCTTGAAACCTACACCTGTTCCTCAACACCCTCAGCTGTCAACGGCTGCCACCCTCCTCTCCCCACCCCATGGGCTTGCCTCACCATCCATGGGCTGGAACTGTTTTTGCTTGTATGGCAAATTACAGTTATCTTTATGTGAGCCCTTCAAAGTCTAAGCTGCTTGTGGTTATTTAACCCCTAAGAGTCTGGGCTAGCCAAAGAGAAAAAGGTGGTAGACAAAACTTTAGGATTTCCTCTTTACAATGTAGGGTTCTATTCAAAATATGTACCTCCTATGGGACAGGTATACTCAAGGTTAAGGAAGTAGAAATTAAAACGAACCATAGTACCTGTCCTCAAGAGTTTACAGTCTAATGAGGTAGGATATATCATGCATACATACAAGTATGATAAATGCAGAATATGAAAAAAGGCAATGTGGTATAGTAGAAAGAATGCTAGGTTTAGAAAAAGAGGACCTGGGTTGAAAGCCTAGTTCAGATATTATCTATGTGACATCTGTGACAATTTCTGTCATTAAGTTTCCTCATCTATAAAATGGAGGTAATGATTCTATCACTGCCTACCTTACGGGCTATTTTAAAGCAAATACCTTGTAAATAAAGTGCTATAGAAATTTGAGATATTATAATATCATGGGACAAGGACAGAATCATATAAGATATCCCAGGAAAACCAGAGAAGAAAATCCCTTTCAGTTGGGGAGATTCATGGAGGAAGTGGCACCAAATGCCAGTTTTGTCTCACCCAAGGGAGCAAGCAGGTTGGGGCACTTTAGGGATTGCCAAGGGCTCCAAAACTACCATCCCTGCAGGTGGCAGGAACCAGGTGATGTTTACCCTTCTTTGGCCAAGTCTGCCAAAGGGCTACAAACCAGCTTCTGAATCTGCACCTGTGATTAAGGCCCAGAAATAACAACTTAAGCGACCTACCTGATCTGCAGGTGCCTCTGTTTGCTTCCCTCTCAGCAAGCTAGAGCTAAGCAGGAGCCTTTTCACTCTAGGCCTCAGGCTCTAAGAGTCTCTCCAGCCCATGAGGTGACTTTCAACCAAGAGTATACCGGGCCCATATCCAAATCTGCCCACCTCTATGCTAACCGGCTTTCTCCACTGCTAAACCTACCAACAGGATTAAAGCCAAATTCCTCAGCCTGGTATTTGGTTCTTTCCAGGATCTGACCTCTTCACTCCCACTACATGGATCCTTCCCACCTGTTCTCACTATATTCCTCCCCTATGCCTGGAAGGCCATCTCTTCTCCTGATCTACCATAAATCTTTGCCTTCTTGCCTTTGTACCATGACTCAACTGTGTCCTACACTAGTAATATCCTTTCTTTCTCGTTCTGTCTTTTAAATTCCTAGCCATCCTTTAAAGGCTAATTCAGATCACATCTCCTCAAAAAGATTTCTTGGATCCTCCATCAGTAATGAACATTCCTCCCTGTCCTCACCTCACATAGCATATCTCTAATGCTCTAAGCTCTATGAGAGCTATGTCTATCTCATTTAAATTTTGTAACTTTGCGAGTGCCTAGCATAACACTGAACCTTATATAAGTTCGGGGGGGAGGAGGGGGGTGGTGTTTGAAGAAAAAAAAAATTACAAGTCAGGGAGGGCCTCACATTGACTTTCCTCCAGTAAGCCTTCTCTGGTTGAAGTTGAAGTGTCAACCCAGCACGTGGACCTTAGCCCTTCCTGACTTCCTCAAGTACTTAGGAGTCCATATTACACATTTGCCTTTTAATTATGAACATGAACAACATACATTCTCTAATTAAATTATTAACTCTGAGGGACTGAGTCTTTAACTTCTTTTAAGATTCACATGACAACTACTCTTCCAGTCATTTTTCAGTTGTGTCTGACCCTTCACGATCCTATTTGGGGTTTTCTTGGCAAAATACTGGAGTGGTTTGCCATTTCCTTCTCCAGCCCATTTTACAGATGAGGAAACTGAGGCAGAGTTAAGTGACTTGCCCAGGGTAAGTCTCTGAGGCCAGATTTGAACTCAAGAAGATGAGTCTTCCTGATACTAGGCCCAGCACTCTCTCTCCAGTGCACTACCTAGCTGCTCCTATATCTTCCTAATGAAGTGTAATGGAAATGCTTAGTACATACATGGAAAACTAAACTGAACCTGTTTAGCCAAAACTAATAGAGCTTTAGTCCTCTCTCCTGGTTCTCCAACCCATCTGACTGCTCCTTCTTGGTCTCCTTTCCTGCATCTTCATCTAGGTCACATACACTAACTATGAGTATCCATGGGTCTCTTTCCTGGACCCTCTACTCTTTTCCCTCCCTACTATTTCACTTGGTGATCTCATCAGTCCCTGTGGATTCGATTATGTTCTCTATGGTGACAACTGTCAAATCTATATACCAAGTCCTAACCTCTCTCTCGACCTTCAGTCTCACAAACTGCCTAGTGGACATATGGAACCGGATGTTCTATAAACATCTTAAATTCAACATGCCCAAAACTGAACTCACTATTTTTCCCCTTCTTCCTAACTTCCCTAGTACTTTGGGGGGCACCACCATCCTCCTAATCACTCAGGCTTAGAATCTAGGTGTCATCCTAGAATCCTCACTGTCCTAGATAGGTATGATCATGTCACACACACTGCCCCACCCCACTCAACAAACTCCAGGGGCTCCCTATCACTCCATGATGGCACACATGTGCATGTGCCACTTTGCCACACACTCTATGAACCAGTGACACTAACCTTCTTGTTCTTTGAACAAGACACTTCATCTCCCAACTCCAGGCATTTTCACTGGCTGTCCTCCATATCCAGAATCCTTTCCTTTCTCATCTCCACCTCTTAGTTTCCTTCAAGTTCCAGCTAAAATCCCACAATTTATAGGAAGCCTTTCTTAATCCCCCTTAATTGAAGCATCTTCCCTCTACTGATCATCTCAAGTTTATCTGCTATACTGCTGCTTATACATCGTTGTCTCCCCCATTATTAGATGGCAAGAACTCCTTGAAAGCCGGGAAGTGTTTTTCCTATATCTACCCCCAGCACAATAACTGTCACAGAATATATTTAATAAATGTCTACTGATTCTCTGTATTCAGTACTTAAATTTAACCTACTGTACCAGATACAGCCTGAAACGATGTCTTTATCTTGCAGGTGCAGGTATCTGATGATACCTATAACCTCTGTGGATGGCCCTGAAGTAATGTAGTTAGTCTTAGAGAGAGGGAGTAGTGTTAAGATAGAGAAGTGAAAAAGTTTTTAAGTGTATGAATGCCTTTGCAGATTCAGTTAGCATCAGAGCTATTAACCAAAGCTGAACAAAAGTAGTGAAAGGGCTACTGTTTAAGGCCATGAGAATTCTGTAAAATTATACTAGCGGCATTTCTACCCCTTAACTCAGCCTAACCCATCCTCAGCTTGTTAGCAAGTTTTCAATAATGAAAGGAGTGCCCTGGCCTCTAAGAGACACTCCAGAAACGAAGGACCTATTGGGTAGAAAGATACCTGGGGACTTTGTGAATCAAAGTTTCAATAGGACCAATGAAGGGGTCAATCATTAGGGAAGACAATCAGTCTGCCTGGTCTATATTGAACAAAAATATACAGGGGTAGGGTGGGAAGGGAAGTTTCCCTTTCAAACAGATCAAAGAATTTGAGAATGGTGTGACTTCTAAAACAGTCCATAGCAGCATGATTTGCTATTCAACAAACAACTCACTCCCTCAGCCTTTCTAAACCACTCCTGGGGAGTTTGGGAGAAGCTCAGCAGACTAAGCGGTAGCTCTTCTTTGCCCTCTGTACAAGGTCTCCTGACTCAAAATTTTTATCTTCCAAATGTAACCCTTACGTAATCCATCATAGGGGTCTTTGGACAATTGATGAGCAGATGATTTAGGAAGGTACAAATGGCACAGATGTCTCTTGGATTAGCACGGTACAAACTGGAATCTCCTGAGTGACAGAACCAAAGAGAACCCAGGAATACTGAACCACATGGCCTCACACACCCAGGCAATGTGGCTAGGGGCCTCTGGCACAAAGGCTTCAGCTAGAACTTTTCTCAAAGGAACTGAAAGAACAGAGGAGAGTTCATTCACTGGCTCATTAGTCATTCAACAAACATATATTGAGTAATAACTATTCACAAGGCTTTCTGCTTGGTGTGGTGGTAGATATAACGATGAATATAAGACAGCCCCTGACAGCAGGAGAATATAAAGGAAAAGAATCACAAAGGACCATGCACAGACCAGAGGGGAAAGCAGAGGGGCAGAAAATACTTGGGCCAGGAAGAAAGGGCTGGGGGGATGGGAGGGGAAGAGAAGCCAAGTGACCAGAAGAGAGAGTGACACTCAAGGCCCTACTTTTCAGTTTCCACTTTCTTGTCAGAAGGAATCCTGCCACTTAGCTGGGACAGGAAAGTGGTTATGGAAGTCATTGCAATGGCATTTCCTGACAGGCTACAGAAAAAACTCTCCCATTCTGGAGCCAGCTAGCAACAGCCTTATGCAATGAGTCCAGTTTTCTATCACAATGAGAGACAAGCCCAAGACTTGATCCTGGCCTGATAATCTAACTAGGCAGCACTGGCTGTAGACAGACAGGGGTTCTAAGTCCAAAGGAGCAAGATAGACCCAGAATCTGGGGACAAGGTCAAGAAAGCTGCCCTCTCTGAAACAGAAACTTGAAGAATCACACTCTTAGAGTTTAAGCCTGGAAGGACCTTGGAGGTCTGATCCAATTCCCTCAGGCCTTGGGAGTTATGTGATTTGACAAAATCACACAGTTAGTGCTATATCAAGGACTCCTGGTTCAGGGAACTTATGTAGCCTCAACATATAATGAAAAAATTAGTTGTACTCTACCTTGCACTGTAATTTGGGGATAGATTATTTCTGAGATTAATTTGCTTTTTAGGGGTTAAAAGAAAACATTGACCAGAAAACATAAGTAATATAAATGACAATTTTTAAAAATCATGTTATGTTCTGAGTGAGGCAATGCTCACCATTAGGCAGAGTTTGCTAAATTCCTTATTATCCACTAGTCATTCTAACACTGTAATGGCAAATACCACAGGATAAGTAGTAGGCATGGAATCTAAAAAGATTATGAAGAATGTGTTGCTACCTCCAGCACTATCCTGGAGATCAATTCTTCTGAGGTGGTATGGGTTAGCAACAAAATGTTGAAAAGTTCACTGGTTAAGCCACGCTAGCGATAGAAGTGTGGGACAAATATCCAGCTCCAGGAGGAGTGGTAGAAAGACAGGAACATTCATACCATTTTAATAGAATGTGAATTGATCCAACCATTCTGGAAAGCAATTTTGAATTATACTATGAAAGCAACTAAAATGTTCATATACTTTGATCTAGAAATACCAGTACTAATCATATACCATACGGTTAATGGTAAAAAGAAAGGTCTATATTTATAACAAAATATTCATAGCAGTACTTTTGGTAGTTAGCAACAAACTGGAAACAAAATGTAATGAAATACTAGTGCACAGAAAAAATGATGACTATGAAGAGAAGCAGACGAACTATACAAATTGATACAAAGTAAGCAGGTAAGTGGTGCGCTGGATAGAGCACTGGGCTTGCAATCAGAAAACTCATCTTCATGAGTTCAATTCAGGCCTCAGACGGCCACTAACTGTGCCGGCCTGGGTAAATCACTTAACCCTGTTTGCCTCAGTTCCTCATCTGTAAAATGAGTTGGAGAAGGAAATGGCAAACCACTCCAGTGTCTTTGCCAAGAAAACCTCAGATAGGATCATGAAGACTCAGACATGACTGAACAACAACAACAAAATAAGCAAATCCAGGAAAATAACATACACAATGACAACAATGGTAAATGAAAAGAATAAAACAAGTGCTATGAAATCATGATGACCAAACCAGGCACCAAGGAAGAGATATGAGAAGTTCTGCTCCTCCCTTTTTTGCAGAAGGGTGCAATTATGAGGACTGAGTATTTTGTGTCAGATTTTTGTGACATTAGTTTTGCTGAACTACCCCAATTCTTTTCCTCTTTTTAAAATATTTTAATCATTTATTATAAGAGTGGATCTTGAGGGGTGGGGTGGCATACTGGCCAATGCTGGTAATATAAAAACAAAAGCTAACAAGAATTTTTTAAATCAAACAAAAAACATCCAATTTTCTGTCACTAACATTGTTAATCAAGGATCCTTCTGATTAATCATTCTGTTTCCTAAGTGAACTTCTCATGAGCAATGGGAGTTTCTAGACATGGGTTCTTTGGTCAACCAGTACCCACCAGCATAAAAGAATAAATTGGCATTTTTTATTATTAAAAAAGTTTGTCATGAGCTGATCAAATAAGATGAATCAATTCTGATCACTCCTGGGAGAACTGATAAAAATGAGTTTCAGAATCTGCAAAGTTGAGGATCCAGCCCTGGAACCTATGGTGACCCTGTAAAGGGGCAGCTAGCCAGTGACAATTCAAAATAACCTGCCCTACCCTTACCCACTACATTACAAAGAGGAGGCCCACCCACCAGGTGGGACTGCAGTAGGATGGGCTTGCCTTCCTGCAAGCTGGGAGTAGGGGGAAGATAGCCTAGACTGAGGAGAAATTAAAGTAAGAAGTGGAGAGATTCCTTCCAAAGAAAGCCTTGTTGGGATTATATTTGTGGGTATTAGATTGTGAGCTCCTTGAAGGCAGGAACTGTTTTTTTGTCTATTTTTAGGCACATAGCAGGCGCTTAATAATGATTGGTGATGATGGTGTTTTTATCGAAGGAGAACACTCAAAGGCAACAGTTTGCTTTTGTAGAACAATAGTTCATTGGAAATCACCCCTAAATCTACCTAACCCACCATAGTTGCTTACAGAAACTCCCTGTAAGGAGATACAACAGGCAATAAATGTGATTGAAGGGAGGGCACCCAAATTACAAGGGTTCTTAGAACAGACTGATACTGATCTGGAATAAAAGAAAAGAGAGGGAGGAAGGTGACAGCAAAGATTAGTCATTAAAGCCAACCTGCTGACAGCCCAATCCCAAGACTAAGTGATTTTTACCAACTCCTTTGGAGATTCCCTAAAAAATTTGTTCAAGGATTTTCCAAAGGCATTTCGGAAGAGCCCACCTAGTAAATTAGGTGCTGTGGGGAGTTCTGTGGAGTTCAGAAAATCCTGTGATGCTAACAGAGTTTTAAAGAGATCTCCCAAAAGTGAATGCCCAGCAATCCTGGCAGTCAAAGGGGAAGCACCAGCAACACTTCCGCTTCCACCACAAAACCTGAATGAGATGTTCAAAATTTCCAGGTTTGGGGTTTCTGATGGGGTTTCCCTGAGAAAAACCACAAAATTACCAACAGCTGCCAAGAAATGCAAACGTCTGCATCATATCACTAAAGGAGGGAAGCCTACAGAAACTGCGAGACCACAAAGCCAAGAAGCCCAACGGCAAAGTTATAATTTCTCCATCCAAAATATCACTTTGAATGAACAATAATCACTCCCATCTACATAGAGCTTTATAATTTATAAAGCTCTTTCTTCACAACAGCTCAATGAAAGACAACTTAATAAAACTAAGTAGTTTTGTTTTTCCTCAAGGAAGTGAAGAGACTTCCTTTGCTTAAGGTCACAGACTGAGTAAGTCTCAGTAGCAGGCCTAAAATCTAGGTATTCTGATTCTAAGTCCAGAGCTCTAGCAACTGCTCCCAGATGGGTCTCAACAAAGGTCTGTTAAGCTAGAGAATGTCCCCAAGAATCTCTACTTACTTAAAAGAGTTTAAGTTTCCCTCAATTATCATCATGTTGCTATTAACGTAGAACAGTGCAGTTTCCCCTCCTTTCAAGCCTCAGATCGACACCTAATCACTGGTCCTGGGCATATACAGCAATGACTCAAGTTGCTTCCTGAGTAATACCCTCAAGGATGAAACTCAGCTTCTTTGAGGAAGCAGGACAGCCAATTCTGTTTGAAGAAAGGCTTACTCGATAATTAATGCAGATGCACCACCCCTTAATCTACACCCCTTTATTGGAGTCTCTCTCTGCCCTGGATGCTGGGTATTATTATCCCATTTTACAGGGAGGAGAAACCTATTCACAAACAGGTTCAACATCTCACTTAGGTCACCAAGCAGAGAGGCAGTGGGATGGCTAAGAATAAAACCTGAAGAATACACAACCTCAATCCCTGGCTCTCCACCCCCTTAACCCAGTCACAGTTAAATAGAAATATACTGAAATCTTCCTCCTCACACTACTCCCACCCCCATCCCCACAGCTCCCTGCACAAAGAGAATTGCCAGTTATTCACGGGCATTACAAGAAATTTCAGAAAAAGAAAAATTAGTTCAAATGAGAGCAAAACCCTGATAACTAAACACTACCCCTACCCTCCCTGAATTAGACAGAACATTATTAGTGGCATTGCTTTGAGCTCTTCCTGACTCATAATGTGAACATTATAGGATTTAAAGCCAGAAGGAATCTTAGAGATCATCTATTCCAATCCTCTGGATTTTACAAGAGGAAATTGAGGCACAGAGATGCAGAGTACTATAATAGAAAGAACAACAGAGTTGGAAGATTTGGGTTTACATTTCAGGCTAGCTATCCCTTTACTAATGTAAGGCCTTGGGCAGGTCATAACCTCTTTTGGACTTCAGTCTTTTCATCTGACCTGGAGATTGGCCTAAATGATCTCTAAGGTCCCACCCAGCTCATATCCCATCTAAAAATGACTTACTCAAGACATTATTAGAGGTAGTAACTAGCAGCACAGAAATCCCAACCAAGATATTAGCTATAACTCTAAATCCAGTGTTCTTGAATCTTGGTAAATTCTGTAGCTTCCTAGAAAGGCAAGACTGTGTGTGTCCCATGGAGAAGGCAGAAGACCTTTTACAGGGGCATTTTACTTTGTTGGTTTACCCCCTTCCATCCCTAGGGGCTCAATATCCTGATGCTGAGTCCATGAGTGGATGATAGATCAGTATAATATACTACAACTCAGGAAAGGTGTGATGTGATGAAAAGGGCACCGGGAGTTAAGAAACTTAAGTTTGTTTTCCATATTCTGGCACTTACTATGTGACCTCAGACAACTTGCTTCCCTTCTCAGAACATCAGTGTCTTTTCTCTGTAAAATGAGGCTGGACTACAAGATCTCTCAGGTCCCTTCCAAGTTGAAAGACTTATCCAGCTGACTGGCCTGGGGTGTAACAATTAGCACTCTAGCCTCTCCATGAAGCAATCTTAGTTCAAATCTTGGTAGGACTTTACTTTTCATCCTAGGAAGTGTGGTAAAGTGAAAAGAACATTGGCTTTGGAGTCAGAGGACCAGACCATGGATCCTAGCTCTGCTACTTATTACCTGTATGGCCTTGGGAAAGTCAATTTACCTCTTCAGGCCTCAGTTTCCTCATCTATGAAAAAAATTATGATGGGACTTCTGAATGGCCTTTTTAGCTTATGCATCTGTGCATTTTATCTGTGCATCAGATCAGAATGACACCATAAAGAATAGATCTCCAGAGCTCAGATAAACCTACAACCAACTTCAGCCTTCAAGACTGGTAGGAAAAATAGACTTGTATCATTTTTGATTAACCTATGATAACCTAGGAGCAAATGATTCTTTGGAAAGTAAATGTCTTGAACAACCTTTGGTCCAGGCCTGAAAGCTGTGAGTGCCCTGAGTTATCAAGTCATCTTCAATTCACCTATTACTGTAAAAGGTCAGAAATTATGCTAAAATATCTTACTGAAGCTCACCCATCCCCTTTCTTATGGAAATAACATTTGAGGTATTGTACCAAGGATTCAATACGATTTACTAAATAATTATAACAGGATTTCCAATTTCAGGGGAAGAGAAAAGGGAAGAAAAAACACAAAGCTTGACTTTTCTGCAGAGAGGCATCATCCAGTCTTCTTAATACCTGTGGGCTCTAGATCTGAGATTATATTAAATGTACATAGTCCTTGCCACTTAGCAGAGTGCCTGGCCCACAGTTATGTGCTTAATACTGGATATTGCTTAGCACAGTGCCTGGTACCTAGTTGACACTTAATAATTGCTTGTTTCCTTCCCTTCCTTCTCTCCACATAGATCCTACTGGTAACTTATGTACCCTGGGAAGCCTAGACAGAGCTCTACACAGGCAGGGGTCCAGGTGATCCTTCCTTGGCTGCTGATTGGCTACAAATGGCACAACTCATGGGGCAATGTCACAATAGGATAAAGGTCAGAAGGAAATGGTGCACATTCCCCACCAAGAGTTGCCACAGATATATCTGAGGCAGTGGAATCCTGTACCTCCAGTAATAAGTTGAACAAATATTTGCCCCCAAAGACAAGCTAAGCAGGAGGGCAAGCTGCACAACCAACAGGAACCATTTAATCATTATTCCCAAAGGAGTTCATTTACAGAGTAGATTTCCAGGGCTGGGTCAGCCAGCCAGGGAGAGGGCCACAGAGTTAGCTAGGCCCCCAATTCAATCCTCTCTCTTTAAATTGGAGGTGGAAACAGGATTATAGAGAAAACAATGGATACCTAAATACTGGCCAGGGGAGGTCTTGGACAGGCTGAATAGAGAGGAGTGATCCCTTTAGCAACTTCAGAAGGCTCAAGCTATAGTTCTGAGACGGCCACACCCTGGGCACAGCCTTGGAACAATCACATTCCTCACATTCCAGAGTCCACGGTACACTCACTCCCTCTTTCACCTCAGTTCCTTCAATCAATCTTATTCTCAAAAATTTCCTGGATTTTCTGGGACTCCTGAGAAGTCAGCAAGCTAATGGAATACCTGTACCTATTCCCAATCAATGAGAGAAAAGAAAACAGGCTGGGATAGGCCTTTGGTTCTACATAACCTCCCTTCCACAACTTTATGACTTACTAAAATGTGTGATGTTTAAGTCACCTAACCTGTCTGGGCCTCTCCTTCCCCATCTACAAAACTAGAGAATTGTATTATATGCTCTCTAAGGTCTCTTCTAGCTCAAAGTCCTACATTAAGTTTGGATTTCACTCTTCTTAGGCAATACAGGGTACGATAGGCAGTGGATGAGAGCTGACCTTCCCAGGTAAGAACAGGATTAAGTGCTGCTTCTGGGTTCTTTGGCCTTGGTTCTAGTCTAAGGAGCAAAGAGTGTTCTGGGCAGAAGCACCAGGACCCTTCCTGACGGAAGAAAATGGAGGGATGAGGCGGGGGAAAAGAGTATGGGAGTCCAGGTGCTGCTTACTGACCTCAGGCAGTGCTCAATTTATACAGCATGACACAGCAAGAGCTCAGCAAACTGACAGATCATGTGAAAAGTTGCACATAATGAAGAATTACAGAGCAGTACTAGGCACAACCAGAATCCTGAGGAGTATAGCCTACTTTATCCTAAAAATCTGTACCCATATTTGGACAGCTGGGTCTCCTACCTGGCCAGGCCCACTCTCTGCTCTAGTCCCATGTCTAAAGGCTCTTCTTCTACTCTGTTGGGAAGTATTATGTAGTACAAAGAACAGGGGACTAGGACACCCAGTAGTATTCTTACTAGGAGTCAAGGTTTTGGATTTGTATCCTGGATCTGTCATGAATTAGGAGTATGACTTTAGTCAAGTGATTTGACTTCAATTTTCTCACCTGTGAGATGATGGAGTTGAAAACTAGATTATATTGGAAGGCTCTTACAGCTCTAAATCCTATAATCAGTCTATGAAAAGTACAGGTCAATTATGGGGTTTATTTGTGAAGTAAACAGAACTTGGGTTTTCAGAGGGAAAAAGCTCACCCCTCCCTGACACTTCCCAGCTCTTGGGACCAAAGAAATGAACCAACTAACTTCAATTGTGATACAGTGTACCTCAGGATGAGTACGGGCCTGCAGAGGCTCTCAAGAATTTCACAGCTTAGCCAGTCTATCAATTAAGGGATGAAGCCTGGTTTCTAGACAACTACTCCTTAGGATAAAGACACTAAAAATACAAATGGTGTTTGGCTATTCATTGGTATTCGGGCCTCAATGCCCACAATGATTACCTAACACAACAGTTTGACTTGTACTACAAGTCAGGAAAATTTGGGGATGTCTCTAGCCAGAGACTAGGGAGAAGAGAGAAGCAGAAAGGGGTCCCTGGTCCTTACCCAACCGCCATTTTCTTGGATCCAAGGGTCTAGGTGGTCATCCAAGTAAGTGGCCATCCAGGAGGTGATGCGTCCTACCAAGACTTCCATCTCCTTATCCACGCTTTCCACACACAATGCCCCTCCGAAGGAGAAGAATGCCACAATTCGGCCCCAGTTCACCCCATCCCGAAAGAGTTCATTCACTACCTGCTCAAAGCTCTGATAAGCTGTCCCCGGAGTGATGTGGAGCTGGGATGTCAGGTCACTGAAAGCCCGCCGGTACCGGAGTTCAAATTCATCTCCTGCCTCCCTCAAAGCTTGCTTCACAGCAGCCACCGGTATTGTCTCATGGGCATCCAGGTTGCTGCTGTGTCCTGTGGCCCCACTCACTGCACGGCTGTCAGCAGGGTGCCAAGAGGGGCTGCCATTCACAGTACTAGGTATCTCTGTCCCTTCTGGGGCCTCAGTCCTATTCTCATCTTCAAACTGACTCCAACTGTATCCTTTCTGTGAGAGCTTGTAAGAAAGAAAGTCAACCACCAGCTCCCGGTTACTGTGAGACATTTTTACATCAGGAATGGGCTGCTCCAGTTCATTGTCCAAAGCACCTGCTCTCTGGGTCTGGGATCTGCTTGACAACTCTCTTCTGAAATTCAAGGCAAAAATGCTGGTTCTGAACCGAGAGAGAGAAAGAGAGAACTTCAGGGGGGAAAAACACAAAGGCCCCATACACCCTCCCAAGGTTCTAGGTTTTCTTACAGATCTCAGTAATTTTCCATCTATCTTTCAAGAGAAAGGGACTGAGTAAGACTGAAAATCCACACCACATCCATCCTCAGACTGGGCTTTCCGTTGATTATCACCCCCTCTCGGAAATGCCCCTTCCACCCGCACCATCCCCCCACCCCAGGAATAACCTTGCATTCAAATCAGCTGTCTGAGCCCGGGTCGGGAACGCAGTCGGCGCCGGCCCCCTCCCCCCCGGGCTGCAGGTTTGGAGCCCAGGAGCCGGTGCTCTCACTCCCCCTCCATCGCCTACATTGAGGCAGCGACGAGTCGTCCTCCCGGCCCCCGGGAGAAAGCCCGGCCCCCTCGCGGATCATGCCCGCCCCTCCGAGCTCCGGCCTACCGGCGGGGCGGGCCGAAAGGCTCTCCGGCCCAGGCCCACTCGCCGGAGGTGTGTGTAGCTGGGGAGGGTGTTTAGTTGGTTGTTTTGTGATGGGGTTGTTTTGTGAGCGTGTGTTGTTTTAATTTAATCCAAAGGGAGCAGCCCCGGAGGAGGCTCCTCAATGGAAGCCGGCTTTCCGAGGGTGGGTTCTCAGCGCCGGTGTCTTAACCCTTTTTCCCTTCCCCGAAGCGGCGGCGGGCAGGGGGCCAGCGCGCTTTCCTTCTCCTTGCACCCCGCAAACGTCCTCGAGACCAAGGGGGGCCCCGGGTGGGCTCGGGGCCCGCTCCGCTCGCCCCTGGCGGCGTCCAGGCATCATGGCTGCCGGCGCGTCAGGACAAAGGAGTTGGAGCCCGGGCACAGGGGCTTCGGCTGCCCGGGGGCGCCCAGCCCAGACCCACGCAGATCGCACTTCTCCCCAGCTTTTCTTTCGCGGGGGTCCCAGCCGGGTTCCCAGGGCTACTTCCCCAACCCTCAGCTCCACAGCGCCGCCCGCCGGGGAGGTGCGGCCGGGCCCAGCCCGAACCACCCACGTTGCCGGGCAACCGCCTTTCCTCCCTCCCGGCGCCCCCCGGACCTCAGCACAGGCTGGAAAGAGGGGGAGGAGGGGGCGTCCCGCCCCCCAATCTCCCGGCGATTCCGCCCCCCGACGGCCAATCAGAGAGGTGGTCAGGGCAGGGGGCGGGACACGAAGGCCTCCATGCCGCCCTCCGATTGGGCGCGGTGCCCGTCACGCACCCCCCCCCCCTCCCGGGGCGGCGCGCTCACCTGCGAGCCCCACGAGTAAAGGGGGGGCGACATCCCCTCCCCCGCCTGCGCTGTCCGAACAGCCGAAGGGCTCTTGTCGGCCGATCTCCCGGCAGCGAGCTGAGAGCAGGTGGCCCGCGCGCCTCCCTGTTGGCTGCCTACCTGCTGGCCTTCTCTCCCGGAGTTTGATTCCAGGCGGACCCGGCCTCAGTTTCCCTTGAAAGAGGCCGGGGGAACTTGCGAGCTCAGTCACTTCCGGTGCTTTGGCAGCGCGCGCGTGCCCGAGACGTAGATGGGAACGCGCACTCCGAGGCGGCCCCCCCCCCGAAAAATAGAGAGAGAGAGCTCCCCTTGCGGGCCATCTGGGGTAGTGGCCAAATACCTCTTCGTAACTTCTCATTCATTAATTCCATTCATTCATGATTGGTGGCCCGGAAGGGACCTTAGAGGACATAATTCATTTCACTAACACTAAATTTTTTTTGCTTTTTATTTCAGTAAAATTCAGTAAACATCTGTTAAGCGTCTACTGTGTGCCATACATTTTGCTAAGTGCTGGGATTTTATTTGAATTCCTATTTTAACGTTGGCACTGTATGGCCTGTTTATAACTTAATTTTTGAACTATTTCTCTTTGATGTGAGGTGAATAAAGAACTGGTCTAGATATGAACGGGAAGAGATAACATAGATCTACATTTGAGAAACCTGCAGTACTCTCAATGATGCCAAGATGCCACACCTGCAAAAGACCACCTGCTTAGCAGCAACATTCTTCCATTTATAACGTATGACTTTGTATATACATGACCAGGGATGTGGCCAATCACAGTGAGTGCAAGGATAGACTAACAGATTCAAGTGTTTCACTGGTATGCACAAAATATAAACAGAACTCCTTGGGTCTCTTAATCTAGTACATTGACTCCTTCCATGAATTTGAAAAAAAGAATCACATGCAATAAAGCTTGTAGAGATTGGAATCTGCACAAACCAATGAGATCCATCAAAGCATTACTGGGATGTTGTTGGGTTTTTTTGTTGTTGCTGAGTCGTTTCAGTTGTGTCCAATTCTTTGTGACCCCATGTGAGGTTTTCTCAGCAGATAATGGAGTGGTTTGCCATTTCCTTCTCCAGCTCATTTTACTGTTGAGGAAACTGAGGCAAACAGGATTAAGTGACTTGCCCAGGATCACAGTAAGTGTCTGAAGTCATATTTGAACTCCCTGATCAGGCCTGGCACTCTGTTGACTCTACTACTTAGCTGCCTTACATTTACTGAACTACTCTCAGCCTTAGTTTCTTCATTTGTCAAAAGGGGATGTAAATTACTTTACAGACCTTAAAGCACTATATAAAGATCAGCTGTTATTTATTTCCCCTCATTGAATCTTCTCTTATATAATAAAGAAAAACAGTTAAGTAAAATAAACCAACAAAACTACCACATCTGAAAATATATGAAGCATTTATCATTCACAGGTTCACACTTTTCTGTGGGAAGGAGGGAAATATATTTCAAAATCCAGGAGCAAAGTTGTTCTGACTTTGCCTACCTCAATTCAAATGTGAAAGGGGCCTCAACTCTCTCTACGAATTCTAATCCATCCCTCATTGAGCCACTAAAGAGGTGTTCTAAATGCACAGGTCTGACCATGTCAGCTCCCCTGGTCACTAAACTTTAGTGGCTTCCTTTAGGATCAAGTACAAAATGCCTTGTTTAATGTTCAAAATCCTTCATAACCTGGTTGCTCTTCCCTGCCCCAGCCCCCAATTTTTCTGGTCTTCTTACACTTTACATCCCCTAGATACTCTTCAATTTAGTGACACTGGCCTCCTGGCTGTCCCAAGAACAAAACCCATGTCTCTGGCATTTTCTCTGCCTGTCTCCCAGGCCCAGAACAACTAGCTGGTACCTACTAACCTCCCTGGCTTAAATCCCAATTAAAATCCCATTTTTTACTGGAAGCCTTCCCCAACCACTGTTAATTCTAGTGCCTTCCCTCTGTTAATTATTTCCTATTTATCCTATATATATTTGTCTGTATGTTGTCTCTCCTCTTAGACTGTAAGTTCCTTGAGAGCAGGGACTCTTTTGCCTCTTTTTAAGTATTCACATAACTTAGCACAGGGCCTGGCACATAGTAGGCACTTAATGAATGTTGGTTGAATGATGGATTAATTTCTTTCTGTCTTTGAGTACTTTGGAACACATGCCCAATAGTAGGACTATTGGGTCAAAGGACATGAAAAATTTAGTTACTTTTCTCACATAATTCCAAATTGTTTTCGAGTATTTTTGGACCAATTTACAATTATCATTCCTCCCATTCAATTAAATCAGCAAGCATTTGTTAAATACCTATTGTTGAAAGAATTAAAAGATTAAAATAAAACAGTTCCTGCCATCAAAGAACTTACATTCTGTTGATCCTCATTGTATCTATCTTCCCACAACCCCAATAAGAGTATTTCTATATTTTATCATCTTGACCATTGTGATGGGTAGAACTTGAAGTGGAACCTCAGAATTATTTTAATTAATACTTATTATTAGTGATTTGGAATGTTTTTAATGGTTATCTACAATTTCTATTTCTTTTCATAACTTCATATTCTTTGACCACTTCTCTATTGAGGAATGGGTCTTATTATTTCATAATTCCTGGACAAATCTTGGATGACAGATTTTTGTCAGATGTTTGATGCAACATTTAACAGTTTTATTATAACTTCATTGGTTTGGTGCAAAAGGTTTTTTAAAATTTTCTATCATTTAAAATTGTCTATTTTGTCTGTATCTGTATCTCCAACTTTTTCATGACATAGGTTTTTTGTATTTGACTTGTTTATCCATTTGGAGTTTATTATATAATACATATGTCTATGGAACATATGCTACAAGATGTTTAAACCAATTTTTTGCTAAGCTATTTTCTAGGGTTTTTTCTTTTTTAAAAGCAATTTTACTAATATATTTTGTTCTTACATTGCCTAAATTTTCCCAAGTCCCCTATTCCTCACCCAGCAAGCTTTCACGTATAGCATGGAATGCTTTCTAGGATTTTTTTTTTTTTAGCATTTTTTTGTCGGATAGGGTATCCTTCACCAAATACTTTGCACTTAGGATTTTATCAAACAGTGAACTACTATATTCGATTGCTTTTGAATCTTGATGGCCTAGTCTTTTCTATTCTCTGTCTGCTTCCATCACTCAGCAACTACTACTCTCTGACCTTCACTGTATCCAAATTTATCGCTCAATTCATATTCTAATGCCAGTTATCTCCTGGCCTCCCAGGTCATGCTTCCTCCTTGCTCAAAGAGTTCCATATCTAGCTCACAATCTTCCTTTCCAAGAAACTCTTGACTTGATAGTAGCTAGGGTGCTTTAACATATATGTCAATAGTTCTTCAAACACATCTTAGCCTTCCTGTTTCCCAGTCTCTTCAACATCTGTTACCTACTCATTCACTCTACCTCTGTCACACGCAAGGAACAATGACCCCCTTGATCTTACTGTTGCCCACAAGATTACATATCCCCTTCCAAGATTAAGAATTCTGAAATTCCTTTATCCAACTACAGACCCCATCATTTCATCTCTTCCAGTGCTTTATTTCTCCGAAATCTGTTCTCCATCCTCATCCTGATCTCCAGTCCCTCCACCCTTCACTGTTCTCCCAGGCTATCACCCCTCCTCTGGATTCACCTCTCCTCCATTCTGAATCTTGACCCTGTGGTTAACCAATTCAACATTGTACTTCCATCTGCTCTTGAGTCCTCTGTACTTTGTACTATTACTACTCACGCTTTGTCAAACCCTAATTGTGTAAATTCATACCATCTGCCTCTTCCATTCAAATGTAGTGCTGAACAGACTTAGAGAAGTTAACCAACAACCCTGTCTAGAGTATCTATTATGTGCTTGGCACTGTACTAAATGATGGAGATCAAAATACAAAGAATGTTTAAAGCCATACTCTTTTTTTCTTTTTTTCTTTTGGAGGGGGGAAAGTAGGGCAATTGGGGTTAAGTGACTTGCCCAAGGTCACGTGGCTAGTTTTTTTGTGTGTGTTAAGTGTCTGAGGCTGGATTTGATCTCAGGTCCTTCAGACTCCAGGGCTGGTGCTCTGGAATACACTCTGTGAATACACTGCGCCACCTAGCCACCCCTCAAGCCATACTCTTAACACCTAGGAAAACACTCTTAGCTCAGTTCCCTACATAAAACTGGTCCCACCAAGTTAATTTCTTAATGAGCCTGACTTCGAGATGAGTCCTTGTCTTAAATATTGATGGCTGGGTCTCTTAGAAGCTCACTCCTTGCTCCTGAAGCATCAAAGTTGAACTAAGTACAAGCCTGAACTCTGAAATGCTGGGATGCTGAGTAATCCTTCTGACCTTCTGAAACTCACATTGTAGGAGCCCTCATTCCCTTCACCTACAACAGAAAAGAACAAAAGTAGTGACCAAGGAATAGTGCCTATTTCTCAGGCTCTGAGAGGTCAAGAATGAAGAGGTTTAACTGTCAACAAAGCAACTGAAAGGACTGAGGCAAGATAAACAGTAGAAGCTTCCTCACCCATTCTAAGAAACTCCCATTCACCACATGGTCAAGCTGACCAGAATTAGTTACAGAATGTCTATACTGAGGGGTGGCTAGGTGGCACAGTAAATAGAGCACCCGCCCTGGAGTCAGAAGGACCTGAGTTCGAATCCGCACTCAGATACTTAATACTTACTAGCTTTCGGCAAATCACTTAACCCCAATTGCCCTGCCTTCCCTGATCCAAAAAGAAAAAAAGAAAAAAATGTCTATACCGGCTTCCCAGAGCTCCGAGGCATTGAACTTAACACCTCATCCAAACTCTCCCAAAATCAACCTCTTTAGTTTCTCCTCTTGGAGAGATTTCATCAACTGAGCAAGCTGAGGTAATCGGTGTATGTGCTGAGTCTCCATTACAAAAGTGTCTTCAGTGGGGTTCCCCCCACCCCAAGCGTGGAGCAGAAAAGTCCCATGGAAGGCTTGAGAAGTTTTGGAGCAGCCACTGTACAGACTGTGATAGAGAATCAGAGAACAATAAAGAGATTACCTTGCTATAGTGAGGGCCTGGTTGAGATTAAATACCATGAGTTTATAATAGATTCAGTTAGCATGGTTGTGTGACTTTCTATGTCCCAACTTAACTATGTAGATTTATTATGCATTACTCCATTTCACCCACTCCATAATCTAGGCAAACTTGCCTGTCTGAGATTCCTTATCCATCTCTTCCCTCTGTGCCTTTGCATTGCCAGCCCATCATATCTGGAATGCACCTCCCCACCCCCTCACCTCTGGGCATCTTTGAATTCCTGGTCTCCTTTAATGCTCAGATCAAGTGCTGTTTTCTACATGAAACCTTTTCTAAACCCCCTGGCTGCTGGAGCCTTCCTCATCTGCCTCCAATCAGCTTCTCATGTACCTCCCAGTTCTTTAGATGTGGAAGGAGAATTCTAGAGCACATACATCACAAAGCTTATGGAAAGGAATAATGGAAAGGAGTTTTTGCGATTCATGCCAGTGTCATGGACCATGAACAAGGAGAAATGGGGGGAAAGGGTAGTAGAAATGAATGTCACCCTCCCATATCACTAGCCTATCAGAATTGACAGCGTCTGGCAGTCTTGGCAACTTGGGGTCCTCTTTCTCTTTGAATTTTTAATTTTAATTTTTTATTGTTCAGTTGTTCCAGTTGTGTCTGACTCTCCATGACTCTATTTGGGGTTTTCCTGGCAAAGATACTGGTGGTTTGCCATTTCCTTCTTCAGCTCATTTTACAGATGAGGAAACAGGGTTAAGTGATTTGTCTAGGGTCACATGGTTAGTAATGTCTGGAGGCCTGATTTGAACTCGGGAAGATAAATCTTCCTGACCTCAGACCCAGCATTCTATCTACTGTGCCACCTAGTTGGCCCTCTCCAAATTACCTCGTATTTATTTTGTGTGTGTGTGTGTGTGTGTGTGTGTGTGTGTGTGTGTGTGTGTGTGGAGAGAGAAAGAGAAAGACAGAGAGGAGAGAGTCAGAGAGAGAGAGAAAGAGAGAGAGAGAGAGAAAGAGAGTCAGAGAGAGAGTCAGAGAGAGAGAGAGAGAGAGAGTCAGAGAGAGAAAGAGAGAGAGAGTCAGAGAGAGAGAGAAAGAGAGAGAGTCAGAGAGAGAGAGAGAGAGAGAGAGAAAGAGAGAGAGGCAGCGTGGCTAACTAGGTGGCACCTGGGTTCAGATCCTGTCCCTGTCATGTATTGGCTGTATTTCCATAGACAAGTTTTTTAACCTCTCAGTCCTCTAGGCAACTCTCTAAGACTAAAATCCCTATTGATAGAAGGATTTTCCTTAGCTAGAAGTTCTTGATACCAATAAAATCATTGGACCTGTCACTTTCCCTGCTCCTATATTTTAGATATACTTATATATTTCATAATTGTCTCCTCTAATAGAATTGAGGGCATAGACTATTTCATGTTTTGTATTTGTATCCTCAAGGCCTGGCACATATTAGGCTCTTAATAAATTCTGGTTGGCTGGTTTATTTTTTATTTCTTTTTAACCAATACTAAATAGCTTTAATATTTTTTACTCCCTAATATAGTTCAGATCTGGCAATTGTATACCTATTTTGTTCTTACTTTTTCATTATTTTCCTCGAGATTTTAGACCTTTTGTTCCTCTAAAGTAATTTTGTTATTTTATCTAGTTCTAGAAAGTAACCTGTGGCACTTATGGCACCTGGGTAGCCAGAGTGCTGCTTTTCTTAAATGAATGGGAAGACTTTGTGTGACTGTGTTAATTATCCCAAATGAAAAAATGTAAATTCTTACTTGCCCATCAGGTGATGCTCTATTTGAGCTACCAGCCCAGGGGCCTTCTCAGTTTCTCTCTGACCATGCCTAAAGGAATTCAGTTTACTCGTTGACTAAGCTTGTAGATGCTGATACTTGCTACCCAAGCTACCAGGTTCAATTGCATCAGCATGGGCATTACACAATTTGGTTCAACCCCTGCTGGCCTGATCTGGAATTAATCTAGGGGAGGAAATAGAATGTTACCCAAGATACTAAAATATAAAATCCATTGTTTGTACATAAATCACAAATCTCCAACCTAGCTGGTCTCCCTTCTTTGTTCACAATCTCTTGTATTCATACATTCAAAAACTTAGTATACTATAGTAATGGTTTATTGTACAAAGGGTAAGTGAAAGGAAGAAAAAGTCAGAACTTTGTGTACTCATCTGCCTCCAATCAGCTTCTCATGTACCTCCCAGTTCTTTAGATGTGGAAGGAGAATTCTAGAGCACATACATCACAAAGCTTATGGAAAGGAATAATGGAAAGGAGTTTTTGCGATTCATGCCAGTATCATGGACCATGAACAAGGAGAAATGGGGGGAAAGGGTAGTGGAAATGAATGTCACCCTCCCATATCACTAGCCTATCAGAATTGACAGTGTCTGGCAGTCTTGGCAACTTGGGGTCCTCTTTCTCTTTGAGACTCCATTCTCTACTTCTACAATGTTAGTATCTGACCATCTTGCTCCCTGGCTTGTTACATCTCTGCAGCAGTCTCAGGAACAGTAGTGCTTCAACCACAGCTCTGGCCATTCTCATCAAGCTCAGGGAAACCCAGTAGCCTGAAGCCAAAGTCAATGACTATTTGCCCCCATCACCTTATTAAGAACCCAGAACTCTTAAGCCAAAGACACTTGAAGGAATAGAAGAAGCCAAGTCTGGAGAACCCCCAGTGAAGAAGGAGGGACAAGAACCATTAGAAACTGTTCTACTTCTATCTCTGTCTCTGTCTCGCTCTCTCTGTGTCTATTTTTCTCTGTCTCTGTCTCTGTCTCTCTCTCTCTATCTCTTTGGGTCATCATTACCTTAGATCCAGGATAAAATAATAATTCAGAAAGACAACAAAGAACAAGAAAGGCAAAAGTTATATATAGTTCAATTGATAAATAAATCTGTAAATTTATTTAGTATTATCAACCAATCAACAGGCATGTATTAAGTGGTTACTATTTGCCAGGCACTGTACCCAGTACTGAGGATACAAGTACAATGAATGAAAGACCCTACTCCCAAAGAGCTTACATTCTAATGAGAGAAATTACAAGTACAAAGGTAAGTATATACAGAATAGACAATCATAATTATCCTTTGTGTTATATTGGCATGATATTGAGGACTTTAGTTGTCAAGTTGAGGGGTTTTCATATTATTCTAGAAGTAATAGTGAGCCAGTGAAGGTTTTTGAGAAAGTAAATAACATGATTAGCCTGCGTTTTAGGAATATTAATTTGTCAGTGGTGTGGAAGATGAATTCATAAGGGAAGAGACTAGAAACAACAGTTCTAGTAAGGAGTCTATTGTAATAGTCTAGTTGAGGAGGTGATGAGAGCCTGAACTCTAGGGTTGTGGAAATATAAGTAAAGGAAATCTACATGGAGGTTGAGAAGACAATAGGAGGTTTGGAAAATTCATTGTAGAAAAGTACAGATGTGATATAGTCACTGAGGGAGAGAATCAAAACTTCACAACTCATGGGATAGAGAAATGGAAGAAAAAGGAATAGTCAAGGATGCCTCTGAGGTTGGAAAAACAAAGGAATCATAAAGGATAATGGTGACTGTATCAGAAACTGGAAAATTTGAAGAATAGGTTTGAGATAAAAGATGGTGACTTGTGTTTTGGATATATGAAGTCTGAGGTATGGAATTGGAATTCAAGAGAGAAGTTAAAGCAGAAAATATAGATCTGCATAGAAGTAATAAAAACCCATAGGAGCTGATGGAATCATCAAGAGAGGAAATATAGAGAAAAAAGGAAGCTGTCTTAAGATTGAGGAGGATGTGGATGGTGATCTAGAAAAAGAGACTGAGAAAAAGTGATCAGATGGGTCAGAGAACCAGGTCAGATGGAAAGAACCAGGAGAGAGCAGAGTCACTGAAGGCAAGGCGTAGTGGTGAAGAATATTCGGAAGGACAGATAGTTGGCAGTGTTGGTAGTTCCAGAGTTCAAGTAAAGACTAAGAAAATGCCATCTACTTTGTGGTTACATGATCATTGGTAATCTTGGAGAGGGCTGTTTCAGTAAAAATGAATTCTGGGAAGCCAGATTGCAAGAGGTTAGAGGTTTTAGAGGGTTCAAATAGGATAACAACTGAGAAAATACTGTCTAGTTTTGTAGTTATGGGATCATTGATAATTGTAGAGAAAGAAATTTTAGTAAAATGAAGGATACTTAAGTATTACAAGTACTTAATGAATATTTTTTGACTGAGATTGACCAAGTGGAAGTTGCTAAATACTAGTTGTAGAAGAGGTCTGGAGGTAGCAATGGGAAACACAGAATATTCTGATTTCCCATCATGATCAGTGTGTGTGTGTGTGTGTGTGTGTGTGTGTGTGTGTGTGTGTACAAGTGAAAATGTAGTCACTACTGCAAAGGGTAGCCAAGGATTCGATGTTATCAGAAGGGAATTAGGTCTCAATGCCAGATGGAAGGAATGAGGGAAAGGGAACATTTATAGGGTACTTACTATGTGCCAGGCACTGTGATAAGTACTTTTTACAAATGTTATTGCATTTGATACTCACAACCACTCTGCAAAGTATGTGCTGTAGTTACTCTCATTTTATAGTTTAAAAAACTGAGGTAAATAGATGTTAGATGACTTGCCCAAGGTCACACAACTAGTAAGTATCTGATGCTAGCTTTCAGCTCAGGTCTATCCTGACTCCAGGCCCAGTGCTCTATCCATTGCACCATCAGCTGCCTCCAAGAATGTAAAGGAATGTTACTGCACTATCAGAAAGAGTTAATGTGATGAATACATAGAAGGGGAAGCTTTTTGTGAACTGATGCAAAGTGAAGTAGGCAAAACTTGGAAAATGACTTACATGATGACTACAACAGTATAAAAAAAAAAGAACAAAAAAATTTTTTTTTACAGAATTAATGCTGTGAAACTGTTATAACCAAGCTTGGTTCCAAAGAAGAGATATGAGAAGCAACCTTCCATCCTTTTTTTTTTAAGGTGCGGGACTATAAATATGGAACACTGCAAATAAGGTCACACTTTTTGTTAATGCGTTGGTTACAAACTGTTTCTCTTCTGCCCTCTTCTTCTTCCATGTTATAAAGGATGGTTCTCTGGAAGGAGTAGGGAAAGATATATTGGTAACAAATGTAAGGGTTGGGTTTTTTTTTTCCTTTTTTGGAAGGGGGAAGGCAGGGCAATTGGAGTTAAGCAACTTGCCCAAGGTCACATGGCTAGTTTTCTGTTATGTGTCTGAGGCCAGATTTGAACTCAGGTCCTTCTGACTCTAGGCCTGGTACTCTATTCACTGCACCACCCAGCCACCCCAACTTCCCTTTTTCTTAAGAAGCTCAGTGTCTGCATCACAGATTTCCTTTCCAACTCAACTTCAATCTAGGGGCCTTCAACCTATATAACAATGTTACCTCAAATACCCTAACTTTGGAGTTCTTCAATCTAATCAACTCTGATGGCTTTCCCTATACTTTAACAGAGAAGTACAAAGATTCCTTCTTAAACTGGGGCATACTCTTCAGTCTTTGGAAAGAATGGGCTCAATTTAAAGTGGTTGCCACTAAATATTCATAGCCACCAAGTTCCCTTCTGAGTGCTTCATAGCTGATGGACGAGTCACTCTCTTGTGGAAGGACAGAGGGTCTTGGCTGTTGAGATCAGTTCACTACTGGGATCCTTCAGCTACGTATATTCTCTTGGAGATATAATCCTTCCCGGGCTGGTGAGCAGGCCCTCTGGTGGCCCTACACCAAAAGGAAAGAAGATATAAGCAGATGACCCTACCCGCTAAATCAGCTTGCCTAGGAGGACATGGTCATGGGACAGCAAGAAGGGAACCTTTTTTTTCTTTTTTTTTTTTAATTTTATTTTAGTTTGCATCTTTCATCTCCACAAGATCTTGAGTTACATATTTTCTCCCCTTCTTTCCCCTACCCACCGCCCCAAAACAGCCATCCCAGTGTGTCCCCCCTCCCCCAGTCTATTCTCTCCTATGTCACTTTTCGGTAGGGCAGGATGGATCTCCCAACTGCAGTGCCTGTGCATCTCAAGTTCCAGTTGGATGTAGTCAGTAATAATAATAATAATAATTGCATATTTATTTATTTATTTATTTATAACATTTGATTATGGAACTTTAGATTCTAGATTCTTTCTCTTCCTCCCTCGTCACCCACCCCCACTGTAAGGACAAGCAATCAAATACAGGCTGAACATGTGAGA